>CM064911.1:76530270-77730270 GCA_032727855.1 Quercus ilex subsp. ballota
AAGCTTGTTAGAAAGATATAGTTTCACTCCTTGTTAAGTTTGGACTAAACAAAAATAATTTTATTAAAAAAAATGATAATGATGTGGCAAGATCTGGAGATATCAATAAAAAGTTAAAGGCTCCAGTTTAAATATATATATATATATATAAACTAGTCATTAACCCGAGCGATGCATGGGAATAGCTATTGAATGAGTTTCAAGAAAAAAAAAAACCATTATTTTTTAGTAAGAGTATCAATAAAAAATGCATGAAATTAAAAAAAAAAATGATATTGAAAGAAATAACACAAAGTTTTATTATTTAGGCAGAAGAAAGCAATGTTATTTTATTTGTTAGTTTTTTATAGGAAGGAATAAAAGACATAATGTTGCGTCTTTAGTTTAGTCTGTGTTGTATATATATGTATATATAAGATATGTTATAATATATATACCAAAAATTACCTATGGAAATGTCATAACTCTTCAAATTTGATATACTACAAAGTCTCTATTGAAAAGTCATAACCCTTCATATTGGATATGCCAAAAGGTGTCTATTAGCCGAAAAGGTTTCTCTTGGCCAAAAAGGTGCATATTGAATGAAATGTACCTATTGAAAAATTAAAAGTCACAGCTATTTGGTATTTTTAAATGTATACATGACATTAATTTATATAGCCATGTGGTGTAATAAAGAGTGGTTAACAAAAAGTCAAAAGGTGCTTATTGATCGAAAATGTGCCTATTGACTGAAAAGATGCCTATTAACTGAAAAGTGTCTAGTGAAAAATGAAAAGTCACAACTATTTAGTATTTTTAAATGTATACTTGGCATTAATTTATGTAGTCATGTGGCGGAATGAAGAGTGGTCTCCTTCAAATTTGATATACTCAAAAGTCTCTATTGAAAAGTTGTAACTCTTCATATTATTTATACCAAAAGGTGTCTATTGGTATATTCACCCAAACTTTTGACACGTGCTTCCACAATCTTTTTCTTCATAAGAATGTAAATATATAAATTTTATTTTTGTAGTTATTGTTATGGACAAAAATCAAATGTTTATTGTTAATGTAACTTATTTTCTTAAGCATCAACATGTAACTTATTTCTATTATCTACGCTCAAATATGAAGTAAGAAATGTATTGAAAGCTAATAATTTAAAAGTATTCATTATTTTCATATACAACATTAATTCATTTTGAAGAAACTCAATAATAGTTTCGTGGACAATATTTTGTAGAATTGAATTTTCTAAACTATTATTTATTAATTCCTTTCCAATTTCTAACCCAATCTTATGAGAAGCAAGTACAATAAAAAAAAAACAAAAAATATTAACAAATTCCATATGAATTAAAAAGAGCGCAATATGAAATAAGAAGGTAAATAGGAACACAATTCTTTGCTGTCATTAGTCTGGGATCCTTAACAATCCTTCTTTTCCCAATAAGCCTTCTTGCTGAAGGTCTTGGACCATACACAGCTATCTTGTATAGTCATATAAGTGGAAGTCTCTGTCCAATTCTTTCTGTACTTTATACATCTTGTTACTCATGAAATTAGACCATTCTTGAGCCAGAGCACCTGGATCCTCAAGTGATAAATAAGTATCTCCTGTATACCAGTTGTATGCAGGGGTACATCCCTAATCATGGATAAGGACCAGAATCTATACTGGCTAAGCTTCCATATAATAGCTAGTGTCCCATACAGGAAAAGTACTCCATATTAACATCTTCATATAATTAAGTCCTCCAATCTGTGCTGCTGCTTCTTGGATGACTTTGGGGAATAAACTAATCTAAGCTACAGCAGTTATGATTAATTTGCTAATAAACCCTGCTTCTAGCATTTCAGATAACCATAAAGGATCACGGATTACTAGATCCTCTGTCTCTATATTGATAAGTAATCCTGGATAGGGATTGTATCTATCATGTAAGGTTGAATTTTATCAACCATCTTGTTGGCTTTATTCCGTGCCAATTTGCTTGTAATTTAGCACTTAGTAACCCTGTATTAGGTGGGATTCATGTAAGGGTAGTGTATGAAGAGAGTGTGAAGAATTGCTCAACAATGTGCAAAGAAGAAAGGACTCGCGGCTAGGACTCATGACTTGCAAGCCGCCAACTGCTGCACATGTGAAAAGCATGTGGGGAGATGAAGGGTCACGCCAGCTGTCGCACTATACGACAAAAGTCCCAGGCTAGCTAGGCCGTTACCTCGCGACTTGAACTCGCGACTTAGACCAGTCGCGAGACCAAGCCGCCAACTCACCCTGTTTGGGAAAAACTGTCTCTTCGTATTCCAAACACACACCACTATATATAGACCCTTATACCCACGAAATGTAGAAAGCTTCCAGAGAGAATTTTGTGAGAGAAACTCTAGAGAAAAAGAAGATTGCCTCATCCCCAATCTTTACTAAAAGACTCTTCAAATTCCTCTACTCTCTTCCTCTCCATTGATACATCCTTAAGAGGTTATTGACCAAATCATTTTCTCATCACACCCACGTCTGTGAGAAGGTATTTTGGTGCTAAGGGAAGCAGTTTGGAAGGGACCAATGGTTATTGGTTGATGCTATGGGTTATAGCGGAATCCGATAAGCTAGAAAAGAAAAAGGTGCGGCACAACCTCGTTGGAGCAGGAAGCTTGGAGGGCTTAGGTACCTGGGTAGATTAGGCTTGGAGGGTCTATTGCTATTCATGTATCCCAACTACATTTTCTAGTGGATTATTTGACCGCTTGGAGGGCGGCGGAGAGGCTTTACGCCGAGGGCTTCGGTTTCCTCTTCGATAACACATCGCGTGTTATCCTTGTGTTTGCATCTCTCTTCCTTTATCTTTGCCATTTATTTTTTGTTGTGGATGTGATTATAATTGGCTTAAATTGTTTATCAATTCTGTGTTTGGCTTATGTTCATGTTCTGCACATTAATTGTTTGATAATAAGTATGAATTGATATTTTATAATTTGGGGTCTAAACGTTCAAGAGTGTTTTACACATATTTTGAACATTCAATTGGTATCAGAGTGGGTGCACTTGTTGTGGTTTAAATACCTTAGTGCGATCCTTGACCCCGTTTTAAGATGGATAGGTCTCAATCTCTTACTGTGCCACCATTTTTTTATGGTAATAATTATGCATTTTGGAAAGTTCGAATGAGAGCATTTTTGTGTTCTATTGATGATGCTGTGTGGGAAGCAGTTGAAGTTGGTTGGACTAGACCGGAGGCCGCCAAATCTACTTGGGATAAGGCAGCTCTCGCACTGGCTAATGCAAATAGCAAAGCCTTGAATGCCATTTTCTGTGGTGTCTCTCCAGAAAAATTTCACAGGATTTCACATATCACCATTGTGAAGGAAGCATGGGAAATTCTGGAGACAACTTATGAAGGGACTAAGAAGGTGAAAGACACCAAACTCCAAATGCTGACCACTCACTTTGAGGAGCTAAAGATGAGTGAGGATGAGTCCTTTGACTCTTTTTACAGTAAGCTGAATGTTAGGAATGCTATAAGCATATGGATAATAATTGTTGTATTGTATTGAGATTTAGTTAGTTAGGTAGTTAGTTAGTTAGGTATAATTCCAAGCATGTTAATCACCTAACTAACTAACTATACCTAACATGCTTGGAATTATACCTAACTAACTAACTACCTAACTAACTAAATCTCAATACAATACAACAATTATTATCCATATGCTTATAGCATTCCTAACATATCCATTCACAAAACAAAACCAAAAATAAATAATGATTTGTTTGGCCCAATATTGATCGATTTGGTTCAGTACTTTTTAAGGGATTGTTTGGTTTGGCAGAATTACTGAACCTTTACAAAGTTAAAAAAAGCCCACCAGCTCTAATAAGTTTTTCACTATAGTTGGGAACGAATAAGAGCCAAAGAGAGTGAGGGAGAGATAGGGAAATTTGAGAGACTTTATTAGGTCGATCTCTCTCTCTAAATTCCGCCTTCGAGTCACCGTTATAGCTCCTATAAACATTGTCGGTAAAGTTTTCAGTTATGATTTTAAAATTTGCTGACAAAATATGTTTTAGGTTTTGGTATTTCAATTGAATTGCTTTTGATTTAGGCTTAGGTTTGGGTATGTGTTACTCTTTAGGATGATTACCAAATAATAGTTAGTTATTTATTATAATAGTTAAGGTTTCGATTTGTTTTCTTTGTTTGTCTTCACAACGTTGTTGGGATGATCAATTAATAATTTCCTTTTGCAACCCAAGTAACTTAATGCATATAATATTGTCTAATTTTTGAGCTCCACTGGGCTTTTTTTCTTTTCTTTTTTCTTTTTTTTCTTTCTTTCTTCTACAATTTAATTGGTGGGTCTCAACATTATTCTATATTCTATATTTGCTTCTAGGATTGTGCCTCAGTAAAATTCAGGAGCATTAAGAAGCATTTGACTTTTTTACTTTAAAGCATATGTATCCAATTAGAAAATGATATGGGTATTTTTTGTTCCTCGATGAGATTTATTTGAATTGTAGTATTGTACTCTTTTGAGCTCCACTGGCTTCATTTTTTTTTTTTCTATGAGTGCCTCTTCTTGCATATATGGCAGTTGGGAATGATTTTGTAATGAGTCTTATATCATTTGTCCTCTAGATCATACAAACGTGTATATTCATGTCACCATATTGATTCTCTAAAATCATATTTTAGAAGTGACAAATTCTGATTTCATTTTTTTTTAAAGGTGACAATTGGGTATATTTGCAATTAAAGGAAGAAAGTAAAAATACTGCAATGATGCAACAAGTGAATTTCACCAATTAGAGATTTCTGATATTAAAATATTGTTAGCAGCTTGCTTTAGTAACCATTGATTATGATTTTTGTTCTTGGCAATCAATCTAGCATATTTTTCATACACATATATATGTAGATAGACATTCACATATAAAATGCTATGTGATTAGGACACATCAAGAACCTGGCCTTCATGTAACAAATGATAGAGGATACTTAGCATATCTTACTTGGGTTTTCTCAAATTATCGGTTTTTATTGCTTATATTGTGATTGTTTTATATAATAATTCAGCCAAAAATATTTATTGAGTTATAAAATTATCATGCATGCATTTTAAAGGAACAAAATTGATCAATTTTACTTAGGTAGTTGGTTCGTATAGTGTCTGTCTTTTTTTTTTTTTTTTTTTTTTTTTTTTTTTTTTTTTTTTCAATTTACATTTTAGGGTTTGCTATAACTTAAGCCACATTTTCTATGGTAATCAAACACTTTAGTTAGAGTTCTCTTTTTTTTTTTTTTTTTTTTTTTTTTTTATATGAGTCCTTAGTATGTTTAAATCTTTGGTTGTTTTAATATTTATTTCCCTTGATGTGGTATATTATAATAGGTTTTTGGTCATTGCATCTTCTTCATGATCACAAGTTGAAGATAGAAATTACCCTCATCAATGGCTGCTGTGTCTTTATCATTATCACAAGATGGAGATAAACTTCTTTTCATATACTTCTTTTGTTTTGTCTTCTAACATGTGAAATGATCTCGTGCATTGCTTGGGTTAAATACTGTATATATGATATAATATGAGGAGATTCAATTGCGAATCGAGAAAACAAAATGATAGAAGTAGAAATTCAAAGCATACAATTCAAATTAAACAAGAAAGGAAAAGGAAAAAATATATGTAATCCTAAAATAAATTGGGAGATTACTTATAAATTCTCAATGATAGAGGCACAAATAATCTAGTGTAAAAATAAAAGGGAAATGAGATAAAGTAATTATGTGGCAAAAACACATTATGTAATACAAGAAATTTTATATAAAAAAAAAAAAAAAAACTATTTAGTATAAATGATTTTTCTAGTTTTTATAAAAATTTTGATCATTTCAAACTTTTGTAGAAAAAATCGTTGAGCTCTTTATGTTAACTAATACAAAAAGTGCTAAATATTTAATACTGTATATTTTGTTGCATGCTTATATTTTTTATTTTAAAATTTTATGAAACTGTCTTTTTTTTTTTTTAAATGATCTACCAATTTTTTTTTTTTTTCATGTTTTTAGATATTTTTGTTGATTTTTTTTTTAATAATTTCAAATATTTTTCATGTTTTATAGATATTTTTATTGAATATACATAATTTTTGTTTAAGATTTTAATACACAGTTCATTCGATAACTCAATATCGGTTGACCCATTGACCCAAAGCTTATAATAATAGGTCAAGAGGTTAAGTTATGGTTTGATTATAATAACTACGACACATTCTCTCTCTCTCTCTCTCCTTTTAGTATGTACTAACATAGTTTACTCTACGTGAAACTCTATTATAGAAATTTCAAAGAGCTTAAAAGTAGTACTCCATTAGCATTCTAATTCCAAAATTTTCAAAAATATAGATGAATTTTAGTTATTTATTTTAAATCATATTAATAATCTATTATGATTTTTAGCTTTTACAAATATGCAATCATACACCAATATGCTTTTTCCACAAAGTTTTTAAGTAGTTTTTTTCCCTTTCATCTCTCTATCTATTTTACTTATTTATTTATTTAGTTATATAATTGAAATATGTACTTTATTTTACATATAATTATTTATTTACCCAGTTTGATCATATGATACTAATTAGTAATGTCTTTCATCCATTAAGAATCATGTTATTTAG
The DNA here is from genome assembly GCA_032727855.1 of Quercus ilex subsp. ballota. NCBI lineage: Eukaryota > Viridiplantae > Streptophyta > Magnoliopsida > Fagales > Fagaceae > Quercus > Quercus ilex. The sequence goes on from CM064911.1 coordinate 76,536,941, forward strand.
TGGCATGACATTCTCTTCTTTAACCGGAGAACCATAATTTGAATCTTCCTTTCTCCATTGTTATAATTATTAAATTATTAAATTAATATATAAAAAAGCTTTCTTTGATTATAAAATTTGTAAATGTTATATAATAAAATGTGTAGTATCTCTCATTTCATTTTTTTTAACCCACTCCTCACTTTCTCTCTTTCATGCCCTTGGTGGCTCCCCTTCCTTCTAAACCCACCAGGTTCTCTCTTTCATCACCATGGCTCACACTTTTTCCAAATTCCATATCAATAAATCTAGAATTACAAATTAAGTTACAACTTTTGTCAAAACTATATTACATGGATAAATATGAGTAGTCAAGAAAAAGTTATAAATTCATATAAAAGTGAGAAACAGTCAATCATAGTTTATTACATAAAATAGTTGTGACAAAGTGTGGCAAAGTTTGTAGTCTTAGCACCACCCATTTCAGATAGAAATGCTATCCAGTAATTTTTTTTTCCCGGAAAATGCCTGTATCTGCCAACCTGAGCTATGCCATCGCTGGTACGTAATAAAACAGTTGTGTGTGGAAATCAGCAATAGAGACGTGAGGCGTTTTTGAAAACGCATTTACGTTGGTGCTGCGAGAAAACGTGTCCTTCTTTTTCTCTATTTTTTTGCTTGCAGCCAAATTGGACCATAATGGCATTTTGTTTTGTGTTTTCAATTAAACGAACTTGCTTAAGCTGAAAACATTGTACCTAAGCACCTAATTAAGAAGACGAAGAATTATTTTATGTGTCCAGGCATGAGACATCATATGAAGGTGTAAGGTGTTACATAGTTGTGTGAGAACTTCACCATCTAAACTATGAGACATTCCATTCCATGTACCAATACCTTCTCAACCGTTTGCTAGGAGACTGGGAGTCCATCATGACTTTTCCTGCACTTTCCTTTTCTCTTTAGAACTTTTCCAATATTTTGACACCGATGGAATCACTCTTAGGAAATTCACCATTGGACCCACCCTAACATCTAGTGCTACTGTTAAATACTATTTCATTGGTTGATTTTTCCTGTCATGTTATTTTTCTCCAATGAAAGAATATTCGAATCCTTCAACCCACTTATATTATTGTGATGAAAAAGATTGATTGATATTTCTTTGGTTTCAAATTATGCACCAATACCTTCTCAACCGTTTGCTAGGAGTCTGGGAGTCCATCATGACTTTTCCTGCACTTTCATTTTCTCTTTAGAACTTTTCCAATATTTTGAACTCTTAGGAATTTCACCATTGGACCCACCCAAACATCTAGTGCTACTGTTAAATACTATTTCATTGGTTGAATTTTCCTATCATGTTAATTTTCTCCAATGAAAGAATCTAGATTCGAATCCTTCAACCCACTTATATTATTGTGATGAAAAAGATTGATTGATATTTCTTTGGTTTCAAATAACTTAAAAATTTATTTTTATCCGTGCTTAAAAGTTACAGAGGTCTCTTTTTATTTTAAAATTAAAAATTAAAAATTAAATTATTAGTAGAAAAGGTTTTTAAATTAAATTATCACAAGAGATCAATACATTCTTGGCCTATCAAGTGGTATCAGAGTAGGCACACTCTGATTAGGGTAAATCTTTGCTGTGTGATCCATTGGCCCCTGTTGTCATAGATATAGGACAATCATTGATTATACCTCCTTTATTTGATGGCACTAACTATGCATACCAGAAAGTACGCATGAGAGCTTTCTTGCAGTCATTAGATAAAAAAGTATGGCAAGCTGTGGAGATAGGCTAGACCAAGCCTAAGGAATCGCTGGCCAATTGGGATGATGCTAAAATCAAGGCAGCTAACTTCAACAGCAGAGCATTGAATGCTTTATTCAATGCGGTCATGAATGAGGAGTTTAAGAAGATATCCTCTATTGAAACTATAAATGAAGCATGGACCATCCTCTAAACAACCTATGAAGGAACCAAGGCCGCCAAGGATTCAAAGCTTCAGAGGCTTATCACAAGCTTTGAAGAGATTAAGATGGAAGAGGATGAGTCGTTCAATGAGTTCTACGCCAAGCTCAAGGACATAGTGAACTCAGCCTTTAATCTTGGGAAAACCATTCCCAAACCCAAGATTGTTAGAAAGGTGCTCAGATCTCTACCCAAGAGATTTCATGCCAAGATCACCACAATTGAGTAATCAAAGGATATTGAAAAAATTCCTTTGACAGAGCTGGTTGGCAATCTGCAGACCTATGAGTTAAGTTTGACTAGGATTGGGAAATCGAGTAAGGGTAAGAGTATGGCACTGAAGGTCAAGAGTAGTGACACAGATGAGTTTTCTGACTATGAAGATTCTAAAATGAAATCCTACATTACAAAGCAGTTCAAAAAGTTTATGAAGAATGCTAATGCTAAAGGATTTGATAAAGAACGCAAGCAGTCCAGTTTGTCTTAGTTCAAGAGCTAAGACAAAGGGAAGAAGGATGCTAGGGATGGCAGTCAGTACACTATTCCTTCAGGATCAAAGTGCTTTGGGTATCAAGGCTTTGGACACATGAAACAAGAGTGCCCAACTTATCTCGAGACCATTAGGAAAAGCAAGGCCCTTGTTGCTACCTTGATGGAATCCTAAATGCCTTCATTGCCATTGTAAATCCTACTAAGGGGATTGTTAAAGAAGTGGATGAAGAAGAAGACTTGTTGGAGTCTAAGTTTGAAAAGATGGATGAACAAGATGACATCCACACAACCTATAAAAAATTATACAAGGTCTTGGAAAAGCATGAGAAGTTGTATAGGTTGGCTACCAAGAAGCTCAGTGATGTGGAGCTTGAACGAGAAGAAATTTCCACAAAGTTTGATGAAGCTAATTAGACTATTGGAACACTGCGGTTTGAAAACAATTTCTTGGCTGATAAGACCAAGAAGCTTGAGGCAGAGCTGTTTCAAGTCAGTGCTCAATTGGAAAGGACTTCAAGTGCAAAGCTTGATGAGATGCTTAACTTTTAGAAATTTGCTTCTGATCAAATCGGTTTAGGGTATAATTTCTCTTCTTCTAATATTACTTCTTCTAGTACTACTGTTTTTGTTTCACCTGCTAATAATGTTAATTCTAAGAATAACGATGTGAAAACTGTTTTAGCTAGTGAGAACATAGACAAGGGTAAATCTATTTTAGGAAGACCCCCTACGCTTGATAAGAAAGAGACTACAAACCTTAAGGCTAAGAAGGGGAATACTCAAAAGTCTAAACAGAAGAAGCAACATATCTGTTATCACTGTGGAGCGATTGGACATAATCGACCAAATTACTATAAGTAGTTAGCCACTCAACAGAGCAACAGTATGATTTCATCGGGAAACTAGAATCAATTTCCATCCTCTCTTGCTCCTCTTGGAGATCTTCTCAAAGCCCTCATGTTCCTTTCGAACTTGAACGGTTTCAATTTTTCCCCTCATCGCCGGATCAAAGGTTCGCTAAACGGAAAGGTTCTTCCAAGGTGTGGAAGGAAAAAGGCTCGAAGTGATTTAGTCACTTTTCTCTCTCTCTCTCTCTCCCTATATTTGTTTTTCTTACATTACTTGTGTGTTTTACTTTCTTGTTTTAAATCAGTCTAGTTTTATGCTTCATAGTTGTTAACATTTTTTTTTTCCAGTTTTGCTTTATTTTTCTTTTTCATAAAATTTTTAAAAAAAAATTGAAAAATAAGAAAAATACAAAAATAGTGTGTTTTGTGTACATTGGTAATTGTGTACCTTGGATGGCCATTGAAACAGAGTTTTCTAAATTTTGTATCTTTTGTAACTTAGATGAGCATCTCTATGCACAGCTAAGCAAGTGAGCTTTGTAGCTCGTGTTTGTAATGAGTAAGATTAAGAAATCTCTTGTACTTACATTCGTATCGCTCTTTTTGACGGGAATGACTAGAAAATCCTAAGAGAAAGGCATAAATAACCATCTCACCACTGTTGCCCACCAATCATGAAATGACACTATATGCTTCGACATAGCAAAAGTGAAATGTCAAAAGCTTAACATAATTGGGTATTTCTTTTCTCTCTTTTATATACCCATGCATGATATGCTTTACAAAAGAAAATATGTAAATAAAAATAAAAGCAAAAAGAATCAAAATGCTTTATATATGATTGCAAGCGTATCTTCTAGGAGATGTGGGAGTTATAGGATGTACCTCAAAGTTGATAGTCCCCATCAAGCAGTTATGATTGTGTGTGAGTTAATATGATTTCCTCATATCTCAAATCATCGTAACATGTAGACACTTATGCAATCTTACGATATTTTTCACATACAACATGCAATATTGTTTGCTACTTTTGATACATATGTAGGTATAATGTGATTTGGCCATCACAAGGAATACATGTGCTGCTGTATGTTCACTAAACTGTCTTGACTTGTTTTTGAAATATAAAATTGGTTAGACTTGTTTAATGTGTGTGTGTGTGTGTTTTGGATCTAAATGCTTGACATTTTTTTTCCTTATTGAGAGATGTTTTTGAGAGCTTAAAATGTTGATTAGATCGTTGGTTGAGTAGCATGCTTGATTGCATTCATCTTTGTATTTTTCTCTTCTTTGAAAAATTATTTTTTGAGCATCTCGACAGCTTCTCGATACCTCTCAACAGCTAGGCTATCTATCGAGCCTCTTGATCTTCCTTTCTCGACGTCTGTTATCATAATTTCGATCCATCAATGTTTTTGAGAATCTGTCTCGATAGGTTCTCAATCAACTGAGAAAGTTTCTTTCTTCTCGACAGACGCTTGATAGCTTCTCAATCCATCAAGGTCACTTTGTTGTGGACATCTCTCAATAGCACCTCGCAGCTCCATCTGTCGAGAATTAGTGCTCGACACCTCTCGATAGTTTTTGACCCTTCACCACCCCAAACACTTTTCTCTCTCTCTCTAAACCTCTTCCTCACTCAATCTTCGACCTCAAAAGTGTTTTCTTCCTCTGTTATGATCTTCCTTCTCACAGTAATCATGCATTTCATTCATTTTTAACCTAACTTTTGGGGTTTTTGAAAATTGATGAGGTTTTTGCAAAATGTTTTGGTAGGGTTTTGCTTAAATGATCATGTCTGCTCATGCATTGCATCACATTTGCATTTTAACAATGTTTCATGCATTTTAGATGTATGTTTTCTTTGTTGAAATCATATGTGCTGGTAGGTTTGGATTGGGCTGAGCTCATGATGTTTTAATTGTTGCATGTCACATGTTCATGCACTTTTCTTGCATACATACCATTCTTTTCTTCCTTATTGATATTAACTATGTTTGGTACTATTCTGCATGTCTCTCTCTCTCTCTCTCTCTCTCTATATATATATATATATATATATATTCAGTTAGTCATGGCACCAAAGAAGAGCAAGTCTACTCCGTCCTAGAACCCTCTTCGTTTTGGGGCAGCATCTTGCTCTATTGATCCTACCCCCTCTCATGTCAGGTTCCGTGATGATAAAGCCTGTAAGGACTTTTCAGACAACTTTTCTTGACGCAGCATTCATTCAGAATGCCAAGTCATCCTTTCGGATTTTTTCGATACTAACCTTTCCACTGTCATTCACAGTAGGGGTTGGGAGTCCCTTTGTGACATCCCGGTCACTTGTCCCTTCGTGATCATACAAGAGTTCTACTCCAATATGCATGGATTTGATTACTTTGCACCTCATTTCATCACTCGCGTTCAAGGTACGCATATTGTAGTCACTTTGGATCTTATATCCGAGGTGCTACACGTTCCGAGGGTAGAGTTTGTTGACTACCCCAGCTTTCCTCATCTTTGGACTGTGTCCAAAGACGAACTCATGTCTCTTTTCTGTGAAACACCCTTATCTTGGGGTGAACGTCAAAACACCCCTTGCTCAGGCTTTGCAAAAGGTCCAAGATTCCTGAATATGGTGATGACATTTGTTTTACATCCTTTATCTCACTATAACTCGATTACTGAGCCTCATGCTCGCCTTTTGTTATCCCTACTTGAGGGACTTACTATTGACTTTCCCTCTCACTTCATACTCTCCCTTATAGATATCTATAAGTATACGACGACCCGTGATAAGCTCATTTCCCCTTCTGCTATCGCATGGATTCTTTGCCATGTGTCTATCTCCTATCCTGAGTCTCCACACTTTTTTATCATGTATGCCATAGACGTAGCGACCGTTAGATGAAGCGAGGCCCAGCTTCAATCCAAGCGGCCACGGACCGAGATGGCAACTCCTCCGACTTCTTCCACTCCATCCACCTTCGCTCCTTTTTCTTCTGTGGGTAGAGTGACTCTCGAGGCCATCATGGCACAGCTTGTGCGCATGGATGCTCGCCTTGACACTCTTAGTGATGAATTGTGTCAGGTGAACACCTGTGTTAGTCATATTGCTTGACAACAGGCTGTCATAGGTGGTTTCACAGCGTCTCTATCTCCATCTCCACAGGCTTCAGAGGATGAGAGTGATGATGATGGCTCTGATGGTGATAATGCTAATGAGGATGATGGTGCTAGCTCTTCCGGTGACAAAGAGATGACTACTTCTCAGTGACTTACCTTTTGTCATCCGTGACAAAAAATGGGAGTAGTTTTGGGTATGAGAGTAGTCATGTACTTAGGGGGAGAGTTAGTATAGGAGATTATTTTTGTTAGGGGGAGTGTCTTTTGTTTATGAGGGATGTAGTGAGGACTTTTGTATCTTTTCTTCTCTTTTCTTTTTAGATACATTGTTCTTACATTGTGATACCAAACCTTATACTCTTATTGATATATATATATATATATATATTAAGGTTGTTATTACATTTTTTCACCTATCACTTCATCATGTGTTGTTTCTTTTCTCTCTTTATGCACATGCTTCTTATTTATTGTATGCAATCTTTTATATTTCTGTTTCATACTAAGATGCCATGATGAGTTTTATTTAAAGTGTTTTAGAAATACACGTTGTCAAAGTCTTTCATGCCATGAACTCTTTTCTTGTAAAGTTTTTCAAGAGTTTGTGTTCGGATAGATTTTATTGTATTCAACAAGTGAGTATGAGTTGAGTGATTTATGACATCTCTCATATGTTCATTTGTTTATTGTGGTTTTGTCACGGATTTCCAAAGGGGGAGATTGTTAGGACATATGTGAATCATGTTAGGAACATATGTCATTTAGAATTGGCTAATCCTTTGACAAAACCCACTTTACTTATAATTGGGTAGATCTAGAATGGGTTTAAGTCTTCAAGAAACATTTTGTTCAAATCAAGAGTTAAAGCCATGCAAATTTGTCTAAGAATCAAGTGAATAAGTGCTGTATTTTAAAGCTCGACAGATTGCATCTATCGAGGTTTAAAAGGCAGTTCTTGCCCGATGCTCGACAGCTGCTCGATAGATACTCTATCTATCGAGATTTACGAAAATCAGTTTTTCAGACCTGCTTTCACACATATCTGTGTATACTTGGTTAGGCGTTCTTTTCTGACAACCCTAAACATATATAAAGATTATTTTAAAGGCCGTCACACTTGATGAAACTTAATGCAAAGGTTTTGTTCAAGCAAATTGTGACCGGAGACAAATTTGCCCTAATTCATCTTTATCTTGAAAAAGTTGTTGCGTTTGTACGGCATAGGATTTTGTAACCAATGAGTTTTGTGATCTTCATCGTGTTGATAAACTGAAAAACTTTATAACCAACATCCTTCTCAAGTTAGTGGTTAGTCATATACTTAAATCTGTGTATCGATTGGTTAGTCACGTATTGGGAGCCGTGCATTAAAAAGGAAAGATTGTCACTATAGAACAAGTTCAATTGTGTATTGGGGTAAGGGTTCAACTGTAGGTTAGTATAAGGTACTGGAATTCCTTTACTTGTAACCTTGTAACCGCTTGTTATGATAATAGTAGATTCTTGAGAGTGGTAACCTTAAAATCACCTAGTGTGGTTTTTGCTTTGGAGATTTTTCCCATTCGTAAACAAATCACCGTGTCAACTTTATTTTCCGCTGCATATTAACTTAGTTGGTGATTTATTTGTGCTACCATGTGTATTGCATGCTAATTGAATTAATTAATTAACTTGACTAATTAATTGGTTAATTTATCATAAAGAGTCAATACATTCTTGGCCTATCAAATCAAAAGAGTCTTTAAGTGAACACAAAACGTGGCTTTTAACTTGGAGAAATGGATAAGATGCATGGCTACGGATGCTTTAAACTCCGAATGTACCACTAAAAAGAAGTCCCCGTTTCCGTGCAGACTAGGGAATTTAGACAAGTCAAGCACAATGGACCTAATTTGTTTGGCTATACTTGGAGCTTGTCTATATTAGCTTAGTCTTGTCTCCGGTAATCATCAATAATTTCTTATATTCCTTTGTGAGGCGTCAATCGCCATCATGACTTTTCCTGCACTTACCCTTTAGTTTAAACTATTAGAAAATGATGAATTTAATCACTTAACCATAAGTCTAGCACTCCCCCTCACTTGTGGGCCTAAACTTTCCCTTAATATGTGGGGGCCCAACAAATAGGAATTTAACATTTTAAATGAGAGGTAGAGTAAAGTTAGGGATTGAACTCAGGATCTTTTGCTCTGATACCATGTTATATTACCGATTGTCTCAAAAGTTTAAGTTGTTAGGAAATGGTAAATTTAATCACTTAACCATAAATCTAACAGTGCTACTGTTAAATACTATTTCATTGGTTGATTTTTCCTGTCATATTAATTTTCTCCAATGAAAGAATCTAGATTCGAATCCTTCAACCCACTTATATTATTGTGATGAAAAAGATTGATTGATATTTCTTTGGTTTCAAATAACTTGAAAAATTATTTTTATCCAAGGGTAAAAGTTACAGAGGTCTCTCTTTGTTTTAAAATTAAAAATTAAAAATTAAATTATTAGTGAAAAAGGTTTTTTAAAAAGGAAATGTACATACATGTCAATAGCCACAACAAAAGTTTACAATATTTTCTTGAAAACTTTATGAAGTGAGTTTTTATTGTGTCCTTTACCAAAAGATTGGCCCCAAAAAGAGCATTGCATTATTGCTCGAGATTTATCAAGAAGCATGTTGAAATCTACAAATCTCTGTAGAGACAAGATTAAAACAATTTCCAATCAATCAAAAGGGTCTTTAAGTGAACATAAAACGTGGCTTTTAACTTGGAGCAATGGATTAGATGCATGGCTACGGATGCTTTAAACTCCGAATGTCCCTCTAAAAAGAAGTCCCCATTTCGTGCAGAGTGGGGAATTTGGACAAGTCAGGACGATGGACCTAATTTGTTTGGCGATGCTTGGAATTAGCTTACTCTGGTATCCGGTAATCATCAATAAATACAACCGTAAGTGTAAGGTCTTTTTTTAGTTTTTCTATGAAGACTACAAGTCAATTCACATCACGAGTCAGCGGACTATTCAGCTTTTTTTTTTTTTTCTTTTTTTTTTTTTTCAGTGGACTATTCAGCTAATGCGGATTGTCTATGCAGTTTCTTGAAAACGACCAACATTCAGATATGAATTTAATACTCCAAGTAGGAAAGCAGTCACAAACTCACACATCAGCCACGTGTCTCCCTCGTTTGCCTTGCTTTTATCTTTATATTTATATAATTACAATACGATTTTTTTTTTTTTGAAGCATTATTTTTTATTTTTTTGAGAATCAATTACAATACGAATTGATGGAACGAAATTAAACGTCCAATATTGACAACTTTTATATTTCTTTGCTTTTCTTTTTTAGGTTGAGACATGGACTACTTAAATTAGTATTCAGTATTTTCTCAAAAATAAAAAATAGTATTCAGTAGGATGTTTTTCATTTTCTATCACACCCATTGTATATTTTAAATTTTGTTAGTACCGGCTCAATCAATGACAAGTTTAGAACAAAAGTACGTATAATAATTCTACAGTCTCAAAAATTTTTACAAAATACATTGTATAAAAAATATAAATAGCAAATATTATTAATGATAAATAATAAAGTGATATTAGTTATATGTCTAGATAAGAACCAATAAAACCTTTTAAAGAAATGCAAAATCAATTATAAAGTGAGGAAGCTATATTTTGTGATAATAGATTTAAATTGGATTATCAATTTTGTGCCATGTGTCATTTAATTTTTAATTTTGTACAAAGTGAATTATTGAGTATAAAAATCGAATAATCCAAATTCATTAGATTCTAAATTGAATTTTAATTGGAGTCCAATTTTCAGCCTCGTGTTCATCTATATTTTTAATTTTTACGGCAAATGAATTATTGAGTGTAAGAATCGAAGAGTCTAAAACTAATTAAATTATATATATATATATATATATAAAGAGAAACCATTAATTTGAACATTTTCTAAAAAAAAATGTATAATTTGAATTATATAATTGTGATTGTTTTTAATTGTATCCGTGCATATGCACGGAGTTACACACTAATATATATATATATATATATATATATAATAGCTAAGAGATTAGAAAGTTGTCTTATAGATGGTCTTATAAGTCCAGTGGTTATATTTTCAAATAATAATAATAATAATAATAATGACAATTTTATTTCAAAAATGGAAATCAAATTTTTTTGGAAAGTGAAAATTCTCTCTCTCTCTATCTCTCTCTCTCTCTCCTTTTTGTCTTAATTAATTAATTAATGCTTAATCTCACACATACATAGACATACAAAAACTCTTAATATGAGACATAAAAATCATTTGTCTCATTTTGGGTATTTCATTTTATATTCCACCAATTACATAATACTATGAGTTTGTTATTTTTAAAAATTTTAAAATTTAGTTATTAGTATGGAAAGAAAATAAAAACATATGAAAAGTTGTGATTAAGTTTGGTTTTATTCATCGTTGCATACATTTAGTGCAATGGTCACTTCATAAATATAAGTGTTTATAGGATGTAGGGGTAAGGGTCATGGTTCAAGTCTCTAGGAGAGAATTTCACACACATATATACTTAGATTAAGTTTGAGTAGAATTTCTATCTTATATAAAAAAATAAAATAATAAAAAGAATTTTGTGTTCCATTCAAGACTTTTGATTTAATGTACTACATTAACTATGTGCACATAATTTGGAGTACGGAAAATTTAAGTGAAAAGTGGTCATAATTTGAAAGTACATGAATCAAATATCAACCTTTTTTAGTAATATTACAATCATTATAAATTTTATTATACTAATAAGTAATATGTTTGAGTTTAGTGAGAGAGTGTAATTAAAGTGTGTGTATATGTTTAGCAATTAGTTTGTTTCTCAACAAAAAGAAAAAAGAAAGTTTTGAAGATGTGTCGATTTTTAAATAAAAAATAAAAAAGGGTAGTTTTGAAGTTCATAACTAATATTTAATTTGATACTATTTTGTTGTTAATATTTAATTTGATAACAGTGTCATCTTTTTTTTTTTTTAGAGATAATTACAATGTGTTGCTAATCCTACAGCTCTAACTCGTTTCCCCTTAGACTCCTAAGCTATTTGTACATAGAAATGTGTCAATTCAGTTAGAAACCTTTGGCGATAACAGTACTAATAAAGTAATTTGATAACAGACCTATAAATAGCAGTATCATCTCTTGCTCCGAAAACCTCAAAACAACAAGAGTTCTCTTTTTCCCCCCCATCTTCAAATACTATTCTATCCCACAAGGTGTGAGGCTTTTGGTCCATCCCCATATATTATCATTTCTAATAAACCAAAACCATGACGGTATGCAAGATGTCTATGCTATTAAAAAATAAATATACTTTCTTATAATTCAAAGTTGCTTCATTTGTGATTATTATTGTTTTGTTTCTTCAGCAAAAGGTGGTCCTCCAGGTTACCATGGATGGGCAGAGGTGTTGTTTCCGCATTATGAAAGGCGACCATGCTCGCAAAAAAGCCATGAGGATTGCAGTTGGCCTTTCAGGTAACAAAACCCACGTTGTATTGTATTACAAAATTTGTAACACTACATATTAACACCACTTGAACGTATTTATTATAGCTGTTAATTAATTTGTTGATGCATGTGACACTTGCAGGAGTGGAATCAGCAACTATAAAAGGGCAAGCCAAGGACCAAATAGAGGTAAAAGGCAGGGGGATCGATACCGTTAAACTTGCAACGTTACTAAGGAAGAAAGTAGGGCATGCAAGCATAGTAAGCGTCGCAGAAGAGAAGAAAGAAGAGAAAAAAGATGAACTGAAGATACAGTACATGGTTGGGCCTCCTTGTTATGGTTTGCCTCCATACACATGCTATGAGATTCCCAGATATGACACACCTTCTTGCTCCATAATGTAATTTTATACCAACCATCAGCAAAAGCAACCACAAAGAGGGAGACACTTGAAGGGTTAAACTATACATCTTCTGGTCTTCATGATGAATTCCTCTAATGGATAATTTTCCATTTAGAAAAGACAAATTTTTCTTAATACCCAAAAAATAAAGTCCTCAATGCTTCATGAGGTGATGGAGATGCATATTCTACTTTAAATTAGGGCTTGGTTTCATTATTCGTTGTTGATGTTATTTTTCTCTCCTCATAGAGAACTTCAAATAAGTATGGTTTTAGTTGTTTCCCGTTTGACAAGAAGGACAATTTAGCCACACTAGAAATTGTAAGTTAATTGTTGTTGGTATATATTTGTATTGCAAGTTGTTAAGAATGAATAATAAAGTAATATTAGCGTTGAGCTCGTATAAAATTAATAATAATATACAAATATAATATTTGTGAAATTTATTGTAACATTGTTCTTCTAGATAGTTTGGGCCGGCTTGTTTTTGGACACGTGTATGTACACATTGACGCCATTTCAAGTAACCTTAGCTCCACTCAATTAAACACAAAATTTGACTGATTCAGATAATTCTACGTAAACTTGTTTACTTTCATGACTTCTATGGAAAAGGCCAAAAGACTTCTTCATTGGAAGGTGTTAAAGTCCATCATACAAAGTAATAATTAAAATACTTGACATCAATTAAATACGAGCAGTCTAAGGGATACTTCAACTCTTAGCAAAAACATAGAAAAATGGTTAAAGGCGACCATGCTCGCAAAAGAGCCATGAGGATTGCTGTTGGCCTTTCAGGTAACAAAACCCACGTTGTATTGTATTACAAACAGGGGCGGAGGGAGGAGCGAGGGAGGTGCTCCTGAACTTTCAAAATTTTTACTAATAATGATAGTATATTGAACTGAAATGTCTTATTTGCCCCCCTTACACAAAAGACAAAAAAACTTTTCTATTTATTGGGAACAACCTAGTACTACACAGTTCGGAACTCAGCAGCCTTAACTAATAGGGGCGTTTGGTAACGTTGTTTGTATTTTTTAGAAATATGTGTGAGTAAAAAAATGTATAAAAATATGTATAATGTTATTTAAAAACTGAAAACTGTTGTTTAAAATGTCACACCAAACAGCCTCTAGAACTCTGAAACTACTAAAACTCTAATATAAAGCTATGGGTCCCACCTAGTAATGATTTAAAAAAATAAAAAAACAACCTACTATTAATGCTATATGCCTATACGGAATAGGAATCGCAGCAATCTAATACTAACACTATATTTGGTTGGGAGGATAATAGCGAGGATGGAAAACAAAGGGAGAAAAATAGAGTGGAAAACAGTGTTTTCCACTGTTTGGCATGCTGAGGATGGAAAACCCGGGAGAAAATTTTCTCTCCCGGACCCACAATTTGCATCCTCCCAAATCAGGAGGAAAATTGTGGTGACAAAACTGCTCTCATCGTGGAATTACACAAATGCCCTCTCCCACCTACCCTCTTCACCTGTTCTGGAATCAAGTAAAAAAAAAAAAAGAAAAAAAAGCAAGACCACAAGAGCTGGAGACAAAAAATAGAGAATGAGAGCATTTCTTGAATGAGGGAGAAAAAGAAAGAAAAGAAGGGGGAGATAAAGAGATAAGGACAAATATGTATGGAGGAGGAAAAAAAAAAAAAAGAGAAAAACGTATGGATGAAATGAAATGAGAGAAAGAGAAATAATATAAAGAATAAAAAATCTTAATTGAGAAATGTTATTACAATATTTTCACAATATTTTTATAATAAATTTTAAGTAATAGATTGTTATTTGTTAATATTGGTGAGTAAAAAAATAATTGCAGTGGTGGGTTCAAGTTAGAACTAGTAACAACTTTCTACATAAATTTTGTTGTGAAAGTATTGTAAAAAATGTTATGGACATAACACTTCTCATTGAAAAATATAATTGTTGGTAAATTTTATATTATTTAATGAGTACAAATAAATCTATTTTTTATCTATTATGTAATAAGGGTATAATAGTCAATTTATATAGACTACATTTTCTATCCTCTCACTTTTCTTTTCAACCAAACAAAATAGTTTTCCACCCTCCCACTTTTCCATCCTTCCAACCAAACACACACGAGGGAAAACTAAATATTTTCCATCCTCCCACTTTTCCATCCTCCCACAACTTTCCATCTTCCCACTTTTCCACTTCTCCAACCAAACGGACCCTAACAGAACTCTGAAAAGAAACTGTGTATATATAATATAGTATAAAGCACGCCTCCCATAAAAAAAATTTTAAAAAAATTTCTTTTGATATGTCTCTTTCAATTTGTATCTTAAAGTTTCTGCTGAGTTTTTAAAAGCATTCAAGCAAAGTTTTAGATGTTTAAACTTGACTATACAACAAATATAAAATGTTCAAACTTTTCTTAAACTTGAACTAAGATTATAAATTATATTTAAGCCTAAATTTGTCAAATAGTCCTAGAACTTGAGCTCGACTTGGCCTAACATGATTCATTAGTCAAACCAAGCTCAAACTCAATATTAAGCTTTTGAGCTAAAGACATTATACAAGTATATTATCATGCTTATATTAAGCATACAATCAAATTTGTTGATTGAGGCATGTGGTCCTCAATTCCCAATTGATTAAAATTTTAGTAAGATATTAGTTTATATCAATCTTATTATTACCAAGCTCATAAATCGACATGAGTTTGGCTTGTTTGTTACTAAGCCCTATTGTCCACAAGCCTATTCATGAATTTTATTTTATTTTTTTGCGTGTGCTATGCTCATTTTTAAATAAGCCTAAAATTAAGGCTCAAGTTTGGCTCTAGGGGTAGCAATTCATGTTTGCGTGTTAGGTTCGTGTCATGTCAACTTATGAGTATCCAACTATATAGGTCAATACTAACCTGACATGTTTATTAAAAAGGTCAAAATTCCTCAACCCTAACACGACCTATTTATTAAATAGGTCAGTTGTGTCGACCTATTTATTAGATTTTATCAAAATGGAAAAAAATATATGAAAAAATAAGCACATAAATATTTTTAATATAAAATTTAGAACTAACAAGTAACTGCATAAAAAATAATCATCCAAAACTATAGCATAGCTCAATATCACAAGTTAATCAATCACAATATGTTAAAGAAAATAAACCACAACAACTAATAAGTTTATAGACTTAAGGTTTGAATGGTATATTAGTAAAACGTCATTTAATTAAACAGATCAAACAGGTTCCATATGTTAAACACTAATCCAATCTATTAATTAAACGGGTTAGTCGTGTCAACCCGAATATGACACGAACTTATTAAGTCTCAACCCATAACCTGCTAATTTTGTGTCGTGTCGTGTCGAGTTTGCGGGTCGTATCCAATTTTTCCACCCTTATTTGGCTCGTTTATAAACAAACAATTATGAGCAAGTTTTTCTTATAAACATCTTGGTTCATTTATAACCACACTTGAAACGACACGTCCAAAACTGTAGTGAGTGGTGAAGCTAGAAAACATTTTCAGAGAGGACAAAGGCGCAAAGCTGTATTCTTCATTGAAATGAAAATATATGGTTGGCAATTTATTGAGTAGTCCATCTTGACAATTCTACCATCTTGATCATCACCACATTAAAATATAAAAAATATCATTGACACAAATAATTTCGTTCACGAAAATTTTAATAAATCACTTTCACGTTTCATGAAATATATTTGTATTTTAATTTTGAAACTAAATATTAAAAATGGAGATCATAAAAGGTTTGGCAATACCCTTTTTTTTTTTATTATAAAAATTTAAACTTTAGTTTTTTCTTTTTTATTATACCATTACTGTAGTTGTTGTTTTCTTTGAAGGGGACCAAATAATAATGAACAAAGTTTGGAGAGAAACTCTACAAACTCCTCATATATCTATATATTGAGTGTGAATTTTAAAAATCTAACCGTTAGATTGCATGTTGTTATTTTATTCTTCATGCATGTAAAATTTCAAGAAGATCAAAGATCAATTGCTATCTCATCAAACAAATGTTAAAATTTCAAATTTTTATGATCTAAAATTATGTATAAAAAATAAGTTTATTGATCGAATAGTAAATAATATCCAATTTGAATAAAATTTGATATGCATCTTAAGAACATAATGAACATGAAATTCAATGGTTAGATTCAAAATTTACACTAAAAAAAAGATATATAAAAAGTTTGAAAAGTTTCTCTCCAAACTATAAGATTCTCAGTAAAATCATATAAGCAAACAAAATCTTAGCAAAAACACGTTTTTCCAGGGTGACTTTTCCATGTGCTAGAGACGAAGATTCAACATAAGTCTTGGTATATATGTATCGTATTAAATGATAAATCTCTGACTGTTGGATTTGGATGATTAATTATGTTGGTCTTTTGCATTCCCTGTAAAATAGCAAACCTATCATTAGTGTTAGTATGTTTTTTTGGGTATGGTGTTAGTATCTGCTTGAGGTAAATGAATTTAGCCTAATTGTGCAAGGTAGAATATTACCTATGACACCAGCAGAGCATATGTATACAATAATTATGTTGTCCTATTTCATTTTATTTAGGGTAAAATTTAGTTTGAATTTTCAATAAAAATTAAACACATAGTTGTATCAGAATTGTATTTATAGTTTTAAAAACAGAGTCGTTCAATGAACTAAAAAAGGAAAAGGTTCAAGATTTTTGAAGTCGAACTAAGATTAAACTAATTAAGGTTGAACCATGATAATGTCATAATTAATTAAAATAATATAAATATATTAAATTTAAAGAAATAGAAAAACAAATAATGAAAATAAATATTCAAAGCAATTTAAAAAACTTTCAAATGATTTTTCATAATTTTTATAAATTTAGTAAAAAAAAATAATAAAGTATAAACGAGCATAAAAAATGTGTTTAGCAAACTTTCAAATAAAAGAATTTTAATCTTAAATAAAATCATTTTTAATATAAATTGCACATTTACATCTAATAATTTAAAAGCATAATTTTTTAACATAAATAAATTTAACTAATAATAATTTGTTGAGAAAGAAGTGATCCAATAAAATGAAAAACCATGTAAAAGTAAAGTAAATATAATATTAATTAAACAAAAGGCACAAGAAGTCCTATATGTGGTGTAATAATTATTTAATTAGAGTTTCTCAATTTGTTATAAAAAATTATATCGGTTAGGTATGAAACTAGCAACCTTCTCTTAGAGCCCTCCATTTAATTAGGCATATACTTTACATCCTTTTTTGACTTTGAACCCTGACTCGGTTAGAGGCAGCTCCAGCTAAATCTAAACTTATATTTACTTGATCCCATCATCCTTACATAATAAATTAGAATGGTTAAAATGATTTGTATTGGGTAATCGTTGTTGATCAAATATTGTAAGGTGCCTAGACCTCGTAACTATTTTAATGGATTGTGTATATTCTAATTCTATTACTACTTGATTTAATATAGGAGATTTCGCACGATGTTAATCCCGAGTTGGTAATAAAATAAATTTAAATGTTAGGTAACTAGTCACACCTACAAAATTCTATCATTATTAGTATCGTTTATGAGCTTGACAACTCCATTGAAGACAATATTGGTATCATTTAGAATATTCTAAGTCCATGTACAGATTTTTCTTTTAATTTTATAATAATTAAAAATATGTGCTATAAATTTTGTGCATATTCACTCATTTGTATAGTATCTAGCAACATAAAATAAAATATCACACACTCAAAAAACAAGCAACAAGCACCAGAGAAACCAAATAGCACAAATCAACATTATTAAGAGCATCCACATTGGTGGAGCTATTTTTTTAGCTATTCGACAGCACAAAAAGTTACTTTATCTATTTTACCTTCTCACTTTACAAAACATCCAATATCAGTGGTTTTATTTTAGCTTTCAACACAATAAAATAATATAAATAATACAATAAAATAATATATCTATTACATCAAACAATTTATTTATTTATTATTTTTTTCTCTATTCTTCACTGTCTCCATCACTATCTTCAGGCACCACCTCCACCACCAGTGTGAAACTCAGCACCCAGCAACCCCAAATCAGCACACAAACACAAACACAAACACAAACACAAACCCAGCACAAACTTGGCAAAAACCTAGCACAAACACAAACACAAACTCAGCACACAAACACAAATCCAGCACAAACTTGGCAGTGATGGGGCTTGGGTAACAGATCGGCGATGGGGCTTAGGGAGATGGGATCTCGACAAGATGGGTCAGCGAGCTGGTTGGTGAAGTAGAGAGGAGATGAAGGAGGCGCTAAAGAGGGAAAAAAAATGAGAAGGAAAAGAAGAAGAAAGGAGAGAAGCCAAAAAGAGAGAGAGGGAGAGAAATAAAGAAAAAGAGAAAAATATTCTTTTAATGAGAGAAGAGAGAGAAATTTAATAAAATATTATTTTTTTTGTTTTAGTTTCTTGCTATAGTGCACAGCCATTTATAGCTGTGCACTACAGATGAGGAGCTAAAATTTTTAAGTTTAGCTCCACCATTGTAGCTCACTTTTTAGAATTGGTGGTGCTAAAAATAGCTATATAGCTATTTAACACCACCAATGCTAGTGCTCCAATAGCGCCTAATCTTTCTTAGGTCATGCTAAAAGGTGCCCTTACGGCAATAGTTAACAATCCATTTTAGGAAAGTTTTGACACCGCTTTTATGGGAAATATAAAAAGCTTTCAAAACATTAATTGTTTTTTTTTTTCCTTTTCCTATAAAAACTTTCTTTAAATGAATTATTAATTATTGCTCTAACAGCATCCATTAGCATTTTCCCTCTTTCTTTATATATGCCAATGGTGTGTAATGGTTTACAACACCCACTTTTAAAAAGATGAAAAAGTAAAAGACCAATGAGATTTCACTGCCCAAGTCCCATAATAGATCCCAAATGACAATGTTTCCAACTATAGTGTCTGAAATTTACAGTGTCTTTTGCCGAAATCTACAAATTTTCCTTAACGCGCGTGGTTTAGCTTCACTACGGAGCTATTGGAAAACAAGGCTTTGCATCTTCTACAAAACATGTAGTGGAAAGTAAACTGATCTTTATTTCCGATGGGTTTTTAGCTAATCTATCAAGTCTTGATAAATCCAAAATTGCCATTGTATATCTTGGCTAAAATGTAAATTATATTATTTAAGTTTGACTAAAATTCATTTCAATCCTTTAACTCTACTTTCATTCAATTGAGTATTCTAAATTTAAAATTTATTCAATTCAAGCCTTTCGTCCAATTTCGTTAAAAATTTTCCATTAAAAAAATATTTTTCTCACATGAAAAAAATCTATTAAATTAATAAAATATTTTATAAATTTTTAAGTGATAATATTTTTTTTCAAAAAATATTTTTTGATTATTTAATTGCAAAATTAACGGGAAATTTTTAACAAAATTGGACAGAATGCCTGAATTAAATACATCTTAAAATTAGAGTATATGTGTTTGTGAAATTCCCTTACGAAGACTAACCAATTTCCCGCTCAAAAAAAAAAAAAAAAGACTAACCAATTTAATCTACTCAATAGGAGAGAGAGAAAGAGAGCTTCGGTTTGTGCAAAGCCCACAATCTCTTGCAAATTTTTGTTGGTGCTCTCTATTCAAGCAAGTTGGTACTGATGATTAAAAAAAAAAGTGAGTATGGTCTGTGCAGTGTGCAGTTGTTCTCACTGTTCACTGAATTTCACTTTCTTTTTTTCTCTTTAAGAAAATGAGTTTTCGTAGTTTTTGTTTTCTTTCCCTAGAATATAAAAAAGTAATTTTGAAACCTAAAAAAAGAAATAAAAGAAATCACACACACCTTATTGAATGACAAGTTTTTATTTTTTTGGCTAGATATTTTAATGACAATGGCTTGAGATATTGTCAGCATTTAATTTTAAAATACTAGCTTTCTTCTTCTTTTTTTCCGATAATTTGATAGTTAATTTGAACTGTTTAAGTATTAATTATCCTCACTTGTGTCAATTCATGATTGTTGCATTATAATTCAATCAAGATTCAACTATAATCAAGCTTTAAATACGACTTTGACATAAAATATGTCCTTGTCATTGTGTGCTCTGATTTTGTTTGACATTATTTTTTATTTGAATTTGGATTTCATTTTGTTTCCTTTTGCTTCACGATGTGATTTCAAGTTTCCTTGTGTGCGTTTTATTTGATTCAAATAAATGTATGATTAGTATAGGGCTCCCTTAATAATTACCTTATTTAAAATGGTATGATAAGACAAATGGATGCCAACCCACTCGATCGGGCAAGTCTTTGGGTGCATAATACCTTTCGAAGCTTGTATACTAACTCAAAACTGATAGTATGGTTCATTAGACCTTTGTATAGAGGTCAATGTTGGACTTTGAACCTAAACAGATGGTGACTACTAATTCTTCTTCTTGACCCACTCGAATGATGGCATATGCTCGAGCAACCATGTCTTAGAACGGTGCGTCCACAAGTACTATTTAATTTTTCAAGACAATTGTATATTAGTTTTAAGGGTCATCAAATAGCCCACGGCCCACGGCTCGACCCAGAAACCCAACGGCCCACCAGGCTAATGGGCGGCCCGGCCTATTGTTATTGAGGCCCATGGGTAGTCCACTAGCCCAGTGGGTGAGGCCGTGGGTTAATTTTTATGCCCATGGGTACCCGGTGGGCTAACACAGTAGCCCAACCCGTTGCCCAGCCCGTTGGCCTAACCCATTGGCCCAGCCTAATAACTCATAATTCATAATAAAAATATATAGGAAGTGTATGATGGATTGATCTTGAGATATTATAGAGGAAATTCTTAAAAAAACTCCCTCAACCACTAAGATACTCAAAGTAATTGTGCTAAACTTAGTTTACTAAATATATATTTTTCTAGTAGTCTAGCAAATTTGAATTAACCATTTGACATTTTTTTTATTAAAGATAAAAATAAAAAACTATTTAAAGCCTTAATAAAAAAAATTAAATAGGTTTCCATCAACAAAACAAAAAATTAAATAGATTTGACTGTAAAAAAATTTGTAATTATGTATTAAATTCTTTATTTCTTTCCTTTAAAAAAATAGATTGATTATTCCTTTAAAAAAATTGATTATTTCCTTATAAAAATAATAAAATAATATCCTAACACAAGCTTATGGGTAACCCATTAGGCCCAACCCGATAGCTCTGCTCGCTAAAGACAAAATGGGAATTGCCCATGAGCAGGGTCATGGGCTGAGGTTTTATCTTTTGGCCCAGCCCAACCCGACCCGTTAACTAGTTAATAGCCCATTATACCCAGCCCATTATGCCCATGGGCCAAGTAAAAATGGGCTGGGCCGGCTCGACCCAGCCCATTGACGACCCTTAATTAGTTTTTTGAAGATGATAATGCTAAGAGAAAACCTTCAGTCAAGTCCTGGCGTAAAGAAGGCATTTTACACTACCAATGATGTGCTGCCACGTCATATTTCCATTGATCTTACAATACACTCTTGCACACACAAGTATAACTCAATTAAACACAAAATTCTCAAACATCTATCAGACCTGAGAAGCTCCAACCCCTCTCATCTCCTCCTCTCCTCGTACCACCAGACCTTCGCCCCGCCGTTGGAGCCGCCGCACACATTGGTCAAGAGCTAGCGTCGCCACACCGAATTCTCATCAAGGTATCACAAATTTCATGGAATTCTGGGCCTAGCTTCCTTCTCATTCTCTCCCTTTTTTTTTGAGACATGGGTTTGTGATTTTAAGCTCAAAAGAGAGAGTCTTTAAGGCTTTTCCGATAAACCCATTTGATTTTAAGCACAAGGAAGAAATAGAAAGTCTTTCTTTGTTGTACCCGCAAAAGTCTTCGAAGCTTTTGAAACAAGCCCATTAGATTTTTATCAATCTTAAGCTGATTCCCACCTCAAAATTTCAATCTTTAAAAAAAAAAAAAAAATATCTCTTTCTTTATTGTTTCCACAAAATTTTTAAGACATGGGTTTTGTGATTTTAAGCACAAAAAACAAAGTTCTTGAAGCTTTTGCTGCAAACCCACCTCCGTGTCATTTTTTTTCTTAATCTTCTTTTCCTTAAATGTGATAGTCATTATCATTAATATGTATTCGAAACCCAATGTTTCAGTGTTCTTGCTCTTCAATTTAACACCTAATGTTTCACTACCCTTCATCAAACACATCCCTACAGAACTATCAGCCACTAAAGAACCATCTCCAACAAGAACTCTTTTAGGAGCTCAAACATTTGACGATGAGTGGAAAATTGAATTGGGATTCAAAGCTCAAACCTTGACTGACGGGAAGGAACCAGTCCGACGATGCCAGCTCTCGACCGATGTGTGCAACAGCTCCAGCAGTGGGGTGAAGGTCCAGTGGTACGAGAAGATGAGGAGATGAAAGGCATTGGAGCTTCTTAGGTCTGATAGGTGTTTGAGAATTTTGTGTTTAATTGAGTTATACTTGTGCGTGCAAGAGTGTATTGTAAGATCAATGGAAATATGGCGTGGTAGCACATCATTGGTGGCGTAAAATGCCTTCTTTACGCCAAGACCTGACTGAAGGTTCTCTCGCTAATGCTAAACACTCTGTTTCATAATGTTTGAAGACCAAAGGCAGTCAAACATATCGGGGTAAATTTGGGCTCCAAATCTATTTGTTGGTGGAATTCCTCATAGTCCTACGGGTTTAGCCTTAAGCAAAGCCTAAATAGCCCAACTACAAGTACTTTTGTGATTTCTAGCCCAAAAAACCCTCTTCGTCTCAGATTTTTCCTCTTACCATCTCTCGTATATCTCTCTTAGTTCTTTTATTCACCCTTCTTATGTTTACTCTTCTCCAATATTCTCTCTCAATTCTTACTTACTTCTTACCTACTTCTTGCAATCCACCCCCTTTTTGAGCCACTCACTCCCCTTATATAATCTTCTCTAAGTGGGGTTCAAATCATTACCATTTTGCCAAATTCCATGCAATCCTACTATCACCCAGAATCCCAAGGAATTATCACATCTTTTGAGAATTCTCTTGAAACTTGTTCCAGACGCCAAATAGTGCTCGGCAAGGACTTCCTAAAAGCACTTCTAGTGCTTAGTGAATATCTGAACTTCTCTACTTCCTTGTTAATTTCGTATTGTATTAACGGTTAGTAATGGGCTGAGATGTGACCGAACACTTAACGAGTTCACCAAACATTGCTCTCTAAATCCTGATACACTTATTATTGGGCTGGGTCCATCCTCATAGGATTCGGGCCAGTTCCTATCCCCTAGGCTCGTTTTGGCTTACGTATTAGGCTTAAGTTTAGTGGGCTTGTACTAATCACTTGGCCTAAGTCCCCTACAATAGCCCCCCACAATCTTGTTTTCAAGAAGTGGAGATTGGATCGGGGATTATTGCTTTGGTGATCAGCTGGATTTTTGAAAAAATGACTGTTATGTCTTAGGAAGATCAAGCTTCAGTCAATCAATACAACTGACATGACAACTCACCTTTGGGACGCACGTGGTAGTATTCATTATATCAAACAATCGTGATGAACTAACGCTTCGATTGGCGAGACGCGCATGAAAAGAAACGATGGTCTGTGTTGATTAATTTATGGCAGTTGCATTAAATGACATTTACTCCTATAAATATAAAATAGTTTACATTATTCTTTTCTTTAGTTCTTTTCAAGTTCAAAGCCTTATTTCTTCCTTCTTCCCTAGCCCTTAAATTCATTCCAAGACTATTCTTATCATCAAGAAGTTACTCAGTAAGTCCTCTTCCTATTGTCTATTTCTTAGTAAACTTGATAGGAAAAAATGGGTTTTCATATCTTTTAAGAACTGACACAAACGTAGAATCCTTCAAAGCTAGGTTTGATATCCCTTGTGATATGAACATATTGTATGGTCACGAGGGAAACATAGAAGACCAAAGGTCACCCCATGTAGTATTTTTTTCCTTTAATGTCTATATTAGAGGGCGGGGTTAGATTTCCAGTAGATCCTTTGTTGCCTAGAACCCTTAGTTTTTATGGGCTTAGCCCTGACCAATGTTTACCCAACTTTTATAGGGTAGTCAGTTGTGTGAGGCATCTTAACTGACTAAAAGGCCTTAGCCTTACCCATCATGATATTTGTAAGGTTGAATTTAATCAATCATCTTGTTGGCTTTATTCTGTGCCAATTTGCTTGTATTTCAGCACTTAGAAATCCTGTATTTAGGTGGGATTCATGTAAGGGTAGTAAGTGAGAGAGTGTGAAGAAATGCTCAAGATTGTGCAAAGATGCAAGGATTCGCGGCTGGGACTCGCGGGTGAATCGCGACTGACAAGCCGCTAATTGCAGCACACGAGTGAAGCGTGCGAGAAGATAAATAGTCACGCCAGCTGGTGTACTACAAGACAAAAGGTCCAGCCTGGCCGTTCTGTTATCTCATGGCTTGAACTCGTGACTCAGTCAAGTCACGATGCCAAGTCGCTAACCAGCCCTATTTGGAAAAAATTGACTCTTCCCATTCCTTTCTCACCCAAGTATAAATACCCCTTAAACCCACGAAATGTAGAGAGCTTCCAGAAAGAATTTTGAGAGAGAAACCCTAGAGAAAAACAAGATTGACTCATCCCCAATCTTCACTTAGAGACTCTTTAAATTCCTCTACTTTCTTCCTCTCCATTGATACATTCTTAAGAGGTTCTTGACCAAATCCTTTTCTCACCATACCCACGTCTATGAGAAGGTCTTTTGGTGCTTAGGGAAGCAGTTTGGAAGGGACCAATGGTTATTGGTTGATGCTATGGGCTATAGCGAAATCCGGTAAGGTAGAGAAGAAAAAGGTTCGGCGCAACCTCGTTGGAGCAAGAAGCTTGGAGGGCTTAGGTACCTGGGTAGATTAGGCTTGGAGGGTCTATTGCTGTTAATGTATTCCAACTACATTTTCTAATGGATTATTGACCGCTTGGAGGGCGGCGGAGAGGTTTTACACCGAGGACTTCGGTTTCCTCTTCGATAACACATTGTTGTGTTGTCCTTGTGTTTGCATCTCTCTTCTTTTAATCTTTGCCATTTAATTTCGGCTATGGATGTGATTTTATATTGGTTTAGATTGTTTATCAGTTCTGTCATTAGCTTATGTTCATGTTTCGCACATTTATTGTTTGATAATAAGCTTGAATTGGTAATTTGTAATTGGGGGTCTAAACGTTCATAGTGTTTTCAACGCTATTCGAATTTTCAATTGGTATCAGAGCATGTGCACTTATTGTGGTTTAAACACCTAAGTGTGATCCTAGACCCCTTGGAAATGGATGTTGCTATGGAAAAGGCCATGCTGAATTGTGGTTTAAATGTTTGTGACAATGACTCTATGAGTATGTTTGAAGGGTGTCTTAACAATGAACTCTTAGAGTTATTAAAAATAAAGAAATATGCTAGAATGTTTGCTCATATGCTGAAATATTTTGAAAATAAGAATCACATTTTACACAATAGTCTATGTGAGTCTAACTCTTTGATTAAGAAGTACAAGAGAAGAAATAGGATATTGTGTGAAAAGGTTGATAATCTAAAAAAGAAAATTCAATCTAACAAATGCATGGATAATGAAGATAAATTCCTGTTTGATGGTCAAGAATGCTTGTCTCATGCTTGTCTTTTTGTGCACGCCTCATTGAAGGTATTTAACTCGTGTTTATGGTATCTTGATAGCGGTTGTTCTCGTCATATGACATGAGATAAATCACTATTTAAGACTCTCAAAGAGAAAGTTGGTGACTATGTGACATTTGGTGATAGGAGTCATGCTCAAGTTCTCGGCAAAGGGACTGTTGAAATACCGGGATTACCTTTATTGAAAGATGTGTTATACATCAAAGGGTTGAAGGCGAATCTCTTAAGCATCATCCAAATATGTGATGAGGATTTTCTTGTCCAATTCTCAAAGAAGGGGTGCATAATCATCAACGAAGGAGGGATTCAAGTCTTGGAGGGAAATAGGACTACTGATAATTGCTATGGAGTAGTTCCTACGGCACCTATTTCGTGTAGAAGTGCTCGTGTTGACATGCTGGAACTTTGGCATCACAGATTTGGGCATACGAATTTCAAACAAGTAGCTAAAGTCTCTAAACTCGAAGCAATTAAGGGACTTCCAAAGTTTGGAAAGGTGGAGAAGACCATTTGTGGAGCATGCCAAATGGGAAAACAAACAAAGGCAAGTCATCACAAGGTGAATGTTATTGCTACCTCATAGTGTTTAGATCTCCTTCATGTTGATCTGATGGGGCCTACAAGAACTGAAAGTCTAGGAGGAAAGAGGTACATTATGGTCATTGTTGATGATTTCTCAAGATACACTTGGGTTGAATTTCTTAGAGAAAAATCAGAAGCATGTGAAAAATTGGAAATTCTTTGCAAGAGATTACAAACGAGAAAGGAGTTCCCATTGTCAAGATAAGGAGTGATCATGGCAAGGAGTTTGAAAATGCAAGATTTAAGTCGTTTTGTGAAAAGAACGGAATCAAAAGGGAATTTTCAGCTCCCAAAACTCCTCAGCAAAATGGAGTGGTTGAAAGGAAGAATTGAGTGATTCAAGAAATGGCTAGAGTTATGCCACTCAACAAGCAAATTCCTCAAAAGTTTTGGGGAGAAGCCGTGAACACTTCATGCCACATTGGTAATAGAATATTCTTCCGAGTGGGAACAAAGAAGACCGCTTATGAGATTTGGAATGGAAAGAAGCCGAAAGTAAAGTACTTTCGAGTGTTTGTAAGCAAGTGCTACATTCTAAATGATCGGGAGAACCTTAGGAAATTTGATGCTAAAAGTGATGAAGGTATTTTTCTTGGGTATTCTACTACTAGCCGAGCATATAGGGTCTTCAACAAGAGAACTAAGACAGTAATGGAGTCCATCAATGTAAAAATTGATGATGCCATAACCAAGGTTGAAATGGTTGATGATGGGGAAGGATTGCACACCAAAGAATCCACTGTTGAGGCCGAAGCTCTTGATATAGAAGCTAAAGGAACTACACCAGGAATGGAATCAACTCCCTTGAACACAAGAATGGAAACAAGATCAATGTCTAGAACATCAAGTCCTCTTACTCCTCCAGAAGTTCATCCTCCCATCTCCCGTAATGATAAAGACTCCACATCAAAGAAGCCATCATCAAGAGTGATTAAGAACCATCCTGATAGCAACATCATTAGATCTTTATGTTAATTACTACTTTACCCTCACTTTTTACAGGTTGCTTTTTTAGTTATTTAATCTTTTTTTTAAACAATTTTTTTATTTAATCTTTGAGTTACACATTTGGCATCAAATTTTTATTCCCTAGCTCTAGTTTTTTTTTTTTTCCTTAAGAAAATATAGGGCTCGGTTAACAGTGCCCTCAGGGTCTTTGTTAAATAACCATTATAGAAATAAACAATCTCTCTTCTATTGAATTTTCAAATCAAGATTCTACCACGTTTAGATCAACAAAAGCATGGGTATTACCTTCAAACCTAAAACACTATAGTTAGGTTGATATCCTGTCTTCCTGACTCCAATAGGAACTCTGCGAGGGAGTTTGTGAGAGTGAGCAAGAATGGCTGAATGGAAAACTTACCTACCGGACCTCTCTTCATTAGATAGGTTGATACTTTCTTTTTCAACTCCTTAACATAACCCTATTGTGCATACTTACCTACCTGGCCTCTCTTCTTCTTCTTCTTCTTCTTCTTCTTCTTCTTCTTTTTTTAACGTTCGGTATGTTCTTATTGTTGTTCTCATATATATTTTTCATTGACTCATTCATTATTCCTCACTACAGTTTACAAAAATTTTCAACCAGATTTAAGTGTGGTCCAGACTCGAGAGCTTAACTTCATCCTGCATTCGGAAATATTTGTACATTACCTTGATGTTTGGTTACCCAAATTTCTCCCGAACAAACATACCAGTGGCAAGGTGAGACACCAAGGACCTATAAGAGTCAGACAAGGTTCACTCGAACCTATACGTGACGATTCAGCTGACACCATTTTTTAGGGCTGAGCCTTGCATATTCTAGTAGAAGCCCCTGATTTAGAAGCCCTTGCTCCCATCAATCCGACTATAGGAATGGTTCAAAGGTGTACAATGGCTTTAGACCACTGGTTCCTAGCTGCACATCCCATTAGGAGCCAGGCCGTTCCTCAACCATCCCCTCAACAGACAACTCCCCCCACCTATCGTCAACGAAGGAAGAAATATAGGGGTATTGACGATGCCCCAACTGAGTCCGGTACCCCTCCTACTAACCAACACCATACTCCATTTTTAGGTAGGGTGGTGACTTAACCGCCCAGCAGGACCCCCTAAGAGACGAGGCCCACGACTTAGCTGATCGTCATTGGTTCTCAAGTGGCCTCTACCTCTTCAAATCCCTCTACAGGATGGGAATGTACCTTCCATTTGGAGGACAAAGTCTTGCCGTCCAACTCCTACGATCGGACTTGGAGGAGCGGCCTTGGGGGGCAGGTATTTAATAGCCTTGGGTAGGCTCTATTACTGCCTGCCAATCTAAAGCACTACTCGGGTTGTCGGGATGAGAATCTCATTCTTAAATTGAAATGGCATACCATAGCTGTGAGTATTTTATTATTATTAAATTTTTTTTTAACTTTCATTGTTTTTATTTGTTATCCATTTCTACGTATGTATATTTTTTTATCTCTCATTTTCTGTAAGTGTTGGTGCTCAGATTGTATTAACCCCTGAAAGCTCAAAAATGTGTTGAAAACACAAGAGCTGTTTAGACCCCCAAATTAAAGTTACAGCTCAATAGATTTTACACTAACTTAATACAAAGTGCGGAATAGTGTAAAAGCGAGCGGATAAACAAACAAGCTACTCTAATCCATAATCAAAGCAACACAACAATAAAATGGAATGTAAAAGAGTAGGAAAGAAAGATGCAAACACAAGATAACACGCTGATGTGTTATTGAAGAGGAAACCGAAGAACTCGGCAAAAAACCTCTCCGCTGCCCTCCAAGTGATAATCGATCCACTAGACAATCAGTTAGGATACATGGGTTAGCAAGAGACCCTCCAAGCCTAATCTACCCGATGCACCTAAGCCCTCTAAGCTCCTACTCCAACAAGGCTTCTCGGAACTGTGTCTTGTCTAACTCTCCAGATCCCATAACAAGCTCCATGTTGCATCTGCCATCCTTGGCTTCTTCCAATGCTTCCCAACAGCACCAAAACCTCACTTGACACTCTGAAAGGGTGTGGTAAGTGTTTGGGCTATCAACCTCTTAATGATATGGAAATGGAGAGGTAGGAGTTGAGGAAAATCCATAAGCAATTGTGTAGAGAAATGTGGGTATAACAATCTTTAACTCTCAAGGGTTGTGGCTAGGGTTTTCTCTCAAAAGTACTCCTCAACATTTGTGGGCAATGTGGGTATATATGGTGTAGGCACAATAAATGTGTATCAAATAGTACAGTCTGGCAAAACAGAATGTTTCGAAGGTGTCTCGCAGGAAGGCCTTACCCGCGAACTAATCGTGAAACACAGCTGTCTTCATCCTATCCTGACTTTTCGCATTCCAGCATGTGTAGGTCACATGCATCACTTCGCGGGATGCTTAGTCGCGAAATACCCGCGACAACTTTTCATTCTTCAATTTCTTGAGTCTTCACACACTCTCTCTCTATCACACAACTCTTACAATTAAATCCCACATTAAATACAGGGTACGAAAGATTGAATAAAATTACAATCAAATTTGGTAGGGAATAAAAGCCAACAAAACACATAGTTGTAAATTACAACTTTACAATCTCCCCATTTAGCTATTCCGTGACAAAACCCCTAAAACAGACTCTAGACATAAACGTGAGTTTGGAAATAGTGGCAAAACTCACTCACACCTAATCTAGAAGTTGTGAAGCATTTGCACGTATATAGCTGTAACCTGAAACACTTGCACATAAACAAAACTTTTATTAAGCTTATGACAAGTTGAATACAAGGTATTTACATGAGCAAGTAAAGTGCGATCAAGTTTGTAAACACTATAAAACATGTAAGCATATCTTGATCATACAAGAACAGTCATTAAAGAAAGACTACAATGAACATTTAGCAAGTAAATGCTCATCCGGACACGCAATGCAATAAAGACCAACTACAATGATCAATTGCATGTCCAACACTCAACCAATGCAAAATACATGAAGTATATGCATCTAGGATACAAGATCCTACTAGGGTACAAGAGTGAGGTACTCAAGATATATAATCAACATCTAAAAGTACACACACAAAAATGCTACAAAGCAGTAAGGTAAAGACAAATACTGAAAATAAACTGAAATTAAAAACAGAGTACTAAAGCTTTAAACAAAAGCAATAAAAACAATAAACCAGCAGTCGTAAATACTAAAATAAACAAAGGTAATCCGCCTATGAACCAATGTTTCTAAGCCTAAACCTATGCTCCCCCTAACACTGTGCAAGCTCCCCCTCAAAATTTTTTCCCCTTTTTTGACCAAAATGGCCAAAGGGCTAGAATTGTTCAGACTTAGAGTCTAAACCCTGGTCGACGGACAAATCATCAATCTGAGATGATAAGGCTGTGATCTGACCCTGGACATATGCAAACTGGTCCGTCGTGTGCTGCACATGGGAGTCTAACATAGTGTACATCTGCTCTACTCTGGCTAGAAGCCTGTCAAATCTGTTTGGTCCTCGTGCTGGTGCTGTGGATGATGGCTGAGTTAAAGGCTCTGGAGCAGTAGTAAATCTCTTTGATATGAGCTGTGCTCCTAGTCACTGTGAGTCCACTTGGAAGTTTGAGCCTCGCCTTTGCAATTAGGCCCATAATGAGAGTGGGAAAGGGCATAACAGTCGTGAAGTTCTGCTTTCGTATGCTTTTCTTCAACAAATGGAAGATGTGTCCACAAATATCAATCTCCTTATGAGTGAAGAGATCGTACAGAAACATTGTCCTTGGAGCTGACAGTGTAGTGAGGTTGGTGACCGGGTATAAGTTGTGAATCATCACATAGGCCAAAGTCCTTATCTCCGGTGAAAATGGAATTGTATTCATGGAGGATTTCTTAGATGTACCACCAAGTATTTTCACCATCTCCTCAGTCGATCTCAATTTGTCTTCATATTGGACTGAGATTGGCTGAGAGGGAGGACGAATCTCCAAAAATTCTTGAATGTTATCCCTTGTAATCACAAATTCTTTGTGCCTCACCCAGCATTCTATATGGTCTCCTTCCACAGTAGCATTTGGGAAAAATTCTCTTATGATCTCTAAGTAGACAACGCCAACCAGATTCAACAGCTTGGTCCAAGTCCTTTCTTTGAACACCTCAGGGATGAAGGTGTCCTCAAGGGTTTCTTGCTTGACCACCTTCTCCATAATAATGGTTGTTCTTTTATAGCAGTCATTGTATTTCATATCAGCCTCAGAAAACTTGAAGTTATCAAAATCAGTGCGTGCACTTTTTGAGGATGATCTCTTAGGAGCTGCATGCTTAGTAGGAGACATCTGCACAAATGAACACAAAACAGAAAAGAAACATGTGCACAAACATAAAAACAAAACACAAAACTTGATTAGATTCAAGTTAGTCCAAATCATAAGTAAAACACCTTGAAACAAAGTAAAACTAACTCAAAACAACATGCTAAAAGTGTTAAAACATGTAAACAGTACCACAATGCATGAATTGAGTGACTGTGCATGTGCTGATGCATGTGTGTGCAGCATGAGATGCATGAGGTGTACCTAAAGGATGCCTAGTGTGTGCATGGCATGGCATTGAGGCACAGATTGGGAGAAAGTGTAAAAACACATACCCTTTGACCAAAACATGTTACACATGTTAAATCAAGAGAAAACCCAAGCATTGGAACTCAGTTGAGTCCAATTCAACACAAGAATCTCACTAGGACATTCTATTAAACACCTAACATGCAACAGAGCACAATAACCATGAAAAATGCAAGACCACATGTGAAAATGCCTCAATACATGATCAAATTGCCTCATGGGGCCAACACAGATACATATAAACCAAATGGGACTCAGCCCAATCAAAGTTTTTAAAAAAATTTCACAAAATTGAGAAACCCAACCCATTTTCAAAAAATCCCCAATTTTTAAAACCTTAAGCTAAAATCTACAAAATTTAAGAAAAAAAATATGAAAGCAGTGTTTAGAAAAACATACCTTGAAGTGATTTAGAGATTTTTGCTTGAAAATGATGGGATTTGAGTAAAACGTGATTTTGGGTTGAGAGGGGTTTGAGAGAGGCTGAGCGAGGGAAATGAGAATGTTTTGAAAACCTGTTACATCTGCCTCATAAAATTGTAAACACGTGTTTTTCGAGGGTTAGGCAGTAGTGAGACACTCACGAAAAGGGCCACTGAAGCTCAAAAGCTTTCATGAGAAGCTGTTAGTAGCGAATCAGTCGTGAGACAATCGCGATAGCCTTTATATGAATTGAAAAAATTCCAGTTTTTGCCTAAAAACATTTCGCGAGAAGCTGTTAGTCGTGAAATGCTCGCGAGACAGTAGTGAGAGTATTTGTGTGAAATGAAAAAAAATATTTATTTCCCCTAAGCACTTTTCGCGGGAAGCTCTAAGTCGCGAGCTTCTCGCGAAACAACCTCTGAACCAATTTTTGGAGAAAAACACAAAAATGCATTTTGTTAAAAAACTAAAAACACGAAAGTACAAAAACACTTTCAAAAACATAAAAAACACTCAAAAATATTTTTGGGTTTGATCGACAAGTAATTGAGCATACACATCACATTTGAACATGTACAATCACACAAATGAGATAAGTATTACTTGAACAAAGTCTTGTGTGTTGTTTGTGAGTATCAAATGTGGAATAGTCCTTAGACCAGAGTGAAGCTTCAATAATCAATTCAATCAAGTCATACACAACTGGTACTAAATCAAGTGGTCTATCTCAATTATAGAAATGAACATATATGACCTCCCACAAGAGAATGATTACAAAACTTAGAAGCTTTTCATTTGGCTTCTGCATAAATCATAAAATTTGATAACTTTTTGGATAAAACATCTCTTTTTGAGATCGGTGCTTGAAATTTTTTATATTTCAACATTGAGAGTTAGACTTTGGCTTTTTGAGCACCATACATTTCAAAACAAAATTCGCTTTCCCTTTTTCCTAATCAAATACTAGTATGTGCGACAGGCTTTTGCAGCTCATTATCTCTTTTCATTTGGAGATTTACATTTGGTGAGCTCTATTGCAAAAGCATAAAAATAAAGTGGGAAGATATATAGGTACAAGTCTATGCAAGTATCAAGACCATCAAGACTATTGACCAATCATTCATGACAAGCTTGAAGATCTATTTACAACAATCACACATAGTTTTCGAGATTTCTCCCACACAAATATATGTGCATACCGAACAAGCTAAGCTCGAAAATGCACAATGCCATAAGTACGAAGGTACTAAGCCAAACTCACATGAGATATACACAACACAAGCGATCAAACTTTTTGAAGATTTTCCAATTTTTATGGGTTTTTGAATTTTTTGAACACACTCAAAAACAAACCAAATAAAGTAAGATCAACAAAAACAGGTACAAACCAAAACAAGTAAACGAAACATGTTATAAACCAGAAGCAATTGACACAAAGTGAATTATGCATGTCGTGATGCATGAACATATGCCCTTAAACATCGGAAGTATTAATGCATGGGCATGTTGTAATGCTTATGAATGAGTACCCTTCTTCACCCACACGGCATGTGTTTGGGGTGATATCCCAATAGGATTGGGTACGAGTGTTGTGGCCTTCAAACCTTCTGGAGAAGGTTGCCAAACAGGTGGTGAATGCATCAATCATTTTCATCACATCCATCACACCAGGATCACTATCTCGCCTCTTGATTGCTCAACAACCCAATTCTGTTTGTCATTTCTTCGTCCTCTTGACCTTTAATCACTTGCATTCTTCACTGCCCTCAACTTATTACAATTTGGTCTGGTGTGTCCTTGAAGTCCATAGTGATGACAGAAATGTTGAATTCTCGGACCTCTTTGTGATTTTGGAAGTGATTTCCCTTTGGCTTCAGACCTAGCTACTGATTGGTTGCGAGGCTTATTTAACACCCGTTGGTCAACCACATTTCTATTCTTATCCACCTTTGCTTTTTCAGCAGTAGTGACAACTTCTTTCAGTTCTTTAGCTTTCACAAACTTAACTTCCTTGGATATATTGATAGCCGAACTACTCTCTCTAGTATATCCCAATCCGGTTTTGTCTGAGAAAGGTTTTTGATGAGAGAGGACTTCATCAAGCTTCTTGGAGGAGACTCGCTCTACTTTAGCATTGGCTTGAACTACCTCAAGCTCTAGAAATTTTATCTTTGAGTAGGCTTCAGTCAGCTCTCCATTCAACGTCACTATTTCACATTTGGCCTCCTTATATCGCACTAGGAGACTTCTATAGTCCTCCTCTGCCTTCTTCATCTTTTTAACTACTGCCTTGGCCACCCTTGTATATTCTCCTGACTTCTCAAGGAGGGAATTGTAGTTTTCTTGAAGTTCCACTGCATTTTCATCTTCTTCAGCATCGGATTCTTCTACTACTCCCATTGACTCCACTTCACTATGTTCACCAAGCTCTTCCACTAGCAAACTCAAGTCCTCTGAGGACTCAACATGAGCAATAGTCATAAAAGCGGAGTAATTCCCTTCTCCATCACAGCTCTCTTCCAAATCTGAATTGGAAGAATCTGAATCACTAAGTGTTATGGCATACGCCTTGCCCTTCCCTCTTAGATAGTTGGGACACTCCTTCTTGAGATGTCCATGGCCATTGCATTCATAACACACAATGCCTTGAGGAGATTGAGAGTCATTCCTGTCTTTCTTTTTAAACTCCTTCCCATCACCTTTGGAGGATGAAAACTTCTCTCTGTTGAATGGTTTTCCACTGTTCTTCATCTTCAAAAATTTCGGAAGTTCTTTGCAAGGAATACTACCTCCCTCTCCACATCATCTTCTTCGGAGGAATCATTCATTCTCTCGGTGATGGTTTTAAGAGAAAGAGATTTACTCGACTTATGAGAAGGCAGTCCTAGCTCATATGTTTGGAGAGATCCAATGAGCTCTTGGATTTTGATCTCATCTAAATCTTTACTTTCCTTTATAGCTGTGACTTTTACTCGGAAGCTCTCCGGCATTGATCGAAGGATTTTCCTCACTATCTTTGAGTCCTCCATTTTCTCACCCAAGTTGAACTTGCCAATCACCACCTCGTTTAGCTTGCTATAGAATGAGTCGAATGACTCTTCTTCACTTATTTTCAACTCTTCAAATCAAGTGGTTAGCATCTGCAACTTAGTATCCTTCACCTTCTTCGTACCTTCATAGGTCGTCTTCAATATCTCTCAAGTTTCCTTGGTAACTGTTATGTGAGAAATCCTGTGAAACTCATCTGGAGAAACACCACAAAAAATTGCATTTAAAGCTTTACTGTTAGAGTTAGCTGCTGCAAGTGCTGCTTTATCCCAAGTGGATTTAGCAGCCTTTGGCCTAGTACATCCTACTTCTACCACATCCCAAACAATATCATCAATTGAACACAAGAATTCCCTCATTCAGACTTTCCAAAAGGCATAATTACTACCATCAAAATATGGTGGAACATTTAAAGATTGAGACCGGTCCATCTCAAATGGGGTCAAGGATCACACTAAGGTAATTAAACCACAGCTAGTGCACCTACTCTGATACCAATTGAAAGCTCGAAAATGTGTTGAAAACACAAGAGCTGTTTAGACCCCCAAATTAAAGTTACGGCTCGATAGATTTTACACTAACTTAATACAAAGTGTGAAATAGTGTAAAAGCGAGCGGATAAACAAACAAGCTACTCTAATCCACAATCAAAGCAACACAACAGTAAAATGAAATGTAAAAGAGTAGGGAAGAAAGATGCAAACACAAGATAACATGTCGATGTGTTATCGAAGAGGAAACCGAAGAACTCAGTGAAAAACCTCTCTACCGCCCTCAAAGTGGTAATCGATCCACTAGACAATCAGTTGGGATACATGGGTTAGCAACAGACCTCCAAGCCTAATCTACCCGATGCATCTAAGCCCTCCAAGCTCCTACTCTAACAAGGCTTCTCGGAACCGTGTCTTGTCTAGCTCTCCAAATCCCGCAACAAGCTCCATGTTGCATCTGCCATCCTTGGCTTCTTCCAGTGCTTTCTAGCTGCACGAAAACCTCACTTGACATTCTGAAAGGGTATGGTAAGTGTTTGGGCTATCAACCTCTCAATGATATAGAAATGGAGAGGTAGGAGTTGAGGGAAATCCACAAGCAATTGTGTAGAGAAATGTGAGTATAACAATTTCTAACTTTCAAGGTTTATGGCTAGGGTTTTCTCTCAGAAGCACTCCTCAATATCTGTGGGTAATGTGGGTATATATAGTGTAGGCACAAAAAGTGTGTATCAAATAGTACAGTCTGGCAAAACAGAATGTTTCGCGGGTGTCTCGTGAGAAGGCCTTACCCACGAGCTACTCGCGAAACACAGTTGTCTCCATCCTGACCTGACTCTTCGCATTCCAGCATGTGCAAGTCACATGCATCACTTCGCGGGATGCTTAGTCATGAGATACCCGCGACAACTTTTCATTCTTCAATTGTCTTGAGTCTTGATACACTCTCTCTCTATCACACAACCCCTACAATTAAATCCCACATTAAATACAGGGTACAAAAGATTGAAAAAAATTACAATAAAATTTGGCACGGAATAAAAGCCAACAAAACACATAGTTGTAAATTACAACTTTACAACCCTTGATCATTTCTACCATTGTTTTAGGCCACCCAAATGACCCTAGTTGTAGAGGTTCGGCTAAAAGGTGTGATGGAAGAGGCTAACAAGGATAAAGCCTTAAAAACAAGTAGTCAAGGCAAACTTGAACGAAAAGACCTTGGAGTTAAATGTAGTGGAGTGGCGAGCTGTTACCGCAGAAAAGGCATGGGAATTAGTTGAGAAGCAGAGGATCTTCAAGGTAAGCTCGGCAAGGCTGAAATTAAACTTGCCGAGGTTGCGAGCCTTGTCTCTGCTCGTGACAAAGAACTCGCTAACCTGAAGAAGACATTGAAGACTTGTGAACAAGTCTGCTACAATATGGGATTTAGAGATGCTGAGAACTTGGCTGGACCAGTGATCTTTCAGGCTCGGAAGTTTGAGTTCATGGAGGGTTGGATGGCCGCAATGAATGCTATTGGTCTTCTTGACACCTCCCCGTTCAGGAGTGCTAACCAAATTCCACTGCCCAAGAACCCACAGATTAAAGCCCAAGCTTAAGAACAATCTGAGGACAGCGGTGAAGGGGAGGAGGGGGCAGAAAGCCCCGGAATGAAGGCGTTGTCTCAGCAAATTAATTCCCACATGGTGGTACTTGATGAGGATAACACAGCAACCACCACTCCCACCGAGATGCAAGGAACTGCCCAACCAATTCTCGGCTTAGCCCTTCCTGTTGCCAGTGAAGTTCCTTTGACAAGCCCCGCGAACCTAATAATTTGAACACTTGATTTTTTTTAAGCCATTTAACTATGTATTCCCCCCCCCCTTTATATTTTATTTTTATTTTTATTATTTTCTTTGTTCATTTTTATTTTAGCTTCGCCAATATTTTCTATATCTAACTGATTGGAATGGTATTTGTGTATTAAATTCTGTTAAGTTTACTTAATATTAATGTTTTAAATTTCTTTGGTAAAATTCTTTATTTTATTTCCTTATAATGTGATTTCATGACCGAGCCCCTTGCACACAGGCTTTTTACTATTTTTAAGGAAAATTGCACCATCGCACCACCAAAAAATTCTAAGTGTAAATGTTCGGTAACACATGTAACATATTCATGTTCCCAACCGAGTGATTGATTTACTATGCATTCTTGGACCGAAGGATTTGATATTTAACTAACACAACTAAGGCCTTTCTATTAAGATAACCCCCATTTCTTAAGAAAGAACTGTTACAGTCTGCTTATTAGATTAATTGGTGAATAGGTTTATGTTAAGAAGAAATTCCTCTCCTTGGGGGAATTTATTGAAGTTTCCACCTGGTCAATGACTAGAGACGAGCCATGACCAAGTCTCTGTCCTTGAAGAAATTTGTTAAGGTTTCCACTTAGTTGGTGACTAGAGTCAGGCTGAGGCCATATTTTTTACCTTAGGAAAATTTGTTAAGGTTTCCACCTGGTTGGTGACCAGAGTCAAATCGAGGCCAAGTTTCTATCCTTAGAAAAGCTTACTAAGGTTTCCATGTGGTCGGTGATTGAAGTCAAGCCGAGGCCAAGTTTCCGTCTTTAGAGAAATTTATTAATGCTTATAAATAACTCAATGCAAAATAACTAAATTCCTTCCACA
The DNA here is from genome assembly GCA_032727855.1 of Quercus ilex subsp. ballota. NCBI lineage: Eukaryota > Viridiplantae > Streptophyta > Magnoliopsida > Fagales > Fagaceae > Quercus > Quercus ilex. Next base: position 76,575,752 of record CM064911.1, read on the forward strand.
TTCATTGTTCAAGTTTATCGACAACCTTAGACATATCTTTCACATTTCACAGTACACTCATGGATAGTACTTTTTTAGATTACAAATGTTCCAAGGTCGGGGTAAAGGTCTTTATTCCATATCTTCCAAGTAATAAGCTCCTGCTCCGGCCATTGCTGTCACTCGGTAAGGTCCTTCCCAATTCAGTGCCAACTTACCTACACTTTGATCCTTCATACTTCCTATTGCTTTTTGCAAAACGAGGTTTCCTGCCACAAACTCTCGAGGCCTCACCTTCCTATTATACCCCCAGGCCAATTTCTGGTAATATTCTGCAAGCCAAATGGATACCATATCTCATCTTTCTTCCAAGGCATCTAAATTCCCAACCATTTGCACGTCATTATTACTTCGTGCAAAATCAACTACCCTCATGCTTAATAAGCCAACCTCAATTAGTATGACTGCCTTTACTCCATACGTCATGGAGAAGGGGGTTTCACCCGTTGATCTTCTAGGTGTTGTTCGGTAGGCCCACAAGACATTTGGCAACCTTTCAACCCAATTTCCTTTTGCCCCTTCCAATCTCTTCTTCAAACCATTAACTATTGTCTTGTTCATTGCCTCTGCCTGCCCATTATTCTAAGGGTACGCTGGTGATGAGGATCTATTGGTTATCCCTAGACTACTATAATACTCCCGAAAGGCCTTATTGTTAAACTGAAGCCCATTATTTGATATCAGCACACAGGGAACCCCATACGTCATAATGATATTTTTCCATACGAATTTCTTCACATCGACATCCCTGATGTTTATCAAGGCTTCAACTTCTACCTATTTGGTAAAGTAATTAGTCGCAACTAATACATATCTCCTATTCCCTGGTGCACAAGGGAATGGTCCAATTATATCTAGCCCCCATTGAGCGAAGGGCCAAAGGTTGATGATTGGGTTCAAATTTCAACTTGGTTGATGCATGATCGGAGCATTTCTTTGGCATTGATCACACTTTTTTACGTAGCCAACCGCTTCTCGTTGCATATTTGGCCACCAAAATCCTTGAGTCATGGCTAGGTGGGCTAGTGATCTTCCCCCCGAGTGCCCTCCACATATCCCTTCATACAACTCAGCTAGCAACTCGATGGTCTTGCTCGGGTGGAGACATAATAAATATGGACCTCCAAACGAACTCAAATACAACTTTTTATCCTCAAATAACCAAAAATGAGCCGACATTCACCGCACCTTGTCTCCCTTTTTTACATCAGTTGGCAAAGACCTATCAGATAAAAAAGCAATATAAGGATCCAACCAACTAGGCTCTCCCACCAAAGCAGCTGCTACAACCACCCGTTGCTCTATGCTCGGTTTGCTCTAATAGCTCCACAAAGATCATTCAGGGAATGCATTCATCTAAAGACGAAGCCAAAGTGGCTAATGAATCGGCATGAATATTTTGACTTCTCCACACATTAATCAAGCTGACTTTTTGGAAGCTCGCTCGTAGGGATCCGAACAACTTTAAAGATTGCGACATGCAGTAATCCTTTGCCTCAAAGCTCCCCTTTATTTGACTCACCACCAATCTTGAATTCGAGAACACCTCTACTTCCTTAGCATCGAGCCTCTACACTGCGCGGAGTCCAGTAATAAGGGCTTCATATTCAGCTCTATTATACGAAGCGCAAAAACCCAATCTAAGTGACTTTTCCAATCTTAGTCCCTCAGGAAACACCATTACAATCTTGACTCCTAACCCCCTTGTGTTAGATGTACCATCCACATACACTTGCTATTGTTTAACCCTGACTTGGCATATTCCAACAGAGGCTCCTAGTGTGGGAGTTAATTCAGCCACATAGTCTGCCAACACTTGACCCTTAATGGAATTCCTCGGCTTGTACTGTATATCAAATGTTCTTAGCCTCGTTCCCCATTTAGCTATCCTCCTAGTGAAATCTGACCTCTTCAAAAGCGATTGCAAGGGGTACTCGGTCAGTACCCACACCGTATGTGCTTGGAAATAATGCGGCAATTTCCTCATAGCATGCACCATTACCAGTGCCATTTTCTCTAAAAGCAAATACCAAGTCTTTGCATTAGCCAACATTTTACTGAGATAATATACCGGTCTCTAGATCCCCTCTTGTTGTCTAAGTAACACCAAACTAATATCATGGTTGGATACTGCCAAGTACATATATAAATCTTCTTCAGGCTCGAGTCAGGATAAAATAGGTGGACTTGATAAATAAGATTTTAAGTCTCTAAATGCCATGTCAAATTCCTTCGTCCATTGAAAACCCTTCCATTTCTTCAACAATTGATAGAATGGTCTATGTTAGGTTCTAAAAGTTCAAAACAATTGGCAAATTGTGAGCACAAACTTGTCTAGATATAGATCCTAGAGTCTATAGGCATTATTAGACAATGCTCAAGGTGATACAAGTCAAGATTCAAGAATATACAAGCTGCAGAAAGAAGAATTCGAAATCTGCCTGGTTTGATCGATCGAAAGACAGGCTCGACCGATTGAAACACATATCTGTAGAATTCTATTTCAGCCCAAACTTTACTTAAACGTATTGGGTTTCAAGTAAAACACAACTAGTATATAAAGGAAACCCTAAGCTCGTTTTTATAAGACTTTTCAGAGAGAGAAAAGTGTGCCTCTTTTGTAGATCTAGGGTTTTGTATCCAAAAGCTCTCTAAAGTCTTCTACCGGAGTTATTCCTTGAAGAATCTTAAGATCCGATGTTATAGAAGTTGCTGCATACAAGATCAACGTCTAAGGAGATCCAAAACCTTTGAGTGGAGTCTCAAAGTCACAAGTGTGGGTGCTTGTGTTGCAAATGCCTAAAAGAGAAAGAGTCCATGGATTCGGAGCTGTCACGTGGTCATGTTAGTAAGTTCTACATGTGGTAGCACTAGGATGTTAGTGGTTTAAGTCTTACTGTAAACTTTGATTCTCTATAGTGGATTTTCTTTTTATCATGAGAATAGCTAGGTTAAATCCTCCCTAGTTTTTTACTAGTTTGGTTTTCCTGGGTAATCATATTATTGTGTTCTTTATTTTCCGCTGCTTTACATGATATGACTTTGTTGTTTTAACATAGATCTGAATAATAAACCTAAGTATTCACTTGGTTAATTAATTAGGTTAAAAAATCTAGTTTATAGGGATCTAAAACCTAACAGTCTACACCTATCTACTGATCTTGAGACAATCCTATTCAAGGTGGAGATCATCCTAGTAAGTCTTTACACTTCTTTAGGATTTCCGGGTGGGTGTAGCTATTGAATCGCCATAATCTAGTTCGGGTTAAAGTCTATGCCCCATGTGGCTACCATATAACCCAAGAACTTGCATGATCCCCCTCTGAAGGCACATTTGTCTTCATTAAGGCGTAATTTGTGTTGCCTCAGTATCTCAAAGACCTTAACTAGGTCACGCACATGCCCTTCACTCTTCCTACTCTTCACTACCATGTCATCAATGTAAACTTCTACAATTTTCTTGATCTGATCCTTAAACATCCAAGTAACCATTTGTTAATACGTCACCCTAGCATTCTTTAGCCCAAAAGGCATCACTGTGTAATGGGAATTTCCTTCGGGCATAATAAAAGAAATTTTCTCCTGATCCTCAAGTGCCAAAGCAATATGATGATAAACTTGAAAGGCATCTAACAAGCTCATTATCTGGTGTCCAACTGTAGCATCCACCAACTAATTTATCTTAGGTATAGGGAATAGGTCCTTCAGACATGCTCAGTTTAGATCAGTAAAGTCAACGCAAACTCTCCATTTTCTATTCGTCTTCTTCACCACCACCATATTGGCTAACCATTTGGGAAAAAACACTTCGTTAATGGCCCCCGCCTATTTTAATTTCTCCACTTCCTCCTTCACTGCCTCCACGTGAGGCTTCACCGACCTCCTCGGTCTCTACTTCTTTGGCAGGACCAGAGGGTCTATATTTAACTTATGCATAATAAAAGCTGAGTCAACTCTAAGAACCTTATATGGGTTCCATGCAAACATGTCCAAATTTTGTACTAATGACAAAAGACTCTCCACCCGATCTTCTATTGGCAAGCTTTTTCCTATCTGAAAATACCAGTCGCAGTATGGTATAATTCGTACTTAAACCAATTCTTCCGCACCGTCTACCCCTGTCAAACCCTCCATAACATGTAATTGCTATAACTGCTCCTGGTCAACTTGTTCCTTCTACTTAATCTTATGGTTTATTACTGCCAACAAGCACTGTCTTGCTACTTTCGGATCTACCTAAACTACCATAACCCCATCTTCAGTACGGAATTTGATTTTTTGATGTAATGTAGATGGTATTGCCCCCATAGCATGAATCCAAGGCCATCCCAAAATCGCTATGTACGGCAAAAAGGCATTAACACAAGAAAAATTACTTCAACTTCTTTTCCTTTAGTCACCACCAGGAGCTTTATCTGCCCCTCGGGCACTACGACCTTCCCGTCAAATCCTACAGTGGTGTGTCATATTTACTCAAATCCTTGAGCTTCAACCCCAGCCCCTTATATAGATTAGGGTATATGATCTCAGGCACACTAAAAGTAAGGTTCATTCTTAATGCGCTCAAGGTTCTTATAGACAGGCTCCTTAAATGTCACATTAACTCCCTTAGCCCGCTGCGTCAACCCCTTACTCGAGACTCTTAGCTCCCTCCTAGTTCTCGGCTAAAACCTTTCGAGACAATAATCTTTGTTATATTGTGAAGAGGCTGGGGCTTTGCCTTTGCCTTGTAGCTAGTCATCTTCCAATCTCTTATACTTTTCAATCCTTCTCATAAGTTGATGCATGTCCTAAAGGGGACGCATAGTTAGAGAGTCCCTTAGTTCCGACTCTTGGGAGAGCCCAAGCCAGAAGGTACTAGCGGCTACTCACTCATTTCCTCCTCCTATCTCATTATATAACACCCAGTTACTATTCAAGTAAGATCAAAGGGTCTCCCCACTCCTTATCCTCATGGATAACAATGCATTGAACGGTTGAGGAACCTTGCTACATGTTATGAATCTTGCCCCGAACATCTGCATCAATTCCTCGAAAATGTGAATAGAACCTTTCCTTAAACCATTAAACCACCTCAGTTTTGTTGACCTAAGGCTGGATGGGACCACTTTGCACATCAAACTATCATTCTGAGAATAAAGTGACATCATCTGAATATAGTGACTTACATGTTCCATCGGATTGATTTTTCCATCATAAATGGTAAACGGAGGATGGGTGAACTGTCTTGGCATTTTTGTACGCTCAATTTCGTCGAAAAAGGGTGATCAAACAGTTCTCCTTAACACCCCAGCTCATGGCATCCATCATGGCATTATGACGCTCGTTCCTATCACGATGGGGGGCTTCATGCCGACGCCCCATGGTTTCATAAGATTTGTCCTTTGACTGATGTGAACCGCCACCACGAGATGATTCTCCCCCTGAGTAATATCGAGGTCGTTAGATGAATCATCTTGGTCCCTCCTACGGTGTCAGCGTCTTAGCTCAATCCCCAGGTCCTTAACTTGCTTTTGTAAATTCTCCAGCTCTCGCTCCTGATCACTTCGATGAGATCACTCGGGGATATAAGACACAATTCATTCCCCTTGCAAAGAGCCCTCATCTGAATCCTGTTCAATCTGCTACCCCCTTTCCAACCTCCTATGACCCCTTGAAGGAGCCCTCGAATGATTTCCTACAGTAGAGCCTTCTTCAACTTGCGAACCCTCCATAGCTAGACGATGTTAAGCTAGCTTGAAGCCTCTGGTTGAGTAAGATCCCCATAGATGGCACCAATTGTGGTGCCCTAACCCTGCTAACATAGATAAGTATAGGGGCGAATTTGGGCTCTAAATCTATTTGTTGGTGAGATTCCTCACAGTCCTACAGGTTTAGCCTCAAGCAAAACCTAGATAGCCCAACTACAAGTACTTTTGTGATTTCTAGCCTAAAAAGCCCTCCTTATCTCAGATTTTGCCTCTTACCATCTCTCGTATATCTCTCTCAGTTCTTTTGTCCACCCTTCTTGTGTTTACTCTTTTCCAATCTTCTCTCTCACTTCTTACCTACTTCTTGCATTCCACCCCCTTTTTGAGCCACTCACTCCCCTTATATAATCTCCTTTAAGTGGGGTTCAAATCATTATCGTTTCGCCAAATTCCATGCAATCCCACTCTCACCTAGAATCCCAAAGAATCATCACGTCTTTTGAGGACTTTCTTGAAATTTGTTTCAAACACTAAATAGTGCTCGGCAAAAACTTCCTAAAAGCACTTCTAGTGCTCGATGAATATCTGAACTTGTCTACTTCCTCGTTAATTTCATACTGTCTTGACGATTAGTAGTGGGGCGAGATGTGACCGAACATTTAACGAGTTCACCAAACATTGCTCTCTAGATCCAGATACACTTATTCTTGGGCCGGGTTCATCTCCACAAGATTCGGTTTAGCTCCCATCCTCTAGGCTATTTTTGGCTTGCGTATTTGGGCTTAAGTTTGGTGGGCCTGTACTGATCACCTAGCCCAAGTCCCTTATAGTTTCATTAAAGCAAATAGCTAATGTATTGGTATTACTCAAACGATGTCGTATTGAAGGTTCAAGAATCAGTTGGTATTGGCGGGCTTTTTAGTTAGGAATCTATGATCAACCAACTCTACCTTTCAGGATTCTAATCCATACTTCCATGGGTTTTGTTTATTCAAGTAGTGAGATTTACTTGTCTAAATACTGTATCTAGCACTAGAATGTAATTAAGTAAGATCAAAATACAATTTCTCTTTGATAACTCTCTCTCTCTCTCTCTCTCTTTTCTTCTCTCTTTGCAATTGTTTATTGTTCTTCAATCTTGCTAAACACTGTAAGATTCTCTCTGTTATAATTTCTTCTTGGTATCAGAGCAATCGATCTTTGTGAATAATTCAACCATGGTAACATTAAGCTCAGCTATGGCTTCTTCCTTTACAGCTCCTTCAAGTTCCATTATAAGTGAAATCAATCAACCTCTACTACTGTTATCAAACATGGCTAACAGGATGATTGTTAAGCTAGATAGCACAAACTACATTGTGTGGAAGCGACAGATCACTATGGTCTTAGAAAGCTACTCGATGTTTGAGCTCTTGGAGGAACCTCAATTAATTCTAGAGAAGTTCCTTAAGGATCTTTCTAGTTTATTCACAACAATTCTGAATCTAGATTATGTGAATTGGAGATCAAAAGAAAAGGCTTTGCTCACATTTATGAGTTCCATACTTTCCCCTTCTACTATGTCTTTAACAGTTTGATGTACCACTGCAATGGAGGTGTAGAAGGTTCTAGAGAATAGGTTTTCATCTTATTTTAGGTCTCATGTGATGAATCTCAAAGGAGAGTTGCATAACATCAAGAAAGGCACTGATTCTGTGGATGTTTACCTGCCGAAAATTAAAGTGGTTAGGGACAAACTTTTGATTGTTGGTGTAATTGTTGATGATGAAGAATTGCTTCATATAGCAATCAAGGGGTTGCCTAAGGACTATAATGCCTTCAAGTCTACTATAAGGACTAGAAGCACTCAACTTAGCTTTGATGGGCTTGCTACAATACTCAATGTAGAAGAAAAGTCCTTGAATGAAGGATAGGAAGTTAAAGATCCTATCTTTGCTATTGCAAATGGTTCAAGCTCAAGGCCATATAGCAATAGTGACTATAAGCAGTCCTACAATTAGTCTTACAACAATAGAGGAAGGGGCAAAGGTAACTACAACAATAGAGGAGGTCGAGGAGGAAGAATTTCCAACACTCCACAAAATTAGCTTAACCAATTCTCACATAATTAATTTTCTAGTGCAAAATCAGTGAAGGCTACTTGCCAACTCTGTGGTAAAGTTGGACATTTAGCAATAGATTGCTATCATAGGATGGGCTATGCTTATCAAGGAAAGCATCCACCTACCAAGCTTGCTACTATGGCTACTGCCTCTAATGCATATCTTGCTCAAGAAGAGACCTGGCTTGCTGACAGTGCAGCCATAGACCATGTGACCTCAAGCCTTAATCATCTCAACTTTCCTAAGCCCTATAATGGTCAAGATCATCTCATAGTTGGCAATGGACAAAATTTACCTATCACTCATGTTGGTAATTCCACTATTCCTTCATCTTATTCTGCTCTTCACCTTAAAAGTGTCCTTAGGGTTCCTTCCATTGCTTCTAATCTTGCATCTGTGCATAAAATTTGTCATGATAATAATTGTTGGTGTTATTTTGATGAAAACATACTCTTTATTCAGGCTTTGGCCATGGGGAATGTTCTCTATCAGGGCAAGAGTAAAGATGGTGTCTATCCCATCTATCCTCACAAAGCTTTAAAGCTTTCACTTGCTTTAAAACTTTGCAACAGTGTTGCTTTGTCTTCTGCTTTCAATAAAAACCCTTAGCACATGAGACTTGGACATCCACATGATCAAGTTCTTCATGTTCTTTTTCCAAAATTCAAATTTGTATCAAATAAGTGTACCAATCCTAATTACTCCTATACACACTACTTATATAGAAAAAAATGCATAAAACTTCCTTATCCCAAGTCTCATTTTACTGCATCTAGTCCTTTTGAACTTGTTCATCCTGATTTATGGGGTCTAGCTCCTGTTACATCTGTGAATGTCTTTAAATACTATGCTCTTTTCATTGATCATTTTACTAGATTCACTTGGCTTTATTTGCTTCAAAGTAAATCTGAGGTCTTTGATAAGTTTGTCCATTTCAAAAATTTGATTGAAAATCAATTTTCTATCAAGATTAAGATCTTCATGTCTGATGGAGGTGGCGAATACACGTCTAACATTTTAAGTCTTACCTATCTCAAAATGGTATCATACATAAATTTCATGCCCATACACTCCTCAACAAAATGGCTTAGTTGAAAGGAAGCACAAGCATCTTATTAAGACTGCAATCACATTTTTGTCTCAAGCTTCCATTTCAATTGCCTATTGGTCTTATGCTGTTCAAACAGTAATCTCCTTAATCAATTTACTTCCCACTTTTGTCTTGAGTTTTCATTCTCCTTGGCAAAAATTGTATTACTCTCAACCTGATTTATCTCAACTCAAGGTAATTGGTTGTGCCTATTATCCCTATCTCAAGTCTTATAATTCTCATAAAGTAGAACCTAGATCTAAAGAATTACTTTTTCTCAGTTATTCCACGGTCTCTAAAGGTTATCACTGTCTTGACCTAGTTACTAAGCAGCTATACACTTCTACCCAACCTGATCTCACTTCTCTTCCTACCATTACCGAGCTTCCCACCGTTCCTTTTCCTAATTCTCATCCACATGACAATCCCATTTCTGCTATACCAAATTTTGCAATACCAAATTTTGCAGTAACAGATTTTGCAGTCCCCAACCCTACAATACCTACATCTACCTCTACTCCTGACCTTATTCCTATTTCCTCATCCATCAACACTATCCAAAATTAGCATCCTATGCAGACTAGATCTGAAGTGGTATTACCAGACCAAAAATGTGCTATAAAGCTATTATTGACTACTCTTACACAGAACCTCCCACTTACAAAATTACCTCTCAATATCCTAAGTGGTGTGATGCTATAGATGCTAAATTTCAAGCTCTTCAAAAGCAAGAAACTTGGTCACTGGTTCCACCTCCTTCTAATGTAAATTTGGCTGGTTTCAAGTGGGTGTTTAAGCTCAGACTTGATGGTTCTATAGCCAGGTATAAGGCAAGATTGGTGGCTAAAAGGTTTCATCAGCAAGTTGGATTGGATTACACTGAGACCTTTAGTCTTGTGATTAAGCTTGCTACAATGAGGTTAGTTCTGGCCATTGCAATTAGTTTCAACTGGCCTTTGAGACAACTTGATGTCTCTAATGTCTTTTTACATGGTTTCTTGAAAGAAGAGGTCTATATGCACCAACCCCTAGGACATGTAGATTCTCAACATCTTGACTATGTGTGTAAATTGAAGAAGTCCCTCTATGGTCTCAAACAAGCCTTTCGAGCTTGGTTTGAGAGATTTACCTTTAATCTTCTTCATCTAGGATTCACTGATTCCTTTGTAGACAACTCTATCTTCATTTTCCAAGCTTCAAGTACCATCATATATCTTCTCTTATTTGTTGATGACATAATTATATCACAGGCAACAGTTCTTTACAGATCTCTAGTCTCATCTCTGCCCTCAGTCACAGCTTTGAACTTAAGGACTTAGGCTCTCTCAATTACTTCCTAAGGCATTTAGATTACTCCTACTAAGTTTGATCTTACCTTGACTCAAACCAAATATACCTTAGATGTGCTTCATAGATTCCAAATGGAGAATGCCAAGCCCACAAAAACTCCTTGTTGCCCCTGTATCAGATTGTTGCCACATGAGGGTACTACCCTTTCTAATCCAACTGATTATAGACATATGGTGGGGGCTCTTCAATATTTGACATTTACAAGACCTGACTTAGCTTTCAGTGTTCACCAGCTATGTTAATTTATGCATCATCCCACTACCACTCACTTTGAAGCTGCCAAACATGTTTTATGTTATGTAAAGGGTAATTTGAATCGTGGAATTCACTTCTCACCAAGTTCCTTGACTTTATCAGCCTTTGCTAATGCAGATTGGGTCGGTGACCCCACTGATTGTCATTCTACCACTGGGTTCTTAGTTTTCCTTGGGTCCAATCTTGTCTCATGGTCCTCAAAGAAATAGTCTACTGTTTCCCATTCCTCCACTGAGGCTGAATATATAGCATTGGTCACCACTGCTATTGAATTAGCTTGGCTTCGTATTCTTTTTAAAGAACTTTGATTATTCCTTTATCATGTTCCTGTGCTATGGTGTGATAACGTGGCTGCTATTGCACTCTTTGCAAATCCAATTTTTCATTCGCACACCAACACATATTGAAGTGGATTATCACTATGTCCGTGAAAAGCTTCTTCGAAAGGATATGTATTTTCGTCTTGTCTCTGGCAAGGATAACTTGGCTGATGTCTTCACCAAGCCCTTGATTGCCCCTTTATTTCAAGCTTAGCAACACAAACTCATGGTGATTTCTTCCCCCTTTCATTTCAGGGGGGATGTTGAAGATGATAAAGCTAAACAATTCGTTTCATTAAGTTTGAAGACCAAAGGCAGTCAGACGCATCGTTTCATTAAAGCAAATAGCTAATGTATTGGTATTGCTCAAACGGTGTCGCATTGAAGGCTCAAGAATCAGTTGGTATTGGCAGGAAGGGAGTGAATTTTGTACCGTACCAGCCAATACCACCGGTATTTTCTGCACCAGTAGCTTGGCCGATACAAAAACACATCAACTTTGTTCCAGAATAAATACCAGCAATACTGGAGTTCTTTCAGCCGTACCGGGAAAAATACTGGATTTCGGCCTGTTAATAGATACTGGTCCGTTACTAACTTTTAACCCAAAAATGGATTCATCCCTTATGCACTCACTGTCTCTTTTTTCACTGAATCGAACGGCCTCTCACTAAATCTTAAGTGGTGATGGATGGCGACACAAGCAGCAAAATGAACTCAGAATCAAAACTACAAAACTGAGAGAGACCAGACAAAATTGAAAGCTCAAAAGACAAAACTAAGAAGAGAGGGCTAAAAAAGTTGGAAATTTGAAAGTGGAGAAGAAAGTGTAAAAGAGTATATCTGTAATTTTTTTTATTGAAAGATGTGAAAACCTGTGACTGTGGGAGGGGAAAACGTGTGGAGAGGAAAAAGTTAAAAAGGCAACAGTTCCAATGAATGAAAAGATAAGAAAACAGGAGATGTATTTATTGTTTCTTGATTCTTTCATTTGAAAAAAATATACTAGTAAAAAAATTATTAAAAGGATACTAAATTTATTTATTTTAAATGTTAATAATTTTATATATATATATATATATAAAATTTTGCAGCAACTCCGAAACGGTACATCGATATTAACCGGTACCAAATATATCGTTCCTATGTCTAAACCAAAACGATCTCCAGTACGATATTAACTCCTTTGATTGTTAGGTTTTTCAGTTAGGAAGCCAACTCCACCTTTTACGGACCTAATTCGTACTTCCAGGGGTTCTTTTTATTCAGTTAGGGAGATTTACTTGTATAAATACTGTATCTAGCACCAGAATGTAATTAAGCAAGATCAAAATACAATTTCTCTTTGATCTCTCTCTCTCTCTTTGCAATTGTTTGTTGTTCTTCAATCTTGCTAAACACTGTAAGATTCTCTCTGTTAGAATTTCTTCAAGTTTTCGACCCTAGTATTTGATAAGATATATTATTATTTTTATTATAATTCAACGTTATTTTTGTTATTAAATAAATTGAGTTTCTTATATCAATTAGAACTAAATTTTAACTCTTACAAAAGAAAAGTATTGTACTCCTATTAAAGGGAGATTTTTGTGAATAAATCTTCTATTGAAATCGCCTCCAGCCAACCTATACGACTAATTTAGAAAAGACTAGGGTACATGTGTTTGGTAAAGACAAAACTTTGTGTGTGTGATGTGTACATCTATTTGGTAAAGACAAAACTATTTTGTTTAAAATTTTTGGAAGGGCTGGATTTTTGTTTGAGTTAAGTTGATTGATTGGGTTTAATTTTTTTTTTTTAACTTCACTATTTGTAATTTTTGTTGTTGTGCTAATTTTTTGGTCTTATTAATTTTCTTTTAGATTTTAGATCTATAAATTTTTTTTTTTGGACGTCTTTTAAAAGGATCAATAATATCATTACAAGTGTATTTTTATTGAATCAAATTGCTAAAATTAGTATACTTATATGGGAAATGTTAACGGATGCTGTAAGGGCATTGGTTTAAGAACTATTACCCTAAAATGACACCTATTAACATGACCCTTATTAATCTTCCAGCTATAAAAACAACTATAATTTAGTTATCTATTTATTTGTAGTAAGCATTATTTTTTTGTGGGAGAATTTTTTGAGTAGACTATAAAAGTCAGCGGACCATTCAACTATTAGATGGTAATGTAGACAAGGATATACGGTCTCCGTAGTTTCTTGAAAATGACCATGTCTGCCCACTACATTCACATATGAATAGTCCAACTAGGAAACCTCACACATCACTGTAGCCACGTATCTCCCTTGTTTGCATTGCTTTTGCTTTTATCTATAAATAATTACAATATGAATTGATGGAACGAAATTAAACCAGTAATGAATGAGAAATGAACTTTTCAAATTTTATTTTTTTCCTTTAGAAATAATTAAACCAATAATAAATGAGAAATGGACCATTTTTATTTTTGCTTTTAGAAATAATTAAACCAATAATAAATGAGAAATGGACCATTTTTATTTTTGCTTTTAGAAATAATTAAACCAATAATGAATGAGAAATGGACAACTTTTTTCCACGTTTTAGAAACGGACTAGTTAAATTAGTATTTAGTAAGATGTTTTTCATTTGGAAAGTGAAACTGCTCTCTATAGGAAAATGAAAATTGAAATACGAATTGTAATGGAAGTGAAAAGTGCTTTCTCTCTCTCTCTTTCTCTCTCTGTGGAATAAAAAATCCCCTTACCCACGAGTTTCTTCTTGTTTGATTTGTAAACTATGGTTATTTAATAGAGAGAAAAAATATATATATGATAAGTTATAATTAGTTGAACGTAAAATAAAATTCTAATGGGTTTTGGTTTGTTTATCTAGTAAAATTTCTAGTCGTTGAATAAAAGATCGGGAGTTTGAATCCCACTTACGTAAAAAACTGATAAGTGTATTAACCCAATAATAAAAAGCAATCATTATAGAGTAAAATTCATAAATTTTTATTAAAAAAACATCATAAATTGATTCTATGATATTTTTGTTGGGTGCATAAAGCACATGGTCCAACCCACAAAGCAAAAGCCCACATATGGGCTTGTATTATTATTCCGTGGCTAGCTAGTATTCCTAGTTCAAGTGGATTTAGTATTTGTGTGTTACTAGGGGTTTGCGGCAAGGGTTATTTAAATAAGGATTATATGTGATTTTGAGGGTGCTGCATAAGAAAAAGTAAGAGTGTGCGGCATATTGAAGAATAGAAAAAAAGGATTTTCGACTTTGAGAAAGATAATTTGTGTGTGAGAGTAAAGAAAAATAAGAGAGATTTTTTTTTCTTTAGCCATGAGACATACACCAGAGTTATTGTAATTGATTTGATAATAGTGAAATTATTTAGAGTTTGTTATGTGCTTTTTCCCTTCAAAGAGAAAGGGTTTTCCACGTAAATATTTGTGTTTTTGTGTGTGATTGCTATTTTGAATTGATACTTTTTTTTGATAATATTATTTGGGACCCAACAAGTGGTATCAGAGCTAAGGTTAGAGTGGAAGTGATGGCTGGAGAAGAAGGCAAGGGTTCAAGAATTGAGAAATTTGATGGAACATACTTCGCATATTGGAGGATTCAGATTGAAGATTATCTCTATGGGAAGAATTTGCATCTGCCTCTTTTGGGGACGAAACTTGAAACTATGAAGAATGAAGACTGGAACCTTCTTGATAGACAGGTATTGGGAGTTATTCAATTAACTCTATCAAGATCAGTTGTGGATAATGTTGTGAAAGAAAAGACCATAATGGATTTGATGAAGGCTTTGTCTAGCATGTATAAAAAGCTGTCAGCTAACAATAAGGTGTATCTGATGAAGAAGTTATTTGATTTGAAGAAGGTAGAAGACACTCCTGTAACGCAGCATCTGAATGAGTTTAATACAATCACAAATCAATTATCTACGTTGGAAATTGAATTTGATGATGAGGTTCATGCATTGATTCTTTTGACTTCTTTACCAAACAGCTATGAAGCCATAAGAATAGCGGTGAGTAATTCTGCAGAGAAAAGCAAACTCAAATATGATGATATTCGAGATTTGATTTTAAGTGAAGAGGTTCGCAGGAGAGATGCGAATATAAACAATGCACAAGATCAAGCTTTTGTCACGGAGAACAAGAGCAGAGGTAGAAGCAAAGGACCTAATGATCAGAAATTCAATGGTAGGTCACAATCAAGAGATAGATCTCAGTTCAAGGAAATTAGAGAATGCTTTCATTGTGGGAAAAATGGTCAATTAAGAAGAGATTGTTGGCATTGGAATAAAGCACAAAATAAAGGAAAATAAGAAAAGAATGATAGTGAGAAAAATACTATAGTTGCTGTGGTTGTTGAGGATGTTGCGGTGCTCTCTATTGAAGAGCAAAAGTGTGAGCATGTTGCTAATGATGATGTTGAGTGGATTGTTGATTTTGCAACCCCCCACCATATTATCCCTACAAAGGGGTTGTTTACCACATACAAAGCAGGAGACTTTGGTATAGTGAAGATGGGTAATTCTAGTTACTCAAAAATTGTGGGAATTGGTGATGTGTGCAGAAAAAAAAATGTTGGTAGCACTATGGTGTTGAAGGATGTGTGACATGTTCCAAATTTAAGGATGAATTTGTTTTCTACATTGACTATGGATCGAGCTGATTACTGTAACTACCTTGGTAATGGAAGATGGAAACTCACTAAGGGGCCATTGGTTGTTGCAAGAGGACATACATGTTGCGGTATGTACAGGACTCATGTAAAGATCTGTAAGAAGAAGTTCAATGAGATTAAAGATTTTGAGAAGACTCCAAAGATGAGTGTTGGGATTAATGGTCTTGAAATCAAGAGGGTGAAATTCTCATTGCCTAATAGTGCTTCAGAAGAGGAAGTGGCAGGTGATGAAGAATATGAAGATGCTAAGGCTACATGGGATGATGATGAAGTGAAAGATCTTAGAAGTCTTAAGCAGGGGGAGCAATATCCTCTACTAGAGATTGTTGAACCTCATGAGAAGAGGATTGCTACAGAACATCAAATTGTTAGCTTTAAGAATAATTGGGCTTTTGATGAGGGGGAGCCAAGGGATTGGATTAAGGATATCCAAGATGAGATGAATTCTTTGAGAATGAAAGGTACTGACATTGATGAGGTGTTCTCAATGTTGGTGAAGATAATGAAGAAGGTCAAGCTTGAAGTCGACTTGACCGACATGGATCTGATCTGAAGAGCTAGATTGAAGATCTCCCTCTATTGGTGGGTTAGAGGGGGAGATTGTTGATTGCATAAAGCATGTGGTCCAGCCCACAAAGCAAAAGCCCACATATGGGCTTGTATTATTATTCCATGGATAGCTAGTATTCCTAGTTCAAGTGGATTTAGTATTTGTATGTTACTAGGGGTTTGTGGCTAGGGTTATTTAAATAAGGATTATATGTGATTTTGAGGGTGCTGCATAAGAAAAAGAAAGAGTGTGCCGCATATTGAAGAATAGAGAAAAAGGATTGCCGCCTTTAAGAAAGATAATTTGTCTGTGTGAGAGCAAAGAAAATAAGAGAGATTTTTTTCTTTAGCCGTGTGGCATACACAAGAATTATTGTAATTAATTTGATAATAGTGAAATTATTCGAAGATTGTCCCGTAGTTTTTCCCTTCAAAGAGAAAGGATTTTCCATGTAAATATTTGTGTTCTTGAGTGTAATTGCTATTTTGAATTGATAATTTTTTTTTTATAATATTATTTGGGACCCAACAATTATATATATATATATATATATATATAAAAAACAAATGAGGAGAGAGAAAACAAATGCTCTTAAATTAAGTTAAATGATATGGTAGTTGACTATTTCTAACCATTAGATTTCTCAGAAATCTATGGTGTAAAAAAGGTGTACACCAGAGTTACTAACTCTTGTTGAGTTACACCAGAGTTACTAACTCTGTTAGTTTGTTTAGACCCTTGTAAACTCAAAATGTTTAACCTAATTAATTAGCCAAGTAGTTACTTAGGTTAATTATTTAGATCTAGGTTAACCTCAAGCAATCATATCACAAAGTGCGGAAATATATAGAAGATAGTGATATGATGATCTAGGAAAACTGATGAAACCAACAATTTCAAGGTAAAAAACCTGGGGAAAATTTAACCTAACTATCCTCAAGTAATCAAATTCACTATTGATATAATGAAAGTTTTATAATAGATTTTCTTCATAAAATCTAAAACTACCTTTTGTTGTACTTACTCACAGGACCACATGCAACTCCGAATCCATGGACTCTTCTAATTGAATTTGTTGAACACAAACACCCACGTTTCTGACTTTGAGATCTCACTCAAAGGTTTTAGATCACCGTCAGTAGTTGATTCTTACGCTGCAACTTTTCTCCACCAATTCTTAATTGTAGATCTAGCTTTCAGTAGATGCTTGTTGACTTAGAAAGCTACGGAAACCCCATAAATCTCACAGGAGTAACTCAAAAGACTTCTAAGAACTTCTAAAACATATTTAGGGTTTTTCTTTTATATTAGATAGTGTAGGACACAAACCCTAAACGTTTTCGCGGGCTTTAGGTCTAATTTAAAATCTATAGAATACGACATTCGATCGGTCAAGTCTTTCTTTTGATCGGTCGAGTTTTACAAATTTTGAACTTTTCTTTCTGCAGCTTGACTGTTCTTGAATCTTGACTTGTACACACTTGAGCAATGTCTAACACATAATCTAGACGTGTTTTTGTTTTCGGTTTGCCAACATAAATTTAGAGCCTAAACATTTAGCCTAAATATTTAGAACCAACCAAACTCTATTGTAAGAATAAGCCTCCACCACTTATTGCAAAGTCCAAACGATGTCAGCTCAAACTCACAATTAGAGAAACAAATTAAACACTTGTAATCACCTTATTTAATAGGTTGTTAGAGTAGTTATTTCTCCCGCCAAATTTTCTCTGCACTCTGTTATTATAACTGTAAATAAAATCTCTTTTTCTTTTTTTCTTTCATTCTTCTAATCTTCAATTCACATCAATGTGAAAAACAATTCAATCTTTTTTGTTTTCCTTCTCTCTTTTAAGCTTTGCGTGTAAACTCTTTCACTTTCACCGCGCCAATGGGCTTGAATTCATGTTCTTCTTCTTCTTCTCCAAATCCTAAGAAATTGAAATTCAGACTCAGTCCCTTCCTCTGCTTCTTATTCTTATTCCTCAACTTTCCCACCGCCACAGCTTTTTTCCGAAACCCATTTCGGAAACCTGAAATCTCTTACTCCCAGCACTGCAATGACGTCGTTCCCGAGCCATCTTTATCCTCCGACAATGTGCATGTTTCCCACTCCAACGATTTCCTCAGCTTCCAATTCGCATTTTTCTCCGGCGGCGTCGGAATCTTCAACCGAACCTCTGAGTCCGGGATATCTCTCTCCTTCAACCCCTCATATATCAAAAACACCACCTCCCACGGCGTTCACAAGGTCAAAGCCACCCTGAACATTCGAGACCCGTGGAAGCAATCTGCTTTCGGTCGGCGGCGTTTGATTAGCGTTAGGTATCGGGAAGACGATTCTGTGTTTTCGGTTAATGGGTATTGGTCAGAATCTTCTGGGAAGCTTTGTATGGTCGGATCAGGGAAGAGTTATGTTGGTTCGTTTAGTTCAAAATATCCAGATGTTGTTCTTAAGCTTAATTATTCAAAAAATAATAGCATTTATGGTAGTTTGATTGGTGGAACATTAGAATGTTTGCATATGAAAAATGATTATAATTACTTTGAACCGATTCTGATATTGGGTTTGTCACAAAATCCAGATTATGAATATGCAAAGGTGGATAAGAGTGATTGTTTGAGTGGGCAGAAAGGTGGTGGAGATATTAATTTGTCTCCAAGCAAATTGGACCGTGGTGTTTGTTTCTTTTTTGGTGACCGGACTAGTCTTCATGAATTGGAATATTGGAGTGATTGCGGTAGTGTGAATTGCAATCCTTTACGTGGGAGTATTGAGTATTTGCCTTATTATATTGCTTATCGTGGGGTTAGGTGTGACCAGCGCAGCAGAAAGGTACAGTTGTTGTTGGGTTTTCCCGATCCTAATGATATGGAATCTGAATTTCCCAGTCCTAATGCAACATTGATTGCTGAGGGTGCTTGGGATGAGAATGAGAATAAGTTTTGTGGTGTTGCGTGCAGAATTTTGGCTAATGCTTCTGTTGGAGATTGTGAAATTGGGTTTAGTTTAAGATTTCCGGCGGTAATGTCATTAAGGAATTGGGGTAGTATGGTGGGGGAAATTTGGAGCAAGAAAGATGCGAAGGATTCAGGTTACTTTGGAAGATTTGGGTTTCAGAATTGGGTGGGAGCGATTGACCCCCAAGGTCTTAGATATGAGTATACTAAGCTTGAGGCTGTAAGAAATTCTTGTGCACAAGGGAAGGAAATTGTTAGGGGCAAGGGAAAGTCTTATCCTGATGGGTTTTCCCTGGACATGGGATTTGGTTTATTGGTGAGGAACACTGAAGGAAAGGTAGCGTCGGGTTTCTTAAGGCCACAATTTGTGGGAGATGTGATTTATGTACATCAGGATGAGCTGAAAAGTAACCATAGCAGAATGCTGAATATGAGTTACAAGATAACCTTCTTGTTTGAGGCTGATGGTTTATCCAAATTAGTCATTATTTCTGCCGAAGGAATATATGATAGGGATATTGGTCTCCTGTGCATGATAGGATGTCGGCATCTTGATTTTGAATCACATGATCGAAGTTCGATAAAAAATGGTTCAGTGGACTGTGAAACAAGGATTACTGTTCAATTCCCTCCACTGCATGCAGAGCAGGCTGAAATTGCTAAGGGAACTATTGAAAGCAGGCGATCAAAGTCAGATCCTCTTTACTTTCAACCTCTTCAACTGTCTTCAAATTCGATGACCACTACCCAAGCTAAAAAATCCATTTGGAAAATGAATTTGGGGATTACCATGGTTGTGATTTGTTGTGGTGGTCTGCTATTTGGTGTGCTATTTAAAGGCCGCTGCATTCTTTCCAAGAGGTTTAGAGACAGTTCTAAATACGAGGAAGTACCTGTTATTGGCAATGACAAATTGTAAGGGAGCTTATTCAATTAATACTTGAACAAGAATTGCTACTGCATATTCAATTCAATGCACAAACGTGAATTTAAGCTTTGGGTTGTATTACTGCAGTAACAATTTAATGATCCAGCACATGATATTGATAATATAGGAATTGTACTCCATCGTTTGCCACAAAGTAGCTATGGCCTATTTACTCTCATTCGGTTCCTTAGCATTGCACCACAATAGATGAAGAAAAAAAAAAAAAAATCCATAGCACCAGAAATTCAAACTTTCAATATTCTTCTTTTTAGCAATTAATGTCACCCATATTTCATTGCATTCTTACTACTATTACTGTCATATTGTGATTTGTTTTCTCATTTTTGAATATCAGGAATACTATGGTTTTCTATAATAAAAAGAAATGTATACCTTCATTTTGCTTTGCTATCTAGCACACAACAATTGTATTGAATGCTTTGTTTCTGATCGAAATGGGCTATCCTTTGGAACTGACTTGAGCAACTTGTGAAGAGAAGTAATGGTAACCATTGAAAAGCAGGAAAATACCTCACAAAGGCATCAATCTGTCAGTAACTATCCATTTTGTGCATCGCACTTGAACAGTTCCAAAATTTTCTTCGGATCTGATCTTGTGCTTTCTATTTTTTAAACTTATTTTTTGGATGGGCTGCATTGTCATTTTCTCCTGGGTTCATTTTGAATGCAAGGCTTGTTTCTATATTTGCTGCCGATGTAATCATTAAACTTTGTCTTGATTAATGAAATATTTTTGTTCATCAAAATTCAATCTGTCCAATATTGTTAAATGTCTCACAAATTGACAAAAGGCATCAAATATCCTTGTTTACATCCTTGTGGCTTAAGATATTCCAGAATAGGATTTATTGTTAAAGGTATAAAATAATAATTGTACGAAATTATCAGAGGAATCTGTCAAGCTTTGTAAGTTGCCATTCCAGAGTTGCAAATGCATCTTACTTTGTGTTTGAATATTGCAATTTCTTCATGTTCTAGAAACTATATTTTATGCGTTACCACTATCATAGTGATGTCTGAATATTGCAAGTTCTTCTTATTGCCTTTCTAGAGTTACCACTATGAAAGTGTTGTTGTCTTTGCTTTAATTTTGGAGAGCATGCGTTGGGAGGAACTGTGCTGCACAAGAAACAGGATAAACACATCACTGCAACTAGAACACTGCACTTTTCTACGCAATTGGTTATCTCATATTGGCCTAAAGATGAGTTAAGCAATTGTTTAGACAATTACTTGAAGATATGGTTAACATTTATTTACTTACCCGGAAAACATAAGAAATGGAAAAATAATTGACTGCAACTTTAAATAAATGATGTAGGAACTGCAGAAACTGAATGTGGCAGTAAAAGAAAGCGTAAATTTAACCATCTTGTTCCAAAATAGTGGATTTGAGATAAGGAAAAGGTGGAAGCAATATCACATCAGCCCCAAACCAAATTTCATTAGGTAGCAAATTCAACTATGATATTTATCTGTGAAATTTGCTACTAAGTGACCAATTTATGGTGACAACAATAGAGGAATGATAGTTTTTAGAAAGTACAATTTATATCACAGCAAAAATTACTACATTTGAATGGAAGATAAAGCTATCTAATATATTAATTTGAATTGATAAAACTGTCTAAAATATTAATGTTAAAATTCACAATGGTTTTTCTCACCACCTAAAGACGCACTACTTTTTGTCTCTGTGTCTTCTCCTTTCTTTGTCATACTCCTTACAGGTGAAATCAAGGGTCTTTTTTGCACATGACCAGAAATTCCAGATGACTTTCTCACAAATTTCAAATTCTATTTTCTTAACCTATCTCATCTTGCCCTTCTGGATCTCAACAATCACATTTTCCATCTATTCTTTTGGACATGATGAACATATAACATGCCACCCAAAATTCAATTCCACAAAGCATAAAGGACTGTCAAATTATTGAATCTTCAAGTAAAAGGATGAATAAATTACTTGATGAAGGAACATTGTTAGAACACAAAGCTCTGGCTGAATAGTAAATGATCTTGTTTTTGGGATCACTCGCTCCACTGCATTCCTGTTGATATTGGCATGAGCCTTTGTTGCATCTCAAATAAACTTCTTCAGAGAGAGTTGCTATTCAGTGATAAAAAAATTAAACAAGAAAGGAAAGGGAAATATTTTTGTTCATCAAAATTCAATCTGTCCAATATTGTTAAATGTCTCACGAATCTATAAAACAAAATTATGAAAGTAGAAATTCAAAGCATACAATTCAAATTAAACAAGAAAGGAAAGGGAAAAAAAATGTATGTAATCCTAAAATAAATTGGGAGATGTATGTTCAAGTTTAGATTTTGGAGATTATCTTGTAAAGATCTCTAAAACCTTAACAGTACATTTAGACATCATCTTTGTTAAAAATGGTATCTTTGTGTTTGTATGAAAATGAAGAACATGATACTAAAGTTGTGAGAGAAATATATACAGGTTTTTTTAACGTGGAAACCCTCTATGTTAGGAGAGGGAGAAAACTACGGGCACATGCTAGTCGAATATTCCACTATTTTTTGAAAATATTTACAATGGAGGTATTGTGTTACAATGGAGAAAAAAAGAAAGAAAAAGTGGAAAAAGAGCTTCCACCGTAGTATTGTCAAAAGGTGTCTCTTGTGTTTATCTCCCTTTTCATTGAATCCTTTATCCTTCTTTAATAATGGTGAAAATGGGCACATGTCACTTTCCTAATAGGTAAGGTGTTGCCTTCCCATTGGAGAAGAACGATAGAGTCTTGGCAAAATGGGACCACATGCATTTGTTGCTTCTTTGACAAGTGTGTTTGTGCTTATACTACTCGCAATAATGCTTTCTCAACAAGTTGACCTTTATTATAATATTCCCAAAACCTATAACATGTAGCTGTAATGGTCTATGACTGATATTGCTATCATCTTCATCCACTGTATTGGACACATGGACCACAACTAATGACTACATGCTTGTTGTGCCTTAGACACGTGATGATGGCAGATTCACTCGTTACAAAGCAAATCCAATATGCTCCACAATAAAGGCACAATTAATCTAGTGTAAAAATAAAGGCACAGAAGATTACTTATAAATTCTCAACAATAAAGGCACAATTAATCTAGTGTAAAAATAAAAGGGAAAATTAGATCAAGTTACGTGGCAAAAACAAATTATGTAAGGGTGTGCAAAAAACCGACGAACTGAAAAAACCGCTTCAAACTAATCGAATCGATGCAAAAATTTCAGTTTGGTTCGGTTTGGTTTCAGTGGCAAATTTTAGTATACTGAACCGACCGAACCGAACTGAAATATATTAAATAGTAATTTGTACGAATTATTTCAACAAAGTTTCTACTATCCCAGCGGTAAGGACACGCGCTTG
Source organism: Quercus ilex subsp. ballota (assembly GCA_032727855.1). NCBI lineage: Eukaryota > Viridiplantae > Streptophyta > Magnoliopsida > Fagales > Fagaceae > Quercus > Quercus ilex. The sequence continues at coordinate 76,599,129 of CM064911.1, forward strand.
TCTTATTTCAGCCCAGGTTCGACCCTTAGTAACAGCCTTTTATTTTTCCTCTCCTTATAACCAAAACTACGTCGTTTTGGGGTTTGCTTTATAACCCTAATAATCATATTTTCAGTCTCTCACTTCAAGTCTTCAACAGCAGCGTTCTCTTCTCCCCTTTCCCTCTCCAGTCAGTCGTTCACCTCCAAGTCTTCAACAGCCTCCGTTTCTCTCTCTCTCTCTCTCTCTCCATCACGCCGCCGGTACGCTTCTTCGCCGTTCTCTTTTTTTTTTTTTGGTTTTGTGTTTGCTACTTTGTTTGGTGCTTGGTGTTTGGGTGGTGGGAAAACGCGGGAAAGCAAAGGGATTTTCTGGGTTTGTTAATTTTTTTTGGGTTCGTTAATATTTTCTGGGTTTCTGGGTTTGTTAATAGTTTTTTCTTTTTTTTGCTTTCTTAGAAAATAAATGTCATTGACAGTGAGTTTTCTGGGTTTGTTAATTTTTTCCTTTCCTATATTCATATGACTTTCTTTTTGTCCGTTGAAAGATATCAAAGAAAAATGTGACTTTTGAAAAAGCTCCTTTTTCTTACCTGGATATTTGCAATGTTATCAATGTGATGGCAGATGCGCCCAAACGGTCCTCAGCCAACTGGGCTATTGGGAAAGTTTCCCCAAAACAAAATTCTACCTACTAAGGAAACTGAAAAAACCCACCGAAACCGATTGATTTCCAATTAATTCGGTCGGCCAGCACTTAGAAAATAAATTAATAAGTCATGAATTTATTTATTTATTAAATATATAATATTTATATATTGCTTGTTAGAAAATTTATTCTTTTTAAATAAATAAAAAAAGAAAAAACCTTGTCTCTCGCATTGGAGTCCTTTCTGAAGAAACTTGCTCCCGCTACTTCTCTCTTGCTTGCTCTTTGTCCGCCAATTTACTCACAGGTTAGATCAAATCGAAGCCCTAATTTCACTCACTTTCGTTAAGTATTTAGTTTTTATTTCGAATGGTTTTTGATTGCATAATCTCAGGATAAGGGTTTTTGTATTCACCTTGAATTGGAGCTTGTGAGATCAAATTTGGGACCTTGAACTTGAAATTTGATAACCCTAATCTCAATCTCTTTCTGGGTCATGTTGATTTTTAGCATTTTTTTTTTAATGAATATCTTGGATGTGTTTATTGGGGTTTATGAATTGACTGAAGTAGTTTTGCAAATTGTATTTTTTGGGGTTATGATTTGATGCATTTGAAATGAACCAAGTGTAGTGTCTGCTTTTGTAAGCCAAAAGGGTGCATTTAGTTTTGGGCTTTTGAAATAAATTTGGGGACTTTTTTTGGGGTTCTGAATTTTATTACTTATTGTAATATCTGAGGGAGTTACATGAGCATGTTACTTTCTATGTATTTGTGTTGGAGTTATTGGTGTGATTAGAAGTAGGCAGTGCCTTTTCTGTTTGATGAAATTCTTCAAAGAGGTAGAAACTACTTTACTTTTGTCTATTTAGGGTCTCATGCCTTGCTGATACTGAGACAAACTTGTCTCTACGAAACAGAGTTACAATCCCACCAAATATAGTTGAATTGTTTGTTAGTACACTTTTTATTGTCGCTGAAGTATCTCTGTGTGTGTATGTATCATTGTAGTATCTATATGTATCATTGTATATTTTTGTCTGGTTGATTATGGTCTTTTGTGTAGATTCCAAATTTGTTGTAGTTTCTATTAATTTGGCTTAATATTCTGTTATATTTTCTGAAGCATTAGTATGGGACTGACACTATATGTTAATGATTTTCAGGAGTCCTTAATGGCAGATTCGGGTGAAAATCAACAGCCTGAACAAGGTATAATTCTTCTGCTGTAATCTATTCTCTTTCTTTGTATATTCACGATTTGGATACTATTCTTATCTTTTGTTTTTGTGGTTATTTGCTATTTTCATCCCAAAATATTTATAATCTTTGTCTTTTCAGTCTGCAACTTTTTCAAAAAGCCGTCAAGGAATAAAAACATCAGAAAAAGAACGGTTGATGAAGATGAAGAGGATGATTCAAAAACAGAAGGTTCATTCTTACACAGTCAAAAGAAAACCATAAAGCCTGACAATAAGCTGTATTTTTCGACTGGATCCTCTAAGAACAAAACGTCTACTGAAGCAAAGGAAGAATCTGAGAAGCCAATTTTTCAGTTTGAGTCTTCAAGGGAAATTCAAGTTGAACATGATAGCAGAGCAACAGCAACTCTAGAAACTGAGACCGATTTCTCAAGAGATGCTCGTGCATTGCGTGAGAGATCTCTTAAGCAAGCAGAGGAGGCTTTGAAGGGGAAAGGAAAAAGCACTGGGGATGAAAAGTTGTATAGAGGAATTAATGGATATACCGATTACAAGGCTGGTTTCCGAAGAGAGCAAACGGTTGCTAGTGAGAAAGCTGGCGGAGCACATGGGCCTTTGAGGGCTTCTGCTCACATAAGAGTTTCAGCGAGATTTGATTATCAACCAGACATATGTAAGGATTACAAAGAGACTGGTTACTGTGGGTATGGAGATTCTTGTAAGTTTATGCATGATCGAGGGGATTACAAGTCTGGATGGCAAATGGAGAAGGAGTGGGATGAAGCAGAGAAAGTAAGGAAGAGAAATCTAGCTTTGGGATTAGATGATGAGGATGATGGTGGTGTAGACCCTGGTGAGGAAGATGATGATGATGATTCGTTGCCCTTTGCATGTTTCATCTGCAGGCAGCCTTTTGTTGATGCTGTTGTAACCAAGTGCAAGCACTATTTCTGTGAGCATTGCGCATTAAAGGTATCCCTTCTATACCAACTTAAATTATGGAGCATAATCAGTCTACTGTTTGTGGATTTATGATGCCTGTTTAAATTTTAAGAGTGAACCTGGCAATGGATTAAATTGCAGACTTGTAGTGTATGAAACATGACAAAGTGTAGGCTTGTTAGAAAGATTTATTACCAGTGCTGTCCCCTCCCCAATACTAGTAGCACATACTTACGCACTTATGTACATATGTAAACTAGTTAACTTTTTGGATGAGGATCTCTGCCATGCAAATTAATGATACAATCAAATGCTATGAGTGAATTTTTCAGCAAGATGCTGACAGATGGGTTTCTAATACGCTAACATAGAAAACTTAGAGCTGGTTTAAGTTTGAGATAAAATTCAGGTGTCATAATTATTCTCAGAGTTTTGATGGTTGCGTTTCTGTCAAGACATATTTTGCCTAGGTATGGTAGTGGGTTCTTATAATGGGTTTAGGATTTGTGCATGGATCAAACACATAAGGTTGTTATATGGGTGTAAATAACTTGATGATTAGGGTTTATAAACTTATTTCTCAGTGAAGTCTTTCAAAACATGTGTTTTCTGTATAAGTAGTTTGAAGTCCTATTTATTAGAGAACTGAGTTATGCTTTTTTTTTTCTTTGTGGTTTCAATTTTGAGCCAATTACTTGTTAAATTTAAGCCAACTGTTGAGTCTGCAATTTTAGGCATTCAGTCCAGGTGTATGTTGGGTCCAACAAATCAATGTAGTCATCAGATCTAGGATTTCCTTTTGATTGTTGCCATAAAATCTCTTATTATGAAGTTTCTAGAAAGATTGATTATGCAGTTGATGACACGAGCTTTTAGCAAATTGCATTGTCAAAACAACTCTGTTAAATATATATATATATATATATATATATATATATATATCATGTTGCTATCTTTATTTGCTTTTGTTCTGTGCTTAAGCATGGCCAAAGGTTTCCTACAAAACATGTCAGTCTGATTTCATTGTTGGCCATCTCTCCTTTATTTGAAAGTGTATTCTAACTGGAGGTTCTTCTCTTTTTCAGCATCACGCAAAGAACAAGAAATGCTTTGTTTGCAACAAACCTACTCTTGGCATTTTCAATACAGCTCATGAGATACGCAAAAGGATTGCCGCAGAGGGTAAATAATAGTCACTCGGTTGTTCGTCGTGCTCTTTGGTTTGTAACTTATTGGAATGAATTTTTTTTTTGTTTGTTTTTGTTAGCATTGAAAGAGGAAGTTTCCTTATCATTCTCTCTTTTTCCTAGAATGTCAGGCAAAATTCTCTTTAACTAGAGATCTTACTGAAGGAAAGCAATTTAAGTAGGAGTACTATTGTAGGTTTCTGCAGAATTTAATTAGTATTGGGTATCTGAGAAAGCAAACAAATTTGCTCAGTTTAGGCCTATTTGGAACAATTTGTTTAATTAGGTGGAGACTGTTTCATACATTGGATCCAAAAGGACACAGGTCATGACATTGAAGTTTCTTTTCTTTTTTTTGTTTTCTATGATCCTGATTTATATGTCTTTACCTGATATGTAAGAAACTTTTATGATATTTTATATTAGCTCTAATAAGTAAATAGACTTAACATATTTGTCATTCTCTTTTATTGGGGGATTATTGGAAAATTACCTTTCAAATATTTTCTGGTGAGACAAACAAAGTTCCAGTTTTCTGCTTTTGCTAATTGGGTGTTCAAATGATCACAAAAGAGGAAGGCTTGGAGCTCTATGTAGACATGGTACTTGGCAGGGCTGTTTATGATGTGTGCGCCCAGATGTGTCATGGGAAATATGTTTGGTTTCCTTCTCCTCTACAATGATGAAGAGGCGAAGAGGCTGTGTTAACCTGGTATATCTAGTTTTTGAAGATGGAAGATTGTGTGATCAGTACATAACATGACATACATAAGCAATGGGTTCCTGCCTCTGCTGTGATATGTGAGCTCACACTTTGGGCACTGGGTGTTGCTGAGACCATGGTTGTTTGATGTCAGAAGAGCACATTTTGCTTGGTGGTTAAGAGTTCATTGGTGAAAGGTTCTGGTGGCAACAGGCCTGCATTTAGGATGTCAAGAGTTCCTGTTGATGGTATGAAATATTTTGAAGGGTAGGGAGGTGGCAGAGGCAATTGGAAGGGATAGGAGAGAACAGCGGACATTGGCAGAATTTGAGACATAGGTTTAGAGGACACTCATTGGCTGATCCTGATGAGCTTTGTGACCCTGGTGAGCATTTGACTTTTATTTTCCTCTTGCAATTATTAATTTCTTTCTTTTTGGGTAAGTGCCATATTTACTTCCATTTATATTATTGTCGAATGGATTTCTCTCTATGAATTGTACAGTTAAATAGCTGGTTCCAGTTTTGACATCTTTTCACATTGTTTGACTTCTGTTTTTTTGAGCGTTTCATGTAGTTGAACCAAATTCAAATGATGCTGCCCCATCCTCAGTTGTATATGCCATCTGTATTGAAATTCTTCTATATTCTGATGTTGAATTAAATTGAGTTGGATGATTGCCAATGAGCTCTAGGTCAAATGGCACCCCCTTCCCTTGTAAGTAAAGGTGGAGGGTGAGGTCAACCAATGGGATGATGTGTAATTGGCAATAAAAAATTCACTTTTGTTGGATTATGGCTTAAGCATTATATTGAATAGCATCTTAAATGGTTGATAAGCAGATGGTTCTCTATCTGGATCAGCTTGGTAGCTGTTTACTTTGATTTGAAGAAGCATGTCAACTGGAAAGGTAGCTTAGCTTTGTCAAGTGCAATATTTTTCTGGTTGAAACTAAGTGGATCATGTTGTTGAATTGTTGGGACATGAGCTGATTGTGTTAGGCCTACTTTTTAGAAAACCTTTTTTATGAGATGATGGGAATGTAGGCCTCTGGCTTTTGCCTTTTGTTCTTTATTTGAATATCTGCCACTGTAGACATTTTGTTGTTTCATTTTTCATTTACTAGAGATAAATTTATAGAAAATACATCCATAAGTATAAACATAGAATTCAATGAGCCTGTGCCCAAGAATGGGTCTTTTACTCATAATATGCTTCACTATACATGCGTAGAATCTTGACATCATGATTTGCAAATCCTTACTGATATTTTGAATTAATCTTGCATTGTAAATGCTTTAAAGTTCGAGTATCTGTTATAGATCAATAGAATTGGATGTGTACCTAAGGATGATTTCTTGTATGATGTTTTTAATATCTTTTTTTGATAAATAAATAAAAAAACCTTGGTGGTGATAAATGTTCACCTCAATTTGTGGTTCTCTTTTGGGAGCTGAGAAGGCACGCCATGCTGCTAGAGAGTATAGATCCCATCTCAGTGTTGAAGACTTACATGATCTAGATCATTCTGGCCAGTGAAGTAGAGTTAAAGGCCATAGAAAAGAAGATACATCAAGTGGTTCAGGATGCCATGGAGTTTGCAGTTGAGAGCCCTATTTGGCTATTTCTACCCATAGTCAGCTCTCAAAGAATGTCTTTGCATATCCAAAAGGTTTTAGAATTAGACCTGATTGGCGATTTAGATTTGAGGGTCCAAAATTCTAAAGGCACTACTCATGCGCAACCTTTTAAGATTTGGACATCATGCAATCTACTTGCTTTGACATTTAGTTTATGGATGCATGGTTCTAATGTAAGCAGGATTTGTTCTTTAAGTTGCATACTATGGGCCCGTTTGGTTTAGAGGTGTCTCAATTTTCATAACTCAGTACTCAGTTTTCATAACTCAAATTCATAACTCATAACTCAAACTTCACTATTACTCAAAAAATCCAACACTTTTGTTTGGTCACAAAATTCAGTCATGTATCTTAGTTTTTAACTTCACTTTTTGCCAAAATAATGGACCCACTCACTGACACTACACAGAAGAATATGGTTGCTACCTGTGTTTTTTTTTTTTTTTTTTGCTCTTCAAATCCAACTACACTGAAACCCAGCTCCACCACAACCAACAGAAAACCCAGAAATCCACAACCACAACCACTACCACTACCTCCAACAACCCTCAACACAACCAAAACCCCAACAAAAAATCTGAATGAATCAAAAATTCAAACCCATCAACAGCCCTCAACCAAATGTGTTTGAAAAAAAAAAAAAAAAAAAAGAAGAAGAAGAAGCATTAGGTCTCATAGCGTTACAGCCATCATCGCGAGGAAAAAAAAAAAAAAAAGAGAAGGAGAGATCTAGGTTTGATTCGTCGGCGAAGCTTTTAATCTCTGTGAAGCATCAAGTCTCACAATCTGGCCTGGGCTCAATCTGATTTGCCGGTGAAGCTTCCGATCACTATGAAGCATCAGGTTTCACGATCCGGTTTGGGCTCAGTCTAATTCGTCGGTGAAGCTTCTGATCTCTGGTCTTGCTCTCTCTCTGATGCCACACAAAGAGAGGAGAGCTCTGGGTTAGTGAGAAGAGAGAGCTCTAAGTAAAAGGGGGGGGGGGGGAAATGAAGAAGAAGTGACATAGAACGGGTTGGAGAGAGACATTACTTGATAGGACAAAATCAAAACCTAGCACCGGCGATCATGGTCTTGGTGTTTTGAGGCTCTCGCTTTGATGGTGGCGGCGGAACTGGGCTGAACCAGAGAAAGGAAGAAAGAAAGAACCAGACAAAGAACCAGAGAAAGGAGAAAGAAAGAAAAAACAGAGAGAGAGAGAGAGAGAAGCCAGAGAAAGAAAGAAAAAGAAAAAAGTGGGAGAAGAAAGAGAGAGGATGAAGTAAGAGAGAGGTAACACCATCAACACATATGGGCCCTACAAAGGTCAAAAATTTACAATCCTGCCACTGAGTTATGTATCTTAGAAACTGAAAACACCAATTCGGTATTGGTGTTTTCGGTTTTCATCACTCACTCAAAATTTTTGAGTTTGAGTGATGAAAACAAGATTAGGAAAACAAGCCAAACAAAAAAAATTGTGTGGGTCCCACGTTTTTTGATAACTCAGTTATGAGTTTTGGATCATATCACTCAAAACACCTCTAAACCAAACAGGCTCTATATTTCCAAACAGTTTTGTCCGTTTATGTTCTAAATTTGTGATTTTTGTTGGACGACGTTTTGGAATGGCAAAGCCTAAGCCCAGCTTCCATATTTTCCATTGATGTTGCTGCGGTTTGTTGGTTTTATGTTGATGGGAATATAGTGGTTTTCCTAAATGAATTTCTAAGGTGATCAAAGATTCAACACATGTTCAAGGGATGTCGTTTTTCACAACCTAAATTAAATTTAATGTGATTAATATTCCACACAACATGCTTAAGTATCTAGGCATAGATACTTGAGCATCTTGTTTTAACTTATATACTAATCATGAATTGACGCATAAACAATATATAAATTTGGGCGTGAGAAGGGGTTTGTTCTAAGCATTATTAATATCGAAAGCATTCCTAGTCCCTTATAATATTAACCGTGTCCAAAAGATCCATAGTAGCTACCGCCTAAAAAACTTGCGAGATTCAAATTTTTATAAAAGAGAATAAGAACACAGGCTGTACTTTAATTTCGTTTTCATACTTATGCAGTCACAAAAAGCAAAATTTGAAAATTGTAGTACTCATCCATTACATGAAAGAATATCAAAGAAAAAAAAAATTGCTACTATAAACTACAATCTAATTAAGCCGGCATCTTGAATCGGCAAACAGGACAGTAATGGCTATTATTCAGCCACAGTAATGGCTATTATTTAGCCACTCAACAATGCATTGCCGATGAAAGATGTGAGAACAAGGCATGCATGTGATACTCGAACCAATTGGAAAATCCTCCAAGCAGATGGTACAAGAAGTATCAGTAGAGCTCGAGTTAAGCCTTCCTTCCTTCCTTCAAAGCCGCGATGGCTGATGGAGCAGCAGGTGTAAAAGTATGGTCTTCTCCTTCATATTCCAAACTCACACTATACGTTGTGACAATATTCAAAAATACACGCATTAACAAATTTACAGCAGTAGGGAAATATTTGGAATAATCGAGCAAAACCCCATGAGCCCTGGCAATGATCTGAAGCACCAACTCCTCTCGTTGTCGGGGTTCGAGTTGATCTAAGGAAGGAGGCAAAAGCTGAGAGAGTTTTGGATACAAGAAATCAGCATCGCGATTGAGAAACTCTTGTTGAAGAGTCTCAATGGTGGTGAGTCTAGTTATTGGGAGTTGGGTTTGGTGTTGAACTTCATCGTATTCAGCATCTCTCAAGATATGATGATGGGTGGAGTCGGGATGTAGATGAAAGACAACAGAGGATGGGTTATTGCGTGAAAGCCTTTCCTGGGTTAATCTCACGTCCCACGTAGTAGCTTTATCTCGAACCACCACAGGCATGGCTCACTACACTACATTGTCACTGCAAGAGGAGAGAGAGAGAGAGCCTTATAATTTTGCAAAAGAGAGAAACTGAGTTTGTGATATGAAAAATGGAAAGTAACACCAACTTTCACTTATATGTGGAGAATAGAGAGAGGCGGTGGAGAAATGTTTCCGAATGAGAAGAGGAAAGATTATTTTTCCTATAGGCGGTGATTTTTTTTGAATAGACCGACTTTGAGTTCGAGATAATTGATCGTAAAATCGGGTTGGCTTGTGTGATATTTAGGGTTTAGAGTATTGGTCGGATCTTTTTTAAAATAATAATAATAATAATAAAAAATTAATTACACTGCCCTCTTTAATTACACTACAAGTTTTTTTTTTTTTTTTTTAATTATTTTTTTTGGGGGGGGGGGGGGTGTGGGGGGGGGGGGGGGGAGTTAGAAAATTACACTGCAAGTTGGTCTTTTGGTACTGGGAAAAAAATTTTCCTCTTACTAAATTGTTTCGAATTTATTTTCACTAACCATAGTTAAATTTTGATAATAGAATTTTTTTTTTTTTTTGCTGTATAATTTTTTATATTGGTATTTGCGATGGAGAGGAGTGGTTTTTTCCTTTTAGGTTTAGAGTAGAGTGTCATTCCTCAAATTTTAAAGGATAGAGTTAGCTTAATTGGTAAAATTTCTGATAGTTGAATAAAAGATTTGAGGTTCAATCCCCGTTTACACCAAAAATCGATTGGTGTTTTGGTCTGATAAGTGATAATAAAGAGCTATCATTAGAAACAAATGTCATAGGTTAAAACACCCTCTCTCTCTCTCAAAAAGAAAAAAAAGAAAAGGGGAGTGTAATTAATTTTTTTTTTTAAAAATAAAATAAAATCAGCTTAACTATAGTTGTGTGAGGTTTAGTTGGCATGAGTTAATTATTTTATGTGCAATGCACATGCTTAAATGACACATGTTACCTTCTTAAAGTGGTTTGAAGGGATTGGCTCCAATCTAGTTTTGAACAAACTGTCTTTTTATTATATTTATTTGCTAGACGTTCCTTCCACACCAAAGAAACCCAAATTAATTTTTCATTCTTCAACTTGAAAATTCAATTAACTTTTCAAGTCACAATTAGAATTTAAGGCAATTTAACTAAAAAATAACATTATATATAAAACTTTGACATAGTCTTTAAAACAATTAATCCTCAAATAATTTAAAAATTCACAATTAGTGTGCGTTTGGGATGAGTTGAATTTTTTAGCTTATCTCAACTTTCAACTTATTTTTGTTCCTATTCATGAGTCTCATTGCACTTTTTGGTACTATTCAATATTCATGGGTCACACTTGTACTATTTCAGCTATTTTTTATCTTTATCTACAATACTTTAATAAAAAGTTTTCAGTTTCAACTAAATAAGCTGTTCCAAACGGAAACTTAGATCTGGTATCAATCAAATATAATAAAAAGTAAATTTTGTTTATATGCCACGTAAACAAGTTTCATGAGGCAAAGCCATTTAAACATCTTAAACTTTTACCACCGTGAACCCTTAGTATGGTGGTCACTCCACAAGTATAAGTGTTTGTAGGGTGTGAGGGGTAATGGTTGGTGTTCAAGTCTTCAGGAGAGAGTTTCACACACATATACAATTAGATTATGTTAGAGTAAAATTTCTATCTTGAACTTTTCAATCTTTTAATTAAATACGGACAAAATTGCAAAATGCCCCTTTTGGGCAAATTAAGCAGCGTTTTGCCCTCTTTCTCAAACTAATTAGGGAAATATCCCTCTTTTGAAAATCGAGTTTTTCAAAATCGATTTAGGCCCTATAACGGCGTTTTTAAGGAGCCTATAGTGACGTTTTCAGGACTTATAGTGGCGTTTTGTAACTTGATTTCTATAAAATCGAGTTATAGGTAAAAAAAAAATTTAAAAAATTGCCTATAACTCGATTTATTGGAAGTCGAGTTACAAAACGTCACTATAGGTCTTGAAAACGTTACTATAGGTCTTTAAAAATGCTGCTATAGGGCTCCAGAATTTTTTTTTTTTTTATAACTCGATTTTGAAAAAATCGAGTTTCAAAAGAGAGGCATTTCCCTAATTAGTTTGAAAAATAGGGTAAAACGCTGCTTAGTTTGTCCAAAAGGGGCATTTTGCAATTTTGTCCAATTAAATACAACATTATTTATTTAAATTTATCGTGATTAATATTCCACATGAACAAGATTTACGTGGTAGAACCATGTAAACTAGTAAATTCTTAAAACTTTTGAATTAAATCCAACATAGAGGATTAAGTTGACACAACATTCTCCAGTACCTATGTTGACCATAGGTACTTGAGCATGTTGTTTCAACTTATATTCTAATCATGAGTTGACACATAACATAATCAGGTGTTTGTTCTTGGCATTATTAACAGAGAGAGCATTCCCAAACCCTTATAATAATAACCGAGCCCAAAGCTCTATAGTAGCTAACACCTAAAAAACTTTCAAGCTTCAAATTTTTATAACAGAAAATAAGAACACAGGCTGTACTTTAATTTCGTTTTCATACATATACAGTCAGAAAAAGCAAAATTTGAACACTATAATACTCATTCATTACATGAAAGAGTATCAAAGAAAAAAAACTTGCTACTTTAAACTACTATCTAATTAAGTCGGCATCTTGAATCGGCAAACAGGACAATAATGGCTATTATTCAGCCACTCGACAATGCATTGCTGATGAAAGATATGAGAACAAGGTATGAACGTGACTCTCGACCCAACTACAAAATCCTCCATGCATATGGTACAAGTATCAGAAGAGCTCGAGTTAAGCCTTCCTTCCTTCAAAGCCGCGATGGCTGATTGAGCAGTAGGTGTAAAAGTATGGTCTTCTCCTTCAAATTCGAAACTCAAAATGTGTGTTGTGACAATATTCAAATACACACGCATCAACAAATTTACAGCAGTTGGGAAATATTTGGAATAATCGAGCAAAACCCCATAAGCCCTAGCAATGATCTGATGCACTAACTCCTCGTATTGTCGGGGGTCGAGTTTTAACAAAGGAGGCAAAAGCTGAGAGAGTCTTTAATGGGTTAATCCCATGTCCCATGTAGTAACATTATCAAGAACCACCATGGCCATGGCTCCACTGGCAGCTCTACCTTCAGTTTAGGGTGGTCACAGGACCACCCTGGCCTAAATTTTATTCATTTATTATATATAAATTTTAAAAAATTATGATTTTTTAATCCTTAAAATATATTTGTAACCACCCTAAAATTTTTTAGGCCAACATAATCAATTTTGAACAAAATTTGGTAAGAAACTTGGTTGTAAACTAAGGCTATAATTCTACTCAATGTTATTTTTTATTGTACGTGAATTTTGACAAATCCTCAAATAGATATATTTTCTTCTTATATCCTCTATATTTGCAAAATTTCAAGAAGATCAAAGATTAATAGCTATGTTTTCAATCAAATTTTTAAATTTGGAGTTTTTGTAATATAAAATTATACATAAAAAATAAATTTATGGATCAAAAGTAAATAACATATGATTGATATAAAATTTGACATACATTTTAAGAATATAAAGACAAAGAAAATACAATTCAACAATTAGATTTTCAAAATTGACCATATTAATTTATTTAATGAGAGTTGTAACCTTAGGGTATAATTAAGTTTGTAGCCAAATTTTGTCCTTAAACTTTAGTCCCCTTAACAATATATTAGGTCCTTACAAATAAAAGAAAAATCTCAAGAAAATTTTTATCTAACTAAAATTTTGATAGAGATGTAAACATTGGTAATGAGACTATCATGCAAAAGTTTCAAAATAAAAAATTTGTAGGAAGAAATTGTAAGACTTTATATATTTGTGTGAGTGTGTGTGTTTTTTTTTTTGGTCAATATATGAAGTTCTATTTTAATTAAATTTTGTGTAATTTAAGTTTCTTAATGACCACCCTGGAAAATATTCTTAGAACCACCACTGCATGGCTCACTACACTATATTGTCATTGCAGCAGGAGAGAGAGAGAGAGAGAGAGAGAGAGAGAGAGAGAGAGAGACGTTTCTGATTGAGAAGTGGAAAGATTATTTGTTATAGACGGTGGTGATTTTTTTTAATAGACCGATTTCGAGTTCGAGATAATTGATTGTAAAATCAGGTTGGTTCGTGTGATTTTGATGTGGAGTTTGGTATGTGGTAATGTTTTAGGATTTCTAGAAATGTTTAATGATTTTTTTGTTTGGTTACAAATCATGCTAAGGAATTAGATGCTAGGGGAATATGGATTCCTCTTTAACTCCCTTTCAGTAGGAATGTGGATTCCCTTTAAAACAGGTGGGTATCCAGATTCCCAAATTCAAAAGAAATTATATTTTTTATAAATTGAAAATTTTAACTATTTTTCCTTATCATTTAAGTAATTAAGATAAAATATAAAACAAATCGTCAATATCTTTTCCCTTGTATTTATCTTTTCCTTCCAAAACAATATAAACAGGATACACAACTCTGTTGATATATTCTTTAACAAAGTTCTATTTACGTTTCACGTGTGGGAAAAAAAGTTTGAAGGGGAATTATTGCCAGGTACTCACTTTTACTGTTGTGTGTGTGTTGCTCAACAAATTATTAATGAATTTATTTTCAGGGAAATTTGTTAATGTATCTATTCGTATCTTAGATCTTGGTTTTGTTTAGTTGCTAGAAATATAGATCTAGATTAGTGGCTTCATCTAGTTTTTTTTTTTTTTTTTTTTTTCTTTTTTTAGATTAATGGCTTTGTTTCTAGATTCATATGTTACTGTACAATGTTAATAATTTGTATCCTATCTAGTGCTTTTGATATTTGTTATACAATGATATAGAATGTGTAGATTTTTTATTTTTAACAACCCATCATATTTGTATGTGCATTTTTGGATTTTGAAACGCATTGGAAGGTCTTAGACACTCACATCTGTTTGTGCATTATAGAAAAAGATGAAAAATTTACACAATTTAGCCAAAAACTAAACCCCATCAGAGAGTGCAAAAGTGTGTAAATATACACATTAGTTACCGTGCATATAGCCGTGTATTTACTATTTTATTAATATTTTGGTTTTAATTTTACTTTTCTCTCTACTCTAAGCAAATCGAGTCTCTCTCTGTTCTTATCTCTGTTCTCTCTTGCTTCTCTTCTCCCTCATCGGTGACCAAGGTCTAGGAGAGCTTGAGCTCATTTGGATTTTCTGGTGGTGGTAAGATGTTGTCATTTTGAAATGTTAGACTACAGTTTTAATGAATTTGTAATAATTTATAGTTTATATTTTGTTTTTCATTATTTATCTAGAGTTTTTTTTTTCCTAAGGATTTTTTAAGGACTTGGTAGTTCACATTCAAATCTAAAGATAGAATAGGAAAAATAAATAATTCATTTAAGATCTCTAGGAATAAATCGAATATTATTATCTCACATTCCTAGGAATCTTATTAGATTTCCAATGAAACCAAATATAGGAATAGTTACATTCCTAGGCATTTAGACTGTAAAGAATTACACTCCTAAGAATCTGGATGCTAGAAATAATGTGAATTCTCCCGTACCAAACGTCACATAGGATTTAGAGGATGGGTCGAGTCTTTTTTTTTTTTTTTTAAATAAAAAATTCACATTGAAGGTGGATAATAAAAAAATAGTAACAATGACGAAAGATTAAAAAGATTTTCCTTTTAAACTTTAATGTGAAATTTAATTATTTATATATATATATATATAATAAAAAGATTAAAAAGTTGAAAAAGATTTTCTATATCAAAATTTAATTATGGTTAGTGAAAATAAATTCGAAACAATTTAGAATAAGAGGACAAATTTTTTCCGAGGATCAAAAGATCAACTTGCATGTAGTGTAATTAAAGAGGGTAGTGTAATTAACCTTTTTTTTTTTTTTTTTTTTTAAATAAATAAAATCTGTTTAACTACGGTTGTGTGAGGTTTAGTTGGCATGAGTTAAGTTTTTATGTGCAATGCACATTCTTAATGACAAATGTTACTATCTCAAAATTGTTTGAAGGGATTGGCTCCAAACTAGTTTGGAACAACCTTTTTCTTTGTATTATATTTACTTGCTAGACTTTCTTTCCACATCAAGGAAACTCAAATTAAATTTTCCATCTTTAAGTAGGAATTTCATTTGACTTTCCAAGTTACAATTGGAATTTAAGGCAATTTCCCAAAAATCTCTACCTTAACTCAAGTTCCATCATCTGTCTTCTTTCCTCTTGAGATAGCTCCATCGAAATCAAGTAGTATTCTTTCCTCTTGGAATCGCTCCACCTTAATCAAAGCAAACCCTTTCCTTCCATCTTAATTCACACAAAAATAAGCATCCACTATGTTGAAACTAGAAAAATACTTCATAAAATGTGTCATAGGTTACCTATGACACTTTTTATGGAGTATTTTTTTTGATAGGTACATGCATTGACACGGCAACATAAATAACATTGACAATAATACTGTGGACTAAACAATAGGATAGGTCCAAAGGTATGGTCATCTTAAAAAAAAAAAAAAAGTGAAATGGCACAACCACAAAACAAGGAACAAAGTTTAATGGTGGGGTCGGCACAAAAAAAAAAAATAGAACAATAAATAGGACCTGAAAAATTGAAAAGTGGGGATGACAAACAAAGAGAGAGCAAAAAGCTGAATAGTGGGATACGGCTTAACACAAAATTAAGAACTGCTGACGAGTAATTGACGCAAAGTGCTCAATGAATTGGAAAAATTATACCACCCTCGTGATGGACCATATTATTTGTCCACTATTCCATTAAAAGATTTTCCCTTGTTTAACATTGCTGAGTCAGTAATCAGTTTCTGTTTAAATTTTTTTTTTTTTGACTCAACAATTTTAAACAGGTGAGAGTCTTTTAGTGGAATGGTGGACTACGCCACTTGTTCACCATGAAGATCTTATAATTTCTCCATAAATTGATTAGTTGAGAGATAATTAAGTGAACGGTTTCTTTGGAAACTTCTCTATAAATTGAGAGGACTGACAAGAAGAACACACAGAGAATACAGCAAACATGCACACAGCAAAAATACAAAGAGAAGAAAAAAGAGAGGTACGGACAAAGAGAGAAACATCAAGCAGAGGAGGAATACGCAGCATAGGTTTGTAAATGGGATTTTATGAGTCCCTCTCTTCTCTCTCTCTCTCTCTCTCTCTCTCTCTCAAATTTGAATTTTTATTTGGTAAAGCAAATAGGGTCGGGTTTCATGGGGAGTTCCTAACTCTATACATGAAGCTTTAGATACGAGTCTTTGACTCGTAGATCCTATTTGAGAATTATCAAATAAAATTCTTTTATCTTGGCTCTACCAAAATCTCTCTCTCTCCCTCTTCTTCAAATCTGAATTTTTGTTTGCTAAAACAAATAGGGTTAGGTTTCATGAGGAGTTCCTAACTCCATACATGAAGCTTTAGATACGAGTCCCTGACTTGTAAATCCTATTTGAAAATTACCAAATACAAATTCTCTCAAATTTTGGTGCAATGTCTTCTCAATTGGAGTCCTTTACTCTAACTTATTCTAATGGAGTTCTTGACTCTGCCCAATTAATGGAGTTCTTGACTTTACCACATTTTAATAAAGTCTTTGACTCCACCAAACTAATGGAGCCCTTGACTCTACCATGCTTTAATGGAGTCCTTGACTCTACCACATGAATGACATCCTTGACTCTATCATGCTTTAATGGAGTTTTTGACTCTACCACATCAATGGAGTCCTTGACTCTACCAAATTAATGGAGTCCTTGACTCCAAAAATTATTTTAAATAAAGTGGGGATTCTAATTCCCTCAAATTCCAATAGGACTAATTCTTTGAGATTCGTAATTTCTTAATCAAGATTGGAGTTAATAATTCTCAAAATAAAATAACCACAAAAATTGATTTGAGGAAATTTTCTAATTCCCAATGTTCATAAAAAATAAAATTGCTTCAAAGGAGTTTTCTTTCCTTTAATTAAATTTGGGAACCTCAATCAAAATATCATTAAAATTCCTACAAAGAAGCAAATGAAAGAAAGGGAAAATTGCTTGGACGTTCAACTTCTCAAAGATAGAATCCCTGGTTCAATTTCCATAAAAACATGGTCCATGAGTTATCCTTGAAATTAAAATCAATTATCTCACCCAAAGCAAAATTAAGTCGATGCTTAATCAAACACCAAGTATTTGGCTTGAATGTCCATTATTTAAATTGGGCAAAATCATATTTGAGGATTTTAAATCCAAAACCTCACTTTAAGAACTATCAATTGACTTGACCCCCGTCAGTGGTACGTAGGCAACCTAAATAAATTATTAGGTGCAACCACAAATAAATAAAAACACATATCCCCTTAAACATGAAAATAAATAAACTTATGTACAAAGACGACGTGATTGGAATCAAAAGATCTTCCATTGAAATAAGGGATTGTAATTAAGAGATAAATTATCTTGAACGGGCACTACTCACATCAATAAAACTCATACGCCAAAATACCTATGGGTGAAATTATGTTTGATGAATTTGACTAATTTAACAATTCTTGTTAAACATAATTTGACAATGTTTGTTAAACATAATTTGACAATTCTTGTTAAACATAATTTGACAACAAATGTTAAATAAAATTTGACAACATTTGTTAAAGATAATTTGACAAAGTTTTTTAAACATAATCTAACAATTATTGCTAAACATGGGTTTTTCGTCAACACACCAAGTCAACCAAGCTTTGATACCACTTGTTGGGTCTCAAATAATATTATTACTAATATTACCAATTCCAAATAGCAATCACAATATATATATATATATATATATATATTTACGTGAAAAATTCTTTCTTATTGAAGGGAAAATCTATGGGACAAATTCTGAATAATTTTACTATTATCAAATCAATTACAATATCTCTTATGTATATTTCATAGTTAAAGAAAAAATCTCCTTATTTTTCTTTACTCTCACACGCACTAATTATTTATTTCAAATGCGGCAATACTTTACTCTCTTCTCTATAACTTTCTTCTCTTCTTCTTTCTCTTTTTTACGAAATTCTCTTTGACTATCTTCTCAAAGGTAGCAACACTTTGCTCTCTCCTCTTTAGCTCTCTTCTCTTCTTTTTTCTCTTTTCCACGTAGCACTGCTTGGCTATTTCTCTCTATGCGGCACTTCTGTCTTTGGAACTTTGCAACATCAAACAAAACTTCACAATACTCCTTGATTTGTGTGCTTTAAATTAAAAAAAAAAAAAAAACATTGTTAACAAAACTCAAACCTTGTTGTCTTTCTCCTTGTGTTATCTCCCAAGCAAAAATTCCTTTTTTTTTTTGTTGATTTCATGCTCTATTTTCCCTCTCCCCATAGGGAGAACCCTTGGACTAAAGCCCTCAAATTTTTTATAGTATTATATATTTATACGATTATTTCCTATTCCCTATATAACAAGAAATGCATTACTTCTTTAATAAGGAATAACTTTTCTTTCCACACCAAGCAATGGTCTTTCCTTTCACACTAAGGAAACCCAAATTAATTTTTCTTTCTTCAACTTCAAAACTCAATTGACTTTCCAAGTCATTTTGAGGCAATTTCCCATAAAAAACAACATTAAATTTAAAACTTTGACATAGTCTTTAAAAAAATTTAATCCTCAAATAATTTAAAAACTCACAATTAGATTCGCGTATCAATCAAATATTACGAAAAGTAAATTTGATTAGTATAACCCGTGAACAAGTTTCATGAGGCAAAGCCATTTAAACATCTTGAACTTTTGAATCTTTTAATTAAATACAACATTATTTTTTGTAAACTTAGTGGTGAGGTGTACTCACAATGTGAGGTGACTCCCACGCAGTGGTACAGAAGGGCCCCCGAGATCGGGCTACCCCGACCGAGGCCACTGGCTTTTTGCCCGGAGGTGTAATATGACCATAAATACCCCATTTTTTTATTCTAAAAAAAAAAATTAAATACAACATTATTTTTTTAATAAAAAATATAATAACTTCTTTAATTATTTTAAGAATAAAGTAATCTCAACTAAATAAAAGCCAAATGGGCTTGAAATACAATGTTGAGGCGAGGAGGAAAATTTTCCATCCACACCAAAAAATCGATGACATTTATTTATAACAAAGTTATAAGTGACAGAATTGCATCGACAGCATACACTTGAAAAACTAATAGAACATGAAGGATTTTATAATCAACTTTGCATCTGAGATCAAATGTCCATTAGAAGCTAGAGATTCCTCTGCATTTTTCAAAGAGTTTGTGATTATCTTTGAATTTCCTTCCAGAATAGTTGTTAGGAATTCGATTTCAAGCAAAAATTCAATAGCTCTCGATCATGGCTGCCAAGGCATATTATCAATTTATGTGAATTGACTTAATTATGAATTTATTAATTGCAACTTCTTATATTTTTATTAAAATATATGCTTTTCCAATAAAAAATTACTAAAAACAATTCTATAAGAGTATATATATATATATATATATATATAAAATTAACTAATTAAGTCGGCATCTTGAAAACCCTCCCTGCTCTTAAGCCCTATAACACGACAGCAGCGTTTTCAGTTTTCTAAATTCTTTTCTACAAAACACCACCGTTCTATAAAATGATGAGGTCTCATATTTTTTCTTCCTCAATTCCATTAAAGGATGGAAGTAATGGCCGATTGGGCAGCAGGTAGCATATCCTTCTTTGGATTCCGAACTCAAATAACATGTTGTGAAGATATGCAAATCCGCCAACATCAACCAACGCTTGTTGTTTCCAGTTGTTGTTGAATTGGAGTTATAATGATTGACCAAAATCTTATGAGCAGATGAAACGATCTCATGCAACAAATCCTTCTGCTGTTGTGGGTGGAGGTCTAATGAATTTGAAGAAGGAAAAAGAGGAGAAAGTTTTTGACACAAAATATCAGTGTTTTCATTGAGAAACTCTTGTTCTTGGAACTCAAAGTCAAAGGTGTTGAATTCGGTCATTGAGCTTTTGAATCGGTTCATAAGATATTCTTCGCATTCGATTGCTTTAAAGAGTTGATGATGGGTGGAGGAGTTGGGGTTAACGCAAAACAAAACAGTGGAAGGGGTATCTAGAGTATAGACTGTTTTGCGGCACACTCTTATGTCTTATCAAATCACAAAGATGGCTAGGATTTTCCTTTTTCTGATTCTAACTTCTAATTTGTTATAAGAAAAAACCTCTTTTGTCTATCTCTTTACTATTCGTTCGACTTTTGGCTGGATAAAAAAATTGTCCATGGAATCGCTGACGTCGTCCTTCTTTAGTGACGAAATCAAGCTTGCGAACAACTTACATGTTCGGTCTCAACATAACCATAACATATATGAGGAGTTCTTGGATTTTATGAAAAAGTACAACGAGGGAGAAACGAACATGAACAAGTTATGTATTCATTTAGTTAGTGTTTTAGAGGGTCACCCATATTTGCTCTATACTTTTATGGGCTTGTCTTGGATTCTCGAAGTCTTTTAGAGGGTCAACCAGGAATTGGACTCCAATCCGGTCCACGGTTCTTGTTTAAAAATCGAAAATAGGGCAAAAATTAGGTTTAATTGTAACCGACTGTTTGAACCTGTGAGGATATGAAACCAAGAATCTGTTCAGTTGAACCGGTTATTAAGCAGTTCTAAAAGATGGTTCAAAAGATTGCATTTTTGTGGCAAACATCTGAACCTGAAGCCTCTGTTGGGATCTTCTCTCAACCCATAAACCAAAGCCTTTCTTTACCGTGTCTTTTGCTTTGTTCCACTTCTTATTCATCACCATATGAAGAAATCGAGTGAAGACAGATCTGAGAAATTGAGACATAATACCTTAAAGACAGAGTTTTGTTGTTAGTGAGAGAGAGATTTCAGGAAAAATTTTCTCCATTCGTCCAACTGTTTTCTCACGTTCAAATCTCCTCCAATGTTTCTGTGCTTTCTTTAAAGCTTGTTTGTTTAGACCCCTGCCAATCAGATTTGTTTAACCTAATTAATTAGCTAAGTAGTTACTTAGGTTAATTATTCAGATCTAGATTAAACTCAAGCAATCATATCATAAAGTGCAGAATTATAAAGAAGATAGATGACCCATGAAAACCAATAAAACCAATAGTTTTAAGGTAAAAAACCTTGAGAGGATTTAACTTAACTATCCTCAAGGTAAACAAATTCATTATGATAGAATTGAAATTTTACAATAGATTTTCACTCTAAAATCTAAAACTATCTCTTGTAGTACTTACTCACACAATACGTGTAGCTCCGACTTCACGGACGCTTCTATTTGAATTTGCTAAACACAAATACCCACGTTTGTTACTCTGAGATCCCACTCAAAGCTTTAAATCATCAGCTATGAGTGGGAAGGCATAGTACTGGTTCTAATAATATGTAGATGGAATTTCGGTAGTGACTTTGAAATGAAAAGGCATAGTACCTTTTAGATCTCAAAAGAGAAGCTCCAAAGTCATAACAAAATGTGCCTTTGAGTTTCCTTTAAATACTAGGAGAATTAGATCTGAAACCCTAATCACTTAATGGGCTTAATGAGTTTTTAGGCTGAAATTAAATTTTGCTGATCTATGTCTCAATTAGTTGAGCCTTCTTCTTGTTCAGCCAAACTTGACATGTTTCGAATTCTTGAACCTACAACTTCCTTTTTCTTGTATTTTGATTTGCAGCATTGTGAGCATTGTCTAATATATCATATACTCTAAGATCTATATCTAAACAAGTTTGTGCTCACAATTTGCCAAATTTTCTAAACTTTTAAAACCTAACAATTTTATTTTGGAAAAAGTTAATGGATGCTCTAAAAATATTAGTTTAGAAAATATTTTTAGAAACGTTTTACGAAAAAAGAAAAAACAAATGATTTTTTTGACAAATTTTTGTATTTCCCAGAAAAATAGTATCAAAATTTTCCTAAAATTATCTACTAACAAACACTTTAAGGGTACCAATTAATAATATCCTTTACTTTTTTATGGATAAAGTTTAGCTACAAAACTGATTGTCACCAAAGGCTATAACATTACTTAATAAAATAAACATTACTGCATATTTTGAAAAACTAATCGTTGAATTGCATGTTCTTTATGCTATTAATGCACATGTCAAATTTTGTGTCAATCAAATATTATTTACTATATGATCTATAAGTTTATATATTATGCATAATTTTAAATTACAAAAATTTACAATTTAAACAATTTATTGATGATATATCTATTGATCTTTAATTTTCAAGAAATTTTGCAAGCATGGAAAATATAAGAAGAAAATGTAATTCAATGGTGGATTTGTCAAAATACATCTCAAATAAAAAGATATTGAATAAAGTTATAACTTTAGGCTACAACTAGCTTTATAGCTAAATTTTGATGTTTTTTACCCTTTTGCAATTGGTTTGAATTTCAACCTTGAATTTATGTGTTTACTGGACTATTAATGTGAATGAGGAAGTTTCTAGATTGACTTCACTCTTTCCTTTGCCCTTAACTTATTTTGTACAAAATAGTAAGTTGCCATTTTTATTAATATTCTTGTAATAAATGCAAAGCCTTTTCTTTTTAAACAGTATATGTATAGCCCAATTAAATCGAAGTCCAGGTGTGTATTGCCCACAATATATATATATATAGTTTTTAATAAATATTTTTAGTTATAATCTTTATATACATTATTTTTAAAATTATAAAATTATTTATGATTACTAATTCGACCCAATGGTGATGAGATTTTTTATTTTTTATTTTTATCAGTAATGTGATAAGATTCTGATATTAAAATTAATTCTCGAAAAAAAAATCTGATATTAATCAATTGAGTGTATTGGTTTGATTGGTGAGTTTACAAAGAAACCGTGGTTTCACAATCCCTACGTAACTTAGATTAGCTAACCAAATAGACAACAAAAAGAGTTTAGTATTCTGTCAAAAAGGAAAAAAAAAAAAAAAAAAGAGAGTTTGGTATTTAAAACTAGAGTCTGGATTAGGTCTAGTGTTTCCAATGCACTGGACCTGGTTAGATTGTGTCACGTGTCCAAAAATGGACACGCGTCACCATATCAATGGGTCCAGTGCCACTTGACACTGGAACCAAACTGCTCCCCTAAAACTAAACCAAACCTTTCTGAATTACTAGCATTAAATAAACTCAATATTACAAAATCACAACAATAGTCAACATTTCATTATTTTAACATACAAGCTCATTAGGGCATAGTGCCTGCCAAATACCAATCATCAACCTTGCATCTTACACAACCCTTCAGATGTATTCCATCCAGCTATATATAAACGCAAGCACGGCCTTTGTTTTCACAACCAAACAAAAGAGAATTCCTAGCTTTCCCATTTCAAAACCTTAAGAAATACTATTTCTTTTTCCATCATGGCATCTAGCAAGTGGTTCATCTTGGCTTTCTTTGTTGTTTTCAACATATTATCAAGCATCAACCTCAGCTTCGCAGTTCGTAATCTCTTACAAACCACTACACCCTCTGTACCAACAGTTCCAGTGGTGCCTACTTTGCCTAAACCAACACCTTTGCCACCTTTGCCTACACTGCCATTGCCAACCACTCAGCCATCACTGCCCAATCCCACACAGCTGCCTCCACTTCCCAACTTGCCCAACAACCCATCAATCCCACAACCTTGCCTCCAATTCCAAACATTCCCTCACTTCCAACTTTTCCAACTACAATTCCTTCCATCCCATTCTTTTCACCCACACCATCTGCTATGGTGCTACCACAACTAGCCCTTAAACTATGTTTCATCACAAGCCAACCGGTATACAGAACAGAGACACATTCAATGGCTTGGAATAATTGGAGGCACTTATTTTCTGTTTATTTTTTAACGGATATATGTTATGTTGTATGTTTAACGAATATAAATCATCTGTACAACTTTTTGTGTACTACTTTATATTCCACTAATCACTATATGTCATGTTTTGATTTTACTTTTCTTATAAAATAACTGAAGTTTAAAATGGAAGACAATCATATACATGGTAAGTAGTGATTGATGGAATATAGAGTGTTATGCAAAAAGTGGTACAAAAGATTTGCATTCATATTTAAGTAAAGTACTGTTATTTATTGCTATGAAAGTTTTGTGAGTGAGCTGTGTCAGTTCTTGTATATATTTCTATATTTCATTGTATGGAAATTACTTGGTGTTTTTATAGATATATTTCTATGTAATTTTACTGTCATTAATTACTTAGCATTTTTAACTTCTTTATTCATTTTCTCCTTATATATTGAAACTCATTTAAGTTCGTGAAAGTAACTTTTTGATTTGTGCATTTTGAGCCAGTTTTTAGTTTGTTCTCCACTTTTTTTGAACTCCTATTTTGGTCCTTAAATTTTTGAAACCGTTTTCAATTTCGCTCCTATAGTCATCTTACTAATGGAAATAGCTTATGTGGAACACGGAGTACACTGTTGATACATTATATGCTTATGTGACTGTAGACATCAAAATTTCATGATGTATTCACAACTTTCCGATTGATTATTATCAAATATTTGTGATCAAATTAATTTCCAATTAATGATGTGTCAATAGTGGACAATCAACAAATGAAATTAAGCCACATGTCAAGTATATGAGTTACTATGACTCACATAGAAATGACACATGTCTAAGCCATGTGGCAACATCAGAAGAAAAGACTCACATGGAAGGTTTATATTAAATGCAAGACCAAAATTAAATTCAAATTTGAATTTAAATTCAAAATTTGTAATTAACTCTCAATAAATGATGAGATGAAATTCCAAATTAAAGACCATGAGTTGCCTATAAATAGAGGCTTTTCAAATAAGAAAATGGACAAATATTTAGAAAGAAAGAAAGAAAGAAAGAAAGAAAAAAAAAAAAAAAAACCCTAATGACACTTTGCCAAAATAAAGATTCATCTCTAAGTTCAAAAGAGCACACTTGCTCCCTCAAAACCAAGGCTCATTCCTACTTCTTCAATTCACAATAGGGATTTTCCTTCAAGTTCCTTTTGATTTAGTTTGAAATTAAGCCAACGGCCCTCGACATTAAATCTAATACATCTAATTACTCATCCAACTTAGAGACATCAAAGCACAATTCAAAATTAAGACTCATAGCCCTTTGGATCGTAAAGCACCGTGGAGATTGAATCAAAGGAGTTTATTATATTATTTCATTGTAAAAAGTTATATAGAGAACTGTACTTACATTCATATAAATCAATATAAATTGATAATTTGTTATTATTTTTTGTGACCGTGTGATTTATCTCTTATGAGACTTGTGTGTACAGTGACTAATAAAATAATAATAAAAATTTTATTTGGCATTTAAAAAAGCCACGTCAACATTATAATAAATAAAGAAAGCCACATTCGAAAATTTAAACAAAAAAAATTAAATATAATTTTAAAAAACCTACAATATAATTAAATAATATATATATATATATATATGTTTTCTTTTCATTATTTTTGCATAAGAACATTCGTGTTCTTCCCCAAAAACATGTTTTTTTTTTTTTTTTTTCCATATCATTTTCTTAGCAACTAACCATGCAAAAGCACATGCAAAACCATGATTAAAAAATAAATCAAGACATACCCAACCACTCAAACTCAACCACTCAAAAAATTCTAATGCAATCAACAAATCGATTTCCAACAAAATACTTAAACCCAAAAAAATTCGAACCCAACATACACCATCAGGCCCAAAAACCCAAAAAAGCCACAAATCATTCAATCCGACCATGCATAATTCAAAAAATTTTGTTGAATTTCTAGGCATTGAAAATTTTTCCAAAAAATCAAAACCCATATACTTCAAACCCAACAGCTGTACAGATGAACAAGATGAACAAACCCAGCAAATTCAAATTGATTTTCTCTAGCAAATTCAAACCCGACAAACCTAAAACCCATATAATCAAGAAAAGTCTATACATATGGATGAACAAGCCAAAAAAATTCAAATTAGCACATGAACATGATGAACAAGCTAGCAACAAAAACAAACCCTATAAATATTTTACATCTATTTTTTTTCCTCTCATAATACGATGAACAAGCTAGCAAATTCAAACTCATTTGCACGTAGAAAAGAAATTAATGAAATCCAAATCAACCTTCATAAAAACTAGAAGAACAAAAACCTAGAAAAATGAACTTAGAAAAATAAAACTCAAATCAACTTCTACATATCTCAGTTCTAGATCTAAAAAACTTAGTAACTCTGCAACCCATTCGGAACTCCAAGGCCAGTCGATTCTCTCGCCATTAATTAGAACCAATCTAAGAATTAGAGAGGGTTTCAATGGGAGAAGAGAGAGGAAGCTTCATCTCATGAATATTGAAGAGAGAGAGAGAGAGAGAGTGGTTTAGGCCAAGATAATTAGAGAGGGAGGTGTGGATTGGAGAAGCACCTCCTGGGGTGGCGGTGTTGATGAACAACAATGGGCAAAGGCAAGGGATTGGGCCAATGAGAGAGGAAAAGAGAGGGTGAGGTAGACAGAGAATGTTCAGAGGAAATTGGGTGAAAGGCTTGGATTTGGAGGAGGAAATGATCAGAAACAACTTAGTTTGATATGTATTTTTTTTTTTAGGGTGAAAAGACGATTCATTAATCAACTAAAAACAAACAAGAGGTTCAGGGCATATCCTGTTAAAATACACCCCATTAAGGTCATCCTCATACATATCAATCATGTCTACAGGCGAACTATCAAATAAAGAAAAATCAGAAGTCTAACTGAAACTCAATCTAGCTAAACTATCTGCACAACAATTAGCTTGGCGATAGCAGTGCTTAATCTGAGTTTGCTTCATATGGGAAATCAACAATCTGCAATCATCCAATATAGGGGAGATAATATTGTTAGCATAGGAAGAATTTTTCAGAACATTCACAATGGATTCAACATCTAATTCAATGACAAGGCCTAATATATTAAGGTTTCTACATATCAGAAGCCCTTCCCTCGGCCCCTAAAGTTCAGCTGCAAAGTTGTTCGTGGTGCCAATCTTCTTGCTAAAACCTCTAATCCACTGCCCCTCAGCATCTCTGATGACCCCTCCACAGCAAGCTAGCCCGCTGCCCTCATCCACCAAGCCGTCTGTGTTAAGCTTAACCCAACCTTTAGGCGGCTTCTTCCAATAAACACTTCTCAACATCTTCTGCATTGGAGCTCTTGGAGGTGAAAAACAATACATAAACTCCAAGGCTTGGTTCAAAATATCCCCAGCTAGATTCGGGTTTCTCCTCTTATTACCAAACACAATATTGTTCTAGCTTTTCCAAATACTCCATACAGCAAAGGGAAAAACAATTCTCCAAGGGGGATTAGTAGCAAACAAGCTTCGGGTTTCCTTACCATTAAAAGACAGCCAAGTCTGTAGGTCACTTCTCCAAAAGCCATGGTTTATGGATGTTATCCCAAGCTTATTCCACACAAGCTTTAAATGAAGGTAGTCACAGAGAGCATGAAGGATGGTTTCCGACCCTCTTTGACAAATAGGACATAAGTTGTCTTGAACTACTCTTCTCTCAAGGCACACCTTGACCCCAATGCTATTATAGGCACACATCCATAAGAAAGTCTTGATTCTAGGGAGATTTTTGGCTTTCCAAATCCATTTAGCCGAGAAGGAGGGTGCATCCGAGAAACCCATAGCAATCTTGCAAGCACTTTTCAGCTCAAAGGTGCCTTTAGGTGACCTTGCCCAAGCCAAGTTATCAACTCCTTTACTAGTGAGAGCAGTGGGGGTAGCATGAATCATAATCTTAATATTATGAGGAAGCTCAAAAGGAATTTTCTGCTAGTCCCAACCCGTGTCCACCATAAAGTCCTTGATTTCCAAGAGACTTGCTTCCTGAGTAAGTGGGTCCTGAATAAGCTGTCTTAAAGAACCTCTTTGAGTCCAGTTATTGTACTAGACACCTAACCTGCTGTCTCTACCCACCATCCATCTTCTACCCCTATTGAAGGTGTCCATACCTTTCTTCATTGCAGCCCAAACCGATGAGCAAGGAAGTTTATTTGCATTTTGGGCATTGCTTCTCCTTCGCCTACAATATTCCTCTTTAACACTTGGACCCAAGGAGCCTCTCTCTCCATGTTAAATCTCCAATTAAGCTTAGAAAGGAGGGCAACATTCCTTCCCTTAGCTGATTGCAATCCGAGACCCCCATCCTTCTTGGATTTAGTGACCTTATCCCAACCAACCCAATGAATTCTTCTAAATGTGTTTGAAGACCCCCATAAAAAGTTTCGATATATCCTATCTAACCCATCCAAAATCTTGTTAGGGAGATGGGTGCATTTCATAATATAAGAAGGTATGGTAGCTGATGAGGCTTGGATTAATACAGCTCGGCCAGCCAATGAAAACAAATTGGCTTTCCAGCTCGAAAGCTTCTGTTTCACCCTATCAAGGATGAAATTATAGTCTTGGGATGAGGAGCCAGGATGCTTAAGAGGAAATCCAAGATACTTACCAAGAAAAGGAGTGGAAGAGAAGCCAAGAATATCGCACAACGACTCCCTAGTATCCCTATCCACATTCGGGGAAAAATAAACTTTGGATTTAGCCTTACTAATCGTCTGCCCCGATAAGACACAAAATTCATCAAGCACATCTCTGCTGAACAATTAGTACCATTAGCTCTTGCAAAGAAGATAACATCATCTGCAAACATGAGATGAGAGAAGGCATGGCCACTTTGGGAGGCCTTAACTGGACGCCACAGTTTTGCACTACATTTTTCCTCAATAAGTTGACCCAAGAAATCCATGCAAAGAATGAAAAGGTAGGGAGATAGCGGATCACCTTGCCTAATCCCTCTTGAAGAAAATATAGGATCCATAGCTTCACCATTAAACAAAATGGATGTGGAAACCATGGAAACACAACTCATGATAATGTCAATTAAATTAAATGGGAGGTTAGCCCTAACAAGAGCATCTCTAATGAAATTCCACTCTAGCTTGTCATAAGCCTTCTCCAAATCAATTTTTAATGCCATATATCCCACTCTACCTCTCTTTTTCCCAAGGGAGTGGATAATCTCCTGGGCAATGATAGCATTGTCAACTCCCTTCCTTCCTGGCACAAAGGCCACTTGAAAAGGAGATATGAGTTTATCCAAATAAGGCCTCAACCTTGTCACAATAATCTTTGTCACCACTTTGTACACCGTGTTACATAAACTTATGGGTCTGTAGCTACCCAAAGTTTCTGGACCTTGAGTCTTAGGGATTAAAACAATATGCATTCTATTCAAGTAATTGGGAACCTTCCTATCAGTAAAGATTTTTTGCACCTCCTTAATCACCGATTTCCCCACAATAGGCCAAAACCTTTGAAAGAAACCCATATGCAACCCATCTAGTCCCAGTGCCTTAAAAGGTTCTAAAGACCATAAAGCACCTCTAATCTCATCTTCAGAAGCACCACCACAAATATTCTCCTCTTCCTCCTCAGTGAGCCTCAATTGCCATTGAGAGATAGAAGGATTAGCTCTGGAAGCAGAAGTCAAGGATGTGGAGAAAATCCTTTCAAAACCACTTCTAATGAAATTCTTGATATCCTCCTCAACATTCAGCCAATCCCCCATAGCATTCTTTATAGCCAAAATCTAATTCCTTTTTCTCCTGACTAGGGTCCAAACGTGGTAAAAAGCCATATTTCGATCACCTTGGATCATCCAAATAACCCTAGACTTCAAAGCCCAAAGTTCCTCCTCCTGATTCAGCACAATATCTAGCTCCTTAAGAAGCTCTTTCTCCAAATTAAGAAGGAAGTTTGAAGGATTATTTGCAACAGCCCTCTGAATACCATTGATCTGAGCTAACAAATTCTTTTTCCTAGTAAAAACATTCCCAAATTGATTTTTGTTCCAGACAGAAGATGTCCTAGAAAAAATTTATAAGGCATCAGATAACCCAATACTACCTACCCAAGCTTGTGAAACAATGTTTGGAAAGGTTGCATCCAAAAGCTAGCAAGTTTGAAACCTAAAAGACCTCTTTTTAACTCCATTCACCCTCGGCAACAACTCCATGAAAATGGGACAATGATCAGAATGGCTTCTAGTGAGGTGAGTGACCCTAGCCTCCGGATACAATAGACACCAACTAGGATTGACAAAAAATCTATCTATTCTTTCTTGGATTAAGGCTTGAACTTCCCTCTTATTAGTCCAAGTGAAACGAGGGCCCGAGAATCCAATATCTATCATATTGCACTTGTCTAGACACTCTTTAAGCAATAAGGACCTATTGACACTCACTTCTCTCCCACCAAACTTATCGTCATCTAATAGGGGTTCATTGAAATCCCCTGCTATGACCTATTGCAAACTATGAAGATCAGCAACATTCACTCCATGAAATCTATCTCTCTGCATTCCTAGGGCTAGCATAAACAACAAAAAATAACCAAGTAGCGTTAGAAAATCGTACCTTAACCATGACATGAGTTTCTTGCTCAGTTTTAGCAAGTGGAGACATTTCCACCTGATCCGAATTCCACAGAACCCATAAGCCACCAGCGTATTTGATGGTATCGGTATGAATCGCCCCATCAAAAGGAAGCCTGTCAGTCAATTCCTTAGCTCTATCTCCTCCAACCCAAGTCTCCATAACAACTAAAATCATCAGATTATGGATCTAAACCAAGTCTTCGATTCTGTTTTGAAAGGAGGGCTTAAGGGCACCCCTGCAATTCCAAATGATGACATTTATGAGGAAACAATGGTTAGGAGTTGGGCATTCATCAACAGGTGACATCAGCTTCGCCTCCTCCCTCAAGTTCCATCCGGTCCACATTAAAACTTCCCTTGGCTATTGCTTTCCAGGAAACCAAGTCATGTTGTGATGAAGGACTCCCATCTCCATTTCTTGAGCCAGCACATGTAGGTTAAAGCACACCGTTGGCCTAAAGACTTGTACTAGCTTGGTGGAGGGTTTGTTCTTTATAATGTGGGTAAGTATTGGCTGCTTCTCTAGCATTCTCCTCTCTGAAAGGCACTCCATCGGATTCACACTGCATAACACAAGCGTTGGAGAAATCTGAGGTAGGCTTTCCCACACTAGCTTCAGCTTCTCCTTCAGTGAAGGCACATCCGCCAGAAATTGCCACCAGGGATTCGTTGCTTCTCCCCAAGCCAGTTTTGTTAGAGGAATCCACCCATTCCTCATGCTCTTTTCGGTCAGTGGAAAATGAATTTCCAAGCTTTCTTTAATTCCATGTTGAACCACCCTATGGTTCGAGTTGGGTATGCTCTTATCTCCGCCAGAACAACCTCGGGGATCTCCACTATTACCCCTTCCAAATTTATTTCTCATCTCTAACCAAGTAGCGACAGTGAACTAAAACTTGCTAGAAGCTCTCTCACTTGATTCTCCACGTAAATCCCTCTTTCCTTCAAGTGCTTCTCTACGTTACCCTTTAGTTGCTCACCGAGGCAGTCTCTTCCTAAACTTCTATCCACGGCATTGAGTGAGGAAAGATGGGAAGCCCTTTGACGCATTAAGACTTTTTTACCCTTCACTAAACTTTGAATGAATGGGCTTTGTGTTGTAGCTCGGGTAGACATAAAAGTTATTGGTTTGGGTTCTTGGATTCGGGGTGGACTGGATTAGGCTCAATTCTGATTGTCCTTCACTATTTTCTTAATTGTAGCCTTTACTCAGGCCTTCTCTAACACCCTTGGTGGGGACAACTTCCTCTTATTTTCCTTCAATGGCCTATTAGAGGATTCGGCCTTAACACCCTCTTGCATGCTTGTTGCCTCCAGATCAAAATTACCGTTAGAAAACCCAGGCTTTCCGTTCCTTTGGTTAGGTGGGGACCCACCGCTTCTCTAAAATTTTGTACCATTCCCCTTACGAGCTACCATAACCCACGGACCGTACATACCCTCACACACTACCTCCTGCTCAGCATCATGCACTTGACCATTGGGCCTCAAACCAGACTTTGGACTATTATCCTCACAATTTTCGTGTGACCTTACTCCCATGCCCACTCTAACTTCCATATGTGTCTCCCTAGACGACAACTCTTGCCGGATAGTATACGAACAATTCTCCTTTTTGTGACCCATTCTATCACATCCAAAGCAAAGCTTTTGGATTCCTTCATAGCTCACTATTTGCTCTAGCTTCCCTATCATGACAACGGTAACCAAAGGCTTTTCCACATCTATTTGCATGCATAGTCTAGAAAACCTACCTCTGGTCTCAGTTGCAGTGAACGTATCCACCCTTAGAACATTACTGATTGCTCTTCCAATGTGTTGTAAGGCATCCACATTATAATATTCAATAGGTAATTCATTAAGTCTAATTCAAACTGCAATAGAAGATACATTTGCTAAAGCTGGCTTGAAATTCGGGTCCCATGGCCTAAGAGACAAAAATGGTCTCCAAAAAACCAAGGTCCCTTTCTCAAAAAAATTTCAAAATCTTCTTTCAAAGACAACCCCGTGAGGAAAAATCCATGTCCTAGGTCCACACAATCCAATCTTCCTACTGGTTTCCACAAAGCAAGGTGCTTGGATTGGAGGAAACTGAGCCCCACAGCCCTACCATACACCTTAACAATGAGAGCTCTTGCCCATGGCCTTCTAATATGCTGCTTAAATTCCTTAGAAAATTTGACACCAACCAAACCTTGACAGTGTGCCTCCACTTCTTCATCTAAATCAGCATCAGCATTGGCATCATCCTCCATTCCATCCCCAAAGTTAAAAGCTTGGGTGAAAGCCCCTAGGATTTCTCCGACTAGCTTATCTTTAAAGGACATACCCTGTTTCCAAGGGCCCATGGATTGGCTCGGAGAAGAAGGGCCTGAGCTTGGACCCTCACTGAACCCCGCATGGTTGACATCCTTAACCTTCTTGCTACGCGCAAGTTCATCTTTTTCTTCGCAAGAGAGAGAGCATTCGAGAGTCATAGTCTCAACCTACTATGATATGTAATTTTTTGTGTTTGTGTTTGTGTTTTTGCTGTTTGGTGCTAAGAAATTGCAAGAAATGAAAAGAAATTAATGTTTTAATTTGTGTGTGTGTGTGTTTTTTTTTTTTTTTTTTCCTGATTTAGATTTTGTTTTTCAATTTAAATGACGACATGGTAGCTTCAAAAATAATAATAAATGCTAACGTGGCATTTTTTTAATAATGTAAATACATTTTTATTATTATTATTTTATTAGCATGTCAACATCTAACATGGCACTCTGTGTCATGTAGGTTATTTCTGTTAGTGAGATAATAGTAGGGACTAGAGGCCAAAAAAGGAGCTATAATAAAGTGGAGACCAAACTGAAAATTGGCCCAAAATATAAGAATCAAAAAGGTATTTTCGCTTTTAAGTTTAAAAAAATATAAGTTAATACTTTGTAGCCAAAGACTCTGTGACTTACTGGGTTGATCATTCATTGATGATGGCAAAAATGATGATAAAAATAATGGATATCATATTCTACACGAGGAAGCATTCACATTTGCATGAACGAGTAAAGGAAATAATATCGAAAAAGAAAATTACTAAAACATCAGACGAAAAGTTGATAAAATCTATTATTTCTATTTAAAATATTACTGTAATTCGGTGCAATCGTTTGCCATCTAAGTAAGATATCTACTTGGTGCATCTACAGCTTTGTTGATGCTTGTCATCTCTTCCCCAAAAAACCCTTACGATAAAAAAAAAAAAGAAAAAAAAAAAAAAAGAAAAGAAAAGAAAAGAAAAACCCTAACAATCTCAAATCAATTGAGTCGAAACCGAACTTGCTTGACCCAACCTGTTTGTCAGGCCTATTGGTGTTGAATAGTGGGTATTAACTGGAAATTGTGATCTTTCTATTTGTAGACACAAATTTTTTCACAATTGTAGAATAACCAAACAAATTGAAAAAGGTGTTCCACAAATATAATTTTGTGTTAATTAAGTAGTGAGTACAATCACTGTTTTGACTCTTTTACAAAAAGTGCTCATCTGATTCTATCTTCTTTGTGGTCTTGACTCGAACGCAAAATTTTCCTCACTTGGAAGACGGATCTGAATCTCTGGCTTTGAGCTTATTAGAGATTTGTTGTCCTTCAAGTTCTTGTTGTCCTTCGAATGTTCCTCAAGTCCTTCAAATGTTCTTCAATTTCTTCAAAGATACTTGAGACGGAATTTCTTTAAAGCTTGGGCTTCTTGAAAACTTGGTGTTGAAAATGAGAGGAGATGTCCTCTATTTATAGTAGTTTCAGAAGATAAACTCCACTTTGAACTAATATGCTTGAAGAGATGTAAAAGACTTTGATTGGCCCAAATTTTGCTTATAGATAATTTTCTTTATTTATCTATAAAGATCATATTTTGATAAAGATAATAATCAACAAAGATAAATGATTACCTCTATCTTATCTATTTATTTTAATAAAGATAATTATCTATCAATTTTGAATAGGAAATTTATTTTTATTTTTTATTTATTTATTTTAATAAAGATAATTGTCCATCAATATTGAATAGAAAATTCATCTTTATCTTGTGGGCCAAATGACACGTGGCAAATTTTAATATGTCAATGTGATGTCAATTTGGATGACACATGTCATCATTTGATTTAATGACATTAATTTAGAATTTGCCACTAAATTTTAATTTTGCATTTTATAATTGGCTGAAAACTTTGCCTCCTACACTATTAAAAAAGAAAGGTTTTTTATTTTTTTATTATTTTATTTTATTTTATTTTCACATTGGAATTTTGAGATGGGCCTTTCTTTGACAAAATTTAAAACAAATGATATTAGATTCGTTTTTGGAAATGTCCAAATATACACTGTAGTGGGGTAAATATTGGGCCTTATTATAACGGGATAAATGTTGGGCCCATTTCAAGCATTGGCCTAAATGCAGGAAACAAATCCAACATAGACTGACCCATTCTAATAACAAGTACATAATCTCGGACTATTGATAAAGCCCAATCCCCTTCCTGGCCTAGTGCCGAGGTTGTGTTTGAACTACTGAGATAAGTCCCAAAAAAGATCAACTTCATTGAGGTAGCTGTTTGAGATTTCCAGATGATTCCACAACAACCCCCGCATTAATGAAGGTCACCTGCCTGACATCACCACATTTAATACAGAAGGACAAGCTTGAATAGTAAAAAAGGCCCCAGAAGTCTTCATTCATGATGAATAACTAGAAAAGGAGAGCCCGATAAAATCAGAAGTTATTCAAGTGAACGCTTGAACAATAAGAAGAAACCCTAGAAATCTCTGTTTATGATGAAAAACCAAGAAAGAAGAGCCCGATAAGATCAGAAGTTCTCCAGATGTACAAGAACAAAATGTAAAAAAAGAAGAAGATGACTCATATAAAAGGGAAGAAAGAAGAAAGAGAAAGGGGGACACAAAAGAAAAAGAGAGCTAGATACATAGAGTGAGAATTGTAAGAAAAAAGAGGATATGAATAAAAGCTTTTATACATACTTTTACAAGAGGGAAACAGTCTGGTTTCTTATTCAAATTTCTCATTGCGAATTATTTTAGCCCATAATCTAAATTAATTGTGTTCTTAAGCAAGTAATTAAGCACCGGTCAATTTCTTGCTTTCACATGCACATAATCCAATTTTTTATGCACAAAGGGTTGGATTAGCCAAAGAAAGAAAGTAGACAAGCATAAAACAATTCATAGTGGTTGCCATGTGCAACTAAGATCTCTTCTTGATTCATGTACATGAAACAAAAACGAACACAGTTACCGGTCTTTTAGTAGGACCATATAACAATCATAAAAGAATTAATTAATCACCATTACATCAAATTAACATCTAATGGTCTTTTTAGTAGGGTACAAGAGAGAGCATAAAAGAACCCATCATCACATCTTGTTGCCACGCTAAGAGAGTGTCACACACACACACGTACTGGCAGCGATATAACAAAAAGATAGTCACAGATATAAATTTGTTAACAGACTTTCACCAGTCTACACACTACTCTACTGGACTATCATTTTTTTGACCAATAAACTTGTCTAAGAATGCAACTGTTGTAATAATGGTTTATAACCCATATATATATATATATATATATTTAGAGAGTTTCAATTTATGACGTTCACTCTTAATGATAGTTCTCTATCATCAGACTAAGAAAGATAGTCATAGATATAAATTTGTTAACTGACTTTCACCAATCTACACACTACTCCACTGGACTATCATTTTTTGACCAATAAACTTGTCTAAGAATGCAACTGTTGTAACAATGGTTTATAACCCATATATAAATATTTGAGAGAGTTTTAATTTATGGCGTCCGCTCTTGAAGATAACTCTATATCATCAGACTAAGAAACTAATTAGTTTTTAGTGTAGGCGAGAATTGAAATTCAGGTATCTTATACAACTATCAAAGACTTTTCCAGTTAAGCTAACTGGAACCCATCCCTTAGGACATATATTGCTCATTCATTTTAGGAAATGTTTTATGGCAAATTGAAACAGCTGTAAAAAAAGTCAATTACTTTTTCATTTTTCCATAAAAAATTTCCTAAATTGGTTTAATTATTATAGTAATAGGGCAATCCATGTCCTAATGAAGAGTATGTGCGCCTTCCTAAAAAGTAAAAATGACCACAAAACGTCATATATCTCTTCCCAAAAGATAGACCCCCAAATATAAATTTAATGCTCCGATCATAACTTCTGTCACAATTTTGCCATGTGTTAAGCTGTAAGTGGTGGAGTTATGAATCTACATGGACTCACCGTTTTTACTTCAACATTCACAACTAGCCACATGGGCAAGTTGTGGCAAAAATTATGGTAAAAGTTATGTTCCTAACATTTTCCTTTCTCATTTTTCATTTTCTCGTACATATCAACATAAAACATTATAGGCAGTACATTATATTGTTTACTAGAAAAAAGGCCACACTTTAGCCAATTAAATTCAAAATTTACCTACATTAGGTCATACAAAATTGTGTAAAAATACATGATTACTACAATAATTGTGTAATTTATAATGTATTTTTATTTATTCCTTTTTCCTTGGGCCATTTATATTGAAACTCATTTAAGTTTTAAAACAAGCTAATTTGTAGCTAAAGACTGTGACTTACAGTTGATTTTGGCAAAAATTATAATAAAAATAAAAGAGGTGCTACGTCCATAATATTTTTACAACAAATCACAGTTAGTTAGTTGTTATGGGTTCAAATTTAAACCTAACACTAAAATTATTTTTTTGCCCTAACAATAATAACTAGTAACAACTTGCCATTTAGGATTTTTTGTAAAAGTTTTGTGAAAATGTTATAGAAAAATCATTTCTTTAAAAATAATGGAAATCATACACTCAAAACAAGGTAGGACTCATATCTTGTGGGTTACAGCTTGTGGGTCTCACCAGTTGTAAGGGACAAGAAGCATACACCCAAAATAGGGTATACGTCCTCCTACACCAATGCCATCAATCATAGACCTTTGTAGCATAAAGCTAAGGGAAATGTCTAGAGCACATCCCTTAGTGCATACTTTTCCCTGAAGTCACATTTCTCCTTGTTTTTGGAGAGTGTTAATTATGTGTACAAGAGTATGTAGTATGTATTACACTCCCATAAAGCCAAAAGAATGCTAGTTTCAAAGGATTGAAAGAATTTCTGGATTTGTAAATCTTCATTAATTAAATAATGGGGTCCATATCTGTAGCCCTTCTGAGGAATAAAACCTAGCGGTGCACTATCTAAAAAGGAAAGGGAGGACCTCTGGAAATTGAAAATGCATTTCAAACTAGTCGTGTTTATCTGGAGAATTTGCAGTAACGCATTACTGGTGTGGCCCAACTTGGTTCATAGGAAGATTCACTGTGAAGACCTGTGTACGATGTACCCTTTGTAATGACGAAGAGACAGTACGTAGAATACTTGTTTTAGCATTGTAAGAGCATTCACACCCCAAAATGCCATCCTATTCTACTTTATCATCCCAAAAAATTATTTTATCAATTATACAATACCATTTTATAATACTCCAGCAACCCAACTTTTATTTTACAATACAACACATTAAAATAATATTTCTACACAATAAAATAATATATCCTAAAATTACCATCATCTACAGTACAACACATTAGCCACAGTGCATTTAATAAAAAGTGGGAGAGAGAGAGAGAATTAAATAATAATATGAGAGTTTATCATTCAGCTACAGTGCAATTCTACATGTAGAATTGCATTGTAGTAGTATTGCAAATTTTTTTGCAATACTTGGCTTTTACAATTTTTGATGGAGTGGAGATTTTGGGCTTAAATGCTAAAAGATGCTTACATTTGGCATTTGGCATTTGGGGTGTGAATGCTCCAAGAGCATAGCATTAGAGCATTCACATTAGCTTGTGCAAATGTTTGTCTATTTTAACATAAAAATTTAATTTTTCTATTTTATATACTCGCTTTTCAAAAAACTCTACATCAGATTATCTATTTTATATTACATTTCAATAAAATATCAACTTTTCTTGATTTTCTAAATAATTTCTTCACAAGTATACAACAATTACCATCTACTATCTTTTTTCAACATCGAGGTACGTAAATAAAGAGTAAACAACTAAATGCAAAATAAATAGTATCAGTATAAATTTACATGGTTACTTTATTAAACTTGTAAATTTACAAAATTATATACGGACTGATGTGAGTCATTTTTAAGTAAAATTGTATAAATATTGAATATTTTTTTATTATACATAGACTGATATGAATGCTATAAGGTGGCTACCGCAGTATGGTTTGATTGTCCATTAACATTGAGGACATAGACACAGTATATCATACCAGGATCTATCAAAAGCAGGTTATTTTTATTGCTTGAAACTCACTAATTTGACAAGAAGAATACAAATCCTTTTCTAAGGCGCTGGTCACTAGCTTGTGGGCAACTTGGATAGGCAGAAATAAAGGAGTTTGAAGCATTGGTGTTAATGCTTTATCCATTTATAATTTTGCATCCAAGTCTGAATCTTTATGTAGGCACAATTAACAAAGAAGCTAGGTTGGTAGGAAAAGACAGTGAGTAGCAAAAAACCGTTGCAAATCTAAAGGCAAACATATCAAGCACAAAGGCAGTGACCTTTTCCAATTGGAGCCAAACACTCTTACAACAAAGATAAACACCCAACGAAACCACACGATGCACAGTCAACAGAATAATGCACTTCAACCTAGTTGCAAACTTATTAGGCTAAGCCATTTAAACTATCCTAACTAAATGGTCAGAGCAGATCATGAAATTTTAAGAAATGCATGATTTGAACAGTAAGTTCCCACCAGACATAGAAGCTCCAATTGAAGAGGCTAAGACAAAGCCCCAGTCAGTTCATACATTCAGAGGTAGGCTGCAGTTCGAGACTGCTTTCGCTGCTGCTATTGCGTTCACACTTGCATAGCTTAAAAATGAGAACAACAATGAGTATCAGGAAGACGACTACCGCTGTAGCGATTTTGAGGTGCAAGAGCAAATGTTCTTCCCTGATAACAGCAACAAACAAACAAATAAAGTCTTAGCCAAAAAATTTTGAAGTTAGTTATGGATAATCCTTAACATATTAGTTAAGGTTGGCCATATATATTCTTTGTCTCTAATCACTCTATTATTGAAAGCTATATTCTTTGTTACTCTCTTTAGTCTTTATTCATATCTTATTTTCTTTGTACTTACTACCAACGACAACAAGAAAAATATGGTATAAAAGGTTGAAAAATGTCAGTAAAAGAAAAATTGAGCCATATATATATATATATATATATATATTTTGCTAAAATTGTTACCCATTCATTGGAGGAGGTGTAGGCTGAGGTAGAGAGCTTGAAAATGCGCTGGGCTGGAAACCTTCCATGAATGTAATTTTGATACACAGGAGAAAAGGAAATATGAAGAACTTGTATTTGGGGGGTTATCTTTTTCAAGTGATATGATGTATTGTGGCCACTTTTAATACTTTACAGGATTGACCTTGATCTCACAATCACAACAATTCTAAATAAAGTATTTTCTTTTAAATTTGAATATCAATTCAATATATTATTTAATGGAAAAAAATGTTTATATACAAATTAGTTTAATATATGATAGTTTAATAAACCATTCTTAAATACTTCTAATCACATAAATTTTTTAATGAATCATAAAGCTTTCTTAAATAATATGCATGGATGAAAGGAAAATTAATTCGTAGAAAAACTTTGTGCTTATTTAATCTTTATATTATATAATAAATTTTATTTAAAGAAAATGTTAACGAATGCACTAAAAACATTAGTTTAGAAATTATTTTTAAAAATATTTTATAAAAAAATGATTAAAAAATTAATTTTATTAACAACTTTTTATATTTTTCATGAAATTAATGTTAATTTTTTTTTAATATAATTTATGAATAATTACCTTAAGGATACAGTCGTTAACAGCTGCATCTAGGGTTTGCATGGCGGGAAACTAGTAACCACAGATAAGAATCCTAGAATTGATAGATGGGCGTTGAGAGAGAGAATCTATTAATTAGTCCTCCTTTGTGTGTGTGAGAGTGACGTGAGACACTGTATTAGAAAGTAAGTCGCAGTTAATTGGCCCTTTAATTTGCTTCTTTGTACAGAGGAGACCAACGTCGCGCGTGGCATTTAGATGTAATCATGGGTTCTTTTATGCTTTGTCTACTCTGCTTAGCCGATTACAAAGTTAAACTACTTGTCCATTCTAATTACAGTAATCGAGAGGAGATCAAAGTTGCACATGACAACTTGTTCTATGCCACTATACTTTATTTTTATTGGCCAGGTGTACATATTGCATACAAACCGGCTTTGTGTTTTAAATAAGGATATGCAATCATGGAATTGTTATTTTACAAGGACAATGTTTAATTACAAATGATAGGCCAAGAATGTATCGACTCCTTGTGATGAATTAATTGATTAATTAGTCAAGTTTATTAATTAATCAAATTAACATGCAAAATGTGTGGTAGTACAAACAAATCACCAATTATCTAAACTATGCAGCGGAAAATAAATTGACACAGCAATTTGTTTATGAATGGGGAAAACTTACATGACAAAAACCCCATCGGGTGATTTTAAGGTCATCACTTTTGAGAATCCACTATTATTAAAACAAGCGGTTACAAGTAAATGAATCTCAGTACCTTATACCAACCTACAGTTGAACCCTTACCCTAATACCTAATTAGACTTGTTCTATAGTGACAATCTCTCTTTTTCAATGCACGACTCCCAGTACTTAACTAACCAATTATGCGGATCACAGTACGCGACTTGATCACCAACTTGAGAAGGATGTTGGCTGCAAAGTTCTTCTGTTCATCACACAATGAAGATCATGAAGTTGCTTGGTCACAAAACCCTACGGTGTACAAACACAGCAGCTTCTTCAAGAGAAAGAAGAACTAGGGCAAATTAGGTTTCCGACCACAATTTGTATTAATAAGACTTTGCTTTACAGTTGTGCAACTGTGCGTTACCTTTTTCGGCCCTTAAAATAATCCTTATATATGTTTAGGATTGTGAGAAAAGAAAGCCCAAACATATATTTTCGAATTGGATGAAAATCAGCTTTGAAAAACTGAACTTCATAAATCTCGATAAATAGCCCAAACATACATTTTTGGATCATGAAGTTGCTTGGTCACAAAACCCTACGCTGTACAAACACAACATCTTCTTCAAGAGAAAGAAGAACTATGACAAATTAGGTTTCCGACCACAATTTGCATGAACAAGATTTTCCTCTACACTTGTGCAACTGTGCGTCACCTTTTTCGACCTTTAAAATAATCCTTATATATGTTTAGGGTTGTGAGAAAAGAAAGCCCAAACATACATTTTCGGATTGGATGAAAATTAGCTCTGAAAAATTGAACTTCATAAATCTTGATAGATAGTCATCTATCGAGCTACCTGTAGAGGCTCGGGCTTCAGCAGCTTTTAAACTTTGATAGATGCTAGCTGTCGAACTTTAAAATCCAGCACTTCATTACTTGATTCTTAGACAGACTTGTATGGTTTTAACACTTGAACTTGAAACCTTGTTTCTTAAAGCATTAAACACATCCTAGATCTACCCAAATACAAGTAAAGTGCGTTTTGTCAAAAGATTAGCCAATTACATAAAATGTTAACATATGTTCCTAACATGAATCACATATGTTCTAACAATCTCCCCCTTTGGCAATTCGTGACAAAATGACAACAATCAAATGAGATATGAGAGAAGTCATAAATCACTCAACTCATATTCATTTGTTGAATATAATAAAATCTATCCTAACACAAACTCTTGAAAAAATTTGCAAGAAAAGAGTTTATGGCAAGAAGACTTTGACAACCTGTATTTCTGAAACACTTTAAATAAAACTCATCACAGCATCTTAGTGTGAAACAGAAATAATAGATTGCATACACTAAATAAGAAACATGTGTATAAAAAGAGAAAATAAACAACACATGGAGAGATAGGTGAAATAACATACATCAATATATATATATATATATATATATATAAGCCAAATATAAGTACAATGTACGTCAAATGGTCACAAGACCAATATACAAAGAATAATGTATCTGAAATAGAGAGAAAAGAAAAAAATACATAGAATCCTCACTACATCCCTCAATATACACTCCCCTTATGAGTATGACTACTCTTATCTCAAAACTACTTCCCCTTTTTGTCATGAGTGACAAAGGGGTAAGCACATCAAGTAGACATCTCATCATCACTAGGCGAGCCATCATCACCAGGCGAGCCATCACCACCATCATCCTCATCAGCATCAGCACTATCGGAGCCATCATCACCCTCATCCTCAGAGGCTAGCGAAGGAGAGGAAGCGACAGTGAAACCACGCATAATAGCCTATCGTCATGCAATATGACCAACACGAGTGTTCACCTAACACAACTCATCGCTGAGAGTGTCAAGGCGAGCATCCATGCGCACAAGTTATGCCATGATGGCCTTAAGAGTCACTCTACCTGTTGAAGACAAAGGAGTGGTAGAAGCTGGAGGAGTTGCTGTCTTGGTCCGAGGCTGCCCCGAGCGAAGCTGTGCAAGACTCCGCTTTATGTTAGCAGCATCAATGGCACACATGAAAGAGAAGTAGGGAGACTCGGGATAGGAGACAGAAAAATGGCAAGGGAGCCGCGTGATAGTAGAAGGAAAGATGAGCTTATCATGGGTCGCCGTATCCTTATAGACATCTATAAGGGAGAGTATGAAGTGAGAAGGGAAGTCAATGGAGATATCCTTAATAAGGGATAAAAAAAACTGAGCACGAGGCTCTGTGATAGTGTTATAGTGAGACAATGGATGGAGAACGAATGTCATCACCATATTTAGCAAAGGTTGAGCAAAGGTTGAGCAAGGGGTGTTTTGATGGTCACCCCAAGATGATGGTGTCTCAAAAAAGAGAGACACGAGTTCGTCTTTGGACACTGTCCTTAGACGCTCATAGCTAGGGTAATCAAGATGCGCTACCCTAGG
The DNA here is from genome assembly GCA_032727855.1 of Quercus ilex subsp. ballota. NCBI lineage: Eukaryota > Viridiplantae > Streptophyta > Magnoliopsida > Fagales > Fagaceae > Quercus > Quercus ilex. The sequence continues at coordinate 76,642,978 of CM064911.1, forward strand.
CACGTGTAGTACCTCGGATACAATACCCGGAGTAACTACCATGCATATACCTCAAAAGGGAGTGACAAACTGGGGTATAGAGTAATCAAATCCGTGCATATTGGAGTAGAACTCTTGTATGATCACGAAGGGCACGTGACCGAGACACCACAAAGTGACTCCCAACCCCTACTGTGGATGACAGTGGGTAGGTCAGTATCAGAGAAGTTTGACAAAATGACTTGGCGTTCCAAATGAATGTCGCATCGTGAAAAGTTCTCCAAGAAGTCCGATTTGGCCTTCTCATCATGGAAACGGATGTGAGATGGAGTGGGGTCAGATGGAGAAGAAGAATAAGATGCCCCGGAATGAAGAGGGTTTCGAGACGGAATGAATTTAAATTTAGGTGCCATGATGCAACTAACGTAAGAGGGAGAGAAAGAGAGAAACAGAGGGAGACAATTCGAAAAGTACCAAACAACAAATATATCAAAATATATAGAATTGAAGGTACGTATGCATGAGAATGCATGAACATGTGACATGCAAATATAAATTTATCATGGGCTCAGCCCAATCTAAAACTACCAGCACACAACATAGCAACAAGGTAAACACACATCTAAAATGCATGAAACATTGTTATAATGCACATGTGATGCAATGCATGAAGTTTAAAGATCATTTTAACAAAAACCCATCCCAAAATTTTAACAAAAACTCAAAAGTTTTGAAAAATCTCGAACAATTTCAAAAACCCCAAAAGTTAGGTCAAAGATCATGAAAATGCATGATAAAGATGAAGAAAGTATCATACCAGATGAGGAACAAAGATCTTGAGACCAAAAATGAAGTGAGGAAGATGAAAAGCTTGAGTTTTGGTTGATTGAGAGAAGGAGAGAAGTTCATCTATCGAGAGAGATCAAGGAGACAGAAAGTTTCTCAATTGATCGAACTAGCTATCGAGAGCTATCGAGAATGCAATATGAAAAGGCTAAAGTGTCTCGATAGATAGCCTAGCTGTTGAGAGCGAGAAGCTATAGAGATTGATTAAAAACAGTTTTTCAAAGAAGAGAAAAACACAGATATGAATGCAATCAAGCATGCTATACATCCAATGATCTAAACAACATTTTAAGCTCTCAAAATCATCTCTTAACAACAAAAATGTTAAGCTCATAGATCCCAAAACACACACACACACACACACACACAACAAGTTTAACCAATTTTATATTTAAAAAACAAGTTAAGATAGTTTAGTGAGTGTACATTAACACATGTATTCCTTGTGATGGCCAAATCACATTGTACCTGCACATGTATCAAAAGTAGCAAAGAATATTGCGTGTTGTGTGTGAAAAATACCGCAAGATTGCATAAGTGTCTATGTATTATGACGATTTGAGATATGAGAAAATCACTTTAACTCACAAATAATCATAATTATTTAATCGGGATTATCACCTTCGAGGTACATCCTATAACTCTCACATCTCCTAGAATACACGCTTACAATCATATATAAAGCATTTTGATCTTTTTGCTTTTATTTTTCTTTGCATATTTTTCTTTTAAGAAAACCATGCATGGGCATATAAGAGAGAGAAAAGAAATACCCAACGATGTTAAGCTTTTGACATTGCATTTTTGCTATGCCGAAGCACATAGATGTCATTTCATGATTGGTAGGCAACAGTGGTGAGATGGTTATTTATGCTTTTCTCTTAGAATTTTCTAGTTCTTCCCATCAAAAAGAGTAATACGAGTGTTAAGTACAAGAGATTACTTAATCTTACTCATCACAAACCCGAGCCACAAACCTCACTTGCTTAGTTGTGCATAGAGATGCTCATCTAAGCTAAAAAAGAAATAAAGTTTAGAAAATTTTGTTTCAATGGCCATCCAAGGTACACAAGTACCAATGTACACAAAACACATACTGTTTTTGTATTTTTTGATTTTTCAATTTTTATTTTATTTTATGAAAAAAAAAAAAAAAACAAAATTGAAAACAAACAAAGAAAAATATGTTAAACAAAAACAAAGTAATGCATAAAACTAGACTGACTCAAAACTAGAAGGCAAAACACACAAGTAATGCAAAACCTAAAACAAGAAGGGGAGAGAGAGAGAAAGTGACAGAATCACTTGGAACCTTTTTTCTTCCACACCTTGGAAGAACCTTTCCGTTTAGCAAACCCTTGATCCAGTGGTGAGGGGAAAGAGTTAAAATCGTTTATGTTAGGACATATGTGATTCACTTGTTAGGAACATATGTCACTATTTTATGTAATTGATTAATCCTTTGACAAAATGCACTTTACTTGTATTTGGGTAGATCTATGATGTGTTTAATACTTCAAGAAATTTTGTTTCAAGATCAAGTGTTAAAGCCATGCAAGTCTGTCCAAGATTCAAGTTGAAAAGTGCAAATTCATTAAAGCTCGATAGCTAGTATCTACCGAGCTTGAAGAGATGTTCCAGCCCCGTGGCTCGACAGCTGCTCGAGAGATGGCTATTTGTCGAGGTTTATGAAAAATAAAATTTCAGTTCTGTTTTGACTCTAATCCATGATTATGAGCTTGAGTTTTCTTTCCTCACAACCCTAGACATATAAAAGGATTATTATAAGGGCCGTCAAAGTAGGAACAAGTTGCACAAGTGTTGAGTAAAGTTTGTTCAACCAAATTGTGACCAGAGACAGAATTTGCCCTAGTTCATCATTCTTGTGAAGAAGTTGCTGTGTTTGTATACCGTAGGGTTTTGTGACTAAGCAACTTCTTGATCTTCATCGCTTGGATGAACTGAAGAACTTTGCAGCCAACATCCTTCTCAAGTTGGTGCTTAAGTCGCGTACTAGGATCCGCGCAATTGGCTAGTCACGTACTGGGAGCCGTGCATTACAAGGAGAGATTGTCACTACAGAACAAGTCCAATAAGGTATTAGGGTAATGGTTCAACTGTAGGTTGGTATAAGGTACTGGGATTCCTTTACTTGTAATCGCTTGTTGTGATAATAGTGGATTCTCAAGAGTAGTGACCTTAAAATCATCTACTAGGATTTTTGCCATGTTGGTTTTCCCCATTCGTAAACAAATCACCGTATCAATTTAATTTCCGCTGTATACTTAGTTTTATTGGTGATTTGTTTGTGCTGCTATGCGTTTGCATGTTAATTTGATTAATTAAATAAACTTGGCTAATTAATCAATTAATTCATCACAAGCAATCAATACATTTTTGGCCTATCAGTTTAAGTTTGAAAGGAACATGAAAGCTTTGAGAAGATCTCCAAGAGGAGCAAAAGAGGACGGAAGCTGATTCGTGTTTCCCGACCCGATCATGCTATTGCTCTGTTAAGTGGCTAACCAATTATAGCAATTTGGTCGAGTATGTCCAATTGCGCCATAGTGATGACATAAATGCTTCTTTTTCTGTTTTGGCTTTTGAGAGTTTCCCTTCTTTGCCCTAGGGTTCTTAATCTCTTCCTTATTAAGCTTAGGGGGTGCTCCTAAGATAGATTTACTCTTGTCTATGTTCTCACTAGCTAATTCATTTTTAACATCATTGTTTTCAATCTCAATATTATTAGCAAGAGGAATAAAAACAGTAGTACTAGCAGAAGTAATACTAGAGGAAGAGAAATCATACCCTAAACCGGTTCTATCAGAAGTTGATTTCTGAAGAATGAGCATCTCATCAAGCTTAGCACTTGAAGTCCTTTCTACCTAAGCTCTAACTTGGAACAGTTCTGCCTCAAGCTTCTTGGTCTTCTCAGCTAAGAAATTATTCTCAAATCTCAGTACTCCAATAGTCTAATTGGCTTTATCAAACTTTGTTTTCTTCTCACTCAAGCTCTACATTACTAAGCTTCTTGGTGGCCAACCTATACAACTTCTCATGCTTTTTGGAGACCTTGTACAACTTTGCATAGGCTGTGTGGATGTCATCTTGTTCATCCATCTTTTCAAACTTAAACTCCACCAATTCCTCTTCTTCATCCACATCTTCAATAATCCCTTCAGTAGGATTTACGATGGTAGTGAAGGCATTTAGGATTCCATCATACTCATTATCCGAGTCATCCTCAGGCTCGGTGTCCCTCAAGGTAGCAGCAAGTGCCTTGCTTTTTTCGATGGTCTTGAGATAAGTAGGGCGCTCTTGTTTCATGTGATTGAAGCCTTGACACCCAAAGCACTTTGGTCCTAAAGGAATAGTGTACTGACCGCCATCCCTAGCATCATTCTTCTCTTTGTCTTGGCTTTTAGACTGAGAAGAACTCGATTGTCTACGGTCCTTGTCGAAGCCCTTTGCATTGGTATTCTTCATGAACTTCTTGAATTGCCTGGTGATGTAGGACTTCATTTTAGAATCTTCGTCGTCTGAAGACTCATTAGTGTCACTGCTCTTGGCTTTCAAAGCCATGCTCTAGCTCTTGCTTGATTTCCCTATCCTCGTTAAACCCAACTCATAGGTCTGCAGATTTCCAATCAGCTCAGTCAAAGGAATTTTGTCGATGTCCTTTGATTCCTCAATGGCAGTGATCTTGGCATGAAATCTTTCGGGTAGAGATTTGAGCACCTTTCTCACAATCTTGGGCTCATGAATGGTTTTCCCAAGATTAAAGGCTGAGTTCATTATGTTTTTGAGCTTAGCATAGATCTCATCAAACGACTCATCCTCCTCCATCTTAATCTCTTCAAAGCTTGTAGTGAGCCTCTGAAACTTTGAATCCTTGATAGCTTTGGTTCCTTCATAGGTTGTCTAGAGAATAGTCCATGCATCCTTAGCAGTTTCAGTGGAGGATATCTTCTTGAATTCCTCCTTAGTGACTGCACTAAATAGAGCATTCAGTGCCCTGTTGTTAAAGTTTGCCGCCTTGACCTTAGCATCATCTTAGTCGGCCGGCGCTTCCGTAGGTTTAGTCCAGCCTATCTCCAAAGCTTGCCACACTTTCTCATCTAAAGACTGCAAGAAAGCTCTTATGCGTACTTTCCAGTATGCATAGTTAGTGTCATCAAATAAAGTAGGTATAATAAGAGACTAATTCATAACAAATAGGGGTCAATGGATCACATAGCAAAGATTAACCCTAATTAGAGTGTGCCTGCTCTGATATCACTTGATATGCCAAGAATGTATTGACCCCTTGTGATGAATTAATTGATTAATTAGTCAAGTTTGTTAATCAATTAAATTAACATACAAAATGCGTGGTAGCACAAAAAAATCACCAATTATCTAAAGTATGCAGTGGAAAATAAATTGACACGGGAATTTGTTTATGAATAGGGAAATCCTATACAACAAAAACCACCACCAGGTGATTTTAAGGTTACCACTCCAGAGAATCCACTATTATCAAAACAAGTAGTTACAAGTAAAGGAATCTCAGTACCTTATACCAACCTATAGTTGAACTCTTATCCCAATACCCAATTGGACTTGTTCTATAGTGACAATTTCTCCTTTTCAATGCATGGCTCCAGTATGTGACTAACCAATTGCGTGGATCCCAGTACGCGACTTGATCACCAACTTGAGAAGGATGTTGGCTGCAAAGTTCTTTTGTTCATCACACGATGAAGATCATGAAGTTGTTTGGTCACAAAATCCTACCGTGTACAAACATAGCAGCTTCTTCAAGAGAAAGAAGAACTAGGGTAAATTAGGTTTCCAGTCACAATTTGCAAGAACAAGACTTTACTCTACACTTGTGCAACTGCGTGTCACCTTTTTCGGCCCTTAAAATAATCCTTATATATGTTTAGGGTTGTGAGAAAAGAAAACCCAAACATACATTCTCGGATTGGATGAAAATCAGCTTTGAAGAACTGAACTTTATAAATCTCAATAGATAGCCATCTATCAAGCTAGGTGTCGAGGTACGGGCTTCAGCAGCTTTTAATCCTCGATAGATGATAGCTGTCGAGTTTTAAAATCCAACACTTCATTACTTGATTCTTAGACAGACTTGCATGGCTTTAACACTTGAATTTGAAACATTGTTTCTTAAAGCATTAAACACATCCTAGATCTTCCCAAATACAAGTAAAGTGCATTTTGCCAAAGGATTAGACAATTACATAAAATGTTGACATATGTTCCTAACATGAATCACATATGTCCTAACAACAAAATTGGTTGTAACCTTAAACTATAATTTTACTCAATATCTTTTTATTGAAGACCAAAAAATTCTAGGAAAAAAAGTTAAAATTCGAAAAGAATTAGATCAAAAATGGAAAAGAATATAGAGAACCTAGACCAAGTTTAATGTCTTCATTGAGGACTTGCCTTTGCATTCTTCTTTGAAAGCTCAAAAATGTGTTAAAAACGCAAGAGTTGTTTAGACCTCTAAATTAAAAATTACAGCTCAATTGATTTTACTCTAACTTATACTAAGTGCGGAATAGAGTAAATGCGAGGGGATAAACAAAATAACTACTCTAAGCCATATTCATTAAAACAAACCAGTAAAATGAAAGCTAATCGAGTAGGGAAGAAGAATGCAAACACAAGATAACATGCCGATGTGTTATCAAAGAGGAAGCCGAAGTACTTGGTGTAAAACCTCTCTGCCTCTGCCGCCTTCCAAGCGATAAATCAATCCACTAGACAATTAGGTCGGATACACAAGTATCAAGAGACCCTTCAAGCCTAATCTACCCAATGCACCTAAGCCCTCCAAGCTCCTACTCCAACAAGGCTTCTCGGAACCGTGTCTTGTCTAGCTTTCCAGATCCTGCAATATGCCCAATTGCATCCGCCAAAGCTTGGCTTCTTCCAATGCTTCCAGCAGCACCAAAACCTCACTTGACACTTTAAAAAGGTGTGGAAAGTGTTTGGGCTATCAACCTCTCAAGGATATAGAAAGGGAGAGGTAGGAGTTGAGGAAAAACTACAATGGATTATGTAGAGAATTGTGGGTATAACAATCTCTAAATCTCAAGGGTTGTGGCTAGGGTTTTCTCTTAGAAGCACTCCCCAACATCTGTGGGTAATGTGGGTATATATAGTGTGGGTAGAGATAGTGTGTATCAGATATGACAGACTGACAAAACAGAATGTTTCGCGGGTATCTCGCGGGAAGGCCTTACCCGCGAGACACTCACGAAAAGCAGCTGCCACCAACCTATCTTGACTCTTCACATTCCAGTCATGTACTGGGCACATGCTTCACTTCGCGGGAAAGCTTCTCGCAAGCTACTCGCGAAAACTTCTTGCTCTTCACTTTGCCTTGAGTCTTCACACTCTCTCTCACACACACAACCCTTACAATAAATCCCACACAAAATACAGGGTACAAAAGATTAAACAAAATTACAATCAAATTTGGCATGAAATTAAAGTCAACATAAAATAGTTGTAAATTACAACTTACATTCTTCTTCTTTCAAACTTTTAGTTCTTTCTCTTTGCCTTCTTCTCGCCATTGCCTTTGCCTTCTTCTTCTTTTTTTTTTTTTTTTTTTTTTTTTTTTTTAAAGATTTCGGTTCTTTGCTCTTCACCCGTTTGTTTAAAAGTAAAAATTTTGTACCTTTGTTTAAAAGTAAAAGTTTTGCAGTAGTGTAGTGTACTATGGGTTCAATTTAAACAAGAAAGAGTGACTTAATTGGGTCCCTTTGTCATTGACATTGTTAGTGAGTCATTACCATGGGACCCTCAATTTGTGAAGCTTCCGTGCTTGTGCAGTGTGCAATGCTTTATCTATACCCCTAAGACCGGCTGACCCATAAGTTTTTAACACTTTTAAGGTATTTGTATTTTCTTTGTTTTAATTTTTTTTTTCTCTTCATTTCTTTCTTTTTTAAATTCCTTATAATATATTGTTTATTATTATAATAATCAATATATTATAAACAATGTATACACACATATTTAGTTGTTGTTTATTATGTTTTTTTATGTATCGACATTTGAATGATTGTTTAAATTTAATTAAATATACTTTTGTTTATATATATTTGGTTATAAAGTATGGTACATTACTATTTTACATTTCATACACACACAAAAAATAATTTATATATGGCTCCCCCACATATAAATTCCTGGCTTTGCCACTGCTAGGTATGGACAAAATTATTTTGTTTAAAATTTTTAAAGAGTCAGGTTTTTTTTTTTTTTTTTTTTGGAATAGAATTGGTTGATTGAGTTTAATTGTTTTTAGCTTTACTATTGGTAATTTTTGTTATTAAATAATTTTTTTGGGCTTGTTATTTTGCTTTAGATTTTAGATCTGGCATTTAAAAGGAGGAAAATGCTAAAATTACACACTTTTTTTTACAAATTATTAATGTGGTGAGTGGTTATTATTAAATAAAAATGTGATGTAAGTTTGTGGCTAGAGTAGCACTCTTAAAAGAATCAATGATAATGTTAAGGGGAGAAAAGTGTGATTTTATAGAACAAAATTGCTAAAATTGGTGCCTATGTATATATTAAATTAAAAAAAAAAAAATTAGGGAGTCCATTGCCCCCCCCCCCCCCCCCAGTCCAAGTCTCCTTCCGACCCTGATCATGGAATTTTTATTTTAGGAGGATAAAGTTTAGTTAGAAAATTGGTTGCAGTTTTAGATTACAATCTTACTCTATATTTATTTTATTGGAGGTGAATTTTGAAAAATTCACCATTGGATTACATCTTCTTATATCCTCCATGCTTGCAAAATTTCAAGAAAATTAAAGATCAATATCTATGTCATCTAAATTGTTTAAATTGCAAGTTTTTGTAGTTTAAAATTATGCATGATATATAAGCTTATAGATCATATAGTAAATAATATCCGATTAACACAAAATTTGATATTTGTATTAAGAGAATAAAAAATATGCAATTTAACAGTTATATTTTCAAAATATGTAGTAATGTTTACTTTATGAAGTATGGTTGTAGCCATGTTATAACCAATTTTGTAGCTAAACTTTGTTCATTTTACAATACTACAAGTAATAAAATCACTATCTACATGTACTTTAATCATATGATTTATTAAACTATTTAAAAATCACATGGCTATTAAATAAGTTATATATGTAGCTCGAACCACACATAATGACTATTATGGTCTGTTTGAATTATGAGGGAGGGAGGAGAGTAGAGTAGATTTGGCCCAGAATTAGCTTATTTTTAGCCAACTTTACTCTACTTCCTTCCACTCCCCCTCCTTCCCCCCTCCATCCAAACATGCCCTTAAATAAGTCATGAAAATAAAAGCACACATGAATAATCAATTAATTCGCTTCATAAGAGAATGAAAGAATTTTCCTCCAAATAGGTTTGATCAAATAAGTCAGATTAAGCAGCTTAGGGTCAAATGAAGTTAATATCTAAAACTTATCAAATTAAAATGGATTGTAAAACCTTTGACACTTACCTAGACTTTGATGGTCAAGTCAAACTCAAAATGACCAAAAAAATTTCACATACAAAAAATAAAAATAAAAAGTAAAAAATTTAACGTGAACTTGAGGACCAAGGAATTCTTGGAAAAGAAAGTTAAAATTCAGAAGGAATTAGATCAAATTTGGAAAAGAATATGGAGAACCTAGACCAAGTTTTGATCGACACTTGGACCAGATTCCCTAGATCCCCTTTCTTTTTTGCTTCAACTTGCTCCTCACTCAATTTGACCTTGAACCCTACATTTTTCACTCAAAAAACCTAACTTCCTTAAGTTTTACATTGCCTAGAGACTAATCCCTGACCCCGAACATTCAATATAAATACCCCCTATCTAGCATCATACCAAAACACACTAGATTTTCACACCCACACCAAATTTCAAATTCATACTCTATTCTCTTTGTCCAATTCTAGAGTTAGTAGTAGGAAATTTCTTTTGGAGTTTTGGCCCTCTTGGTCTCAACTCACTAGAAGGGGTAGCTCAGTTCTCTTGGTCTCAAGCTATGAACTTTCTATTAAAAAGTCTCACTCTAGAAAAAATGTCTTGCTTGAAGTGCTAGTGCATGTAATTAAGGTTTTTAAACTTTTTTTGTTGTTAATTATTTCCTAGTTCTTATAATCAAGCGTGCTTTTATTTCTAGTTCTTTACATGTTCTTGATTGTTAGCACGTTAGATCTAAGTCATTCTTAGCTTTTGCATGTTTTAGGGTTTTTGTCAATTCAAATAACATTATGCTAGATTAGGATTTATCATATCACACACATATTTACCATGTTTTTCAATTTCAATCTTTTCAATTTATCTTTGCATGCCTAGAATAGGGATTCACCATGCTTATGAATGTTTTTTCAATCTTTCATTGACATGTTCTTGGATGCTATAAAATTGTTAAATGATGTGATATTCAATTGGCTACCAAAATGTAGAAGATCGGTTTCATCAGATAAAGTGGGTGTCTAACACCTTCTCATCTTGTAACCTAGTATTTGAACTAAAATTAAGGGTTCTAGATCAATTTATTTCCATGTAATTTTGTCATTGTAGAATGTAACTAGGATTCAAATGCATGTACTTTTGTCTTAGATTTTATTTAGGACTAAAGTCATGTAATATTTATTTATAAGTGGCAATTCCATCTAAATTTCGATTCAGTAGAATTGGATGTGAATTTGACTAATCCATAATTGGATTCTATTTTCTTCTCATATCCTCCATACTTGCAAATTTTCAAAATAATAAAAAATCAATAGCTATATCATCAATCAAATATTCTAAAATTTCAAGTTTTTGTAATCTAAAATTATGCTTGAAAAATTATTTTATGGATTGAATAATAAATTATATCTAATTTGTGAAAAATTCGACATGCATGTCAAGAACATAAAGAATATACAATTAAATTCAAAGAATTTTTTAAAATATATAGTCATTTTAATTCTTTTGGTGGAAGTTGTCATTATTGACAACAACTAAGTTTGTAGCAAAACTTTGTCCATAAGAGTGATAGGTAAGTTTCTCTCGTGAAGAAAGAAAGGGCCTACCTACCCTCTCTATTCTTTGCCTGTAGAATAGTTTGTCCCTCCTGTACTGGAGGTGCCTGGGTTCTCTGGAGGTAACAAGTTTACCTCAGAGCTTGTGTTTGTCCCTCTCGTGGGGTCCTAGGGATTTATTTTTTCTGCTTCTTTTGCCTTAGCTCTTTTTGTTTTCTCTTTTTTCTTTTCTTCTCACTTAATGGAGGAGTTAACAAGTACCTGGAACAATCTTTCCTTAAACGAGAGAGAAGGCTCAAAATTTACTCTTCAGAATCAACACCGATCTGTGGAGTTTATCATTGCAGCAAAGTTTCTAACGAAACGCATGCTAAACATGGAAGCTGTGGCAAAAACCTTCAGACAACTCTGGAGATCTATTGAGGGATTTAAGCTGAGGAAACTTGATGACCATTTGGTCCTATTTGTATTCAAGAAAAAAGGAGACCTAGAACGGGTTATTCAGAGTGAACCTTGGTGCTTCGATAAAAATTTGGTGGTCTTGCAACGTTATGACCAAGACGTTCCAGTTAAAGATCTTAAGTTCAATCGGGCTATGTTCTGGATTCAAGTCCACGATATTTCGATTAGATACATGTCTAGAGAAGTTGCTGAATCAATTTGTGAGTCTGTTGGTGATGTTTGTCGCTCTAATGGAGGGGTGGAGGTGGATGGTGGTAGATTCATATAGGTTAAAGTGAGTTTGGATATCTCCCTCCCCCTATGTCGTGGATGGTTGATTACTTTGGAAAATGGAAATGAGCATTGGGTTAATTTCAAATATGAGCGACTCCCCAATAAATGTTATTGGTGTGGCAGGTTGGATCATAATGATAAGGATTGTGCACTATGGATTCGGAGCAAAGGTTCTCTAATAGAGGAAGACAAGCAATACAACCACACGTTGAGAGCACCTCCACATAGACCCCAAAAATCAGTGGTCTCGTTCCGGGTTTTTACGAGAAGGTTGATTCTCCTAGGACGAGTTTTGGTGGGACTGAAGACGAACAGGTGATGCCGGAATTTTCTGGTCCTTCGCCGTCGACAAAGATGAATCCAGTAATGGAAGTGGACACGCGTGAAGAGATCTTTAATGCCGATGTGACACCGGAAGTGTCAGCTTCACGGACTGATGGAGACTTGACGAATGAGACACAGGTTAATGTAAGCTTTTCCTCTCCCTTAGCTGCCCCTTGTTAGCCCATCGAAGTGTACGCTATCCCAGAAGGTGGTGATTCCTTGTTGGGAGATTTGGACACTATCTTAAAGCTCTCCAATTCGAGAATGCTGCCAAAAAACTCGGGTACCTTTGTTGATGGAGACCCATTTCTCGCAAAGCTCCAGGAAATTGATAGTGACTTAAAGAAGTTTGATCATGAACCACGCGTGATTCCTGATGACTTGATAGAGCCGGCCTTTAGTCTAGATGGATTGGTGGCTGCACAGGGTAAGTTTGAAAAAGAAGTGGTCAAACCTCAGATTGTTAGGCCACAAGAAAATGGGCTTTTTCTTCCTAAACATGTTAGTAACCGGCCCAACGGGAGGCCTCCTCTTTAGGAATTATCTAATTCAAATGGGCTGCCTACAAAAATTAAGCCCAAACGAATTCCTAAACTAAAAAAGCCCACCTTTCCTTCCTAGTTGGTTTCTTTGGCTAGTGTTAAAAAGAGAGAACACTCCCCCGAAGATTTTTCAGACTCTCCAACTCAGAAAAAAAGAGGTGTGAGCTCCGATGTTTCCCCCCTCTTTGTTGCTTCATTGGCGGTGGTTGTTCATCAGCCCCACCGTGCGCCATGAATTTCTTAAGCTGGAACTGCTGGGGGCTTGGGAACCATCGGCGAGTTCGCGAGCTTTCAGATTTGGTGAAAGCAAAAGGTCCCAAAGTGATTTTTCGCATGCAAACGAAGAAGAAGAAGTCGTACCTTGAGAAACTTCGCTGCCGCCTGAAGTTTGATAATCTGTTCATCGTGCCAAGAAAAAATTTGAGTGGTGGTTTAGCTTTGCTTTGGATGAACGATATTGACTTGCATGTTCGCACGTTCTTGCCTAGGCATATTGACGCAGTGGTGAATCTAGGAATTGATGACGCTTGGCACTTCACGGGGTTTTACGGAGCTCTAGAAGTGGCCAACCGGGAAGATTCTTGGTCAGTTCTCCGTCACCTTAGTTCTCAATTTAATTTACCATGGGTTTGCATTGGGGATTTTAATGAGATCACAAAACTTGGTGAGAAATTGGGTGGGGCTATACGGCTTGAATTTCAAATGCAAAATTTTAGGGATTGTTTGGATGTGTGTGGCTTGAAGGACTTGGGCTACTCGGGTTTGCCATTTACATGGTGTAACAGAAGGTTTAGTGGGCGAGTGGTCTGGGTCAGACTGGATAGAGCCTTAGCGACCCCTGATTGGCTGTTAAAATTTCCAACAGCTCGTCTCCATCATTTATCGGCACTATCCTCTGATCATAAACCAATTTGGCTATGCTTAGATGATATTCGAAACCGGTTTTTTAGACCCCGGAAGCCTTTCCGGTTTGAAGCCATGTGGCTCAAGGATGAGAGATGCGAAGGAGTTGTTCATTCAGCTTGGGAGGAGGTTGTCTTAGGTGATTCAATGGGGAAAGTCATTAAAAAGGTCGAAAATTGCCAAGCTCAACTACAGTTGTGGGACAAGAATGTGTTTGGGAATGTTCGTCGAACTTTAGCTCGAAAAAGAAAGGAGTTAGTAGAGGCAGAAGCTGTTTCTATGGCTGGAAGAGGGAATAATAGGTTACAGGTGCTTTCTGATGACATCAAAAAACTCATGGATTTGGAGGAGTGCATGTGGAATCAACGTTCCAAGGTTGATTGGTTGAAGCATGGGAACTTAAATACGAAGTACTTTCACTATCGTGCAACAGAAAGAAACAAAAGAAATTTTATCTCTGGCCTAGAGAATGAGTATGGCGATTGGATTGAAGATGAGAATCGAATTGGTGACACTCTTATTTCCTATTTCTCTTCTCTGTTTACTTCGGCAAACCCCTGTGTTTTTGAGCCAGTATTAGAGGGGGTGACTCCAAGGGTTTCAAGGGCTATGAATGAGGAGTTACTCAAACCACTTGTGGCAGAGGAAGTCTTTTTGGCTCTGAAACAGATGGATGCAGATACGGCCCCAGGTCCCGACGGTCTTCCTCCTCTATTTTATAAGCAATTTTGGGATAAAGTGGGAGGGGAGGTCACAGAGGCAGTCCTATCCACCCTTAATACAGGTACGATCCCTAAGGCTATTAATTATACCTATTTAACTCTTATTCCAAAAATTCAGAGTCCTAGAAAGGTAACTGATTTTTGGCCCATTAGTCTGAGTAATGTGTTGTATAAACTCATTGCGAAGGTGTTAGCAAACCGCCTAAAACCTCTGTTCCCTCAGTTAATTTTTGAAACCCAAAGCGCATTCATGTCAGAGAGACTTATTACCGACAATATTTTGGTTGCTCATGAAACACTCCATCACTTGAAATAAAAAAGGACCGGAAAAATGGGTTACATGGCGCTGAAACTAGATATGCGAAAAGCCTATGACAGAGTTGAATGGAAGTTCCTTGAACAGATCATGCAAAAAATGGGTTTCGCTCCGAAATGGATTCAACTAATTTCTGCATGTATCCGATCAGTGTCTTTCTCTATAATGCCTAATGGTCAACCTCACGGTCTTATATCTCCGACCAGAGGTCTTCGCCAGGGTGACCCCTTGTCACCATATCTATTCTTGCTAGTCACTGAAGGCCTCCACGCCCTCTTTAGCAAGGCTGAAGAGAAGGGGGATATCAGTGGTGTCTGTCTCTGCCCGGCAGGTCCCAGAATTTCTCATCTGTTTTTCGCTAATGACAGCTTAGTATTCTGTAGAGCTTCTGTTCCTGAGTGTGTTAAGCTCCAATCTATTCTATACAACTACGAACAAGCCTCGGGTCAAAGTATTAACAGGAGTAAGACGAATATTTTTTTCAGCACTAATACTTCGCATCAAACCCAGGTAGCTATTAAGAGCTTCTTGGGGATTCCATCTGTCCAAAGATTTGAACAATATTTGGGTCTCCCATCATTGATTGGTCGGGCAAAGAAGAAGTCATTTAGTGTAATAAAAGAAAGAATTTGGAAGAAGCTCAAGGGGTGGAAAGAAAAATTATTGTCGCAGGCGGGGCGGGAAATCCTCATCAAAGCAGTTGTGCAGGCAATACCAACGTACACTATGTCTTGTTTCAAACTCCCAAAAGGTTTGATTAAGGAAATTGAGGTGTTGATTAGGAAGTTTTGGTGGGGTTATAGAGGGGAGCAAAAGAAAATCCATTGGCTGAGCTGGGAAAAATTATGTCTTCCTAAAGGCGAGGGCGGAATGGGTTTTAGGGAGTTAAGCAAGTTCAATGATTCACTTTTGGCAAAACAAGTTTGGAGGTTAAATACCAATACTGAGTCGCTCTTCTATAAAGTGTTTAAGGCTAAGTTTTTCCCAATTTGCTCCATCATGGAATGTGATAACCCAAATAAGGGATCTTTTGCTTGGAAGAGCTTGTTGCAGGCTAGACATGTTGTTAATCTGGGCACGATGTGGAGAGTGGGCAACGGAGAGTCTAGTGATCAGAGGGGATAAATGGCTGCCAATAATTTCAGCCTCAAAGGTGGTATCTCCGACCTTTGTTTTGCACCCAGGATCACGGGTTTGTGAACTTATAGACCACGAGTCACACTCTTAGAGGAAGGAGTTGATATCCCAGGAGTTCCTCACACATGAAGCAAGTTCGATTATCGGTCTGCCCTTAATTCTACAAGCTTCACCAGATAAGCAGGTCTGGTTTCCTTCATCTGATGGTCTTTTCTCAACTCGGTCAGCTTACAAGCTCCTAGCCACCTCAGACCGGGCTATCCAACCAACTTGCTCTTCTAGTAGTCGTGGAAAAGCTTTGTGGAAGGGTATTTGGAATTTGCAGGTCCCACAAAAGGTGAAGCACTTAATATGGAGCGCAGCAAATGAAGCCATCCCCACTTTGCTGAATTTGTGGAAGAGGAGGGTGGTTAATTTTGTCTGCTGTCCAATGTGCAAGTCAGATATTGAAGACACAACTCATGCTCTGTGGGGCTGCAACTCTCTTGTAGAAATATGGAATTCTCATGATGGGCTGAAGAAGATGGCAAGGTTCAATTTTTGTGTGTTCTCTGATCTGTTGGAAGTGGTGTTCCATAGGCAAAGTAGTGTTGATGTGGATGTGTTGGCTATGATGTTTTGGCTTATATGGAACAATAGAAATGCAAAAAGATGTGGAGGGGCCATCACAGAAAATTACTTGATTCGGTCTAAGGCAGAAAGCATGATAAATGAGTTCAGGTCAGCCCATGGTTCTCATAGGAAGCCCTCTGAAGCTATAGCTCGTGCTGTGAGGTGGATTCCACTCGCCCCTCAAATGTATAAGATTAATTTTGATGGGGAAATTTTCAAGGAGTTGAGTTGTGCAGGTATGGGTGTTGTGGCCCGCGACTCCTCTGGCCGTGTGATTGGCGCTCTAGCTGAAAGAATTCCCATCCCAAATGCAGTAGCAACGGTTGAAGCTTTAGCATGTAGACGAGCTATGGTTTTTGCTAAGGAGCTTTGTCTTTTGGATTGTGTATTTGAGGGGGATGCCGAAGTCATAGTAAAGGCCATTCAGAGGAAAGAATCATCGCATCCAGAGCATGGTCAGGTGCTGAATGTTGTTTTAGTTCTTGCTGCAGATTTTTGTGTATGCAAATTTTCTCATGTAAAACGGGCAGGTAACTCTGTTGCCCATTATCTTGCTAGACAATGTAAGTTTAGTGATGAGCTACAGGTTTGGTTGGATTCCATTCCTAAGGATATAGCTCCTCTTGTTGCGCGTGACGCGTTGTAACTTGTTTTCTCTGTTTTCAGTTTCCTACTTTCAATATAGGTCTTTCACCCTCGAGTCTGGTTTCTCAAAAAAAAAAAAAAAAAAAAAAGAGTGATAGGTAGGATTTTGGAGGTGTATTTCGTTGCTCCAAGCCCCCTCTTTCTTTCTTGAGGACTTGAAGTGTGAGACACTTCCAAATAAGCTTGAAGATATAAAATCATTTAAAAATTACATGTTTAGAGGCGCCAGTTAAAACGATTTTTTTTCTTATTCAATGTAGTAATCAGGTATAAAAAAATTTAATTGATCGGAAGTTAATGTATTGCACCTAAGCATCAAAAATTCATTCAATTTATGGAGAAATCGCCATTGAATTTCATAGTAGGTTTCCAATTTTTTGCTTCTGAAAATAGGCTAGGTTGTCTTTTTGAATTAGACATAAGAGCCAAATGCCCCTACATTCTACATGTAACATGTTAAATAAATGTTTCTTATCTTTATATATTAAAAGGATTCAGAAAGTTAGTTATTGTGGGCGCAACGGTTTTCTCCTTAGGAAAGGGGAGTGCGTCTTGGCCAAGTGGACTAGGGCTAGAAAAAGATGGAGTTGCCACCTAGATTATCTTACTACCAGAGTATGGGTTCGAAGTTTAGGTATGGGGATAGGAAGGTGTTAGGCACCCAACCTCACCCGATCCATGAGTTGGCCTCCACTCATTTTGTCTTACGTCTTAATCTCAATAAAGGCTCATTCAATATTGTTATATATACTCACACACACATTAGCATACATCTAGCAATCAACAAGGCATTTCATTCCAAAAACCCTAACATACATCTCTCATGGAAACTTACATCAACTTAGCATACATCTATCATCTCATCCAAGGTAGCAAACAACAAGATATCACAAGGGAAAAAATATAGACATGGCAGCAAGGCATTAAAATCAAATATGACTTAAACATCTAAACATAGTATCCAAGCATCAAACAAACATATTCATTGTGTTCATCATCCAAAATGCATGTTCATGTGAATTCATGACTTACCTTACTTACCTTACTACATCACAACACCTATGCATCAATGGATAGACATGTGAATGCATGTTTATGGCAAAACAAAGAAAATATT
Source organism: Quercus ilex subsp. ballota (assembly GCA_032727855.1). Classification (NCBI taxonomy): domain Eukaryota; kingdom Viridiplantae; phylum Streptophyta; class Magnoliopsida; order Fagales; family Fagaceae; genus Quercus; species Quercus ilex. Next base: position 76,660,913 of record CM064911.1, read on the forward strand.
AAAGGAAAACCCTAATCTAACATATAAAGAACAAACAGCAAGTAAACAAAGAGAAAAAGACTCAAAAACATAAGAAAGGGTCAAAAGAAAGGCATATTACATGAAAGAAATAAAGAAACAGAAGCAAAAAACTCATATTAGATTTTCTTGGCAGGAGTATGCATACGCATACATAGGCCTACGTACGTAGCCCAGTTGCATGCATACGCATACTTCAAGTTTGCATACGCATGCAAGAAGCATGCATGTACACAGACAAGAAGCATGCATACACATATTGCCCAAAAAACCCTAGTCTAGAAGCTAGAAATACAAAAAGTAGAGCATAACCTAAAACAATAAAATTAACAACCTAACATGCTTTTAATATAATATTAAACAACCTAAACTAACAACAAAGATATCCAAAATAAGCAAAACAATATCTATTCCTAAACATGCATTGAACCTAACAACAAACAAGAACAATACTTAACACATCAAAACATGTTCATCAAAATATCCAATCATTCAACTCTTCAATCAAAACATGATGAGACACCAAAAAATAAAATAAAATAAAACAAGCGAAACATGTTTCTAAGAATGTATAACATATAAATCAATTAAGAACAATAAGAACACAATTTATAAAAACGCTAATCAAGGAAAAACCGTGAAGAGAGACTCACCTTGCTTTTGGAACATAACTTGGTTGATATTTGACTGGCCCCTTGGTGCCTACAACACAAAGATTAAGTTAAGAGGACAAGAACAATCAAAAGAACACAATAGTTTAGGTAATCACAACTCAAGAACAAACTTTTATTGAAAAAGGTTTTGAAAACGAATTGGAGAATAAATTTTCTGCCTTAAAATTAACTATAGAAAGGTTTTTTATTTGTAAAAAATGTGCAAAGGTGTTGTGTGGGTGTTTTAGAAAACAACATTAGGGTTTTAGAGAAGATAGAGGCTAAAATAACTACCTCTAGCTAGGTTTTGATTAGAGACATAAGATGAGTATTTATAAGTTAAAATTAGGATTTTTGAGACTTTTTAATGATCTTTGGACGTGCTTAAGGGTCTATGGGCTGGCCCACATCAAAGCATGATGTTTTGGGCCCTTAAAATAAAATTTTAAAACATAGAAAACTAGACTGCCTAGTTGGCCCAATTTCAAATTGTCATAACTTACTCAATATAAGTTCAAATCAAACAAAATTTATGTTTAAATTGAAGTCTGGATGTCTACTTTTCAATGAAATAAACCCCACTCAAAAATTCTTTGTGAATTAAAAGTTATGGTCAAAATATTGAGCAAAATTCATTTTCAGTATCGATTTCAAAGTGATTTAAGCACTTTTGAGTTGTGATTACTTCCAAACTATTGCGAACTCTTTAATTACCCTTGGTTGACATATGTCGAGCTCATCACTAGGGTTGAGGACCAAAATTTATTAATGGGTACAAAATGTAGTGTCTATAGTTATAACTTCAAAAAATGCCAAAAATACCCATAATTTAATTTGATAATCCTTATTCAAAAAAAAAAAAAAAAAGGGGGGGGGGTTAAAATTGTAATTCAACCAAATTTACAAACAAAAAATTACAAGAGAAACTTTTTTCTTAAAAATTAGCATACACTCTATTTGAATATATCTCACACATGTTTAATACATTTTGTTTTCCTTTGTTACAGTTTTTTCCCTAAAAATTCGCACACGTGTGATAAGTCTAGTATATAGAATTATTGTATAGTTGGAAAGGATAAAAGCAAAAATCGGTTTTTGGTGTAAGTAGAGATTGAACTTCAGATCTCTTATTCGACCATCAGAGATTTTACTAGTTGAGCTAACGAATGATTCTAGCACTAGTTGCCTATGAAACAAACCTTATATTTAATATCTTATATAAGTATATAATTCTTCTAGGAAATGTATCGTACATACTAAATTTGAGTGAAATCTTTTTGCTAAATTCTCAACCTTTATTCTTATCTATATATATAATAATAGGTAAAATTGAGAACAAATTCAATTAGATTTCAAATTGAAATTCAATTAGAGTCTAATTTTGAGTCATGTGTCCCATTTAATCTAATTTTTTAATTTTTATGTCAAATGAGTTAATTCAATGTAAAAACTAGATTTCAATTAGAATTTGATTTTGTAACATGTGTCCCATTTAATCTAAGTTTTTTTAATTTTTGTGCCAAATGAGTTAATTTAGTGTAAAAAATGAGAAGTCCAATATAAGTAAACCATAAAAAACATATTTTTTGAATGATTTTATATTTATGAGCATCTTTTTTATAGAACTAAAAACAATTCAAGTTTATAAGTCATATATATATATATATATATATTTCCCATCTAATCATAATTTTTTAGTTTTTATGTCAAATGAGTTAATTTAGTATAGAAAATGAGAAGTCCAATATAAATAAATCATAAAAAACATAATCATATATCTAACACTATATATAAAATTAGAGGAAGAGAGAATTTGAATGATTTTATATTTATGAGCCTTTTTTTTTTTTTTTTTTTTGGTATAAGTAAAAAAAATTCAAATTTATAAGTCATATATATATATATATATATATATATATATAGGTAAAGTTTAGAGAAAATCCAATTAGATTCTGTAATTGAAGTTCAATTTTACGTCATGTCTTAAATTATTTATTTTTAGAGAGGGTTTTATTTTATAATTTTGGAATCAAATATGAGACTATATCATAAATCTCCATTCAAGTGAGTTTTTGTCTACATGAACCAAAGAGTCTAGAATTAATGAACATACAAATATTTAAAAAATTGACAATTTACATTTTCTACCTAATAATATTCTTACAGGACTTTTTAAAGAGTTTAAAATATATATATATATATATATATATATATAAGAATGATTATCAATAATATTTAAATTATATATATAAGAATTATGCTATGTATTTTAATGTGTATCTTTTAAGTATATCCACGCATATGCATGAGGTTACGAGTTGGTTAGAAAATAAATGTTTCACTTTACTTCGTTGATTCATGAGAAATTTAAATTTCTCCCGGTTTCAGAAGGTTTGTAGAATTATCATAACGAAGGATTAATTATAACAAAAGAGCCATAAATTAAGATGTTCAACGTTCTCTTGTTGTGCTCAAACATCAAATTAAGTTCACTCATAATTAAATTAAACAAAATCCCGAAAATCTTAATTAAATTAAACAAATCCCGAAAAGCTTTAGAAAAATTTAATTTTTTCAAATTCACTTGATAGACAAATTGCGTCTTAATAGCAATTTTTTTAAGAAGCAAAATAATTTTAAAAGTCATAACTTTGTGCTTGTGGTGATTTTGTTTCTAAATTATATATTATATAAAATTTTAAGATAAATAATAAAAAATAAAATATCCATATGAAAAAGTTTTATATTATATTATATTGTGTCCTATGTATGTATATCAGTATATAACACTATAACTACTTATATAAATCAGCAATTACAAGATTTTGACCAAATATTGTGGCAACAATTATAGCTCATGAAACCTTTCTTTCTATTAGTAATATAAAATAAAATAAAAAACAAAATTAGAAATGAGTTCTTTTATAGGAATATTACTTTATTTATAATAAAATACTTAAGTTTATCTTTTATCAAATTCTATACCATTCTACACCGACAAGGATTTAACCCTAATTCTAGACGAACATACAAAAAATACATATGATACAGTCTAAGAAAACAAATCATAAAAACCCAAACCTAAATTCTATACCATTCTACACCGACAAGGATTTAACCCTAATTCTAGACGAACATACAAAAAATACATTTGATACAGTCTAAGAAAACAAATGATGAAAATCCAAACCTTTCATATGAACCATATCATAATATTCTGTCTTTCTTGTTCTTTCTCCGAGCTGCATTATTGCTGTATAACTTATCATTAGTTTTCTCCAATATTTCAATAATCTACATCAAGATTCTTGTAACTCATTTGGTTGGAACTTTTTAGATGCTTCTAGAGTTTAAATTCTTCCACCCAACTATCAATATATCAATAAGATTGGTGTAAGGATTTGATCATACTTTATGTGTTTATTACAAATTTAAAATTTTCATAATATAGTGATTGATAGATAGACATGTTTTACACCTATTCAAAATGCAAATATTATTTTGATAAAATAAAAATCCAAATATCATTAAACTATTATTATTAATTTTACATTCTTGATTGTGTTATTTAATTTTTTTTTCTTTTGTTGGAATTTATTTCAATTGTTGCAAAAACAACTTAATTTGAAAAGCAATATCATATTTCAAAACAACTGTTTCTCATCTAAATTTTAGAAAAATGACATCAAAATTTCAATATACTTAAATACTTAATGCATTGCTTAAACTAATTAATGTAACAAAGGGTAAATTGCAATTTACATCCCTAATGTTTGGGGGTGATTGGATTTTACACCCTGAAGTTTCAGAATTTGGATTTTACCCACTGAAATTTGGAGTGTTTGGATTTTACACCTTAATGTTTCAGACCTTGGATTTTACCCCCTAAAATTTAGGTTGTATGAATTTTACACCCCCAAATTCTGAAACTTTAGGGTGTAAAATCCAAACACCCCAAAACTTTAGGGAGTAAAATCCAAAAACTTCTAAAATATAGAGAGTAAAATCCAAATTCTGAAACGTTAGGGTGTGAAATCCAAACATCACCAAACTTCAGGGGGTAAAATCCAAATTTTAAAACTTCAGGGTGTAAAATCTAGTACGAAACTTTAGGGGTGTAATTTGCAGTTTACCCTATAACAAAATAAATGTATATAACCTATTAGTAATCTTATATATATATATATATATATATATATTACATTTTAATGAAAGGAGTTAGGAATCTTGTATGATTAAGATTAATTTATTGAATTTACAAATATTTAATTTTTTTTAATGGTTTTTGTGTTAATAGTTGTAAAAGCAACTAATTATGAGGAAGAATGTCATATTCTAAATCTATTATTTTAATTTTTTTCAATTAAAAATTGTTTCTTATAAAGAAATTACAAAAAAAATCATATAAATTCCTTTAATATAAATAATTAATGCACAACTATAAATACTTAATATTTAATTTACTCTATTGACTAATTTAATGAACTAATATTTTAATATAAATGTAAACTTTATTTAAGTGAAAGTTTAAACAAAGAGACTCTCAATAAATGCATCATATTGTAAAATCTCATACTTTTCCACATGAGATTTTTGTTTTTATATATACTAGCCACATTGCACACACTATGCTCGTGCTTAGAGATCGATTTTTGTTTTTTCAATTTAATTTTTAAATTTCCTAATCATCCCAATTTGAGATTTATGCATTTTTCCAATAATATCTATTGACAAATGCATAAATCTTAAATTAGGATGAGTGAAAAAAAAAAAAAATTGACATAGATTCTTTCCAAAACGAAAATGAATATAACCAAATTTTAACAAGGATATTCAGCCAAGAATAGTAAATTTATATTGATAGAGACTGATGGATATGCAATCAATAGTTGATCAGGAAACCAGTTCACAACAATATTGAATTTGCTTGAACACCCTTTTTCCTGGAAAAAGTCCTTTTTTGTTGCTGTTGTTGTTGGGCCGCAATTGTGTAACAACTTGTACTATTCAATTGCTTGCATTTCTCTTTACTTATATGCATCTTTTTCCAATCACTTGGTTACGTCGCAGTTTCCCCCCTTCCCTTTCTTTTGAACACAGCATTACATTTTGGATCTCTAATCATGACTATATATAACCATTAGAGATATTAGTCCTTTAGCATAGGTCCAAGCCTAATTCTATTTTGTGTACAAGTCAAGTTTCCTAGTTGTACTAAAAGTCTATTAGTTTAAGGTTTAGTTTATCATATATACCTATGTTAGGGTTTATTGTAACACAAGATTTGTTCTACACTCTCATATATTATAGATGTAACCCTTAAGAGTTTTCACCGTGTATGTAAGTTATTAGGCTAAACCACGTAATTCTCGTGTTCTTGTACTCTCTATTTTATACTTTTGTTTCCGTATCTATTCTAGCATATTCAACATTATTTATTAATGCTAATATTTAACAAAGTTGGGGGGTAGATACCATTAAATATGCTCCTCCCTCCATGCTGAGGCAGCCGCCTTACAATGGGGTGTTGAGTTAGCAGCTCGTGAAAAATGAATCAGGTCATATCTTCGAAGCAGACACGAAAGCTTGTGTTGATCCCCTGGCATCAATTGATCACCTCCCTGACTGATCTATCAACTCTTCAATTAGTAACCTCCGTTTAATTGCTGAGTCTATTCCAAGTTTTAAGTTTGTTTGGGTCAGGAGAAACTGTAATTCAGTAGCTCACGTAGTTGCTAAATTGACTTCAAACTTCAGTCAGTGTTTTTGTTTCAATAAAGGTAATTTACCATCTGTCATCAAGTCTGTTTGTAAGGTAGATTATATATCTCTTGTATCCATTATTAATTTAACTAGTTGCAAACCCATGCAATGCGCGAGAAAATTTGATATAATTACTTTTTATCGGAATATTATTGAATTAATATAATATAGAATGTATATATATTTAGAAAGTCAATATGTGTTATTTGAAATTGTATTTTAAATTACAACATATGAAAAAATCCCACAATATATTGCCTTTTAAATTGATAAATTATATGATTACTTACATTATATGGTAAAATAATTATAAGACCAACCCATCCTTCACGGCATTGTAAAGTCATCTAAATATAATTATATAAAACCAACGTTTTGTGGATCTTGTCTCATAAACCAAAAGTCCCATCTATACAGGTGATAAGATCTTTAAAAAGTAACATATGATAGAGAATTCTAGTAAATTGCCCTCAACATTGAGATCTAAATCATTTTTTTTTTTTTTAGAGAGTGTACATGTTCAACTAGGAGGAATTAATCAAGGAATATTTAATCATTGTCAACCATGTGAGTTTTCTCTTTGATTCTCTTGGTTTCTCACTTTTCAGAACAAAGATGGCATTGGCATATACAAACTATGACGATTGTAGAGTAGTTATGCAAAATTGTTTAATACATTATTGTTCTAAACTTTGTATAGATAAATGCAACCTTTTGTCATTCCATGTGTTGTATATAGTTATGGAATATGTAGCAAAGCAAAAGAATTAAGACTATTTAGAATGTGTAAAGTCATGAGAATATGTAAAGTTTTAACGCCCCAGCCAAAAAAAAGAAAAAAAAAAGGGGGGGGGATCAAATTTTAAGGGTCGTGTGACCCCACCTGCCCTTTTGCTCCCCACCACTCATTTGTAAAATATCTCTTTTCTCTCTTTGCCCGGCTGCACACTCATTCTTTGCTCTTCTTTTCTTTTCATTTTCTCTCAACACAAAACACCTCTCTCTCACATTCCCTCACTCTCCCACCGGCACCTTCACTCCTCATCACCTGCACCATCTTTTTTTGGGCGAAGTATACTGGAAAACTCCATAAGAATAAGGTAAGGCTCACTCATCTCTATTTATTTGTGGTAGAAAAATTCCTAATATTTTGGTGGGTTTATATGCTTTTGCTTGAGGTTATGTCTATCTAAGCTTTAATAATAATACCCATGTGATTTATGAGCATTAGAAGTGATATTTATGTGTTTTTATGTATGGGTTTTGGTCTTGGTGGATGTATTTGATGAGTCGGTTTATGATGTTTGCAATGGTGGTTATCTAAATTGTGAGAATTTGGGGGTTTTGGCTTTTTAATGTGAAATAGATTGTGAATATAATTTATTGAGTTTATTTAGAGCTAGTAAAAGATTTAAACGGTTGTGTTAGAGGATATTGTGATTTTGGTTTCATGGGTCTTTGATGATGTTGTGTAAATTTTATGGAAGCGACTCATAAATTGTTAAGATTTTAGTATTAGGGAGACGATATTGAATGGGTAAATTTTATAAATTGGAGCCTATGTCTTGTGAGTTAATTTGTTGAGAAACTTTGGAAGTGGAATATATTATTTGTGAGGTTAATTACTAGGCTTGCCTAATTAATTGCTTAGTTAGCAATCTCTAATTCATAGTTAAATGCAATGTCAAGCTTTATGCTTATTGTGATAGGTTTGCGTGGTATTGTTTAGGTTCTAGCTAATCTCCTTTGAAGCTTGGAGAGTTAGGCTTTTTGCGGGTTGCAAGGTAAGTAGCTTTTTAATGGGATATTTTTGGGAAATAATCATGTTGCATAAACTTTGTTTGGGTCAAACACATTTTGGAAAATTATTTGTGGAACTATGTTTTCTTAAAAAGTATTGTGTTGTGACTCTATTATATATGATTATATATATGAAAAGCGCGTCATGTCTAATATTGCATATGGGGAAATGCATGATTTGTTAATATGGAAGAGATAAGCATCTTTGATATAATTCTTGGGAATGGCTTTTATGGATTTGTTGCATTATTTGCAAATTCTAAAGATGTTTTATCTTGACTTATGATATTTAGGAAATTGATAGAAAATGTTATTGACAAGAAATGATTTTGGAAAATTTGAGCACCTTGTGAATATATTGGGTATTTCAAGGGTTTTTGTAAAACTACTTAAAATTGAACTGTGTTTTGATTTCATGTAAAATGTGAGCTCTTTATACTTTTATCCTTGGGCTGTGACATGTGACTACCCAATGATTACCCAGCCAGATGTCGTAGTCCTTGTGACGCTGGTATCTTGGCATTCCGTCTTTGTGGCGGATTGACGTCTTTGTGGCATAATTGATGTCTTCGTGGCATAACTGATGTCTTTGTGGCATACCTAACGTCTTTATGGCGGCTTATCATGTGGCCTTGGGTTGGATTTTTAGGTTTTAAAAAGGGTGTTTTGATAGCTCACAGTAAATAGTACATAGTTTCATGTTGGTCTACTTTGAAAAAGCTTGGTGCTACATTCTTTTAATCATTCTTGTCATTTTATTAAGAAAAAAGGATTTGCTGGATTTTTATGGAAATTCCTAAATTATGAAACGTTTTGTAAAATGTTCATTATCATGAAACTTGCATTTCCCTCACCCCTATTAATTGTGCTACTTACTGGGCTCTGTCTCATCCCATTATTTTTTTATAACCTTTTCAGAGTAAGCAATAGTCTTTTGAGAAAGCTTTTTGGTGGCTAATAGTAGTTAGACTAACTACTGATGGAGGCTGAAACTTTTGTAAGGGGTATATTAGATGGTGTACATCTTAGAATATGTTTGACTCATTCTTTTGTATATTAAAGTGGTTGTGACGTTATTTCCACTGATGGGACAAGTTGATGATATGTAATTAATTATTAAGACATCTATTCTTTTGTGGCCAATGGTCCTTGTAATTATTGCTTAGAGCTGTGACTTACTTTGAGAGTATATTCAATAAAATTATTATGATAATTCTTGATGTTGGTATTTGATATGATTTATGTGGATTGGATTGTCAAAAAGGAAAATTTACAGGTTCTTTGAGATGTCTTATTCATGCTTTGGACCCTTTGGGGTTTGGGGTGTGACAAAAGTCATAATATATTTTGCATTCTTTTTAAAATGGTAAGTAAATTAACAAAAAAGAAAAAAGAAAAAAATAAAAAGATGACATGGATAATGACGTGGCTCAACTAGAGTGTAATAACAATAAATACTACGCTTCAGCTTTTAGATATAACTAGTGTTTAACCCGCGCAATGCGCGGAATCATTTTTTAGAATGTATGAGACTTAAATTTTATGGCAAGTGAGGCCTATCAACTTTTTTTTTTTTTTTTATGATTTGTATATTCCGCACCCATGACATAATTTTATATTTTGCTCAGTCTGTGTTCCACCAAGTCGCACCCCATTAAGCAGTTTGGTGAGATCATAAATGTTCTTATATGTTGTACTTTCGATTTTCCAATTGAAATCAATTGGGAAGGTTAGCACTTTAAGCAATTGTACTTAAATTTTATCTTCTTGAGAAATAAGAATCCTTTTTTTGGCTTACTTGGAAGTTGGGTCTGAATTTGGGCAGTAAGTGGTATGGCTCGGTTGGGCTTCATATCTACATCTAATTGCCTGCCTTTTTAGTTTTTAGTTTTTACCACCATAACAAAAAGCATGTAAGACGTGAACATATCTTAACATTATTACAAAAAAGTATCAACATTTCATACAGTGGCATTTGGAGTTTCCTTTGATGAAATAAAGTAAGTTATGGTCCTCTCGTTTTAACTTTTAAGAACTCAAAATATGACAACGACCCACAATAATAATGAACTTAAGTTATGCCATGCTAAACTCATGTTCACCACCAACACCACTACAATTTTTTTTGCATAGGTGCATCTATATTAAATTGTTGAAACAATCGATATGCATAGTATTCTCTCATTGTAACAGAATCAGCTGTATCAAATTTGATTCAATCTACATCACTGTACAAAATGCCAAACCTAAAGCCATCCTTGCAAGGAAGGGACAATACAAAACTAACCCAACCAACCAAAATACCCAAAACTAACTCATATTTCTTAGTTCATGACCAAATCAAAGGAAAAAAAAAAAAAGCATGGCAGATATTCAAAAAACAAAAACAATATAAGAAGAGAAAAACAACACGTGGACAAATTTTAAGGCCTCGAATGTGTTTTAGTTTTAAACCGTGTGGTCAGCACAGTAAATGGATAAAATATAAAGCCCTTAAATGTTGCAATGTACAGTATTTATCTTTAAAATCAAAACCAAATGTAACCCAAATACCTAAAGAAAAATCAATCCGACCAATTTTCTCAAAACTAATTCATATTTCATACCTAGATATAAGAAAGAAAGGAACAAAAAAATCTACTGGTGGTAGTTCTCTCTCTATCCCCGTATTTCAGTTCCTGCAAAATATCTGGCCACCATCTTTGCTCAACATCCACTTCAGTACTGTAACATTCAATTTCAATATCTCTAACACTTATTAATCTCTGGCAATCATCTCTGATAGAAAACAATATATCTCTTACCCTTTTCTCTCTAATAGTTGCATTACACATTCTCTTTCTATTTCTTTGCTTCAAATTTAGGTCCCCAAAAAGAAAGTTATTGGAAGTGTACTATCTTACATAGGCCTAAAGCAAATTTGAGAGAAGCCAGGATGGATGGATATTTTGTAAATCTCCAAAGCTTCTATCTTCTATCTTCTAAGTTAAAAACATGAGTTTCATTTTGATCATTGAAGAAAATGAAATTCCTTTTATACCCTGTAAACGTTGGAATAGTCTGATTAGTTATGAACTTTGCATCGTACATAAACTTAGTTATCATAATTCCACTGCATACATTCAAACATAAATAATGTAGTATATTTAAGCATATAGTGTCTAAAAAAAGAATTTGACTTTAAGCAACAACACCACCAGCAATTATGCAGTTACTCAAGCCTCTAGCAGAGGCACCAACATAAGTTATGCAGCAACTTAAGTTGATCATTATTGCCACCAATCATGAGCATTGGTTCAGCCATCATAAATCCTGAAAATCAGTCTCATTCTGGTAAAAACCCGAACATAGAAAATCATTGCATCAAATCAAATCATTGCCAAACTCAAGGAGAATATTATGCAATAATAAATCATGACAGATCATATTTAACCCGTGCATCAAAACTTTCCTTGTAACTTGTATATTAAAATATAGTAAACAATTTTATTACTTAACAATATAGAATATGTTAAGAGTCATCAAGCAACACCTGTGATGTTGCTGCTGAAGTTGACTTGCTGCCATAGCTGTTATTGTTGATGTTGCCTAACATAAACCTGTCCTAAGCCGCTGCATTAGAGTTAGGGAATTGTTAGTTTTTTACCATAAGAGCTGTTAACATTTGTTAGTTGCTGTCAGTAAGTTAGTTAGATAGATTGTTAGAATGCAACAAATATGGCTTTACTTGGAATAGTTTTCAATACTCAAGAAAACTGGATATTAGCGGTTTGCTAGAGTGGTGATTGTAAGGACCATTGAATGATAAAAGCAACTCTAAATCTTATTTCTTATTCTTGGAGGTCAGTTGCCTCAAATTAGGTAATTCTTATAGATATGAATTACATATTATGTTAAAGCTCTAAGCATAAAATTTTATGTAAAGTAAAAGAGACAATAATAATGAATGTTATAAAGTTAGTCTAAATGGTTTGGCAATGTGTAGTAGCTAATAGTTATTTGCACATAGGCTATTAAATTTTCTATCACACATTTCAACAAACATTTGGCATTCAAATATGCTTCAAAACACAATTCTTTTACATGGATAGGAGATGTTAGTCAATATTTAAGCAACGGGTTAACATTTTTTTGGTTAGTTTTTAACAATCTGTTGGCTATTTCCTATATGATAATGGCTAAGGATTTGGCTTCCATTAGCCAAGGACATATTAAAGCAAAATTAACATCAAATAGTAGTACTTTTTGGCATAAACTTGAACCGGAAAGTCTGTTTTTATCTTATACATTAAGATTTTAAACAATCCAAGGTGAAATTTTACTTTTAACTACAATAAATCAAAGGATAAGTCCCTAGTGTTACCATAAGAAAAAACCAAACCAATGCATTCAAAGAAAGAGAATCAACCAATCTATTTTCAAAAAAGGGTAAAAGAAGAACCCTAGACAATTACGCAGGAAATTTTTTTTTAATATAGATATATTGAAGAAGGCAGATTGTAATTCAAGTAGTATAAGCATCAGATTTTAAATTAAAACATACATATATTGAAGATTGAAGATGCTAATTCGAATAGGAGAAGAATCAGTGAGATGATGTGGACCTTCCATATATGTTGCAGAGAGGAGATGGGGGAAGAGCACAAACAACAAACAGCAGATGCCGCAGAGAGGAGATAGGGGCAGAGCACAAACACAAACAGCAGATGCCGCAGAGAGGAGATAGGGGCAGAGCACGAACCCACCGATTAGACTCAACCCTATTAGTCCTTTATTTATTTATTTTTATCAATAAGTAATCTTCTTAGTCCTTTCCATGGTCTAAGCACCCGCAAATTTCATAGTAGTATTCATTATATTAGTGCAGTAATTAGTTTTTACCATTAAATTAATTGTGAAAAATGGTTCCTACAATCAATATATCATCTTGAATAACAGTGAAGTCTTAGAAAATATGCTTCAAAAATATATATAGAAGAAGGAAAAACACAGCTCTACCTTTTCACTTTGCTATTGCTGGAATTTGCAGACAATAATCTGATTACTGAAGGAGGACATTGGAAAAGAAGCTGGGGTCTGCAAACAAACAAAGAATCAAACAAAACCCCTCAAAAATGTAGATGCTACTCTTAAAGAAGATTATGATTGAATTAAAATACAATAACATGATTCTTTGATTAAACCAAGCTTGAGATAACCTATAGACCTAACCATAAAACCAAAGCTTGATATAACCTAGAAACTTTAATTAAATCAAAAAAAAAAAAAAAAAGGCTCATATTAATACAAATAGAGCATAAACTGAGAATTCTTATGGTGGAGGACATCAAATACCAAAACTACACAATTAAAAATTTGCTAAAAACCCCTTTTTAATGCCATTGAACCAAAGGTCAACGATTCAACCATAGCAACTCAAAAACCAAAAGTAGATGAAAAGAAATATTAACAATAAATTTGGGAGAATTATGCACATCATAAAACTTAAATTATAAACAATAAAAATAAATTTTAGAATAAAAAACAACAGCAGAATTTTATCAAAAAATTTGTGAGCATATTACTAAAATGTATATATTGATTACTATCTTAGGCATTGCAAATCTGATCATTGCCGTCAATTTCAAAAACTTAGCAGTCTCAATTTTCAAAAGAGAAAAAAATACTAATTGTAATGAATTTTGTAAATGATCACTCAAAACCTAACCAATCTAATTCAAGCCAGAACTAACACAACAATAATTTAAAATGTTAAAAAATAAAAACTGGCCAAATTACCTATCAGCGGCATGCTAATGGAACCCTAACTCAAAACCAAATCTAATTGAAATAGTTAAATCTAAACCAACCCAACCAAGAAATTCAAACCTAAATCATATTCAATCCCCATATTTGGAAACGAAAGGGAAAAAACCAAAAACAATAACTTTATAGGTATACGGCCTGTCTCTTTATGCTGGGTGTATGATGTTCTGGCAGAAAGACCTAAAATAAGATTGAAAAGGGAAAATAAACATTAGAAACGGAAATACCCAATGATTTCAATCCTATTCTTATTTAATCTCAATGGTTTCGTAAAGGTTAGAAACAGAAGCACCCAAACTGAAATCAATATTTTTAGTGATTTTTGTAATCTAAAAAACAGAACAAAAGCAAATATCTAAAATTGAGATAACAAAGATTTTGATAGAGAACCCAAAAACCCGAAACAAAAACGAATAAAATGTAAACATATCAACAAAAAAACTCAATCAATAGTAACGTTTCATACCCAAATGCCAAAATCTAAAAAATGGGAAAAAAATTGTACCGGTTCCGATTCCGACGATCTAGGTGGCAAATATATGGCCTAACAGTGTTGATGGTCCATAGTTTTTTCTTGCTTGCGGTTCTGGTGGCCCAAGTCTGGCAAGGGAATGGACAATGGTCGGCCTTAAATATTTCTTCTCTCTCTTGGCGCCTACGAACTCTGCTTGGTTCCTCTATCTTCATATCCCTTAATCAAAACCAAATCTGACCCTAAATACCAATTTAGATCATAATTAACACCCAATTAATTATCCAAATAAAAACCAAAAACCCTAAATTTTTAAATTTAAAACAGAACTTCATCGATAGCGATTCAGATAGTCGGGTAGTGAGTGGAGGCTTACGGTGATGGCAGAAGATCTGGGTGGCGCCCTTCTCTATATCTCTGTCTCTATTTCTGTCTCTCTTTTCTTTCGATCTCTCTCTCTCCTTTCTCCATGTAGCAATCTTTCTTTTCTTTTCTTGAGGGCGTGCAGATGAGAATGTCAAACTGAAAAGCGAAGAGAAAAACTTAATTAAAATACCAAAATCGAAAACTATCCAAACAAAATATCAAAACCTAATCATAATTAATAAACAAACTTAAATCGAAGATAAAAACTCACTGGTGAAAGAAATTAACGGACAGTTAGATGAAGAAATCTGACAGGAAAGTGAGAGACTTCTTTTCATTCTTGATTGCAAACCGTGGAAATATTTCAATGGGCTTCTGTTTTTTCTTTTTCATTGGCAAGGAAACCTTTTCTTTTGGCCGTTTGTGTTAACAAATGGAAAGAATGGATGATTGCATGTTTTGGGTTTCAGTTTTTAGAGCGTTTAGTTTTTGATCTCTTGATCTCTCTCTTCTTCTCTGTTCTCTGCTTCTCTATTTCTCTGTCTCTCTTTTTCTCGGTCTCTCTTTCTCCTTTGTCCGTGTAGCAGTCATTTTTTTTTTTTTTGGGGTCTTAAGCGGCTGGTTTTCCTTTTTATACCCATAGGGCTCCAAACAGTACTTAACTTAGTGAAAAATTATAATTTATCGCTTTTAAATGGTATTCTAACTTTACCAAACAATATAAAGTATCGCTTTTTAAAATTATATGTGTCTGAATTATCTTATTTGTCAGCACCTCTGTAAATGTAGGAACTAACTTTCTCTCAGCTTCTGCTATTATATATATATATAGATATGTATTTAGATATAATATGTATAAATATATATGACATTACAGATTAAAAAAAATAAAAAATTTCAGTAAATGTTTTAATCCGCTACTGCAAATACTTCAACCTGCTACTGTCTCATTTCTTATCAAGCTTTTCTAAGGCTGCCCACACTTTTGGATCCTCATTGATAAGGGTAAAATTGTGAATATGAATACTCATGAATATAGTATCATGAAGCGACGTTCAAAATAGACCCGTCAGCCTCACTTGTCATAAAAGGCAGTCAAACAGCTTTAGGACGTCTACAACTTTAGGAAGACGGGGTTAACTTATGGAAAGCTGACACTACTAAGTTGAAGGGAGTAGGCGAAGCTGACGACCCTGACGAGGTAGTAGGTGAAGCTGAAGACCCTGACGAGGTAGTAGGCGAAGCTGACGACCCTGACGAGGTAGTAGGTGAAGCTGAAGACCCTGACGAGGTAGTAGACGAAGCTGACGACCCCGACGAGGGAGTAGGTAGTAGGTGAAGCTGAAGACCCTAACGAGGTAGTAGGCGAAGCTGACAACCCCGACGAGGTAGTAGGCGAAGCTGACGACCCCGACGAGGGAGTAGGCGAAGCTGACAACCCTGACGAGGGAGTAGGCGAAGCTGACGACCCTAAAGAAGGAGTAGGCGAAGCTGAAGACACCAACGAGGGAGTAGGCGAAGCTAACGACCCTGACGAGAGAATAGGCAAAGCTGACGACCCTAAAGCTGACAGCTCCAATGTATTCTTGACTTGATCACCACGCATGAGTATATAAGGAAATGTCTTGTATCCCACGCTTAGTGTTAGTCTCCTACAAGGAAAGGATTTCATAATATACGCTCATGAGGTTTCCTATAAGGAAAGGGCTTCTAGTCCAAGGAAGAGATGGTCAACCCTCTACTACTATAAAAGCCCCAATACCCTCACAAATTAAGGTACGCATAATTGACCCCGCTCTAGCACTTTAGAGTTGTGAGAATTTCTAACTTAACCTTCGGAGGGTATTTGGCCGGTACCACACCGGTACTCCTCTTAAGGTCTTCAGCTTTTGTGTTGTGTAGGTGTTATTTCGAGTATGCGAGAACCGTGTGGCTCACTGGTGATTTTTTCGGCATCATCAGTTGGCGCCGTTTGTGGGGAAATTTTTACGACTTGTAAGCCATACTATCGCTTCCCAGACAAAGAGTTGCATGGTACTTACTCGCTCGATGGTGACCACCAACAACATTTGAGGAGACGAACCACGCCTAACTGCACTCGAGAGACAGGTGTAGACTCTCATTGCAGCCGTGGAACGCCTCACTAAGCAAAACAACGATCTAGAAGAGCAGCTACGCCAAAAGAATGCAAGGCACAACACTCAAGAAGAGGACCAAGAAGGTACCTAATAAGGGGAATTTTTAAATGGCAAAATAAAGGAAGTTGTTGATCTCCAAAGACCTGTCAGCTTTATTATACATACTGAAGACTTCACACAAGATGAAGCTGTCAGTCTCTAAGCTGACGACTTCATCTTACGACCTGATGGCATCTACACCTGGACGGAATGAAAAGCTGACGACTATAAGCTGAAGGGGGTATGCAAGACCCCGACGGTTCTAGTGTGGCTTTACTTGAGCTTCACGTGATAAGGATAATTTTGTAATTAACCCATGACGAAACAAAAGGTGACAGACCTTCACTCATGAGAGGCAACCTTGTTGTAAAGTCTACAGCTCCACCCTATTCCTAGAGGCTGCATCTTAGGCACAGTAAGCTAAAGATAGTAAGCTGAAGAGTAAGCTGAAGACAGTAAGCTGAAGACAGTAAGCTGAAGAATAAGCTGAAGATAGTAAGCTGAAGACAATAAGCTGAAGACAGTAAGCTGAAGACTACAAGCAGAAGGGGAGTTTATTCAGACATAGCCAAAGTCGCCTATGGGTGGACGGTCACTACGGTAAGTCACCTACGTGTAGACGTGTGGCTAAAGTTGCCTACAGGTGAACGGTCACTAGGTTAAGTCGCCTACGGGTGAACGGTCACTACGTTAAGTCACCTATGGGTAGACGCATGACCGAAGTTGACTATGGGTGGATGATCATCATACTAAGTCGTCTACAAGTAGATGACCAAAAAGGTGACGAGGCACCAAAATTTAGATCAGTTGTTAGACATACCAGTGATGTCAAAGGAGCAAGCTAGTTAGACAAGTAATTTACAAGGTGGTGCTCATGATCCAAGTGATGACAAACGCCAGAAGATCTACTTGATAAAGCATGTAGAGATTAACACAAGCCAGCTGCTTTTGGAGCTTTAAGGACAGCACAACTCCTTTAACTTTGCAAATATGGAAACACGTGGCTTCAGTACGTCACAGCTTGGAGAGGAACACCAACAACTGCGAGGTGGAGACGACGGATGCACGAACAAAACTACACACCTATGGTTATGGAACGAGGGCAGTAAGTGCAATCCGTTGGATGCTAAGATAAAGAGCAATGCACGATGACTCGCTCTGGACTTAGTGCCAACTCAAGAAGGTTGTTCGAAGACGAAGCCACCAATGCTCGGATCTGTTGGACGCCAAGGCAAGAAGATCATAACATTGGCTAATTCTACTATTCTCTGCACACATACAAAAAAAGAAAAAAAAAAAAAAAGCATGTGCAGTCATGGCTTATTAGAAAGAAGGGCACGTGGCGTTGAGATTCAAAACCACAAGCAAGCTATTCATCCAATATCAACATTCAAGCACCATGCGTACGTGTTGAGATAACCATATGCGCATGTAAAGGGAAAGACAAGTGGAGCTTTGCATGCTGTCTACTAAGTGTAAAAGGTCATGTGTCTGCCAATGATTCATTAACCACTAGATATAGCATTTAAGTGCAAAACCACAAAGAAGCCACCATGCTTCCCCATGGAAAATCAAAGCTTCAGGGCGTGTTCAACATGTGACGGAAGTAATAACACGTGAAGATGACAGAAATAGTGCATGCATGTTTGAGGCTTTTGGGGCATACAAAGCTAGTACATGCCTGTTACTCTTGGGGGTGTCAAAGACATTGCGATAATTTAAGCCCGACAAACACACAGAGTTGGAGTACCTAAAGTCCAAAGATTCAGTGTGTCACAGTTTAGAGAAGACCGTTAATAGCTGCAAGACGATGGCTGTGGAATGATATGAGGACGAAGCTCTTACACTGATGATCCCAGGACGAAGGCAGTGGCAAAGGCAATCAGAAGGATGCACTGATGAAGCTCTCTCACTGATGGCTGCAAGAGGAAGGCAGTGGTTAAGGTAGTGAGAAGGGTGCGCTAATGGAGCTCCCGCACTGATGGCCGCAAGACGAAGCCAAGGCGAAAGCGGACGGAAATTATTATTCCACAAAAGGACGAGTTCGTTAAGTCCACAAGTAAATGAGTTCGTTAATACGTCCACAAGTGGACAGATCATTCCAAGAAATGCTAAAAAATTATTAGTCCCCAAGTGGACGAGTTTATTACGAAGTCTTTAAGTGGACATTCATTACAAAGTCCATAAATGGACGAGTCTGATACTAAATCCTCAAAAAGAACGAATTAAGTCTAAGTGGACGGGTTCATGCCTACAGGCAATTAAGTACTAACAGACAAGTTACTAAGTACTATGTGGACGGGTTCATTCCTAAAATGTGTCAAGTCCTTAAAAGGATGAACCAAGCCACCCATAGGTACCTTCGTAAAAATGTAAGTCTCCTAAAGGTGGAAAGACGAACCAAGTCACCCACAAGTATCTTGGTTAAAATTTTAAGTCTTCCTACCTATGGGTGGACGGACGAACCAAATCACCCACAAGTGCCTTGGTCAGAACTCTAAGTCTTCCAACCTACGGGTGGAAGGATGAACCAAGTCACCCACAAGTGCCTTGGGCAAAACTCTAAGTCTTCCTACCTACGGGTGGACGGATGAACCAAGTCATCCACAAGTGCCTTGGTTAGAATTTTAAGTCTTCCAACCAATGTGTGGAAGGACGAACCAAGTTACCCACAAGTGCCTTGGGCAAAATTCTAAGTCTTCCTACCTACGGGTGGATGAACGAACCAAGTCACCCATAAATGCCTTGGTCAAAATTCTAAGTCTTCCTACCTATGGGTGGATGGACGAACCAAGTCACTCACAAGTGCCTTGGTTAAAATTTTAAGTCTTCCAACCTACGGGTAGACAGACGAACCAAGTCACCCACAAGTGCCTTGGTTAAAATTTTAAGTCTTCCAACCTACGGGTAGACGGACGAACCAAGTCACCCACAAGTATCTTGGTTAAAATTTTAAGTCTTCCTACCTACAGGTGGACGGACAAACCAAATCACCCAATAGTGCCTTGGTTAGAATTCTAAGTCTTCTAACCTACGGGTGGAAGGACGAACCAAGTCACCCACAAGTGCCTTAGGCAAAACTCTAAGTCTTCCTACCTACGGGTGGACGGATGAACCAAGTCACCCACAAGTGCCTTGGTCAGAATTTTAAGTCTTCCAACATACGGGTGGAAGGACGAACCAAGTCACCCACAAGTGCCTTGGGCAAAATTCTAAGTCTTCCTACCTATGGGTGGACGGACAAACCAAGTCACCCATAAGTGCCTTGGTCAAAATTTTAAGTCTTCCTACCTATGGCTGGATGGACGAACCAAGTCACCCACAAGTACCTTGGTTAAAATTTTAAGTCTTCCAACCTACGGGTAGACGGACGAACCAAGTCACCCACAAGTGCCTTAGTTAAAATTTTAAATCTTCCAACCTACGGGTAGACGGACGAGCCAAGTCACCCACAAGTGCCTTGGTCAGAATTCTAAGTCTTCCAGGGTGGAAGGACGAACCAAGTCACCCACAAATGCCTTGGGAAAAATTCTAAGTCTTCCTACCTATGGGTGGATGGACGAACCAAGTCATCCACAAGTGCCTTGGTCAGAATTCTAAGTCTTCCAACCTACGGGTGAAAGGACGAACCAAGTCACCCACAAGTGCCTTGGTTAAAATTTTAAGTCTTCCAACCTACGGGTGGATGGACGAACCAAGTCACCCATAAGTACCTTGGTCAAAATTCTAAGTCTCTAGGGTGGAAGGACGAACCAAGTCACCCACAAGTGCCTTGGGCAAAATTCTAAGTCTTCTTACCTACAGGTGGACGGATGAACCAAGTCACCCATAAGTGCCTTGGTTAGAATTCTAAGTCTTCCAACCTACGGGTGAACGGACGAACCAAGTCATCCACAAGTGCCTTGGTCAGAATTCTAAGTCTTCCAACCTAGAGGTGGGAGGACAAACCAAGTCCCCCACAAGTGCCTTGGGCAAAATTCTAAGTCTTCCTACCTACGGATGGACGGACGAACCAAGTCACCCATAAGTGCCTTGGTCAAAATTCTAAGTCTTTCTACCTACGGGTGGACGGACGAACCAAGTCACCCACAAGTGCCCTGGTCAAAATTTTAAGTCTTCGAACCTATGGGTGGACGGATGAACCAAGTCACCCACAAGTGCCTTGATCAGAATTCTAAGTCTTCCTGGATGGAAGGACGAACCAAGTCACCCACAAGTGCCTTGGGCAAAATTCTAAGTCTTCTTACCTACGGGTGGACGGACGAACCAAGTCACCCGTAAGTGCCTTGGTCAAAATTCTATGTCTTCCTACCTATGGGT
Source organism: Quercus ilex subsp. ballota (assembly GCA_032727855.1). NCBI lineage: Eukaryota > Viridiplantae > Streptophyta > Magnoliopsida > Fagales > Fagaceae > Quercus > Quercus ilex. The sequence goes on from CM064911.1 coordinate 76,682,287, forward strand.
GGACGGACAAACCAAGTCACCCACAAGTGCCTTGGTTAAAATTTTAAGTCTTCCTACTTACTAGTGGATGGACAAAACAAGTCACCCATAAGTGCCTTGGTCAGAATTCTAAGTCTTCTAACCTACGAGTGGAAGGACGAACCAAGTCACCCACAAGTGCCTTGGGCAAAGTTCTAAGTCCTCCTACCTACAGGTGGAAGGATGAACCAAGCCACCAACGAGTGCCTTGTAAAAAATTTTAAGTCCTCCTACCTACGGGTGGAAGGACAAACCAAGTCACTCACAAGTGCCTTGGTAAAAAATTTTAAGTCTTTCTACCTACGGATGGAAGGACGAACCAAGTCATTCACGGGTACCTTGGTCGAAATTTAAAGTCCTACTACCTACGGGTGGAAGGACTAACCAAGCCACCAACAAGTGCCTTGGTACAAAATTTAAGTTCTCCTACCTGCAGGTGAAAGGACGAACCAAGCCACCAACGAGTGCCTTGGTAAAAAATTTTAAGTTCTACTAACCACGGGTGGAAGGACAAGCGAAGTACCTTGGTCAAAATTCAAAGTCCTACTACCTACGGGTGGAAGGACGAGCCAAGTCACTCACGGGTGCCTTGGTCAAAATTCAAAGTCCTATTACCTACGGGTGGAAGGACGAACCAAGCCACCAACGAGTGCCTTGATACAAAATTTAAGTCCTCCTACCTACAGGTGGAAGGATGAACCAAGCCACCAACGAGTGCCTTGGTAAAAAATTTTCGTCCTCCTACCTACGGGTGGAAGGACAAACGAAGTCACTCACAAGTGCCTTGGTACAAAATTTAAGTCTTTCTACCTACGGTAGAAAAAGGTGACGAGGAGCCAAAATTTAGTCACCTCAATTAGTCCACGACCCCAAGTGGACGACTCACAAGGTGACGAGGTACCAACACTTAGTCACCTCAACAAGTCCACAAAGTGGAGGAATCCAAGTCTACAAAGTAGACGACCCTAATATGTAGTCCATCAAGTGGACGACCTCATCTCAAGAGGATGAAATGTTCTCAAGTCCATAAAATGGACAAGCTTATTAACTCCACAAGATGGACGATTTCATCCTAGAAAAAAAGAAAAAAAAAAAAGAAAAAAAATTTATTATGAAGTCCATAAAATGGACACAAAGTGGACAACCATGTGTTATTAAGTCCACGAGCTGGACAACCTTATTAAGTCCACAAAGTGGACGACCCTATTAAATCCACAAAGTGGACAACATTGATAAGTCCAAAGTGGACGACCTCATCCTAAGAGAATGAAAAATTATAGTCCACAAAGTGGACGACCTCATCCTAAGAGAATGAAAAATTATAGTCCACAAAGTGGACGAGTTTATCATTAAGTCTATAGATTGGACGAGTCAGTTAGTAATACCCACGAAATGGATGATTGCGCCAAGTCCCCAAAGCGGATGAGCCCATAAAGCTGACGAGTTCGTCCACCAGAGGATATGACTAATATTACAAGATGACGGTTTTAATATAAAAGATAACGAGATGAACAAGTCTACTGAAGAGACGAGTTGGAATTGTCCAAATGAAAAGGACTTAAACTCCATAAACCTGTCAGTTTAAGCTGACGAGATCATGGAGTGCGGGGTAGCTGATAAGGGTAAAATTGTGAATGTGAATACTCATGAATATAGTATCATGAAGCGACGTTCAAAATAGATCCATCGGCCTCACTTGTCATAAAAGGCAGTCAAATAGCTTTAGGACGTCTACAGCTTTAGGAAGACGGGGTTAACTTATGGAAAGCTGACACTACTAAGCTGAAGAGAGTAGGCGAAGCTGATGACCCTGATGAGGTAGTAGGCGAAGCTGAAGACCCCGACGAGGGAGTAGGCAAAGCTGATGACCCTGACGAGGGAGTAGGTGAAGCTGACGACCCTAAAGAGGGAGTAGGCGAAGCTGACGACCCTAAAGAGGGAGTAGACGAAGCTAAAGACACCGACGAGGGAGTAGGCAAAGCTGACGACCCTGACGAGGAGTAGGCAAAGCTGACGACCCTAAAGCTGACGGCTCTAATGTATCCTTGACTTGATCACTACGCATGAGTATATAAGGAAATGTCTTGTATCCCACGCTTAATGTTAGTCTCCTACAAGGAAAGGATTCCGTAATATACGCTTATTAGGTTTCCTATAAGGAAAGGACTTCTAGTCCAAGGAAGAGATGGTCAACCCTCTATTACTATAAAAGCCCTAATACGCTCACAAATCAAGGTACGCATAATTGACCCCGCTCTAGCACTTTAGAGTTGTGAGAATTTCTAACTTGACCTTCGGAGGGTATTTGGCCGGTACCACACCGGTACTCCTCTTAAGGTCTTCAACTTTTGTGTTGTGTAGGCGCTGTTTCGAGTGTGCGAGAACTGTGTGGCTCAGTGGTGATTTTTTTGACATCATCACTCATAATCCTTTATTATAAGTCTGCCTTTGACTCCATCAGTAAGTGGTCTGGATTTCTGGTAGTTAGACCAACAACCGGCAACCCAGCTGCCACTCCAGATCTAGGTGTGGCTTGGCATGGTCACATTCATTCTTGAGAATAAGAGCTCAAAGAAGTGGACTGAAATCATGAGTTCAGTATTTAGTTTTGGAGCATTGGTAACTGCAGCTCGTTTCAACTCACGGCCTTCAGCTCACTTTTTCAATTTATATATGCCATTCAGAGGCTTCAATTATTCTAAGGCCAATCTACGTAAATTCATAAAAAATAATCATTTCATTGGACCTTGAAGAAATTGAATTTACCACTGAAGTCAAATGTGTTTGTATATAATAGTAGTAGCTGATTACACCATAATATGATGTACCTTTACTTATAAAATAGCCTCCACTTGGTAGATGGTGTTGTGTTAGAAATTTAGACCCCTTAAACCAACCAGATTAACCTAGTTAATTAGCCAAGTGATTAACTTAGTCAAATTATGCAATTCTAGGTTATCACAAACATACAATCATATCAAAAATATAAAGCAGTGGAATAATAAATAACATAGTGATATGATCACCCAGGAAACCACACGGTAAAAACCTGGGGAGGATTTGACCTAGCTATTCTCAAGGTAAACCTAAATCCACTATGCAAAAGAATCAAAGTTCATACAAAAGGACTTACAAGCTCCCCACTCAACTTCCTAATGCTACCTACCAGTAGAACTTACTGACACGACCACGTGAAAGCTCCGAATCCACGGACTCCTTTTTTCTTGGATTCTCCACAAGATACAAGCACCCATGCTTGTTATTCTTTAAGCTCCAATGGCAGCAACCGAGTTAATCATCAAGATATTGATATTATCTCTACCTTAAAAACTCTAAGTTTATGTGAAGGAAAGCTCCTCAATGATCTCACAAGAGATTCACACAAACCGCAATGTATGAGCAACAAAGACATAGAGAGGTTTGGGTACAAAACCCTAGATAAAAAAGAGGCACTCTCTTCTCTCTCTCAAGAGTCTAAAAAATGTGGCTTCGGGTTTCCTTTATATAGTGGGAGAAGTAGATCTGAAACCCTAATCCTTAATGGGCTTAAGCTGCTGTTTGGGCAAACTTAAAATTCTGCAGATACGATCTTCGATTGATCGAGCCTGTTCTTCAATCGATCGAGCCAGGCAGAATATGAAGTCTTCTTCCTGCAGCTTGTATGTTCTTGAATCTTGACTTGAATCACCTCGAGCATTGTCTAATAAAACCTATAGACTCTAAGATCTATATCTAGACAAGTTTGTGTTCACGATTTGCCAATTGTTCTAAACATTTAGAACCTAACAAACTCCCCATTTGGCAATTCGTGACAAAACTTTCATACAAAATGAAATGCTCAAATACAAGAACAACCCAATACAATAAAATGCCCATTACAACAAATTCAACCTAACTACTATCCATCAGTTGCAAGTGTAAACAACAGCTCAATTGAATCAACCTGTATATTCCTGAAACACTAAACAAAACGCATAAACGCATGTGTGGAAAATACAAGTAAACAAAAATAAATTCTTGATTTCACATAACACAAAATAAAGACATATACCAATGAAGGACTCATAAATATAAATCAATAAGAAGTGAAACAAGAAACAAATATATCAAAATAAATTCTAACTCTCCCCCTAAGTTAGATACATCAAAAAGTTTTTATATTCTCCCCCTAAACAAAACAAACAGGTCATCTATGTCATCTATGTCTCCCCCTTTTTGTCACGTATTGACAAAGACTACCTAATCAGAAGGTAGACAGAAAACATACACAACAGAGTAAGAGAAAATAGAGACAACACCCCCTATGAAGAGCAACAACTCCCCCTAAGAACCACAAAGGTTAAAAAACAAACTTCTCCCCCTATAAAAAATATGAAAAACAAAACAAGTTTTGGGAAAAACAGTTTTGGGGAAAAATAAAGGGGGTGGGGAGAAATAAAAAGACACAAACCAAGTTTAAAAAAAAACTAAGTTGAGGATACACATGAAGAAAAAATATTCTCTCTTTCAATAAAATGCAAACATGACACTATGTGACCCATAAACAGTTGCATGAGTAGAGAAAATATTTGCACATTGATTATCCATCATATCTCTTAAGAAAAATATTTCTTACAGTTCACACATAAAAAAAAAAAGCATATACTAGAAAGTACATAGCTCAAAAATTAATCAATCAATTTTTTGATCAAGTTGAGTACTTAATGTAGCAAAGTGTATGCATGTGTGAAAACAATAAGAAATATGACTACAAAACTGCAAAATGGATGCAAAAACAATGCAATGCATGTGAATCCTAAACACAAATGATACATGAAAAAATATGTCATGATGCTTGCTCTAATGTAGTGAAACTAAGTTCAATATAAGTTCAAATTCACAAAATTGGCTTGAGCATAGAGTTTCTAACAAAAACCCCAAAATTTGAAAAACCACTTATTCGTTTTTATAAAAAATTGACCAATTGATCATCACACAAGTTAGAGGACAGATAATCATGATCAATTATATCAAATCAACAAGCCAATTTCATCAATTAAACCCAATTTGAACAAAATCCCCAATTCGGGTACATTCAAGCTCTAGAATTTCCAATTTCTCAAACTTTAAACACATTTTGCATTAAGATTAAGGAACTTTTAATCTTGGATGGCTACAACAAAATCACACACAATATAACGTACCAAGTTTAGCAAAGAGTAACTTGTGTAGTGTGTGCAACTAGCAAAAACTTAAGATACATGTGAGGTGATATGTGAATAGCAATCAATCACAAAGTCTATAAAATTCATTACATAGAATTTAAAAGAGACTATCACCCAAAGAGTTACATCATATAACTCCCACATTTCCTAGAACATAAGCTTGTAATCATGTAAGTTTCTTGAATTTGCCTCATAATATACATACTAATTTTAATTATGTGATTTGACATCAAGCCTAATAGTACACACCAATTTTAAGCATTAAGCAATTAAACCGAGGCTATATCTTATGTTCTTTTTGTGCATGTGCTACACTTTTTCCAGCACAAAATCTTATGATAGGCACTAAAGTGTTCATGATTGGCTAGTGAAAAGTGGTGAGATGGTTATTTATGCCTTTCTCAAAAGGATCAAGTCCAACAGTCAAATAACATGTGACTTCAAGATTAAGATAAAGTGATAAACACCATAAACATCTTTCCCACACAACATGCACTACAAAGTTTCAACTAGTTAAGTGCAATAAATAAGCTCATCAAAGCTAAATAGGGTACATAAACATGTTATGTAAAGATAAGGTGGTCAATCATTGATTATAAATCCAAGATGTGAAACACAAAACACAAAAATCTTTTTGGTTTCAAAAAACTATATGACCAAAAACAAAAAAGCACATATTATGCTAAATGAACAATGCAAATGCAATGCATGACAGTGCATAACTAAGCTATAGAGGGTACACAAATAAGAAATATAAATTTCTTAATTAACCCTTGAGTACATGTACAAATTAGTACGTACTCACACAAAATCAGAAATAGCTTAGCACTTATATAACACATACTATTCAAGTTTCTCCACAATGTCAAGCATGTTCTACATCAAGAGAGAGATATCATAACTCATGTAATCTTCAAAACAAATAAAACAAGACATAAAAAAATATTTTTGTCTTTTTGAAAATTTTTCAATGTTTTTGGATTAAAAAAAAAAAAAAACTAAAATAAACAAAACAATCAAAGAAAATAAAACAATCAAAAACTAAAACAAAACATGTCCACAAATAATTAAAAGAATTAAATCAAGGATAAGTTAGCAACACTCACCTTGGAGAATCTTTTCTCACCCATATAGCACGATTCTTCGGTTTTGTAGGTGAAAATTCATGAGAAGCAGAGTGTATTTGAGGAATTACACCAATCTTCTGAGAAAGACTAAAATCCTGCAAATTCCTTTTACAAGCCAACAAACTCAAATTTTTTCAAAAGAATATGAAACAATTTATATGGACTTATGGCAGGAGAAATATCATCACATATCCTAGATTGAAACAAAGAATGCTTAAATTTCAATTTATGACAATTAGGACGAATGTGACCACGGACACTACAAAAGTGGCAAACAGAAACAAATTTAGGAATATCAGTATTCCTAACAGCAAATCTAGTCTCATATTTTGGTTTTTGCCTCAACAAAGAGCAATTGGGTCTAATATGACCAACAACACCACAAAGGTGACAAGTAGGCACAAAAACAGATTTATTGTGCTCTCTAACAATAGGTTTAGACTTAGGTGTAGAAACTTCAGTGTCTATATCAGAACTTTTACCTTTGTCTAACCTAGCAAAATAAGCCTTTTCATTACTATTCCTCTTAAAAGGAGGGATATAAACTTTCTCAGTTTTAGGCTTAAGAGAAATAGAAACACTTCTGTTATCAATAGTAGGCTTGGTACTAGTCAAATTTTCAATTTTAGCTTTAGATTCAACTAACTCTTGTTCCAAGCTTTTCATCTTCTCAACTTGAGAGGAAATTTGATTTCTCAAAAATTCATTCTTTTTATTAGATTCATCTAATCTAACAATCAATTCCTCTTTTTCAAGATTAGCCAATTTTAACTCTTCCTTGAATTTCTTAGAAATTTTCAAAGATTTAGATAATTCCTTACGAAGAGTTTCAAAAGTATCAAAAAAATCAACAGAAACAATAGTGTCCTTTTTATTCAAAGCATCACAAACATGAGCAGAAAGACACTTCAAATTACCCATGATAACAGGGGTCAAGGATCAGCTCTTAGATCAAAAAATCTAAAACAAAAGAGCTACCCGCTCTGATACCACTTGTTAGAAATTTAGACCCCTTAAACCAATCAAATTAACCTAGTTAATTAGGCATATGATTAACTTAGTCAAATTATGCAATTCTAAGTTATCACAAACATACAATCATATCAAAAATATAAACCAGCGGAATAATAAATAACACAATGATATGATCACACAGGAAACCACACGGTAAAAACCTGGGGAGGATTTGACCTAGCTATCCTCAAGGTAAACCTGAATCCACTATGCGAAAGAATCGAAGTTCATACAAAAGGACTTACAAGCTCCCCGCTCAACTTCCTAATGCTACCTACCAGTAGAACTTATTGACATGACCACGTGCAAGCTTCGAATCCACGGACTCCTTTTTTCTTGGATTCTCCACAAGATACAAGCACCCATGCTTGTTATTTTTTAAGCTCCAATGGCAGCAACCGAGTTGATCATCAAGATGTTGATATTATCTCTACCTTGAAAACCCTAAGTTTATGTGAAGGAAAACTCCTCAATGATCTCACAAGAGATTCACACAAACCGCAATGTATGAGCAATAAAGACATAGAGAGGTTTGGGTACAAAACCTTAGATAAAAAAGAGGCACTCTCTTTTCTCTCTCTCAAGAGTCTCAAAAACGTGGCTTAGGGTTTCTTTTATACAGTGGGAGAAGTAGATCTGAAACCCTAATCCTTAATGGGCTTATGCTGCTGTTTGGGCTGACTTAAAATTCTACAGATACGATCTTCGATTGATCGAGCCTGTTTTTCGATCAATCGAGCCAGGCAGAATATGAAGTCTTCTTCTTGCAGCTTGTATGTTCTTGAATCTTGACTTGAATCACTTTGAGTATTGTCTAATAAAACCTATAGACTCTAAGATCTATATCTAGACAAATTTGTGTTCACGATTTGCCAAATTGTTCTAAACATTTAGAACCTAACATGTTGTTTTACCAACCTACAATAAAGAATTAATTAAGCGTTAGAGTTAGTTATTTACCGAAGAGTTGTGTCTCTTAAATAAGATACAACTCTTGATAAACAAATATATCTCTTCTCAAGAGACACAAAGGAGTGTATAAATACTGAGACTCTTCATTCATTATTACATTATATTTTATTCTCTTGCTATCTATGTTGGTGATTCCTACCCTAACGGGATTATCATTCACACTATAGGATCCAACAGTGGCAAGGTTCTTGATGCAATTTCTTCAACAAGATTGTGTCTTCAATAAATTTGTGTTTTCATGTGGATGATGGTGGAGTGGATCTTATAAGTTCTAATGCAGAAATATTGGGTGTTTATTGTGATGTTTGAGAATGGATTAAAGGGTGATGGTCAGATGGTGTCATCTACAGTACCAAGAGAACTCGGTGGAAAAAGAAATCCATATCAGATTAATTTATGGGGATGACATGCGATATGGTCGCAAGGAACAGTTGTTTTACAGTTGTGGTATTGAATATACTTGGCAGACAAATGAGGAGTAGTGATGTAACCGGGGCTTTTCAAATCAATTCATATCAAGGATGTCCTGAATGGCTACCATGATTGGGACAATTAGATGGCGGTGTTTAAACCATGGAAGAATGGAACCAACTAGAAGCCAAATGAAATCACTCCTGGTGAAACATGTTGGGGTGACAATAAAAAAGGTGGGGGGATAGCATCCCCGATTTCTTATTCCACAATAAGAGATTTTGCAAGAGTTTTAACCATCATTCTAGTTGCAATAGTGCACTGTTTTGGACCAAAGGCACTGGTTTGGACTGAGGAGAAGAAAGAACGAGAGCATAGGCTAGAAATAGCTGAGACAAATTGCACACTGAATTATCAAACGTTACTGAAGGACCTTAAATCGCAAGATCATGGTCAATATGGATGCTAAAGATCGTGAGAGCATTAGAAAAGAGAGTGTACCGATAGGAAAAGGGTTTCCTCAAACCCTGGTGTAGACTTTTTTGTTACATATTCGCCAGTAGCAAAGTTTGCTTCGGTTAGAATAATCATGTCTGTTGTGGCATTGATAAACTTGGAATTACAACAATTAGGTGTCAAGACTAGATTTGTCAATGGTGAATTGAAGGAAGACATCTATATGTCACAACAAGAGGGTTTCCAATTTAAAGGACATGAAAGAAAAAGTCTAGAAGATGAAAAGATCCATGTTTGGACTCAAGTAATACTCTAGGCAAAGGTATTTGTAGTTCCACCAAGCAATCTTAAAGATTGTTTTTAAAATGAGTCCACTAGATCATTAAGATTATATATGGAGAGCAAAGGAATTATCCGAAAAATAAAACAATAAAAATGTATCTTAAGGATGAGGAGGAAATGCATGTCCATGTTAAGCGTAACCTTATCATGCTATGGCAAGCACAAGGTCAGATATTTGGATGAGGAGGAAATGTATTGTCCCGTATGTCCATGTTAAGGGCAGCCTCATCATGCTATGACAAGTGCAAGGTTAGATATTTGTTATGCGGTGGGAGTAAATATCGATCTAATCCCAGAAGGGCACATCGGCGAGTAGTTAAAGAAAAAATTCCGTCATCTCTAAGGCATCAAGGGAATGAAACTATGTTCTGGCATGAGTGATCTAGAAATAATATGTTATACTAGCATATATTCCCATTCAATGAGACGATTGTTTCTTGGTTAAAACAAAAAATAAGGTTATGTTGCGAAGCATAAAATTGAGGCGAAATACATATAATGCAGCATAACGGTAAGTAATACTATTTGGATTTAATTATTTGTCGACAATTTAAAATTAGGTATACTCAATAGATTGGTTGATGTGTATTGTGACAAAAGGTCCGCTATCTCGTTAATAAAAAGTGGAGCAAGTGGCTCCAAGGGCAAACACATCGATGTATCGCTATATTCAAAATATAGCGGAGAGGGGGGAAATGCAAGTCTAGATTATCCCTCGAGTGAGATAGTGGCCAATCCTATGATCAAAGGATTGACTCTAGATAGATTTAGAGTGCATGTAGGACATATGAGACTTGTGGATCCAAAAACCTAGGTGGGATACTACATGTAGTTGCATAGATGGAAGGATTGGGGATGCTTGGAGAACATGGCTATGCAGCTTCTGCTTTGGGGACACAATTGGTCAATATTAAGCAGAATAACATTATATAAAAAGTTAGTGTATGAATGTAAAGTCCACTAATGTGCATCATACATAACATAACTTGTACAATGAAAAGTCGCTAAACTCATACAAGAAAACCTTTAAGGTATTGGCTTAGAGGAAGTATCAAGTGATTCAGTGCAAATCAACACATGTTTGGTTTGGCTGAAAGATGTCAACCGACAGTGTGGGTGCGGAGTGAGATTCCTGGCTGTGTCTGGTGACAAATGTTTCACATGTTCAATGCCATTCATTTGAAATAATAGTGAGTGATAAGACATCTGGAGTACACTACTAGAGTGGTATATAACAAATAGTGCTGTCAGTGGTACATGACAAAATGTGTACACAGTTTTGCCAAAATTAGACACTAACTCCAATCTATGAAGAGCATAGATGAGAATTAACATTGGACAATACAATGGTGACACCATAGTATATGTTTATTGTAGTTAATATAATAGTAATAGGTGATTACACCATATTATGGTGCACCCTCACTTATATAATAGCCTCCACTTGGTGGATGATGTTGCTTCACCAACCTATAGTAGAGAATTAATTAAATGTTAGAGTTAGTTATTTACTGAAGAATTGTATCTCTTAGATAAGATACAACTCTTGATAAACAGACATATCTCTTTCCAAGAGATACAAAGGAGTCTATAAAATATGAGACTCTTCATTCATTATTACGTTACATTTTATTCTCTATCTGTGTTGGTGATTCCCACCCTAGTGGGATTATTATCCACACTATAGGATCCAGTTGTACCACAGAAATATGGTGTCCTTATCATCTACAAGCTTCAAGCCCCGTTGAATATCATCAGGGAAGGGCAACTCAGTAATATCATCGTGATGCATGCCAGCAATATTCTGGACAAAGAATTCCTCAGTAATTAGCAACCGTCCATTGAAACCAGTCTGTGAACCATGCAATTTCTAATAATCCTCCATAACTACTGTTCACAACAAAGTTTGTATAGGTGTTGAGCATTCTTTTACAACAAAATTTAGGCATGCCTAGCCTCTATGAGCTACCATGTCAGCTTTTCTCTTTTTAGAACAGAAAGTTCAAAGTGCACAAAGCCATTCAGTAATGAACTTGCTCCCCAATGATGTTTCCTAACTATGATTAATTCATATCCATGTGGATCATGGACTTGATGGCTGTTGATAAATCACCTTCTAAAATAAGCCTTCAAAACCCAACTTCATAAGCAAAATGCAAGCCGTGCAAAACAGCTACCAGTACAGCTTCTAAAGGATCTTTAACTAGTTTATACTTGAGAATTTCGAATAACAAAATATCCCGAGTTTCAAAATAAAAAAATTGAAAATGTTTCAAAAATATAAATTTGTATTTATTGATGAACAAGTGCAATTTTCTGTTTTTGGTTCTTTTACAAAAAGAATACAAATTTGTACCACTCTTGATTCAGTCCTCTTAATTTGTACAACTTGATTTATTTAATTTAATGACATAAATTTGGAACTGGTCACTAAATTTTGACATGGTATTTGATAAATAAAAAAAACCTTGGTGATGATAAATGTTTGCCTCGATTTGTGGTTCTCTTTTGGCAGCTGAGAAGGCACACTATGCTGCTGGAGATCCAATCTCAGCGTTGAAGACTTATATGACCGAGATCATTCTAGCCAGGGAAGTAGAGTTAAAGGCCATAGAGAAGAAATTACATCAAGTGGTTAAGGATGCCATGGAGTTTGCAGCTGAGAGCCCTGTTCGGCTATTCCTACCCACAGTCAGCTCTCAAGGAATGTGTTTCCGTGTCCAAAAGGTCTTGGAATTGGACCTGATTGGCGATATAGATTTGAGGATCCGAAATTCTCTAAAGGCACTGCTCATGCACAACCTTTCAAGCTTTGGACATCATGCAATCTACTAGCATTGGCATTTAGTATGTGGATGCATGGTTGTAATGTAAGGAGGATTTGTTCTTTAGGTTGCTTACTGTTGATTTGGTGGCTTGATATGTATGCTAGTATTGTGTGAGTGCATCGCATGGGATTACTTTCCATTATTGATTAACTTCTGTTCCTATTTGGATTAGGAGTCTCACGTGCAGCCCTAGCTAATAATTATTTGGCTCATATATATACTATTGTCATGCGGCAATTAAAAAATAGAGTGCAAGTGTCGCAACTAATAGAGCTTCTAGAATATGTAGTTTTCTCTCTTCTTTGTGTGAGATAGCTCTGTTATCTTTGGTGTATTTGGCTCCATAGGTTCAGTGAGAGTGTTACTATTGTAATCTTCCTTTTTTATTAGTGAAATTTCTCCTTAACATTGCCTGTGGATCTAGGCTTTAGGCTGAACTATGTTAATCTTTGTATTTTTTTGTGTAATTGTTTATTTTGTCTTTCTATTTCTTTTTTGTATAAGCCCACTATTATTTGGATACACAATAAATAGATATTTACGTTTCCGCTATTCTCAACAAATTGGTGTCAAAGCTTCTGCTTTTACAACACTTACTATATTTCAAAATCTGAATTCTACCCATTTATGTTCTAAATTTGTGATTTATGGACTTCGGTTTGGAATGGAAAAGCCTAAACCCAGCTTCCATATTATCCATTAATGTTGCCGCAGTTAGTGAGTTTTGTGTTGATTGGGAACATAGCGGTACTCCTAAATGAATTTTTAAGGTGATCAACACATGTTCAAGGGGATGTGGTTTTTCACAATCTAAATTAAATTTAACGTGATTAAATATTTCACATGAACAAGATTCATGCAGCAAAACCAAGTAAACAGCTAAATTCTTATAACTTTAAATTATTTAATTAAATTCAACATAGAGGATTAAATTAACACAACATGCTTAACTACTTGAGCATGTCGTGTCAACTTATATACTAATCAAGAGTTGACACATAAACATAATATGGATTTGAGTGTCAAAGGGGGTTTGTTCTTGGCATTATTAACATAGAGAGCATTCCCAATCCCTTATAATAAAAACCGAGCCCAAAGTTCCATAGTAGCTAACACCTAAAATCCTGCAAGCTTCAAATTTTTATAACAAAAAATAATTAAGAACACAGGCTGTACTTTAATTTGGTTTTCATACATATACAGTCACAAAAAGCAAAATTTGAAAACTATAGTACTCATTCATTACATGAAAGAGTATCAAAGAAAAAAAACTTGCTACTATAAACTACTATCTAATTAAGTCGGCACCTTGAATAGGCGAATAGGACAATAATGGCTATTATTCAGCCACTCGACAATGCATTGCCGATGAAAGATGTGAGAACAAGGCATGCACGTGACACTCGACCCAACGGGAAAATCCTCCAAGCAGATGGTACAAGTATCAGTAGAGCTCAAGTTAAGCCTTCCTCCCTTCAAAGCCGTGATGGCTGATTGAGCAGCAGGTGTAAAAGTATGGTCTTCCACTTCAAATTCCAAACTCAAAATGTGTGTTGTGACAATATTTAAATACACACGCATCAACAAATTTGCAGCAGTTGGGAAATATTTGGAATAATCAAGCAAAACCCCATAAGCCTTGACAATGATCTGATGCACCAACTCCTCGTGTTGTCGGGGGTCGAGTTTTAATGAAGGAGGCAAAAGCTGAGAGAGTTTTGGATACAAAAAATCAGCATCTTGATTGAGAAACTCTTCTTGAAGAATCTCAACAGCAGTGAGTCCGGTTATTTGGAATTGAGTTAGATCTTTAACTTCATCATATTCAGCATCGCTCAAGATATGACGATGAGTGGAGTTGGGGTGTTGACGAAAGACAACAGTGGATGGGTTATTGCGTGAAAGCCTTTCATGGGTTAATCCCACGTCCCACGTATTAACTTTATCTAGAACAACCATGGCCATGGCTCACTACACTATGTTAGGACATATGTGATTTGATGTTAGTAACATATGTCAATATTTTTATGTAATTGGCTAATCTTTTGACAAAACGCATTTTACTTATAATTAGGTAGATCTAGGATGTGTTTAATACTTCATGGAACAAGGTTTCAAGATTAAGTGTTAAAGCCATGCAAGTCTGTCCAAGAAACAAGTGAAGAAGTGCTGGTTTTTAAAACTCAACAGCTAGCATCTATCAAAGTTTAAAAAGCTGTTGAAGCTGAAGCTCGACAGCTAGCTCAATTGATAGGGTATCTGTCAAGAATTATGAAAAACAGATTTTCAGTTTTGTTTTGCATCCAATCAGTATGTGTTTAGGTTTTCTTTTCTCACAACCCTAAACATATATAATGATTATTTTAAGGCCGTCAAAGGTGGCATAGTTGCACAAGTGTAGAGAAAAGCCTTGTTCATGCAAATTGTGATCGGAGATAGAATTTGTTCTAGTTGATCTTTCTCTTGAAAAAGCTGATGTGTTTGTACACCTTATGGTTTTGTGACCAAGGAATTTCATGATCTTCATCGTCTGGATGAACTAAAGAACTTTGCAGCAACATCTTTCTTAAGTTGGTGACCAAGTCGCATTAAAAAGGAGAGTTTTTCACTACAGAACAATTCCAATTGGGTATTGGGTTAAGGGTTCAATTGTAGGTTGGTATAAGGTATTGGGATCCCTTTACTTGTAATTGCTTGTTTTGATAATAGTGGATTCTCGAGAGTGGTGACCTAAAAATCACCCGATGGGGTTTTTGCCGTGTAGGTTTTCCCCATTCGTAAACAAATCACCATGCCAATTTATTTTCCGCTGCATTTATTTATTTGGTGATTTGTTTGTACTGCCACGCATATTGCATGCAAATTGAATTAACTAATTAACTTGGCTAAATCAATTGGTTAATTTATCACAATGGGTCAATACATTCTCAGTCTGTCAAGTGGTATCAGAGCAGTTACACTCTTATTAGGTTTTAATCTTTGCTATGTGATCCATTGACTCCTGTTGTCATGGCTGCAAATGGCTTGAAGAGATCTTTGTTTTTAAATACATCTTGTTTTTCTAATCTCTACTTGTTTGGGTGTATTATAAAATGCAAGTCTAAAAGTTATTTGAATTCTATTATGATGACTATTGGAAAGGATTCAGCTTGACAAAGAAGAAACTAGACTATCTCAGAATGAAAATGTGCAAAGGAGTTTGTCTGAGAAAAATGAAAGTTAAAGGTTTAGTTCACAAAAGACGGATTAGAGAAAACACCATTCCCACTGATCTATCATCTAAGCACGAAGTGTGCTTCATGATGAAGTCCGCATTTAAGGTTATGGACACGTGTTTGTAGTACCTTGATAGCGGCTGCTCAAGACACATGACTAGAAACCGATCTCTCTTCAAGGTTTTCGAGTCTAAGAAAGGTGGTAAGTCACTTTTGGTGATGGGAGCAAATCAGAAATTAAAGGAAAGGGAATCATCTCTCTACCTGGACTGCCAGACATTGCAAATGTTCTATATGTAGAAGGTCTGAGAGTGAACCTATTGAGCATAAGTCAGATATGTGATCAAGACTTCATGGTACTATTCTTAAAGGGAAAATGCCTGGTCATGGATGAGTCTGGAAAGAACCTCATAAGTGGTGTTCGCACTCTAGACAATTGTTATGGCTTGGTTCCTGATGTTGATATTGTGTGCAATAGCATTCGCTTACCAAATGAAGATCTATGGCACCAAAGGATAAGACATGCTAGTTACAAACATCTTTCAATTGTATCTAAGCATGAGTCAGTTTTAGGGATACCAAAACTCAGTAGAGTGAGCAATGTGGTGTGTGGACCATGTCAGCTTGGGAAATAAATGAAAGTTAAACATCTAGGCACGCAGACATTTGCTACATCCAGACCGTTAGAGCTACTACATCTGGATTTTATGGGTCCAATTAGAATAGAGTCTCTTGGTGGAAAGGGATACATCATGGTTGTGGTGGACGACTTCACTAGGTACACTTAGGTCATACTCTTACGATCCAAGTCTGATGCTCCTAAGCACATTGAAGCTTTGTGCACAAGATTGCAAGAATGAGAAGAGTCTGAAGATTAATCGAATTCGAAGTGATCATGGTAAAGAATTTGAGAACTCATATATGGAGTCCTTTTATACAAGATCAGGTATATCTCAAGAATTCTCTGCTCCTATTACTTCTCAGCAAAATGGTGTAGTAAAAAGGAAGAACAGGGTCATTCAAGAGATGGCTAGAGCCATGTTGCATAACAAGGATGTGGCTAGAAACTTGTGGGGAGAAGCCGTTAACACTAGTTGTTATACAGTTAATGGGGTGTATTTTAGACCTGGTACCAAGAAGACTCCATATGAGTTATGGAAAGGAAGAAAGCCAAATGTGAAGTATTTCAAAATCTTTGGAAGTACTTGTTTCATTCTTAAGGATAAAGAGAATGTGGGGAAATTTGACTCCTAAAGCGATGAAGGAATATTTCTGGGATAATCCTCTACAAGTAAGGCTTATCGGGTATACAACAAAAGAACCATGAAGGTAATGGAAACAATAAGTTATTGATGAATCTTCGGATTTTGGTTTTGAGAGATTTAGTGAGGAAATCCCCAAAGAGATTCTTCCTCCCAAGCCCAGGAAAGTTCAAGAAATTGTTAAACAAGAGCCTGCATCCCCTAGTATTCCCGATATTCCAAGTGTTGTAGAAGATTTAGCAGACATATCTACTTCACCTGATTCAAAAACCCATGAAGAGAAAGGACCTTCCTCCATGATCATATTGAATCATCCTCCTGAAGTTATTGTGGGAAACATGAATGAACTTACACTAAGGAAGTGTACAGTTGATAAATGTGTTGCTAACTTTATGTCTTAATCTTGTTATTTGTCGCAGGTTGAACCCACTAAAGTTGAGGAAGCTCTTTAGGGTGAAATTTGGGTTGAAGCTATGCATGATGATCTAGTTCAGTTTCAGAGGAATGATGTCTGGACTCTAGTACCTAGACCGGAGGGTGAGCACATCATCGGCACAAAGTGGATATTCCACAATAAGACTAATGAGAAGGGTAATGTGATCTGCAACAAGGCTCATCTTGTAGCTCAAGGATATTCTCAGATGGAAGGAGTAGACTATGATGAGACATTTGCCCTAGTAGCCCGCATAGAGTCCTTCAGAATTCTCCTAGCCCTAGTATGCCATTTGAAGTTCAAACTATTCCAAATTGACGTAAAGACTACTTTCTTGAATAGGTTCCTTAAAGAAAATGTCTATGTGGCTCAACCAAAATGATTCATTGATCCACACTTTCCGGATCATGTGTTGTACCTCAAGAAAGCACTTTATGGTTTAAAACAAGCCCTTAGAGCTTGGTATGATCGACTTACACAATATTTGGTGTCGCATGGGTTCATAAGAGGAAATGCTGATCAAACTCTCTTTATTAGAAAGGAAGACGACGAGTTGATAGTAGCCCAAGTCTATGTTGATGATATCATCTTTGGGTTGACTAAGGATGAACTTGCTCAAAGTTTCTCAAAACTCATGCAAGGCGAGTTTGAGATGAGCATGATTGGAGAGCTGACTCACTTCCCTGACTTGCAGATTCGTCAAAAAGATTCAAGTATATTCTTATCTTAATCTAAATATGCAAGAAATCTTGTGAAAAAGTTTGGGTTGGAATCTGCTAGTTCTGTTAGAACCCTTATGAGCCCAAATGTTAAACTCACTATTGACTTGTTAGATAAAAGTGTTGATTCATCTCTTTATAGAAGCATGATAAGTAGTCTTCTTTACCTTACTGATAATAGACCTGACATTAATTACAGTGTGGGAGTGTGTGCTAGATATCAGACTAATGCTAAAGAGTCTCATATGATTGTCTTGAAAAGAATCATAAAGTATGTCAAAACCATTGCTGACTTTGGTGTGTGGTACAACAAAGACACAAATGATGTCTTAGCTGGGTACTCTAAGGCTGACTGGGCTGGGAATGCCAATGATAGAAAAATTACATCGGGGGTTGTTGTGAAATTTTAAAGTACTCGCAAATGTACGAACTGTACCGAAGTATAATTTGACAAGAACAAGGGCGAATCCATAGGGACTTGAATGAATGTAGGAAAATTAATTAAACCTTAACCAAATTAATTCTAATCTAGTTTAATAAAAATTGGTTTTTCTGAGATTAAATAAACTAAGCAAATAATAAAATTAAGCAAATAGTTAAATGAAGCAAAAGATATAAAGCAATAAAAAGATGTAAAAAATCAAGAGGAAGGAATTAAGGTTTTGGAATCCACCTTGTAAGTCATATTAGCATATATTTATGATCATTAATTTTTCCCAACTCACTACATGATAATCTAGAAATCAATCTTGCTATCATGGAAAATATTCTCATTAAAATCCTTATTTTAAAAATCAAAAGCATATTCTTCTTCACTTCTTAAGTATAAAATCAAATCATCAATTGTATTCATAGCCGAACAAATTACAAGATATATCCAATTCTAAAAATCAAATCACAAATTGTATCTATTGACAGACAAATCACAAACGATATCCAATTTTATAATCAAGAATTAATAAACCAAGCATTCAATTAATTAAGACAAATCCTAAGTCACGAGAAAAACTTGATTAAACTCATATCTATAATCTCATCTTAGTCAATTGATATGAAGCAAGAACAATTTAAATCATTAAAGAACAACTATTGTGGAAAAAATCAAATCACATAAATATTACTAATAATCCTTAACAAGGTTTCATCCTCAACCCTAATTATAAATTTAGCTACTCATAGTAATTGAAAGAAAACACAAAAATAAAATGCTAAACATTAAACTAGAAAAATAAGTAAAACTAACTGTCATGGAAGAGATAGCCGCAGCTCTCTATACATTCAGCCCTCAGCCCTAGCACTAGCCTCAGCCTCTCTAAATTTTGCCCTAAAGAGCCTTTAAATAGGTCAAGGAATCCTATTACAAGTTGAATTCTCATTTGGAGAAAATCCCAAATTTTTAGGCTTTAATTAACCGACTATTTTGGCCCATTTAACGTCAGAATTCGGGCTTTTGGTAAACTACAAAGTTGTAGCCCTTTAAGTTAAATTTCCAGCCCAACTTGAATAATCTCAATTGGACATCTGAGCCGAAAGTTATACTAAAAATACTAACTAATGTGCAGGCTAGAATCCTAATCCAAATTGGACTTGGATTTGGTGCAAATTTCCTTTGATTCCTTGCTCCAATTGGACCTAAATTTAATTGAGTTGATCTTCTCTTGAATTCATGCTTGGCTGGATGTAAGTTGGCTTTATTCAATTGGCCTAGCCCCACTTTGCATGTAAAGCCCTTGTTACCTGCAACATAAAGATATTATATAATCAATCACAAAATAACACAAAAGTAAGGCCAAATATGTAGATATGTGAGTACTTTATTATATATATTTCATGCATATCAAGGGTTGTTTTTATGTGGGTAATAATCTTATCTCTTGGATGAGCAAAAAGCAGAATTCTATCTCTTTATCCATTGCAGAAGTTGAGTACATCGCTGCTGGTAGCTGTTGCACCCAACTTCTATGGATGCAAAAACTCCTCCATGATTATAGTATTTGTCAAAAGCATCTTACCATCTACTGTGACAATACCAGTGCCATCAACATCTCTAAGAATCCAGTTCAACATTCTTGAACTTAACTTATAGAGATTCGACATCACTTCATTCGGGAGCTTCTCGAAGATGGTACTCTTACTCTTGAATTTATTCTCACTGATGATCAGAAGGCTAACTTGTTTACCAAACCTCTTGACAACAAACAGTTTGAATTCCTTTGCCAAAACATTGGTGTCATCTCCATGGATTGATCTCTCCTTCTCCTCCTTCTTCCTCATGCATTTGCATCTAGTTTTATGCATTGCTTTGTTTTGTTTAACAAGTTTTTGGTTGTTTTCTTTTTAGTTTTTCTTTATTTTTTTTTCATTTAAAAATAAATAAATAAATTGAAAAAAAAATTAGAAAAAAACAAAAACAGTGTGTGTTTGTGTACATTGGTACTTGTGTACCATGGATAGCCATTGAAACAAAGTTTTTAAAACTTTATATCTTTTGTAGCTTAGCTGAGCATCTCTATGCACAACTACCCAAGTGAGCTTTGTGGCTTGTGTTTGTGATGAGTAAGATTAAGTAATCTCTTGTACTTAACACTCATATCACTCTTTTTGATGGGAAGGAATAGAAAATCCTAAGAGAAAGGCATAAATAACAATCTCACCACTGTTGCCCGCCAATCATGAAATGACATTTATATGCTTCGACATAGCAAAAGTGGAATGTCAAATGCTTATCATCATTGGGTATTTCTTTTTTATCTCTTCTATGCCCATGCATGGTTTGCTTAAAAGAAAAAGATGCAAAGAAAAATAAAATCAAAAAGATCATAATGTTTTATATATGATTGCAAGCGTGTATTCTAGGAGATGTGGGAGTTATAGGATATACCTCAAAAGTGATAGTCCTCATTAAACAGTTATGATTGTGTGTGAGTTAAAGTGATTATCTCATATCTCAAATCGTCATAACTTACAGACACTTATGCAATCTTGCAATGTTTTTCACAAACAATACACAATATTCTTTGCTACTTTTGATACATGTGCATGTATAATGTGATTTGGCCATCACAAGGAATACGTGTATTAATGTGTACTCACTAAACTGCCTTAAGTTGTTTTTGAAATATAAAATTAATTAGACTTGTTTAGTGTGTGTGTGTGTGTGTTGGGGATCTAAAAGCTGAATTTTTTCTTGTTGAGAGATGATTTTGAGAGCTTAAAATGTTGTTTTGATCTTTGGTTGTGTAGCATGTTTGATTTCATTCATGTTTGTGTTTTTCTCTTCTTGAAAAACTGTTTTTAAGCAAACTCGATAACTATCCATCGAGACTCTTCAGGTACTTTTTATCACATTCTCGATAGCTCTCGATAGCTACTTCGATCCATCGAGAAACCTTCTGGATGCTCGATAGCTTCTCGATAGCTACCTCGATCCATCGAGCTTCTTTGCTTTGGAAACCTCTGGATAGCTCCTCGATAGCTTGTTTGATAGCTAGTTCTCGCGCCTTTTTAATTCTCAATAACTCTCGATCTGTCGAGAATTATGATTTCCTATATATACGTTTAGCACGATTTTAGATTCACTTTTCTCGATCTTTCTCGATAGTATCTGACCTCTCAACTTCCCAAACTTCTCTCTCTTACTCAAAACCTTCAACCCACATGATTTTTAGCCTCTCCTTGTCTTTAATCACTTGGTAAGATATCTTTCTCTCATTCTTCATGCATTTCATTCATTTAGATCTAGGTTTGGGTGTTTGAAAATTTTTTGGGGTTTTTCAAAATTAATGATTTTTTCTCAAAATTTTTGGGTTGGGTTTTATTAAAATGGTTTAAAAAAAATCATGCATTGCATCACATTTGTATTATAACAATGTTTGATGCATTTTAGATGTGTGTTTACTTTATTGCAATGATTGTGTGTTGTTAGGTTTGGATTGGGCTGAGCCCATGATGTATTTATGTTTGCATGTCATATGTTCATGCATTTTCATGCGTACGTACCTTCAAGTTTCTATATTCTTATATGTATTGTGTTGTTCGTACTTTTCTAATTCTCTCTCTCTCCCCCTCTGTCTCTCTCTCTCTCTTGCGTTAATTGCTACATGGCATCCAAATGCAAATCTACTTCATCCCAGAACCCTCTGCATTCTAGGGCATCGTCTTCCTTTGATCCTACACCTTCTTCCATTCAGTTCTGTGATGAGAGGGCCCTTAAGGACTTCTTGGAGAACTTTTCTAGACGAGGCATTCATTCGGAACGCCAAGTCATCCTATGAGATTTTTCCGATACTAACCTACCCACTATCATCTATTGTCGGGGTTGGGAGTTACTATGTGGCGTTCCGATCACCTGTCCCTTCGTGATCAAGCAGGAGTTTTACTCCAACATGCATGAATTTGATTCTTGCTGTTAAAAGAAGTCAACTAAACTTCCTTCTCTTTCTCACCACACGGAACTCTTTTCCTTTAGTTTCTTCTTGCAAATCCTAACTTTGCCCAGTTATTCTATGGGTTAACGGCATATACACTTGTTGTTATATTGACTTCTTCTCGATTAGCAGCAGCAAACAATCATGTTTTGACTGCTTTCCTCTCGTTAACAACACCCTTTTTTGCTTTCCTCTTCTTTGCTTACTTTTGGTGTTGTGTCTTCCTTTGTTCTTATACTCCTTTTTTGTCTTGTTTGTTCGCATGCACACCTATTGTTTCGAGGTATGTGCATTGTGGTCACTTCAGATATTGTATCTGAGGTGCTCCATGTCCCGAGGGTAGCGCATCTTGACAACCCCGGTTGTGATCGTCTGAGGACTGTGTCCAAAGACAAGCTTATGTCTTTGTTCTGTGAGACTCCTTCTTTTCGGGGTGATCGATAGAACACCCGTTGCTCGACCTTTGCTAAAGGTCTGAGATTTTTTAACATGGTGATGACATTTATCCTTCAACCTTTGTCACACTATAAAACTATCACGAAGCCTTATGCTCGCTTTTTGTTATCCCTCAGTGAGGATCTTTCTATTGACTTCCTTTCTCATTTTATCTTTTCCCTCATAAATGTCAATAGGGACACAGTGACTCGTGATAAGCTCAAATATTCCTTCAGCTATCACGAGGATTCTTCACCATTTTTTAGTCTCCTTTCCTCCGTCCGGTCACTTCTTCGTCATAGGTGCCATTGACGCAGTTACTATTAGACGGAGTGATGCTCAGCTTCACCCGAGGCGGACGCAGACCGAGACGATAATTCCTCTGGCTCCTGCAGCTCCATCCACCTCCGCTCCTTCTTCAGTGGGTGGAGTGACACTTGAGGCCATCATGGAACAACTTGTGCGCATAGATGCTAACCTTGACACTCTTAGTGATGAGTTGTGTCAGGTAAACACCCATATTGGCTGTATTGCACGACGACAAGCGGTCATGGGTGGTTTCATTATCGCTTCCTCTCCCTCTCCGCCAGCCTCTCAGGATGAGAGTGACGATGGTTCTGGTAGTGAAGATGCTGATGAGGACGATGATGCTAGCTCGCCTAGTGATGATGAGATGTCTACTTGATATACTTGCCCTTTGTCACTCGTGACAAAAAGGGGGAGTAACATAGGGGGACGGTTAGCATAGGAGATTTTTGTTAGGGGGAGTGTCCATATTCTTTGAGGGATGTAGTGAGGTTTATATATATATATATATATATACATTTACCTTATGTATATTGGTCTTGTGACCATTTGACATACATTGTACTTATCATTGGATATATATATATATATATATATATATATATATATGTTAATGTATGTTATTCACCTATCTTTTCATGTGTTGTTTTTTTTCTTTTTTTATACACATGTTTCTTATTTATTGTATGCAATCTATTATTTCTGTTTCACACTAAGATGCCGTCATGAGTTTTGTTTAAAGTGTTTCAGAAATACAGGTTGTCAAAGTCTACTTGCCATAAACTCTCTTCTTGTAAAGTTTTCAAGAGTTTGTGTTAGGATAAATTTTATTGTATTCAACAAGTGAGTATGAGTTGAGTGATTTATGACTTCTCTCATATGTTCATTTGTTTGTTGTGGTTTTGTCATGAATTACCAAAGGGAGAGATTGTTAGGACATATGTGATTTGATGTTAGGAACATATGTCAATATTTTTATGTAATTGGCTAATCCTTTGACAAAATGCACTTTACTTGTAATTGGGAAGATCTAGGATATGTTTAATACTTCATGGAACAAGGTTTCAAGATTAAGTGTTAAAGCCATGCAAGTCTGTCCAAGAAACAAGTGAAGAAGTGTTGGTTTTTAAAGCTCGACAGCTAGCTCAACAGCTGGCATCTATCGAGGTTTAAAATGTTGCTGAAGCCCGAAACTCAACAGCTAGGTCGAAAGATAAGGTATCTATCGAGAATTATGAAAAACAGATTTTTAGTTCTGTTTTGCATCCAATTGTGAGTATGTGTTTAGACTTTCTTTTCTTACAACCCTAAACATATGTAAGGATTATTTTAAGGGCTGTCAAAGGTGGCACAGTTGCACAAGTGTAGAGAAAAGTCTTGTTCATGCAAATTGTGACCGGAGATAGAATTTGTCCTGGTTCATCTTTCTCTTGAAGAAGCTGTTGTATTTGTACACCTTAGAGTTTTGTGACCAAGGAGCTTCATGATCTTCATCATCTGGATGAGCTGAAGAATTTTGTAGCCAACGTCTTTCTCAAGTTGGTGATCAATTCACATACTGGGATCCGCGCATTTATTGGTTAGTCATGTACTGGGAGCCATGCATTGAAAATGAGAGATTGTCACTACAGAACAAGTCCAATTGGGTATTGGAGTAAGGGTTCAACTATAGGTTAGTATAAGGTACTAAGATTCTTTTACTTATAACTGCTTGTATTGATAATAGTGGATTCTCGGAAGTTGTGACCTTAAAATCATCCGTTGGGGTTTTTGCCATGTAGGTTTTCCTCATTCGTAAACAAATCACCGTGTCAATTTATTTTCTGATGCATTTAGTTATTTAGTGATTTGTTTGTGCTGCCACGCATATTGCATGCAAATTGAATTAACTAATTAACTTGGCTAAATCAATTGGTTAATTTATCACAAGGGGTCAATACATTCTTTGCTTGTCACACTACACTGTCACTGCAACAGGAAAAAGAGAGAGAGAGAGAGAGAGAGAGAGAGAGAGAGCCTTATAATTTTTCAAAAGAGATAAACTAAGTTTGTGATATCAAAAATTGAAAGTAACACCAACTTTCACTTTTATTTGTAGAATTGAGAGAGGCAGTGGAGAAACGTTTCCGATTAAGAAGAGGAAAGAAATCTTTTGGCTGTGATTTTTTTGTTTTTTGTTTTTTTTTTGAATAGACTGACTTGAATTCGGGATCATTTTATTTTTTTATGGTTCGTGTGATATTTATTTAGAGTTTAGAGGATGGATCGGGTCTTTTTTGAAGATAAAAAAATTGACACTGAAGGTGGATAGTAAATTAATAATAAACTAGTAACTATAATGAGCTCATATGAAAATCACATCTATGTTAACATATACTAACTATATTTACTATGTTAATACTAACTATATTTACTTAGTACTTCAATGTTAGAAAGCTAACAAAAAAAAAAAAAAAAATTATATCCATTACTTTATGGACAAAATTTAATCCGATATTCACTTAAGAAGTTGACATGTACCATTGTCCTCTGCAAAACACATAACCAAGAACCAACTTACCTACACTTAACCCCACTCAACTTAGTTAACTATCATTATTGATTACAAATTAAAAATAAAAGAAAAGGAAGGAAAAAAGGTAAATTCAAATAAATCTTCTTCTATGCTTAATGGCACATGTTACCTTCTTAAAGTGGTTTGAAGGGATTGGCCCAGAACTAGTTACGAACAATATTTTTTAGCTAAAGAAAAACTCTCCTTGTTTTTCTTTGCTTTCACACACACTAATTATCTATCTCTTATGTCTCATGGCTAAAGAAAAAATTTCTTGTTTTTTTTTACTCTCACACACACTAATTATTTATCTCAAATACAACAATACTTTACTCTCACCTCTATAGCTTTCTTCTCTTCTTCCTTCTCTTTTTCGCATAGTTCTCCTTTGATATCTCTCTCTACGTGGCACCTCTTTCTTTGGAACTTCACAATATCAAACAAAACTTCACAAATTCTCATTGATTTGTGTGATTTACAAAAAAACCGTTGTTGACAAAACCCAAACCATTTTGTCTCTCTCCTTGAGTTATCTCCCAAGTAATAATTCATTTTTTTTCTCTCTGATTTCATGCTCTAGTTTCCCTCCCTCCATAGGGAGGACCCTTGAGCTAAAGCCCTAAATTTTTTTTAGTATTATCTATTTTTAATACTCTTTCCTATTCCCCTTATAACAAGGAATGCATTACTTCTTTAACAAGGAATACACTTTCTTTCCACACTAAAGAATGGTGTATCTTTCCATACTAAGGAAACTCAAATTAATTTTTCTTTCTTCAACTAGAAAACCCAATCAACTTTCCAAGTCACAATTGAAATTTGAGGAAATTTTCCAACAAAAAAAAAAAACATTAAATTAAAACTTTGACATAATCTTTTTAAAAAAATGAATCCTCAAATAATTTAAAATTTCACAATTAGATCCGCGTATCAATCAAATTATACGAAAAGTAAATTTGATTTATATGCCCCGTGAACAAGTTTCATGAGGCAAAGCCATTAACAATCTTGAACCTTTGAATCTTTTAATTAAATACAATATTTTTTAATAAAAAAATAATAACTTCTTTATTTATTTTAAGAATAAAGTGATCTTAATTAAATAAAAGCCAAATTAGCTTGAAAGACAATGTTCAGGTGAGGAGGAAAATTTTCCATCCACACCAAAAAAATATGTGACATTTATTTATAGCATTCCTAATAAAGTAATAAGTGACAAAATTGCATTGACGGCATACACTTGAAAAACTAATAGAACATGAAGGATTCTGATGATGCCAAAAATACCACCAGTGAGTCATACAAAGCTTGCACACTCGAAACGACACCTGCACAACAAAAAGGAGAAGACCTAACAGAGAGCACCGGTGTGGTGCTGGCCAAATACCCTCCGATGGTCAAGTTAGAACTTGTTACAACTCTAGAGTGCTAGAGAGGGCGTAATTATGCGTACCTCGATTTGTGAGGGTATTGGGGCTTCTATAGTAGTAGAGGGTTGACCTCTCTTCCTTGGAGTAGAAGTCTTTTCCTTATAGGAGTCCTCATGAGCGTAGATTGCGGAATCCTTTCCATGTAGGACACTAACACTCAGCGTGGGATATAAGTCATTTCCTTATATACTCATGCGTGGTGGCCAAGACAAAGATTTTATTAGAACCGTCAGCTTCAGGACTGTCAACTTAACTTTTACCCTTCGGCCATATCGGCGTCAGCCTTAAGATGGAGTTAACCCCTTGGAGCAGGCTTCCTTCCATCTTCGTCCTGTCACATCAATGTTCGTCAGCTATGGGGTCTTCAGTCTCTTACTTAATTAATCCCGTCAGCCTAAGCTGTAGACTCTGTTCCATGACGCAACCGACGGGTTTAGCATGGCCACTTGTTATAATTTTGCTTATCAGTTGCCCCCTACTCCATATCTCCGCCAGTTCGAACTGACGGGTTATGGAGTTACATTTTTTTGTTATTAATTTTCACTTAAGCCAGGAGAGAGAAAATAACTCAAAGGTGACTCCTCGAGCAGCCAATATTAAATACTCGGACACGTGGCTTACTCTGGTTGGCTCCGCGTTTGGACGAAGGCATCGCTTCGTCTTCCGCGCCTTTTCCCCTTATATGTAACCCACTTCTTCCCCCCATTTTTCCCATTTTATCTTTACTGATTCTTGGAGAGAGGATCCGTCGCCTTTGTTCTGCCACTTTCCTCAACACCGTCAGCTGAGCTGCTGCCGTCGCTTCCAAAAACCATCACCCATTGCGAGAAACTTGTAAGTCCTTTTTCTTTCTTTGTACATGCTCTATTTCAATTAATTTTTTATAGCGAGGTCGTCATCCTAGGTGCTTAGAATAAATCTGTCACTTGTAGGTAATCAGATGTCAAGTGACGCGTCGAATGATCAATTGTCGATCCGTGATGGATCGGGCTACGACGAGGTATTTGGTTTAGGTGATGAGTTCGGGGGCTTTTCCTGGTCGTCAGAGAGAGAGTCGTCTGCCCAATCTCCCGACGAGGAGGTAGGGAGTCACGGTGATGAAGCTCAGGAGGAGGTAGTAGGTGAGGAGGGTGATGTTGAGGAGGAAGAAGAGAGGGATAGTGACGGAGATGAAGGTGACGAGGAGTCCTGTGAGGGAACTTCAGGAAGTCTAGGAGGTAGCCGTCCCTTCATCCTTCCCGAGGAATAGGCCATTAATAAATTTTTACCAAAAATGAGTGAAAAGGTATTGAAGGAGTTATGCATTCGTTTCCAAATCCCAGACCACATCCCAATCCATCTCCCTAGGGAGAATGAAAAGTGCTATTTGGGGAGAATCGCAGATGTTGGTATGTATGATGCCATGTTTGCTGCAGGGCTCAAACTGCCCCTGAGGCAAGTCCGACTTGCCCGCAACTGAGCACTTGCATCAAGTGCGAGGGCCCCATAGGGTCCCTGACGGCCTTGCACCGTCAGCTGGCTGATTTTCTAGGGTTGTCTATTAGCCAGATTGCCCCAAATTCATGGAGGATCTTTATAAGTGCTGAGATCCTATGGGGTCGTCTAAGTGGAGGACACCGTCAACTTACTTTAGAAGAATTCTTCTATTGCTATAGACCCCAGTACCTTTCTTCTTCTAAGGGGATGTACCATTTTACCGTTAGGGAGAGAGAGTCAAAGTTAGTATTTGAGATGCCAGATTCCAATAGATTTTGGAAGAGTAGGTACTTTTTTGTTAAAGGGACGGACTGGGTGTGCCGTCAGGAAGAATGTGAAACGATTCCCCATGGTTATTTTGATAATACATGGGCCTTCGTCAAGGATTCAGGTTTCAACCAACAGCTTCTAACCCCGTCAGTTTTTTTATAAACTTTATTTTATTATTTTTTTTTATAGCGTCTAAACATCGTCAGCTTATTTTCCTTTTCAGCCAACATTTGCCCTCTTATAACTGACGAGCAAAGAGACTTCATCCGTCAGGTTCTTGAAATTCCTTTGGAAGAGCGAAAGTGCTAAAATTTAATTACTCTTGACACTCTTTACGTATACTGTAGGGGTCCGGAACCGACACCAAAAGCTCTCAAGTTGGAAGAATTTTCTCATTGTCGTAAGTGGTCTTTTCCGTAGTCCGTCACTCTCAGCTTCTGCCGTTAGTTTTTTCTCATGTGTCTTACTTTTGCAGAAATGGAGGCAGCAAGGCAACGGATAAGGGCTGCAGCTGCTCATCAAAAAGAAGAGAAGAGGGTAAAGGGGGAGCTCACATCTTCGTCAGCCCCTAAGACCATCGCCAAGGTTTCGTAGAAGAGGAAACCCAACGAGAAGGACGACCGTCCCTTTAAAAAGGTGGCCGTCACTTCTAGGAGTGAAACCCCAAAAAAGTCGCCCCCCAAATCTGGTCATGGAGCAGGGAAGGGGGTGATGACCTCTTCCGATCCTGTTCTTAAGGGTCCCTGTTGCCTACTGATGCATAAGGACTATGCTGTCCAAGAGGTAGAATCATTCATAAAGCCGACGGACATAGATCCTTGTGCTTTGTTGGGGACGGAGGACCTCGGAGCGTCAGCTTTGTTTGACTTAACACGGGTAGGCCGTTTCTCCTGGCAACATCATTTTTATTTTTATTTTTTTTAACGACCAACAGTTGTGTCCTTTTTAGGCCTTGGTACGTGTAAAAGCACTCTAGGACCGTTGTGCGGCCAAGGAAAGGGTCGCCACCCGCGTCAGCAAACACAATACCAACTTGTTGAACCAGTAGGCACAATACAAGGAGGTCGTCCATCTCTTGAACGTGGAGTTGAAAGAGACAAAACAGACGTTGGAAGGGGCAGACCGTCAAAGGGAGAATTTAGAGTAAGAACTGACGGCCTTGCGCGGTCAGGTGGAGATGGCTGGGGCTGACGCGGTTAAGAAATTCAAGGCGTCAAATTCCTTTATCAATTCCTGTGGGGAATACTACGGTACTGGATTCGACGACTGCCTTAAGCAGGTCGCGTCAGCCTTCCCAGACTTGGATTTATTTGGGATCACCTTAGATGACACTCAGCCGATGACGACTGCCTTAAGCAGGTTGCGTCAGCCTTCCCAGACTTAGATTTATTTGGGATCACCTTAGATGACGCTCCGCTGATGACGACTGCCTTAAGCAGGTCGCGTTAGCCTTCCCAGACTTGGATTTATTTGGGATCACCTTAGATGACGCTCCGCCGATGACGCCTGCTAATGACTCCGTCAACGTTGATGGTAACGACTCTGAGGACGCTCCTCCAGCTGAGGATAGTGGCATTGTTTTGGCCCAACTTGCTGCAAACCCTCCAGCCCCCACTTCTAATCCTTCTGTGGAGGTCCTGGACGTGGAAGACCCCCTCCCCCTCGGTTCAGAAAAAGTAGAATGACTTCAAATAACGCCCCTTCTGTTCAACCATCATTTTTTGCAATTGATATCTTCTATTCCATTTTGCAAACAACTTCTTAAGTGCCCATTGGGCTTTTATTTGTAATACTTAAGCAACTTTTTAAGTGCCCCTTTCAGCTTTGATTTATGAGTAATGTACTCTTGCTTGCAATACTTTAGTAACCGTCGCTTTTGATCATTTGTGTATGGCTATTTTGTCCGTGTGCTTTATTTTCTTGCTTTGTAGACTAAATTTATTTTCTAGCTGCATGCTGAGGTCGTCAGCCTGGCTGTGGGTTGTAATTTAGTATTTGTGATTATGACTCCGTCAGCTTAGTAAAGCCGTTGCCCTCTTTTTAGGGGATTTTTAGTCGTTCCTTTATTTTCAAAGTTGTTTAATATTGGGCTTGTCTTGTTTTAAGGGTACGTTGTGTCCGTCGACTTCTTGCACTAGACATCCCTTATTGAAATTCCACCCCCATTTTTTTGAGACCGTCACTTTGTTGAGGTCGTCTTTTTGTTAAGGCTGTCTCTTTCAAGAGCCCGTCTCTTTTGATGAGTCCGTCGCCTGGACTTTTAATTTTATGGCTTTGTTCATATTATGAACTTAACGGAGCCACTTTGTTGGGACCGTCTCTTTCAAGAGCCCGTCTCTTTTGACGAGCCTTTCATATGGACTTAATTTTATGGCCTATCCTCTTGGGATTGACTCATCAGCCTCAAGGGCTTACAGTCGCCCATTGTTGCAGACTGAAAGTTGTCTACTTTTCAACTTAGAATGTTTCACCTTTTGTGTTATTTGTCTTTTGCAACCTTGTAAATAGAAAACGTCAGCCTTATTGCCTCGTCCGTTTTGTGGATTTGGCCAATACGTCAGTCTTTTATTAGACCGTTAATTATATGGATTCGTCCACTTTGTGGACTTGGCCAACTTGTGAGCTTTTTATTAGACTGTCAACTATATAGATTCGTCCACTTTGTGGACTTGGCCAACTTGTCAGTCTTTTATTAGACCGTCAGTCTTATTGCCTTGTCCGTTTTGTGGACTTGGCCAATACGTCAGTCTTTTATTAGACCATCAACTATATAGCTTCGTCCATTTTGTAAGTAGAAACTTTAGTTGTTCTGAATAAACTCCTCTTATTGCCATGCATTTATATAAAAAGTAGTTTCGAAAAAGAAAACCTGCCCTTTGGGCTTATTGTAGCAAAAACCAAATTAAAAAATCTGCCCATTGGGCTTATTGTAGAAAAAACTAAAGTAAATGATAAATCTGAGGAGTATAACTGAAATTTGCTGCGGTAAACTATGAATAAAGGGGGGTGTTGTCCTTCACGTCGTCATCTCTACTGGTAGTATTTTCGCAAGTGTTCAGCATTCCAAGGATGTGGCAACTCTCGTCCATCTAGCATCTCCAGATGGTAGGTGCCCTTCTTCTACCACACGTGACTCGGTAAGGTCCTTCCCAATTTGGGCCGAGTTTTCCTTGGGTCGGGTCTCTTGCTGCGCCCATGACTTTCCTTAAAACGAGGTCTCCAACCTGGAAGTTTCTGTGTCTGACCCAGAGTTGTAGTGCTTGGCCATGCGGTCCTGGTACCGTGCGAGCCTTTGTTCCGTTGTTGCCCTGACTTCGTCCACTAGATCGAGCTGTAGACGTATGGCCTCGTCGTTTTTTCTTTCGTCATGGTTATGCACCCTGTAGCTTGTGAGTCCGACTTTGGCTGGGATGACTGCTTCGCTCTTGTATGTTAGTCGGAATGGTGTCTCTCCTGTTGGTGTCCTTGCCGTAGTCTTGTAGGCCCAAAGTACACTCGGCAACTCTTCTGCCCATATACCCTTTGCTCCCTCGAGCTGAGTCTTGATAATCTTCAGCAAGGATCGGTTCGTGACTTCGACCTGTCCGTTGGCTTGAGGGTGGTCGGGGGAGGAGTAATGGTTCCGTACCCCTAGCTGGGAGCAGTTGATACATCACCAAACGAAATTCGGTACGTTTTTCTCCGTAATGGTGACCAAGGCTTCAGCTTCCACCCACTTCGTAAAGTAGTCGATACCCACAACCAGAAACTTCAGCTGTCGTATTACCGTCGAGAATGGCCCCATAATGTCTAGTCTCCATTGAGCGAACGGCCATGGTGCCGTCATTGGGGTAAGTTCTTCGGGTGGTTGTCTAATAACATTACTGAACCTTTGGCACTTGTCGCAACTCTTTACATAAGCCTCGGCATCCTTCTGCATGGTTGGCCAAAAGTGCCCCGTTCACACTAGCTTATGCACTAATGATCTGGACCCTGAATGGTTTCTGCAGATTCCTTCGTGCACCTTTCTCATGACGTAGTCCGCTTCCTCAGGACTTAACATCTCAAGAATGGCCGGGAGAAACCCCTTTTGTATAGGACATCTCTTATTAAGACGAATCTTGCTGCTTGGACTTTCAGCTTTCTAGCGGCCTCCTTTCCGTCCGATAATGCGCCATTCTTCAAGTAAGAGACTAACGGAGTGGTCCAATTGCTTTCGGAGCCTATCTCTTGTACATTAGTGGAATCTATTAGTGGTGAAAGTTGAACAAAAGAGAGTACATTACCCAGGGTGGTCATATGTTCGGCTGAGGTAGCTTTGGCCAAGCAGTCAGCTTGCTCATTATCTCCCCTAGGGATTTGTACGATTTTGGCCTTCAGCTTGTCTACCCTTTCCCTTGCTTGGTCCAGATACATTTTCATTCTTTCACCTCGACACTCATAGTCCCCATTTATCTGGTTGGTGATGACCTAAGAGTCACAGTAAATGACCATGTTTGCGGCTCTTGCAGCTTTGGCGAGGTCGAGCCCTACTATTAAAGCCTCGTACTCCACTTCATTGTTCGTGGTAGGGAAATCAAGGCAGACCATGCACTCAACTGTGTCTCCTTCAGGTGTCAGTAGCACAATGCTGGCTCCCCCAGCCTGCCTATTAGATGATCCGTCTACATGTATGCTCTACTGTGGAGATTCCTCTACCCCCCTGTCTTCGTCATTTGTGAACTCTGCTATAAAATCTGCGACAATCTTTCCTTTAATGGCGGTTCATGGGCGATACTGGATATCAAACTCACTCAATTCTATGGCCCATAGCACTAACTGGCCAGCAGCTTCTGGGTTGCTCATTGCCCGCCATAAAGGCTTGTTGGTTAAAACGATCACCTATGGGCTTGAAAATACCGCTTGAGTTTACGTGCTGCCATAATCAGTGCAAAGGCGAGTTTCTCTATGGGTGGGTATCTTTCTTCGGCACCACGAAGTGCCCGACTGGCATAGTAAACGGGATTTTGCACTCTTTCTTTCTCTTTGATCAGGGCGGCGCTGACGACAGCAGGGGAAACGGCTAGATAGAGAAAAAGTTCCTCACCAGCCTGCGAGGGACTTAGTAATGGTAGGGAAGAGAGATAAGCTTTTAACTCTTCAAATGCTTGCTGGCACTCGGCAGTCCATTCGAAGGATTTCTTCAGCGTGCGAAAGAAAGGTAAGCATATGTCCGTCGCCCTTGATACGAATCTATTCAGTGCCGCTACTTTGCCATCAAGGCTTTGCACTTCCTTCACATTTTTTGGGGGTGCCATCTCCATTATGGCCCGGATCTTGTCCGGGTTTGCTTCGATGCCTCTCTGCGATACCATGAATCCTAGGAATTTTCCCGCTGTCACTCCGAAGGTGTACTTTCCTGGATTAAGCTTCATGTTGTAGGAGCGAAGAGTGTCGAATGTTTCCTTGAGGTCTTCCAAATGGTCTTCCTCCCTTTGGCTTTTCACCAACATATCGTCGATGTAGACTTAGACATTTCTCCTAATCTGCTACGCGAACATCTTGTTCATGAGCCTCTGATACGTCGCGCCCGCATTTTTTAGGCCGAATGGCATTTCTTTATAACAGAAGAGGCCTTGACTAGTAACGAACGAAGTTTTCTCTTGATCGGCTTTGTGCATCCTGATCTGGTTGTAACCAGAGAAAGCGTCCATAAAACTTAATAGCTGGTGTCGAGCTGTAGAGTCTACTAGACTGTCAACCCTTGGGAGGGGGTAGTTGTCTTTGGGGCATGCTTTGTTCAGGTTGGTTAAGTCCACGCACATCCTCCACTTCCCGCTGGCTTTCTTAACCATTACAACGTTTGCTAGCCACTCGGGATAGTAAACTTCTCTAACAAAGTTCGCCTCCTGTAGTTTGCGGACTTCTTCAGCTATGGCCTGATCTTGTTTTTGGGAGAACACCCGCTTCTTTTGTCGAACGGGTGGAAAGGAAGGTGACATATTCAGCCTATGCACCATGACCGAAGGGTCTATTCCTGACATGTCTTCGTGGCTCCAGGCAAACATGTCCCGATTTTCCTTAAGGAATGTTATGAGTTCTGAGCGTACTTTTGAGCTGGCGAAAGTACCAATCCTTGTGGTCCTGTCCGACCAGGAGTTATCAAGGGGTATCTCCTCGAGCTTCTCTACGGGTTTTGCCCCTATCCGCTGCTCTTCTATGCTCATGGTTTGCAAATGATCATCCATTTTCAGCATTGCAATATAGCGTTCCCGTGCACCCACTTGGTCCCCTCGTAATTCCCCTACTCCGTACTCAGTGGGGAATTTGATCATCAGGTGATAGGTCGAGGTTACGGCCTTCCAGGAGTTAAGGGTAGGTCGCCCTATGATGGCGTTGTAGGCAGAAGGGCAATCGACCACAAGGAACGTGACGTTCCTAGTGGTTTGCTGAGGATAGTCTCCAATAGTGACTGGTAACATGACCGCGCCTAGGGGGTACACTTTTGTTCCGTCGAACCCGACGAGTGGAGCATTGGTTGGAACTAGTCGCTTTCTGCTGATCCACATCTGTTGGAATGCGGGGTAATAGAGAATGTCTGCGGAGCTTCCATTGTCGCCCAAGACCCAGTACACATTATAGTCTCCTACCTGAAAGCTAACGACCAGTGCATCGTCATGCAGTTGGTGGAGACGTCGGGCATCTTCTTCCAAGAATCCAATAAGAGGGTTGTCGACTTGCAGCATCTTCAGGATGACGCTTGTGAGTTGGACATTCGGGACCGCTCTAAGATAAGTCTTATGAGCCCTGTTTGATAGGCTGTTGGCGGCCGTTCCCCCTACAATCATCCTTATGTCTCCCAAGGGTTTCCTCGGTTGTTCGTTGTCTCGTCGGGGAGCTTGCTCTTGAGGAGGCAGATCTGCTCTTTCCTTGCTAATGAACTTTTGCAACTTCCCTTGTCTAATGAGGGCTTCAATCTGCTGTTTCAAGTCATAGTAGTCAGTTGTATCATGTCCGTGGTCGTGGTGGAAGCGGCAATATTTGTCTCTAGACTGCTTGCTAGGATCCCCCTTTAGCTTTCCGGGAAAGGTCAGAGCCCCTTCGTCCTTGATTTGCATTAGGACTTAATCTATCGGGGTGGTCAACGAGGTGAAGCTTGTAAACCTCCTTCCCGGGGGCTTAGAACGCCTTTCATCCCTTCGCCCTCCTGTCCTTGGCTTCTTCCGCCCTTGGTCTTGTCGTGCATCCTCTTGCCTCTCCCTTTTTCTTGGTTTTTCCTCCCGAGCCTGTAGCGCGTCTTCGTCATTTATGTACTTGGTGGCCCCGTAGAGTACTTCTTACATGGTCTTAGGGTCGTTTTTGTATAGTGAGAACAAAAACTTACCCTTTCGCAACCCATTTATGAAGGCTACTACAAGTATTTTGTCGTCAGCTTCGTCGATCGATAGCACTTCCTTGTTGAAGCGCGTTATGTAGGATCTTAGCATCTCGTCCTTTGGTTGCTTGATACTCATCAAGCATGCCATGAACTTCTTATACCTGTGTCTCCCAAATAAAGTGTGTAGTGAACTGAGCGCTTAGCTCTTTGAAAGTGCTGATGCAGTTCAACGTCAGTCGGCTGAACCATACCCTTGCGGGGCCCTTCAGCATTGTAGGGAAGGTCCTACACATGATTTCGGCCGCTACCCCTTGAAGGTGCATCAAGGTCTTGAAGGTCTCTAGGTGATCCAAAGGGTCTTTCAGTCTGTCGTAACTGTCTATATGCGGCATGCGAAATTTATGTGGTAGGGGGAAGGAATTGACAATTGCAGTGAACGGCGAGTCAGTGTGATTTACCAGATCGCCAAGGTCGTTGGATACCCATCCTTTGAGGGCATTCATCATGACCTCCATTTGTTCCTTTATTGCCTGTATCTCCGTGGCAATGTGTAGTTGAGTTGCATCCGTGAGGGATGGCATGCTTAAATTTTGACGCTTCAGTCTACTCAGAGCATTACTGCCCTCCTGTCTTTCTTGTTCTCTTCTATTAGCACTGGTGCCTTCTTGGTCCTGCTCTTGAGTGCCATGACCTGCATTTTTCTAGCGTAACTGTTCCTCCAGATCGTGGTTCTGCTTAGTAAGGTGCTCTACGGCGGCAGCCAAGGTCTGCACCTGCCTTTCGAGGGCCGCTGCATAGGTTTCGTCTCCCTGAACGTTGTTCGTTGTTGCGATTGAGTGAGTCAGCACCATGCAACTCTTTTGTCCAGAAAGTGTTTGCTATGGCTTACAAAACGTCCTTTCCCACAGACGGTGCCAACTGATGATGTCGAAAATACCACCAGTGAGTCACACGATACTTGCACACTCGAAACGACACTTGCACAACAAAAAGGAGAAGACCTAACAAAGAGTACCAGTGTGGTGCCGGCCAAATACCCTCCGAAGGTCAAGTTAGAACTTGTTACAACTCTAGAGTGTTAGAGAAGGCGTAATTATGCGTACCTCGATTTGTGAGGGTATTAGGGTTTTTATAGTAGTAAAGAGTTGACCTCTCTTCCTTGGAGTAGAAGTCTTTTCCTTATAGGAGTCCTCATGAGCGTAGATTACGGAATCCTTTCCTTGTAGGACATTAACACTCAGCGTGGGATATAAGTCATTTCCTTATACACTCAAGCGTGGCGGCCAAGACAAAGATTTTATTAGAACTGTCAGCTTCAGGACTGTCAACTTAACTTTTACCCTTCGGCCATATCGGCGTCAGCCTTAAGATGGAGTTAACCACTTGGAGCAGGCTTCCTTCCATCTTCGTCCCGTCACATCAATGTCCGTCAGTTATGGGGTCTTCAGTCTCTTAATTAATCCTGTCAGCTTAAGCTGTAGACTCCATTCCATGACGCAGCCGACGGGTTCAGCCTGGCCACTTGTTATAAGCTATAATTTTGCTTATCAGATTCTATAATTAACTTTGCATTTGAGATCAAGTGTCCATTAGAAGCTAGAGATTCCTCTGCATTTTTCAAAGAGTTTACGATTATCTTTGAATTTCCTTCCAGAATAGTTGCTAGGAATTATATTTCAAGCGAAAATTCAATAGCTCTCGATCACGGCTGCCATGGTATATATATTATCAATTTATGTGAATTGACTTAATTATAAATTATTGATTGCAACTTCTTATATTTTTATTGAAAGATATGCTTGTCCAATAAACAATTACTGAAAACAATTTTATAAAAGTATATAAAGATAAAATAGGAAAATAAAACACATTTTAAAACTGATGCTTGTCAGTCCAATAAAAAAACCAATACCATGCATATATAAACTAGAACACAATTTGAAATCTAGAGTACTCACCCATTACAAAAAAGAAACTTGGTTATTAAAATAAAATAAACTAACTACTATCTAATTAAGTCCAAGCAGAGAAGAGACGTTCACTTAAGCCCTATAACACGACAGCAGCGTTTTCAGTTTTCTCAATTCTTTTCTACAAAACACCCCCGTTCTATAAAATGATGAGGTCTCATACTTTTTCTTCCTCAATTCCATTAATGGATGGAAGTAATGGCCGATTGGACAGTAGGCAGCATATCCTTTTTTGGATTCCGAACTCAAATAATATGTGGTGAAAATATGCAAATCCATCAACATCATCCAACGCTTGTTGTTTCCATTTGTTGTTGAATTGGAATTATAATGATTCAAGAAAATCTTATGAGCAGATGAAACGATCTCATGCAGCAAATCCTTCTGCTGTTGTGGGTGGAGGCCTAATGAAATCGAAGAAGGAAAAAGAGGAGAAAGCTTTTGACACAAAAAATCAGTGTCTTCATTGAGAAACTCTTGTTCCTGGAACTCGAAGGTGCTGAATTCAGTCATTGGGTTTTCGAAATGGTTCATAAGATAATCTTCGTATTCGTTTGCTTTAAAGAGTTGATGATGGGTGGAGGAATTGTGGTTAACGCAAAACAAAACAGTGGAAGGGGTATCGAGAGTATCGACTGTTTCGCAGCTTAGACTGACGCTCCAAGTAGAAACTCCTCCTCTGTGCCATGTTCATCGTGGCTTCTTTTCTACAAAACAAAAAAGAGACCTATTAAGCTATGTTAGAGAAGACTGCACAGTTTCACTTTTATGCATAGACTGTGAGTATTGGTGAAACCAAGTCCAAGTCCGAGAGGAACAAGGAATATGTTTGAGGCAGTTGTAATTTATTTGAAGCTTTGCATTGTGGTCTGAGACTGGAAGAGCTTGTGTCACAGTCGGCCCGGATTTCGTTTCTCTGTTTGTTTGTAAGCCCATTTTTTGTATTACATTTATTAAACAAATACCAAAAAGTTTGCAAACATGGCTTTTTTTGCTCTAAAATTAACTTTATTATTAATTTTTGGAACCTTTATATAATTTGAATTAGATTTTGTATAACAAGCCAAATTGAATGGTTCTACACCATGTGTTCCCAATCTTCCCTTTTTTCTATTTAGTAAAATTTTCAATTATTTGTTTTTAGTCACATTCTAAACTTGTCCAATGAAATAACTACAATATATAACAAACTCATTTTTTGGTGCTAGCTTCATTGCACACGCTACTTGCCTGCTTAGAGGCATTTTATTTTTATATATTATTTTATATCAAAATTTTCGAATCAGATGAATGAAAAAGGTTAACATTAAACCAAAAATAGAAAAAACCCTTGGAGCACACACATAGCATGTGTGATGAGGCTAATATATCATCTCATGTATAATCTCTATATATTAAGAGGATTTAGAAAGTTATAGTATCTTTGGTAACTGCTTTTTTCTCTTATTTTCTGTTTCTAAAAAAAAAAAATTTATATTTTTGAGACTAAAAATCTTGTTTGGCAACACAAAATGGACAAAAAAATAAAAATTGTTAAAACTTAATTTGTGAAGGAAACTGAAAATATACAAATGATTGTTTTCAGTTTCTAATTTTTAAAAGTTAATGAAAATACGCATTTAATTTAATGAATCTGTCTCATTTAATGAGTTAGAATTAGAGTTCAAATTCTAGTAACAACATATTTTAGTATTTTCTATTTTTTTCTTCAAAAAAACTATTTTTTTAATTTCAACTAATCAAACATGTTTTTGATTTAAAAAATACAAGGAAATTGTTTTTTCTTTATATTTCCAAAAAAAAGTTTTTGAAAATAGAAAACAAAAACTGTTATCAAATATAACCTTAGTTATTGCATTTTTTTACTTCCAAGAATACCCTTAATTTAATTAACTTATCATTATTCCTAAAACAAATTAAAACCATAAATCAACAAATAAATACAAAATTCCTAACCAATGTTTAAAAAAAAAAAAAAAAAAACCCATGTTCCTATATATCCAGAAAATACTACCACATATTCCTGCTCCTACCTAACGTCAATCACAAAAAGTTCCTTCCCCATGTACATAACCAAAACTACCCTGACCTTCTATCTAAAAAAAAAAAAAAAATTACAACACATTCTTATTAAAAAAAAAAAAAAAATCCAAGCAAAAACCAATTTGAATTTCTTGTAAAAATTATGAACCTAAACCTAAAAAATAATTAAAGAGCCTCAATGCATACGCAAAACACGTGTGATGAGGTTAGAGTGTATTACATTTACCTACCAAAAAGTATGCAAACATGCCATTTTTTGCTAAAAACTTTATTATTAACTAACTTGTAACCCCATTCATATGCATTGATACACTTAAAGATATACAATAAAATGCATAATATAATTCTTATATAGATAATTTAAATACTATTGAAAGTCATTTTTATATTTTGTTAACTCTTTAAAAAATTTTGTAAGGATATTATTAGGTATAAAATGTAAATTATGAAACACTTTTTTATTTTATTTTATTTTATTGGGTAAAATATCATTTTCGTTCTTAAACTATCACAAAAGTTCGTTTTTCGTCCCTAAACTTTCAAAAGTTCTATTTTCGTCCCTAAACTATCACAAAAGTTCGTTTTTCGTCCCTAAACTTTTAAAAGTTCTATTTTCGTCCCTAAACTTTTCTAAACGTATTGATTTTCGTCCCTCCGTCTGACGGAGTGCTGACGTGGCTTGAAAGAGTGCTGATGTGGAAGGGACGAAAATCAATACATTTGGAAAAGTTTAGGGACGAAAATAGAACTTTTAAAAGTTTAGGGACGAAAAACGAACTTTTGTGATAATTTAGGGACAAAAATAGAACTTTTGAAAGTTTAGGGATGAAAAACGAACTTTTGTGATAGTTTAGGGACGAAAATGATATTTTACCCTATTTTTTATGATTCATTTATTCTAGACTCTTTGGTTTTTGTACTTAATAACTCACTTATATGAATATTATGATGTGGTTCCACATTTGATTCTAAAATTAAGAAATAAAACTCTTTAAGAATGAATAATTTAGGACACATGGCGTAAAATTGGAACTCTAATTTAGAATTTTAATTTGAGTTTCTCTCAGCTTCACCTATTATTTTATATATATAGATTTTAAAACCTTTTTTGCAAACATGCCTCATGGAATTAGAAGCTTCCATAATCAAGAAAATACCCTTCTGCCTCTCCCCACAAAGTGATGTTCTGACCTGGCCTCACAATTTTGTTGGAGAATATTTGCTGAAATTTGGTTACAGATTATTGCAAGAGTAATCTCTAAAGCAGCAACCGGGTCCATCTAACCTTGATGCTTTAAGACCACTTTGGCAAGTAATTTGGAAACTGGATATATCAAGCAAAGTTAGAAATCTGGTTTGGCGAGCATGCTGAAACTCCCTACCAATGAAGATCAATTTGGTAAAACGCAGGGTCATTATGGAAGACAGACGTGATTTATGCCAATTTCACAAAGAAAGATGTCCACCATGCCTTGTTTTTTTGTCCAAAATTGGGAGAGTTATGGAGAGAGGTACCTCTGTGGAATCATGACAATTTAAGACAGTGTTCAGGCTTCATTGATCTACAGGGATGTATTTTGGCAGAAAATCGTGACCCAACTATCTTCTTGATGGTTGTATGGGCTATATGGAATATGAAAAACTGAATTCATGATTGAAACTAGAATTCTGTTATTGATAGAATTGATCTGTACATATATACTCAAAGACCCAAAAACAGAGCACGTGACTAACTAAATAAAACTGCTCTACACGTGTGAACACAAACCAACATATGTAACTAACTACCACACGTGAGTCACTAGCCTACCTTTAGTTATATACAGAACTACAAGTAGCTTACAACACAACTCCAACTATGCTACATCCCTATTCTGTCGTGTGTGTCTGTACAATTCTTGATTCTCTTCAACTGTGCAACACTAGATTCATTTGCTAAACAATTACTCAACTCTTCAATCTTCATACTTGTTGCTTTGGCACCTGCTGTAACATCATCAAAATGTCTTTGCCTGAGCTGCATTAGTGTCGCAACTGACGCACTTGCTACATGCTGGTGCTGCCTTGGTGCACTGTGTTGCAGCTTGGGTTGCACCAGTGTGGCAGCTGATGCACCTGTTGCAGAACTGGGAACTACAACTTTAGGACTTTGATACTCCCCCTCAAGATGGACTGATGGATAGTAAATATTGATCAGTCCCATCTTGGACATTAACTTAGAAAATTGCTTATAACCCAAAGCTTTGGTCAATAAATCTGCTAACTGGCAATGTGTTCTTACATGATTCAACTTGATCACTCTAGCCAACACCTTATCCCTCACAATGTGACAGTCAATTTCTATAAGCTTTGTCCTTTCATGAAAAACCGGATTGGACCCTATGTGCAAGGCAGATTGACTATCACAAAACAGAAGTGCTTCTCTATCATGCTTGACATGTAAATCCTTTAGCAAATAGAGAATCCATACAATCTCACAAGAGCTCACAGCCATTGCCCTATACTCTGCCTCAGCTGAAGACCTTGATACAGTAGCTTGCTTCTTTGATTTCCAAGAGATTAAAGAATCTCCAAGAAAGATACAATACCCTGTTAGAGACCTTCTTGTGTCTGGACAAGAGGCCCAATCAGCATCACTAAAGCCTTTTACATTAAGTTCTGAGCTAGCAGAAAAGAAAACCCCTCTACCTGGTTCATTCTTGAGGTAGTGTAAGACTTTAAGAGCAGCTGCATAATGAGGTTTTCGTGGCCTTGCCATGAATTGGCTTAGCTTGTGGACTGCAAAAGTAATGTCAGGTCTGGTGATAGTTAAATACAAGAGTCTACCTACTAGTCTCCTGTATTGGCTTGGATCATCAAGTAACTCACCATCAAACTTACTAAGCTTCAAAGTTTGATCCATAGGGACCTTAGAAGGCTTACATCCTAACAAACTAGCATCTTCTAATATCTCTAAGGCAAATTTCCTTTGGCATAAGGAAATTCCTTTATCTATTCTAGCAACCTCCAATCCAAGAAAATACCTTAACTCTCCTAAATCCTTTAACTTGAACTTCTGATCTAACAAAACCTTAAAATCCTCAACCCCTTTTTGATCATTACTTGCAATTAAGACATCATCCACATACACTAACAACACAATGAATGATTCACCTTGTTGTCTAGTGAATAAAGAATAGTCTGCCTTAGACTGAACAAACCCAAACTCAACCAAAGCAGTGGAAAACTTGGAGAACCACATTCTAGATGCCTGTT
Organism: Quercus ilex subsp. ballota; assembly: GCA_032727855.1. NCBI lineage: Eukaryota > Viridiplantae > Streptophyta > Magnoliopsida > Fagales > Fagaceae > Quercus > Quercus ilex. Next base: position 76,725,790 of record CM064911.1, read on the forward strand.
TAAGACCATATAGAGATTTATTAAGTTTACATACCAGCTGTGACTGCTCCCCCTTACTGTATTGCTCCCCCTTGCTGTGAAAGCCTGGTGGAAGGGACATATACACTTCCTCATGCAAATCCCCATGGAGAAATGCATTATTAACATCAAGTTGGCTGAGAAACCAGCCTTTCATAGCAGCAACAGCAAGCACACACTTCACAGATACAATTTTAGCAACAGGTGAGAATGTGTCTATGTAATCAAGCCCTTCCTTTTGGGTGAAACCCTTAGCAACAAGTCTTGCTTTATACCTCTCAATGGAACCATCTGACTTGTATTTGACCCTATAGACCCACTTACATCCAATAGGTTTCTTTCCTGGTGGCAAGGAAGTGATAGTCCAAGTATTGTTAGCTTCTAATGCCTTAATTTCAGCATCCATAGCATCTTGCCGCTTGGGATTACCTACTGCTTTGTGGTAAAAGGTAGGTTCTGTAATTGAGGAAATGGCATAACAAAAGGACTTGTAGGAAAGGGAAAGGTTAGTGAGGTACCTGAAATGGAGGAAATTGGAAAGGCATCAGATGAAGCCTAATTGCAATGGTAAGCTACAAGATAAGAAGGAGGCTTAGTAGGTCTAGTAGACCTTCTAAGGGCAACAGGTGGCTGACCAACAGGTGGCTGACCAAACAGATTAGAGGGATGAGGTGAATCAGGTACGTCAGGAAACTCCTGAATGTCCTCATCAAAATCATGATGGATTTGGACAATAGTATCATCAGATATAGGCAAAGAAGAAAGGGAAGGATTGGAAGAGGGAAAATCAATGAAAACAGAAGATGGAGTAGGATTAGAAGAGAAAATGGGCAAAGAAATGAGATCAAGAGACTGAGGAGGATTAGAAGAGAAAGGAAAAGTGGATTCATGAAAACAACATCCCTAGAAAGGAAAACAGTATGGGAATCAAGATCAAGAAGCTTATAACCTTTGACATTAAAAGGATATCCTAGAAAAACACATCTTCTAGCTCTATGAGTGAATTTATGCTTATGAGGAGTGAGATTAGTAGCAAAACATAAGCATCCAAAAGTCCTCAGGTGAGAATAGGAAGGTGGCTTATTGAATAAGATCTCAAAAAGTGTTTTAGACTATTAATTAAGTAGGCTACAGTGAGAACACAATCTCCCCAAAAGGATAAAGGAACATTAGATTGAATTTACAATGCCCTAGTAGTAGCAAGAATGTGTTGATGTTTTCTCTCCACAACTGAATTCTGTTGTTGAGTATAAACACAACTCAATTGGTGAATAATTCCATTGGAATTATAAAAAACTGGAATGCTAAATCCTAAGGCATTGTTAGATCTAATGGCCTTAATTTTGGTTCCAAATTGTGTGAGGATTGTGTTATAAAAGGAAACAACTAATGGTCTAACATCAGATTTTGCTTTTAGTAAGAAAATCCAAGTAGCTCTAGATGCATCATTAACAATAGTAAGGAAGTATTTATGGCCATTAGAAGTCAAAACAGAAAAAGGGCCCCAATCATCCATATGAACAAGATCAAAAGGATGAGAACATTTATTATTATTGAAGGTAAAAGGAATCCTTTTCTGTTTTGCTAAAGGACAAACTGTACAAGTTTTATTACAGCAGTTCTTGAGAAAAGGAAAAACATGGCTTAAGGACTGAACCTTCACATCAGAGGGATGTCCAAGCCTTGAATGCCAAAGGGAAAACAAATTGGTGGAGAGATTAGATGAACAAGCAGCAGAAAAAGACTTGAAAGACTACTTGGACAGAAAATCAGCAAGAGAAGTAGTGGCTTGATCCAAGCTGGAATCTTGCAACAGATACAGGCCATCATGCATTTGGCCCATTCCAATCGTGCTCCAACAAGTAAGGTCCTGTATAAAACAAAATTTGGACAGAAAAACAACGCATATAGGTTGAGTTTTAGTTAAAGCACTGACAAACAGTAGGTTAAAGGTGAAAGAAGGTACACAAAGCACATTGGTAAGGGTAATGTGAGAAGAAAGATGTATGGTTCCAATGTGTGTGACAACAGCAACCTCCCCATTAGGCAATTCAACCATGGAATGTGAAATTTCAATATAGGAAGTCAACAATTTCATAGAACACACTATGTGATCACTAGCACCAGTATCAATAACCCATGTGTTGAAATCCTAAGCTTTCCTATTTACTGTCTTAACAGAGAAGACTGAGTGCTTAAAGTTAGTAAAATTACCTGCAACAGCATTAGATGTGCAAGTCACAGCATTGGCTACATGAGAGGCCTGACCTGTTGTGGGTTGTAAAGTAGAACAAGAACCAATCAAGGTTAGAAGTTGCTAGTACTGATCATGAGTGAAAGCAGGAGTTTGAGAAACAGGCATGTTTGAAGCAAAATCATGAACTCCATTGCACTGATTGCCTTGAATCAACTCAAGATTAGAGCAGACTTGATGAGCAGTGGCATTTTTGTTGCTCTTGAACTTAAACCCTGGTGGAAGACCATGCAACTTGTAGCATTTGTCCACGGTATGACCCATTTTACCACAATGAGTACATAGAAGTCTTTCTTTCCCCTTGAAATTATTGCCTAAACTTTTGGTAGCCAAAACAGTTGATTCAACTCTAATAGGGTTGGTCACAGATCTTTGCATTTCTTCTTGGAAGAATAAGGAGTGTGCTTTATTGACAGAAGGCAAAGGATCCATCAACAAGATCTGAGTTCTTACTTGAGAGAAAGCATCGTTTACTCCCATAAGAAATTTCATGGTGGACTCCTTGGTTTGAAGATTCTTCAACCTTTGATTGATTCCACACATACACTGATCACAAGTACACTGAGGAAATGGACTCAAATTCTGCAATTGATCCCACAAAATCTTGAGCTGAGTGAAGTAATCAGTGAGTGATTTCTATCCCTGATGAATCTTAGCGATTTGTTTATGGATATTGAAGATCTTGGTTCCATTTCCTTGACTGAAAGTGTCTCGAAGATTCGTCCAAATCTCTAAAGCAGTATCTCTGTAGATAATGCTTCCTTGGAGCTTTGGTGATACGGAGTTAATGATCCAGGTGCCCACTACATTATCAGCACGAATCCACGCCTGAGCAGCATTTGGAGAATTCACCAATGGTATAGAAATGGTTAAATATCCATCAATAAACCCTTGCTTATTCTTGCCAATCAGAGATTTTCTCACTGATCTTGCTCAAGCAGGACAATTTTCTCTTCCAATCAGTGGTTGAGAAGTGAGAACTGCTCCTGGATTTTCTCCAGGATGCAAGAACAGAGGATTACTTAGATTATAGAAATCTTGTGAAGAAGATGAAGTCTCTGTAGTGGAAGCATTAGCTGCTGCTGTTTCTGCCATTGAGAGAGCTTTAAAAGCTTGTAGAGCACAACAATGGCTGATAAGGAAAGCTTGAAGAAGATGATAATGGCAGATGAGAAAACAAGAAAATTCCCAAAATTGATCTAAGAAACCCTAGAAATGGAAGCGTCTAGAGGTTTCGCTCTGATACCATATGAAAAATTGAATTTATGATTGAAATCAGAATTCTGTTATTGATAGAATTGATCTGTACATATATACTCAAAGACCCAAAAACAGAGCACGTGACTAACTAAATAAAACTGCTCTACACGTGTGAACACAAACCAACATATGTAACTAACTACCACACGTGAGTCACTAGCCTACCTTTAGTTATATACAGAACTACAAGTAGCTTACAACATAACTCCAACTATGCTACATCCCTATTCTGTCGTGTGTGTCTGTACAATTCTTGATTCTCTTCAACTGTGCAACACTAGATTCAGTTGCTAAACAATTACTCAACTCTTCAATCTTCATACTTGCTGCTTTGGCACCTGTTGTAACATCATCAAAATGTCTTTGCCTAAGCTGCATTAGTGTAGCAGCTAATGCACTTGCTACATGCTGGTGCTACCTTGGTGCACTGTCTATTGCACTGTGTTGCAACTTGGGCTGCACCAGTGTGGCAGCTGATGCACCTGCTGCAAAACTGGGAACTACAACTTTAGGACTTTAATAAAGGAACAACCTACAATTGGCAAAACCATCGTTACAGCTGGGAAAAATTCTACAGGATGCAAAGGAACGTGTTCAGGAATTCCAAAGAGGCCACACAGCCATGGGTGCAGTTTGAGTCCCCCTAATACAAGATAAACTTTGATGGAGCTCTCTTTGCCTCAAAAAATAGGGCTGGGATTGGTATAGTGATCAAAAATGGCAATGGCATGGTGATGGCATCCCTTTCACAGCAAGTGCTTCTACCCTTCACAGCTATTGAAGTTGAGGCACTAGCAGCACGTAGAGCTGTGGAATTTGTATTGGAAATTGGTTTACATCAAGTCATTCTGGAAGGAGACTCTTAGGTTCTGATCAACACACTACAAAATGGTCGTAGCTCCTTGGCATAGTTTGGTCATTGTTAAAACAGCTCAACAGAATGCTCCCTTGCATCATGGAGAAATCCATTTTGCTAATCAAATCAGCTCAGAACTTCAAGGTGACCAAGGCATTAATCAAACAGCTGCTATGGCTATGATTGAAGTAATGCCTCACTATGATCAAGTGATGTACTCAATGCAGTAGATGATGCCACGTATGCAAGGATATTGGGAAGGTGATTGGACACGTGTGCATGAGCTGGAATGTTACTGTAACAGATTTTCCTTCTCTTCAGGGAGTTAGTTATTTGACAGTTTTCCTTACTTGCTTCAGTCTTTGTATATAAATATAGGATCAGGGCTTGTATGTATTCAATCGTATTCATTCACTCTTTTATCAATAAAAGGTTCAATTTCTATTTAGAGCGAGAGCACAAAACTTTATATGGTATCAGAGCTTCAAGGTCTTTCAATGGCGTCCACTGAAGCAAACAATCAATCCACTCATACATCCCCTGAGCCTGTCAATAATCAATCCATACACACAAACTCAAATTCACCAAATAATTCAGCCTCTGTTACTCCTAATCCCTATTTCTTAAATTCTAGAGAGAATCCAGGGAACATTCTCGTTACACAGCCTCTGATAGGAATGAAAAATTACCAATCCTGGTCAAGAGCTATGGTGCTTGCCCTCACTGCGAAGAAGAAGATAGGTTTTGTGAATGGAAAGATTACGAAGCTTCATGGATGATTAATTCTATGCATGTGGATGTCTCGAGCAATATCATGTACTGTGAAACAGCAAGGGAGATATGGATTGAACTCCAAAATGTGTTCTCACAGGGAAATGGACCTAAGATCTACAACTTGCAAACTGAGATTTCTCAAATTCGCCAAAATCAAATGTCTGTGACTGAGTTTTACTGTTTTATACCAAATTCAAGCGATTATGAGATCAATTGTTGAATTATGAACCAATGCCAAAATGTTCATGTGGAGCTATGAAGACTCTGAGTAATTCTCATAATAAGGCTTATGTGATGAGATTTCTGATGGGACTAAATGAGAGCATTGACATTATTCGAAGCCAAATTCTTATGATGGATCCTTTTCCATCAATGAGCAAAGTCTATTCACTGATTTGACAAGAAGAATCTCACAAGAATGCTAGTCATGGAGGTTCTAGTTCTTCTCAATTCGATACAATGGCAATGTATGCTAATTCCAAGGGAAACTTCAAAGGAAATGGGAGAAAGGAAAGGCCTTTCTGTACTCACTGCAATATGGCAGGGCACACTATTGAAAAATGCTACAAATTGCATGACTATCTGCCTAGTTACAAGTCCAAAGGCAAGCCAATAGCCAATGCAAATCAAGCATCTTTCAATTCTGGAGATGGTGCCTTGATTACTGGGAATTAGTATCCCATTTCTAAAGCACAATATGAGAAATTGTTGGCTTTTCTCAACTTAGGAACCACTGCAACAGAGATTGCTCTTGGTGATACACATCATGCTGCAAATGCAAGCATTTCTTGTATGGCTACTAGTGCAGGAGGAGTCTCTGGTGAAAGTTCTAGATTGATAGGATCTTTTTCACAGTCACAGGTCAATACATATCCTGTTTTCAATCCTACACTCATGTCAGGTAATCATTCCAATCATTTCTTTAATCCTTCTTTTCAACATTCCATATTTTCTGCTAGAAAAGTTGATAGGACTGCATTCAATGGATCTGATTAGGTAATTGATACAGGAGCCACAGATCACATGGTACACTCTATGTCTTGTTTTACTTCTATTACTGCTGTCTTGAACACTTTTGTTAATCTTCCAAATGGAGTGTTAGCCTTAGTTACACACATAGGAACTGTTGAAATTTCAACAAAACTTGTTCTTTACAATGTTTTATGTGTTCCTTCATTCACTTTTAATCTTCTTTCTGTCAGTAAATTGGCTAAGTCCATTTCTTGCTATCTTATGTTCTTTGGAACTCTTTGCTTCATCCAGGACCTGGCTCATTAGAGCACAATTGGTCTGGGTATGGAATACAAAGGATTATATCTGCTGGAAAAGAGTATCTCAAACTCATCAAATTGTTCTACTGATTTTCATTCTGTCAATAATGTTCATGTCCAGCCACATGTTTGGCATTTTAGATTAGGACATTTGTCAAATGCTAAATTGGCATTGTTGAAACATAATGATGTACCACTTTTCAATGTTAATAAAATGGTTGATTGTGAAATTTGAGCTTTAGATAAGCAAAAGAGATTACCTTTCACTTCTAGTTCCCATATCTCTAGTCATTGTTTTGATTTGATTCATTGTGACTTATGGGGACCTTTTTCAACTTCTACCATTGATGGCTGCAAATATTTTTTAACAATTGTAGATGACTGTTCAAGATGCACTTGGGTTTATCTCCTTAAACATAAATCCCAAACCCAAGCCATCTTGGAACAATTCTGCATCATGGTAGAAACACAATTTTCAAGAAAGGTTAAGTGCATTAGGACAGATAATGGGACTGAATTCATCATGTCTACCTTCTTTCCTAAAACCCCTCAACAAAATGCAATAGTTGAGAGGAAACATCAACATCTCTTAAATGTTGCAAGAGCACTTAGATTTCAATCCAACTTACCTTTGCATTTGTGGGGTCATTGCATTCTTGCTGCCACTCACTTAATCAATAGAACTCCATCTTCAATTTTAGGTCATAAAACTCCCTTTGAGGTTCTCTTTGGTCAAATCCCAACTTACTCTCATTTGAGGGTCTTTGGGTGTCTTTGTTGTGCTTCCACCCTTTCTCACAATAGGACTAAATTTAATCCAAAAGCATCTAAATGTGTTTTTTTGGGTTATCCTATTGGGATTAAAGGTTATAGGGTAATGAATCTGTCCATCAAAGCTATTTTTGCTTCCAAAGATGTTTACTTTCATGAAAATAATTTTCCTTTTGCTACTGCTGTACAAGATTTCTCTAATCCTTTTGTTAATAAGGTTGATGCTTCTGTTTCTGCAATAGATTCTTTTGTTACTCCTGTCAGCATACTAGATGCTCCAATTGAGTCTTATCCTCCTTATACTTATTTAATTTCACCTTTCCAACCTTCTTTAACTCCTTCACCCAATCCTACTCCTCGTTGTGTGCCTTTGGTTACCTCTGATTCCCTTGATACTGCTGTTTTTGTTCCTAACATTCCTAATGTAGATCCTCCACCAACCAGAAAGTCCACTAGACGAAACTCCAGTGTACTTACAAGACTATGCTTGCAATTTAGCTATCATTTCACCTTTAGTTGTTTCCTCTCATGTCTCCGGGACTCCTTATGATATTGCAGATTGTTTCATTTATTGTCATTTGGATCCAAACTATCAGTCCTATCTCATGACTGTCAGTCATGGTCATTAGGCACCTCAGTACTTCCATCAAGCTGTTATAGATCATCTTTGGAGGGAGGCTATGGATAAGGAAATTCAAGCCTTAGAACAAACTCATACTTGGGTGATTACCCCTTTACCACCAGGTAAAAGACCCATTGGGTGTAAATGGGTCTAGAGAGTGAAGCTAAATCTTGATGGCACTATAGAAAGGTACAAAGCAAGGTTGGTTGCCAAAGGGTACACTCAAAGGGAAGGGCTGGACTTCTTGGAAACCTTTAGTCTTGTTGCTAAGACTGTGTCTGTAAGGGTTTTGATTGCTCTTGCTTCAGCCAAAGGGTGGCCTTTGCACTAACTAGACATAAACAATGCCTTTCTCCATGGTGATATTGATGAGGAGGTATACATGGACTTGCCTCCTAGTTTTCACAGTAAGGGGAGTCTCCTAGTTCCACTTCTGCTACTCCTTTAGTATGCAAATTGGTGAAGTCCTTATATGGTCTTAAACAAGCTTCAAGGCAATGGAATGCCAAACTTTCTGCTACCATTATGCAGCTTGGTTTCAAACAGTCTCAGGCAGATCATTCCTTGTTTGTCCATGCTAATGGTTCTTCTTTTACTGCATTATTGGTGTATGTAGATGATATGATAATTACAGGAAATGATTCAGCTTGTGTTGCCAAGCTAAAATCCTTGTTAGACTAGAAATTTGGAATTAAAGACCTTGGTTCACTCAAATACTATTTGGGTTTGGAGATTGCAAGAAGTGCTAAAGGTATTAGCATTAACCAACAAAAATATGCTCTTGAGGTTTTAAAAGAGGCAGGAATGCTTGGTTGCAAACTTGTCAAGCCACCAATGGAACAACAATTGAAGCTATCCAAGGCAGATGGGGAGTTACTTAAAGATACAGGGCAGTATAGGAGGTCGATAGGGAAGTTAATGTACTTAACTTTGAGCAGGCCTGATATAGCTTATGCAGTTCACAGACTTAGTCAATATTTAGCTCAACCTCGAACTCCACACATGAAGGCAGCCACTAGAATCCTTCAATACATCAAAGGTACACCACGGCAAGGGGTATTCTTCCCTGTTGAATCAGACCTGAAGCTAAAGGCATTCTGTGATGCTGATTGGGCAAGCTGCCCTAACACAAGGAAATTTTTAACTGGTTATTGTGTTTTCTTAGGAGACTCTTTAATTTCTTGGAGATCTAAAAAGCAAGACATAGTGTCCAGATCCTCTGTTGAAGCAGAGTACAGATCCATGGCCACCACCACATGTGAAGTCACTTGGTTGCTTTACTTGTTAAGAGACTTGCACATTCCACATGAGAGACTAGTGCTGCTGTACTGTGACAACTAGGCAGCCATACATATCTCTGCAAATCCTGTATTCCATAAGAGATCAAAACATATAGAAGCAGACTGTCATATAGTCAGAAACAGAGTGTTGGATGGTACCATCAAGATGTTTTATGTCTCTTCAAGGAATCAATTGGCAGATATATTCACAAAAGCACTAGGGGTTGATCAATTTTCCAGATCATTAGCAAGGCTGGGAGTTATCAACATTTTTGCTCACAAAATATAGTATCCAGAGTATCAGAAGCATAATCAAGAAACAAGAGCTTTGCTCTTGAAGGGGAGTGTTAAAACAGCTCAACAGAATGCTCCCTTGCATCAAGGAGAAATCCATTTTGCTAATCAAATCAGCTCACAACTTCAAGGTGACCAAGGCATTGATCAAACAGCTGCTATGACTATGATTGAAGTAATGCCTCACTATGATCAAGTGATGTACTCAATGCAGTAGATGATGCCATGTATGCAAGGATATTGGGAAGGTGATTGGATATGTGTGCATGAGCTGGAATGTTACTGTAACAGATTTTCCTTCTCATTAGGGAGTTAGTTATTTGACGGTTTTCATTGCTTGTTTCAGTCTCTATATATAAATATAGGATCAGGGCTTGTATGTATTCAATCGTATTCATTCACTCTTTAATCAATAAAAGGTTCAATTTCTATTTAGAGTGAGAGCACAAAACTTTAAAGTCATCTCGCAAATGACGTACTCTTCCTTGCCTACCAAAATTTCAATGCTTTTAAAGTTTCTCATGTACGTAGGCAATCTAACACATATTCTAAGCATGAAGAGCTATTTGTCCATCTGATATGTTAGTCTGGACGGATGATGTTCCACCAAATATTGTTTTTACACTTCAGGTTGACTTACATAGCCAGACTTAATATTAATGCATGGCCTTTCTTCTAGAAAAGAAAAAGAAAAATTGAAACCTTAATATAATTTGAATTAGATTTTGTATAACATGAGTCATATTGAATGGTTCTACACCATATGTGTTCCTAATCTTCACTTTTTTTGGGTAAAATTTTCAATTATTTGTTTTCCATCGATCACTTTCAAAACTGATGCGTTTGTAAATTTGTAATTTAGTTCTTGTGGTGGACAGTGGATATTATTCTCATCGTTGTGAGAGGTGGGAGTTTTATTTAGTTTTACATATTGTGTGTTGACACGTATTACCACGAATTTGCTTTCAATAAGCCTATAGAGCCACGTACCAAACTTGTTAGTCCAAGAAGTGCGTCCCTTTACGCATGGGCCCCTGGGTTGGGGGGTTTTCTTTGGGGGGCGGGGATCGGCCCGGGGCGGGGGTGGTGTTGAGTCAAGCGGCTGCATTTTAGTGAAATAATTTTTAACAATTTGAAAGAGAGTTTTCATACTCACACATCTACTATTTTATATCTTTTTCTCTACATCCTTAAAATGGCATATCAATTAGGGATGTGTGTAAAATAGTGGATATGAACAAGTGAAAACTATTTTGTCTTCCTTGAAAAAAGAGAGTCTAAAGTCTCAAAATTTCCCAAAAAATTTTACAAATGTTTTCTGATAAATTGTTAATGTCAAATAAAAATGTGATGTTAGAAGGGGTTTAAATAAAAATTTGTAAAAACTTGCAACTGATGTGAAAATTGTGTGAATATATAGCTAATGTGATTGTTTAAACTCAAGGTCAGGGACGGAACTACCTTGGGGCTGAGGGGGGCCATGCCCCCCACCCCCAACCTTTGAAAAAAAGTCCAGTAGTACATATAGTAGCACAAAAAATTCACTTTTGGCTCTAAAATTAGTATACTTAGCCCCCCTCTCCAAAAAAATTTATATGCTGACCCATGAAATCCCAAAGAAAAATTTATCAAATCATCCATTGTCTGGTTGTCTCAAGAATATCAAGAAAAAGCTTTCGCTAAACATTTGGACAATTTACAAATCCGGACAAGAAAAAATTACAAAACAATTCACATATCTGGATAATAATAAAAAATTTTGGATGAGGCCTAAGCAAAAACAATTATTACAAATCAATTACAAATCCTAGCAGTTACATTAAATTTAAAACTTTGACATAGTCTTTAAAAAAAAAATTAATCCTCAAATAATTTAAAAATTCACAATTAAATCCGCACATCAATCAAATGTAACTTATTTATTTATTTTAAGAATGAAGTGATCTCAATTAAATAAAAGCAAAATTGGCTTGAAATACATTGTGGAGATGCGGAGGAAAATTTTTCATCCATATCGAAAAACTTGTGACATTTATATATATCATGCTTAGTAAGGTTATATGCAACATAATTACTTTGACGGCATATACATCAAAAACTAATAGAACATAAAGGATTCTATAATCAACTTTGCATCTGAGATCAAGTGTCCATAAGAAACTAGAGATTCCTCTTCATCTTTCAAAGATTTTATGACTATCTTTGAATCTCCTTCCAAAATCATTGTTAGGACTCTAATTGCAAGCAAAAATTCAATGGCTCTTGATCACGGGTGCCATAGCATATTATCAATTTAAGTGAATTGACTTAATTATGAATTTATTAATTGCAACTTCTTAAATTTTTTTGAAATTAAAAGGGATGCTTGTCCAATAAAAAACTACTAATAAAAATTCTATAAGAATATTTAAAGAAAAAATAGGAAAATAAAACACAATTTAAAACAGGTGCTTGTCCAATAAACAAGTCCATGCCATGCATAAACACCCACTAGAACCCTTTACAAAAAGAAACTTAATTGGTTATTAAAATAAACTAACTACTATCTAATTAAGTTTACATCTTGAAAATCCTCCATCCAGAGAGCTTCACTTAAGCCCTATAACACGACCGCAGCGTTTTCAGTTTTCTTTTCAATTCTTTTCTACAAAAAGCCACCGTTCTATTAAATGGTGACGTCTCGAACTTCTGTTTTTTCTTCCTCAATTCCATTAAGGGATGGCTGTGATGGCCGATTGGGCAGTAATTAGCAGCATAACCTCCTTCGAATTCCGAACTCAAATAATATGTTGTGAAGACATGCAAATCCACCAACATCAACCAACGCTTGTTGTTTCCAGTTGTTGTTGAATTGGATTTATAATGATTCACCAAAATCTTATGAGCAGATGAAACGATCTCGTGCAGCAAATCCTTCTGCTGTTGTGGGTGAAGGTCTAATGAAATTGAAGGAGGAAAAAGCGGAGAAAGTTTTCGACACAAAAAATCAGTGTTTTCACTGAGAAACTCTTGTTCTTGGAACTCGAAGGGGTCGAAATCGGTCATTGGGTTTTCGAATTGGTTCATAGAGTGTCCTTCAAATTCGATTGCTTTAAAAATTTGTCTAACGCAAAACAGAACAGTGGAAGGGGTATCATCGAGGGTATCGACTGTCTCGCAGCTTAGACTCACGTTCCAAGTAGAAACTCCTCCTCTATGTACTGCCATGTTTCTTTTCTCTACAAAAAAAGAGACCTATTAAATCACTATGATAGAGTCAGAGTTGAAAGAAAACGTCCTTGATTCTAGAGAGAATTGAGAGAATCCAAAGGAATTGAGATTTGTATTATCACACACTAATCAATACATAACAAGAACCTATACATATATACTCTGTTATAGCTAATCTATTCTAACTAACCTACGTAATTTCAGCAGGATTAACAAACTACAAACTACAAACTACAGACTAACAGATGATCTTGACTGTACACGTGTCCACTAACCATAACTAACTTGCTCTTAATAACTGGCACTAAGCTACAGGCAGTATTTACAACTATGCTACTGAACTACATGTCGTTTCTGCAGCTCATTAACCTTTGCCTTCTGCACTACACCCTGCTCTGCATCAGCTGCCTTAACAAGAGAGAGTGAGTGAGAGAGAGTATTGATGAAACCAAGTTAATAAATATTTGCTATCATTAATAATAACATGCCATTTTTTAAATGTTATTCACAAAAATGGGCTTACAAACGAGAGTTTTTGCTATAAATATTTGCTATTATTAATAATTTTCCTACAACGAGAGTTTTTAGGACCTAAAGGTTATAATCCTTGTTATAGGACCTAAAGGTTATACTTATACCAATGAAATGCTTGTTTCCGTACGCCAGTTTCTTGTTTGGGCCCAAGTGGGCTAGACTAGTTTTAATTGACCCTATACTCAGTCTTTTCAGTTTTCACATTTGAAATTTGGATGGGCCTGCCTATAAGAGATACATATATTTTTAGGAAGAGTTAATGGATACCCTAATCTCTTAGATATTAGTTTAGAAAATATTTTTAAAAATTTTTTATGAAAAAAGAAAAAATAATTAATTTTTTTTACAACTTATTATATTTCTTATAAAAGTGGTAGCAAATTTTTTCTAAAATAATTTATTAACAAATGCCTCAAGCCGAAAGACACCCGTTATCTTTTTATAGTAATATTGATCATAGATTGAATAAATGTTCATTTGCCAATGGGCCTTTACATTTCAATTTTCACGTCATGGGTTCAAACCCCTCTGCATCTACCTCTGCTTCTCCCTCCTCCCATTCCCAACAAAAAATAATAATAATAAACCCCTAAAGTCTACGCAGCAGAGGTGAAACTACATTGGTTGGCCCCCAAAATTTTTTAAAACTCTTCTACCCTTGACCCCTCCAGCCGCTCTCATGAAGTGATCTTTGCAAGATTGCTTTGCAAAATTGAAGCCATACCATCTAGTAATTTTTTAATCTATTGACTTAGTTTTACTTTATCTTTTTACTATTGATGCTCCCTCCCTCACATCAGTTATGATAGACCATTAGTTTAGCTTTAGCTTTTTCATTCCCATTTTTCAAGAGCCTCATAGAACCAAATTTTCCAAAACTTCTCTTTTCTGGTTATTTTATTTCATTTTAAATCAAATTCTCCAAAACTTCTCAATTCATCCGCACCAAAATTTTTCTCCTTGAAAAAAGAAAATAGAAAAAAAGAAAGCGCTAATATTTTCACTACCATGAATTGCATTTTATGAAAGACTATAATTAAGCATAACTTTCAAGCAAGACGCTAAGTCATTTTTGAATGTTTGGTATAAATGTCTATTGAAAATTAGAGAACTTTTGTATAATCAATTGAATTTAGAAAGATTTAAAATTTTCATATAAGATAATTTTACAAACATTTAACTTTTGTATAGAATATATTTATGATTTATGACTTAGTTTGGACTTGGGAGTAAACATTTTAACTTTTTTTTAAAACTAATATACAAATTCACATGCATGCACACATATATTTACTTAGAATTTTTTTTTAATTGTAAATCAATAAGGTGGCCTAATCTTGGCCCCAAAACAAAAATCCTGGTTCCGTTATTTATTGTAAAGTAAAATAAAAGTGACAAATTTTTTTATCATAAAGTAAAATTGAAAAGATTTAAGTACAGTACTTATGTGCTATTCTTTAGGTTCCCCTTTTAAAATTATGCCATGTGAATTTTTTCTAGTTAAATAAAATTGTATTTTTTAATTAAGTAATCACATGCCTAAATCTTAAGAGTGAAACTTAAGAAACAGTACTTAGGATTCTGTACCTAAGTTTTATTCCATTGAAAACTATGCACAGGTTTCTAGATACATAAAAGTAGGGGTTTATGAAAAATTATTCAAATTAAGGGGGTTGCAACTTGCATGTTAGGTACTTAATTAGGTCCAAGCCCTAGAGCTTGTAGTTTACCGGAAATTTGGATTCTATATGATCGGTCGAAGAAGTCAGTAAAAGCTGACTTATTAGCGACAATAAAGGAAGACTTTTGAGTTTTGACCATACTTAGATCTAGCTTTCTTTGACTGTCAGTAACGCCACTATTACACTTCAAACCACTAATCAAGCCATGCAAGTCCATTATTTACACCCAGAGAAAATCAACGGGACGTGAGTTATTCCGGTCAGCAAAAAGAGTACTCGAATCGAATGTATATGATGCTTCTAACTTTCTACTGTCGAATGTTACAATCTTCTTTGTTTTTTTGTCCCAAAGCAGCTTGAAGGCTTGTCTGCAATTTTACTTGTACATGGCTCTTGAGTCTTGCCTTTATTAGGGGCCATGGTCCCATATATCATAGACTCCTATGTATGACTCTTTGGGTCCATTTGGATTCAACTTATTGTTACTGAAATTGAAAACTGAAAACACTGTAGCAAAATAATTTTTAAAAGTGTGAATAATATCGTGGAACCTATTTTTAATATTTTTTATTGCGTAAACAGTATGTGAATAGTAATAAACAGTGCGTGAACAATAATTTTTATCCCCTGCACAGTGAACCCATGTGAGGTTACTGTTCACGCGCAGGAAAAAAAAAAAAAAAAAAAAGGAAACGCTGAAATGATAAACGTGGACGCCGAACTCAAACACCCTCTTTATGTAGTTATCCTTTTAATTTGAACCTACTAAATCTATGGTAGCAACTTTTCTGATTTTTTATTTTTTAACTTACTTATGGAGTTGTCAAGTTCTTATATAATGATAGATCATAATTAAAATGGTGTTAGTAGTTAGGTTAACAACCGTTTTAATTTAATAATTTTGAAAAATGTTGTGGTTTAGAGCATTACTCTTTTAATCTATCAATAACGATGGTGTAAATATATATATATATATATATATATATATATACTTACAATGATATAAGAATAATTTTAAACATATATTATTTATCCCTCCATTAGCTTATAGACCAATACCCCTATAACTATTTTCTAATTCCAATTCCCTGTTTGGGTCTCAAACTAGCATCTTGTTTGATGAGGTGTAAGAGTCGGGAGGTGCCAATTTGTATTCCCAATTAGCCTATGGGTCATTGACCCGAACTACAAGTTTTTAATATAACTACATTTGGATTTCAGAATAAATGAGAATAAAATTAAAAGGATGGCTAAATTGGTAAGTCAATTTCAAATTAAATCATAGAAAAATCAACGCATTTGATTTGGGGCACTAGAAGTATAGACAGAAACTAATCAAAACAAAAATACTTCTAGATTGTCTGTGTGTTTTTTTTTAACCTTATAAATGTGGATGTATATAGTTTATAAAACATCTAACTAATTTAATATGAATAATGCTAGAAATACAAATTATTTTAGGAAAAAATTACAAACTGTTATTGTGGTGAGTGATTATTGGTAAATGAAAAATATATTAATGATGAGGCTAGATGAAAACCAATAAAAGTTGGTCATATCAACATTTTGTAAAAATGTTGTAAAATAGTTCGTATCTCTAACATTTATTATCTTTCAATAGCATTTACCATTATACTAAAGAAATTATTTTTCATTTCTTCCACGCAAATAATTAAGTTAATTTCTTTGGGAATGCATTGTTGTATAACTTATTTATACTTCGTGCAAATGATCTATTATTTTTTTTTTTTAATGACATCTATTTGTTTAATATATTTACATATTAACCTTCATTTTTGTATATTATTGTTTATCATTTATATGATGTATTGTTCTCCTAGCATTTTCTTAGCATATTCGCATAATGAACATGTTTTTCATGTGGATGGAGGAAAAACACGTTAGTATATTCGGATTTGGATTTTTGAACTTCATACTATTGCACATGTTAGTATATTCACCCATCCTAGCAACCCTTTTAAGGATTCTGAATTTCAAGTCTTTGTTTAAGGTAAACTCTATTCATATAATAAATTTGATTCATGAATTTTTTTTCTATAAATTTGATTCATGAATTTTTTTTCTTTCTCATATGATAGATTAAAACTTATAAGGAGCAGAGTTGAGAAAAATTGGTTTAGAATTTCTTATATGTTTAAACATATGTTTCTCTAAAAATACAACAATAAAATGTCAAACACATGGTTAGCAAAATACGGTACGTGTATAATACTATAAATATACGAATGGGTATATTTTGGCATTTTAAAGAAAACTACGTTTCAAAATTCAGCATAAAAATACAGAAACAGAAAAAGAACGGTACATGTATCAAATGTGTATGATACTTTTATTTTTTTAAGATTTCACAACTAAAAATACGGATTTATTTACAAATAATATAATATATTAATCCCTTTATATAATATAATTAGAATCTTATATAAAATAATTTCATGTAATTTTATTCTATTTATTAAATATATTCATTTTATAATTAAACCATGAACAAGTAAAATTTTTTTATTAGTTAATAAGTAAATAATATAATATAATAAACTTTGTTTTTAATTTTTTTACATGTTTTTGCCTTTCCATGCTTGGTATACTAGTTTTGAATTTTTTACTATTCCAACCAATCCATGCTTTCCAATACTAAAACCAAGCAAATACATTGTATATTAAACAAAATATTTAACAGAAAAAATACATTAATTTTTTTTAAATGTTAAAACACATTAAATTGGGAGAAGGAACTTACTAGTGCAATGTGTATTGCGTAGTGACGTTCAGAAATGTGTGTGAGTGACAAATAAAATTTCTCAATTTTCAAGGAATAGGGTAGTGGGTACAACTGTCGAAGTTTGAGTTTCACTTCGGAGTATTTGTGAATTTTGGGACTCTTTCTTAACATTTATCTATCTCGTATCTTAGCAAATAAATGTTAGGCATTATCAACAGAACACGAATATTACTTTTAGTTTGAAAATTACACATGTTTCCATACAATTACAAAGAGAATGTAAGACGCAAGTTTTTTTAAATTTGACAAACGAATGGGTACTATATGAGTAACATACGTGCTTTTACTAACTATGATCCAACATAACTATAAGCACTACAGTGGAATGAATTAGCACCTTAATTTAATTATACTATCATTACTTTTTAAAAAAAACTACATTAACCTTTATTAGAAATTTTTGCCCTTTGAGAAATTTTTACTAACAATTTCGTTATGTGGCCTACAAGCAAACAAATTAGTTAGGCAGCATCTCGAGTTTTAGAGACTTGAGTTCACTAAAGAAACTTGAGTCTTAGCCTTCGTTTCGAAGTTCATAAAGGAATAGAAAGAAATGTAATAGAATGATCATTAAGGAATGAAATGGAATTAAATGTATTTCAGTAAGGGATAGGCAACAAAAAAGAAAGGAATGGATAAATTTTAAGTAATCTTGTTTAGAAGTTTTAATTTATAGGAATTGAAATGAATGGAAGGAAAATAACCATATTTGGGTGTAACATGGAGGGAAATAAATAGAATTATTTTAAAACATTATTACTATTAGACCCCTATTTTAAAATAAATGGCTGAATATATTGGGGTATTTTGGGAGTTTTAGTAAAAAAATTCAATAAATCGAATTTCATTCCCTCAAATTCCTCCCAATTTTGAGAGAAATGAAAATTTGAGGTTTTGAAATGAAAAAGAAGAATGACTGTTCCCTCTTAATCATTTCATTCCCTCAACTTAAACTTTCCAATAAGGGAATGAATTTTTCAATCCCTCCATTAAAAGTCCCAAATAAGGGAAAGGAATAAGAATGACACTTATTTGAAAAAAAAAAACAGTGGTTAGTCAAACGAAAATAATCGGATAATTGACATATTTTTGCTTTTGCAATTGGATTTTCATTATTGTTAATATAATTATTTCTCAAATAAGTGGCATTATAGAATACTTTAAAGTAAATAAAAAAAAAAAAAAAAAAAAACTATTGAGAAAAGATTCTCTACAAAAGTTACAAATTTCTCCATCCAAAAGGATAAAAAAAAAATAAAAAAAAAATAAAAAACTTAGCAAAGCCTCCTAGTTTAGCATCTAAATGGATCACTAAAAGAACTTAAATTCTCACTTTCAAAACAACTAATTATCAACCCAAAATTAAATCAAATTGAAGTGATATAGGAAAAAGAAACAAAACACCTAAATGCATAAGTTGAAATAGATTTGCTAAATATAAAAACAAATGTGATCAAAATATTTAAGATTATTGTATTCTCACGCCAAGAGAAATGGCAATAGTGTAGCACATAATCTGGCGAAACATGCTACGCATGTCGGATTTTCAAGTATGGATAGAGGATGTTCCATCTCATATTGTTTCATTTTTACAGTTGGATGTAAGTCATTTACGTTAATAAAATTACATAAGTTCATTCTTAAAAAAAAAAAAAAAAAAAAAGAAGGTAACAAATGAAAGAGATAAAAGGTATAATAAAGTGGGGGAAAAAAAGAAGTGGGGTAGATGTTGTTGATGTGGTGCATCAGGAGTTTTGCAAAATTTAGTACAAGGCTTCCATTATTAGGGATTTATAGTACATATTAGAAGACATGGGTTATGGGGCTACCTTTTGATATGGATTATGTTTGCTTTGAATCAATTTAGTCACTTAGTGTTATAACAATAATCTATGCTTAATTTGCTATAGTTTACTTCGAATTACCTTGCTTAGATACAATTCACTTTGAATTAGTTCACTTTGAACCACTTTACTTCAAATCATTTACAACGGAGATAACTTAGAATAAAAAATAAATAAATAAAAAAATTCTTTCATTTTCATTATTACTTGCGTATTTGATAAAATTTCTTCCGTGAGGCATTTTCAAACCCCTACCTTAATCCACGAAGTCAAATTTTATTTTGAACCATAATTTCATCTCAAACCATTTTGTCAAATTACCTTCATTCAACATTTAGAAAGGCCAAACTTAATAAAATTGATTTTTGCTCAAACATCTTGTTTTTCAACTTCTAGTGTTTTGGCAAGGAATATTTTATATTAATGGATAAATTTCAGTTAGAGTTAACAAAATTATATGTTAGGAGGACACAACTACAGCTTGTTCAGAGACAAAAAAATAAATTAACAGCCAACAAATGAGAAGGAAGACTCTCCCAACAGTGTCGTTTAATCAAGCAAAACAAGCGAGAAACACATGCATTAATACAAAGCAGTTTTAGTCAAAGATCTGGACTGACCGTTCCAACAACCAACCAAGATGTAATATGATTAAAACACGTGTTAGTCTACATTATGAATCTTAAAGTGTTAATACAATATAAACTATAAATTTCCCTATATGTTATTATGATTGAACTAGTTGCAACGTGCAAGAATATTTAATTATTTTGTAATGTAATATAATATATAATTTATTTATAAAAATCACATATGAGAATTAGTTTTTAGTAACAAAGTGTTTTTGACATAAAAAATGTTTTATTTTGAAAATATTAAATTATTAATTTTTCAAAAAACAAAAAACTCCACCTTTTCTTCCTCTCTAAAAAACCAACTAAGAGCAATGATCTTTTTCTTTTGTTTTACTAAAATAAATGATGTCATATTACTTTCTTTATCAACTAATGAAAATTTTGAATTCTATATTAAATGAACTATATATATATATATATATTACTTTCTTTCATGGGTAAGATTTTTATGTACTCTTATCATGAGTCAATTCACTAGCACGCAATAGAATAAAGTGAGAATTAAGTCTTTCACAAAAAAAGAAAAAAAGAAGAAGTGAGAATTAAGTTTTTTTAACTATAATAGTTGGAAAGGAAGATAAAATTAGAGTTTTCCCAGCATTTAAAAACAACGTTTAACTTTTTATTTTAATGTCATTTCTAATCTCAAACCACTCAATATCTTCTAATATTATAGTTCAGTATCTTATGAAGTATACAAAAGTGATCATAACCTTTTCTACAAGATATGCCCTACATCCCAAATTTTTTGGTCTACTTACAAAAACCCAACTATTTAGGGGAACATTATTAAATGTCTCACTAAAAAAAAAAAGACCTATTGCGGTGGGCCAAAAAGCGCTACTGAAGCCCTAAAAACCGCCATTAAAGGTACATTTGACCTTTAGCGGCGGGTGCTATTGTGGCGGTTCTTCCTACCACCGTTGCGGTGTTGCTATAGATCTATTGCGGCGGTAAAAAAAAGCACCACTGTAGATACACCTTTTAGCGGCAGTTTTGGTTTATTGCGGCGGGCATAAAACTACTGCCATACGATGTTCAAATTTATGTCAATTGACTTTTAGCGGTGGGTTATGTACGCCGCTATTGGTGTCCACCTTTAGCGGTGGGCACACTGCGCCGCTATAGGCAATTAATTAAAATAGACTAATTGCACTTTTAGTGGCGGGTGAAAATGCCGCTATATGTGCGTATCTTTAGCGGCATTTCCACCCGCCGCTATATGTACGTACCTTTACCCGCCGCTATATGTTTGAACCTATAGCAGCAAGCGATAAGCGCAGCTATAGGGTTTTATTTAAATAATAAAATGTGAACCACTTTTAGCGGCGGGTTATGTACGCCGCTATTGGTGTCCACCTTTAGCGGCAGGCACAGCGCGCCGCTATAGGCAATTAATTAAAACGGACTAATTGCACTTTTAGCGGTAGGTAAAAATGCCACTATATGTGCGTATCTTTAGCGGCGTTTCCACCCGCCGCTATATGTACATACCTTTACCCACCGCTATATGTTTGAACCGATAGCAGCAAGCGATAAACGCCGCTATAGGGTTTTATTTAAATCATAAAATGTGCACCTATTGCAGCGCTTTCTGACTGCTGCTATAGGTTCTTTTTTTTTTCCCCAGTGGGCTTTAAAACCACTGTTTGGATCAAATATGTTGTTCAAATCTGTGACAAATATATTGTTTAGACCTGTTTAAAACCTGTAATAGTTTTAACTCTACTGACACAATACCACAAATGTAATTAATTAACAACACTACAAATGTCTCCAAACTAACGTAATATTAACATAGAAATATATTAACAAAAAAAAGATGTGGTCTTTTGAATAAAACAACCACTCAAATTAATCTAATACTATAATCAAAGTTCCAAAGTGTTTAAAAATATCCTTCAACACTTGCAAAAAATGTGGTTGTTCTTCCGTAGTTCTTTGTACACAAAAAATTCCTCGAACATCAAGATAAAACTTATAAGCTGCTTGGTTGATAGGATGCGGTTGACGATTTTTACAAAGCTGGAGATTGATGAGCCGAAGGAACATCCTACATACAAAGTATGATTACTCAATAAGTGCACATAAATGGAATAGAATGACAAGAAAATATTACCAAGGCAAAAAATTGGAACAAGTTAAATGAAGATATTTATACGCACTCATAACAACAACGAAGTGCTTACAAAGAGAAAAACATTGGCTAAGTCTTTGTTAATATACCTGATTACATAGGGAAGAAATTTGTTGCATTTGTTGGAGCATGCGAGCCATTATTTGCTCCATTTCTTCGAATTGACTAAGTCTTTCCTTCATTTCATCAAAACTTGCAACTTTATCCTCCATAGTAGCCAAGGAAGCCTTTAATTATGCAACTTCGTTGTCCCTTGCTTGACTTGAGTGTATTTCAATGTCCGTGAGAGCACTCTTGCTACTTCTACCACTTGGGCTTGGACCAAATCCTACCCCACGAATACGACCTTTGCACTCCTTACCCATCATTTTGGCAAACATATCATTTATTGACCATGCAATACTACCACTTATGTCAGATGACTGCAATTGATTTGAAGGATCATCCAACAATTCCTTCATTTTGTCCTAATATTTGGGTTTGAATAAACCAAAAAAAGTTAGAAATCTTATAGTTAAAATGACCCCACAACATATATATACATATATATAGGATGGGACAAGCAAGCACCAATATGTACCAGTAACCCTCAAGAGAAAATTGACAATCTACAGGCAACTCACCACATGAACCTCTCCAAATAAATAAATAAATAAATAAATAAAAGAAGTCATATGTATGTTGTAATATAACAAAGGAACTAAACAAAGAAGCCTCAACTCAGTAAGAATAACATTTCCACAATGAAATGGAGTTTGCTATGTAATCCAACAATCAAATAACCCCACAATAAAAAGGAATGTGTATTGGCTAACATCAAATTGAAATATATCAATTTACACACTAAAAGAATCATTGATAATAATAATAAAAGTTCAAAATGGGTATGAAACACCCTTGAACGTTTAGACCCCAAATTATAAATTATCAATTCAAGCTTATAATCAAACAATTAATGTGCGGAACATGAACATAAGCCAATCACAGAATTGATAACTAATCTAAGCCAAATATAAACACATTCACAGCAGTAAATATAAGGCAAAGATAAAGGGAAGAGAGATGCAAACACAAGGACAACACGCGATGTGTTATCGAAGAGGAAACCGAAGCCCTCAAAGTAAAACCTCTCCGCCGCCCTCCAAGCGGTCAATAATCCACTAGAAAATGTAGTTGGGATACAAGAACAACAATAGACCCTCCAAGCCTAATCTACCTAGGTACCTAAGCCCTCCAAGCTTCTTGCTCCAACGAGGTTGGGCCGAACATTTTTCTTCTCTAGCTTACCAGATTCCGCTATAGCCCATAGCATCAACCAATAACCATTGGTCCCTTTCAAACTGCTTCCCTTAGCACCAAAAGACATTCTCACAGACGTGGGTGTGATGAGAAAAGGATTTGGTCAATAACCTCTCAAGGATTTATCAATGGAGAGGAAGAGAGTAGAGGAATTTGAGGAGTCTCTTAGTGAAGATTCGGAATGAGGTAATCTTGTTTTTCTCTAGGGTTTCTCTCTCAATTTTCTCTCTAGA
This sequence comes from Quercus ilex subsp. ballota, assembly GCA_032727855.1. NCBI lineage: Eukaryota > Viridiplantae > Streptophyta > Magnoliopsida > Fagales > Fagaceae > Quercus > Quercus ilex. The sequence goes on from CM064911.1 coordinate 76,749,567, forward strand.
AGCTCTCTACATTTCATAGGTATAAGGGTCTATATATAGTGGTATGTGTTTGGAATACAAAGAGTCAGTTTTTTGCCAAACAGGGTGAGTTGGCGGCTTGACCTCGCGGCTTGTCCAAGTCGCGAGTTCAAGTCACGAAGTAACGGCCTGGCCAGCCTGGGACTTTTGTCCTATTGTGCGACAGCTGGCGCAACCTTTCAGCTCCCCTGTGTGCTTCTCACGTGCTTGCAGTTGGCGGCTTGCCAGTCTCGAGTCCTAGCCGCGAAACTTTACTTCTTTGCACAATCTTGAGCTTTTCTTCACACTCTTTTCACACACTACCCTTACATGAATCCCACCTAAATACAGGGTTACTAAGTGCTAAATTACAAACAAATTGGCACGAAATAAAGCCAACAAGATGGTTGATAAATTTCAACCTTACAATCTCCCCTTTTGGCTATTCCATGACAAAACCCTATAACAAACTCTAAACTTAACGCGTGAGTTGGGAACAGTTGGAAAACTCACTCACACCTAACTCTAGAATTTGTGAAGCGTTGAACCATAAGAACAAGAACTCCTGAAACACAACAACACAATAAGTTCATTGTATGCAGAAAACTTGTAATGCATATGGAACAAGCATAATGCGATCAAGCACAATGGAATAAAGCAATAAACTATGGCAAGACCAAAACATGCAATCACTATAACCAAGTGATCACAATGTTCATTCACACTTGGAATGAACATCCGGACATTCAAGTTGACAAACACAAGGCAAATCACTTGAATGACCAACACTCAACCAATGCACAATACATGAAGTATATGCATCTAGGAAAAATCCTACAAGGGCACAAGAGTGACAGTACTTAGAAGGAAACGCATAACATTTAGTTAGAAGTACTGATTTAACAAAGTAAAAAGGCTGCATAAAGCATGATACAAACCACAAAGGCCTACAAGTGCATAGAAATAAACCCTAAAAGCTTACAAAAGCAATATGGGTACAAAGCATAAACAGAAACCTTAAAAACATACAAAGATACCAGGTACAAATAGTAAAATGTACTTCCCTTATCATATCACTCCCCCTATCATGAATCATAGGAGCTGTGATGAACTTGGAACATATATACCTGTAACCTGAAACACTTGCACAAAACACATTAGACCCTTAAGGTAAAGTAAGTAATAAACGGACAAGTATAATGTAACAAGTAAAATTGCGATCAAGAACATGATGTAAAACATGTGAGCAACTTGATCAAACACCAAATACCAAGACAAAGTTTTCTTATTAACACAATGTCTTATTCCCTTTGGTATATGCATCTCCCCAATGGAATATCTCTCCCCCTACAAATGTGCACGAAAAATAGAATTTCTCCCACTAAGAATGTGCACAAGGGTCATATAGAAATGACAAAAACTCTCTGGTATACTCTCTAGAGTATACTCTCCCCCTTTTTGTCAGGAATAGACAAAGGGTTAAGGAAAAACGAGGGTAAGAGATGAAGGTATGAACAATGATAATGATGCATGAGGGGTGCAATGATACATGAGGGGTGCGAGATGAATAAGAAAAAGAAGCTCAATCCTAAGACATGACATGCTAGGATGAAGAAATAATGTATGAACCAATGCATGACAAGGGTAGCAAGGTGTGTGCAAGAGGTGGCTATGTGCAATGCATGACCAATTCATGAAAAATGAACATGTGGGGCAAGGTGTGTTAAATACACAACCAATGAACCAAACATGTTCCTAATGAGGAAACATGAGAAACCCCAAAGTTTGATACTCATTGGAGTCCAAACAAGCGAGAAAATACCTAAGAGGCATTTTATCAAACACCTAGCATGCACACTACGAAGAACAAAGTGAAACAATGCATGAACATTATGAAAACCACCCTTAATACATGTTCTTTTTGCCACAAGGGGCCAACATCCAAAGAAAAACATTAAAAGAAACCAATCCCATACAAAAATTTGACCAAAAAAATAAGTTTTCCCAACCCTATGATGAAAATCCCAACCAAGTGCACAAAACTTACCAAAACATAATCCAAAAATCCAAAACAAAGAAAAGAGTTTCAAATTACCTTAGAGATGTTAATGGAATGAAGAACCATTCAAATTGATTGGGTTTAGATGTAAAAATATTGAAAGATGGGTTTAAGAGAGGATGGGAGAGGTTTAAAACAAGTTTCTCACGAAAAAACTCTTTAAAAAGCTGATTCTGGGCATTTGGCGACTGGGCGAGTCGCGAACGAGTCGCCAGTGAGCCACGAAACCATTCTGTGTGAACTCGCGACTGGGCTCGCAACTGGACAAGTCGCCAAAACGAGTTGCCAAAACTCGCAGCTTGGTTTGGCTGGTTGCAAGTCGCCAAAATGAGTGGCCAAAAATTCTGACACTTGTTTTTCAACCCAAAACATGTTTAAACACTGAAATATAATGTAAGCACTAAGCATGAACACAAAGAGTGATAAAAATCACTTCCAAAAACATATAAAATGATCAAAAATCTTTTTGGATTGATCCATATAAAGATGAGCACACACACATCACATTTAAACAAGTACAATTGAACAAATGAATAATGCATTCATTGAACATTAGACATGTGTGTTGTGTGTGTGTATCAAGTGTGGAATAGTCCTTAGTCTAGAGTGAAGTTTCAATGATCAATTCAATCAAGTCATACAGAACTAGTGCTAAGACAAGTGGTCTATCTCAATTATAGAAATGAACATATATGACCTCCCACAAGACAATGATTACATATCTTTGAAGCTTTTCATTTGGCTTCTTTACAATTCATAACATTTAATCATTTTGAATCAATACATCTCATTTTGAGATCGATGCCTGAAATTTTTGATATTTCAATTTGATGAACAAGCTTTTAGCTTTTGGGCATCATACATTTTCATAAAAGCCGCTTTCCCTTTTTCCTAGTCAAATACTAGTATGTGCGATAGGCTTTTGCAGCTCAATATCTCTTTTCATTTGGAGATTTACATTTGGTAAGCTCTTTAAGCAAAAACAACAAAATAAAAAGTGGGAGGATATATAGGCACGAGTTTATGCATGTCTCAAAACCAACAAGACTATTGACTAATAATTCATGACAAGCTTGAAGATCAATTTACAACAATCACACAAAGATGTCAAGATTTTTTCCACAAAGATATAAGTGCATAAAGAAGAAGCTAAGCTCGTAAATGCATAAAGCCATTTGTACGAAGGTACAAGGCAAAACTCACATGTGATATGTGCTCAAACATATACAATCAAACTTTTTGAAAATTTCACTTTTTATGTGATTTTGGATTTTTACTCACACAAAACTAAAACATAAAAGTAAGATAAAAACAAAAGCAATGCATACAAATAAATGAAAAATGCACAAATGCATGAAGATATGACATGCAATGCATGAGGGGTCCCACAAAAATCGAAATAATTAGATCAAGGACCAAAAGAGTAAAAGCTCAACCATAGGAACCCTTCCTCATCCAAACGGAATGATTGTTTGGAATGAGTGTCTCATGAGAAGTGAGACGAGGATTGGAAGAATGAGAACCGGAGATGCATATAGTCAAGGAGTTAAGAGCATTAAACACTTTCTTTAACAACATGCTATTTTCACTCAAATATGATTTACTCTTTTTAGCACAACTTCCAAGAAGCTCAAGTTTCTCTTTTCTTTTGATTCTTTTAAAAGCATGAAACTTAGAGCATTGAGGTGTTAAATGACCAAAGGCACCACAATGGTAACAAACAATGTGTTTAGGTCCACTAGGCTTTTTGGGAAGGGATCTAGCAACATGGTTTTGTTCTCTCTTCAACTTATAACATTGAGGTCTTATATGACCAATCACACCACAATGGTGGCAAGTTGGAACAAACTTAGATCCATCTAAAGCCTTAGGTTGAGACCTAAATAGAGGCTTTGACTTAACAGCCTTTCTCTCCACCTTTTGATTTCTTTTATGTGGAGGAATGTACACCGATTTGTCCTTTGGGGTAGAACACACAATAGGCACAAAATCGGGTACCACAACATGATTGCAACAAATAATTCCATCCCTTTTAACAATAGGTTCAACAATCAAACACTTGGCATGCATCTTAAGAGATTCATTTTCACATTTTAGATCATCAACAAGTTTGTTAGACAAAACAAGTTTAGCATCCAAGTCCATATTCAAACATTCAAACTCTTTCAGTTTTTCAATAGAATTTTCAGCAAGTTTCTTATATTTTTCAACCAATTTGTTGGATTCATTGAGCTTAGCAATCAAATCATCATTTTCACAAAATAACTTGTTCAAATTCTTATTAAACTTCTTAGCCTTTTTCTTTAAGAGTTTGATGTTAGGAATATCAATAACATCCAAAGATTCATGTAACATAGCATCACAATCATGAGGATTCACACTCATAGAGGCATTTTCACAAACACGTGGCATGTTACAATCAACACCAACCAAATCATACAAAGATTCATACAAAACACAATCCATGGCAAATAAACACAAGGGGTCAAGGATCACACTTAGGTATTTAAACCACAACAAGTGTACCTGCTCTGATACCAATTGAAAGTTCAAAATGGGTATGAAACACCCTTGAACGTTTAGACCCCAAATTATAAATTATCAATTCAAGCTTATAATCAAACAATTAATGTGCGGAACATGAACATAAGCCAATCACAGAATTGATAACTAATCTAAGCCAAATATAAACACATCCACAGCAGTAAATATAAGGCAAAGATAAAGGGAAGAGAGATGCAAACACAAGGACAACACGCGATGTGTTATCAAAGAGGAAACCGAAGCTCTCGGCGTAAAACCTCTCCGTCACCCTCCAAGTGGTCAATAATCCACTAGAAAATGTAGTTGGGATACATGAATAGCAATAGACCCTCCAAACCTAATCTACCCAGGTACCTAAGCCCTCCAAGCTTCTTGCTCCAACGAGGTTGCGCCGAACCTTTTTCTTCTCTAGCTTACCGGATTCTGCTATAGCCCATAGCATCAACCAATAACCATTGGTCCCTTTCAAACTGCTTTCCTTAGCACCAAAAGACCTTCTCACAGACGTGGGTGTGGTGAGAAAAGGATCTGGTCAATAACCTCTCAAGGATTTATCAATGGAGAGGAAGAGAGTAGAGGAATTTGAGGAGTCTCTTAGTGAAGATTGGGGATGAGGCAATTTTGTTTTTCTCTAGGGTTTCTCTCTCAATTTTCTCTCTGGAAGCTCTCTACATTTCGTGGATATAAGGGTCTATATATAGTGGTGTGTGTTTGGAATATGAAGAGTCAGTTTTTTGCCAAACAGGATAAGTTGGCGGCTTGACCTCGCGTCTTGTCCAAGTCATGAGTTCAAGTCGCGAAGTAACAGCCTGGCCAGTCTAGGACTTTTGTCCTGTTGTGTGATAGCTGGCGAGACCCTTCAGCTCCCCTGTGTGCTTCTCACGTGCCTGTAGTTGGCGGCTTGCCAATCATGAGTCAGCCGCGAGTCCTAGCCATAAAACTCTGCTTCTTTGCACAAACTTGAGCTTTTATTCACACTCTCTTCACACACTACCCTTACATGAATCCCACCTAAATACAGGGTTACTAAGTACTAAATTACAAGCAAATTGGCACGGAATAAAGCCAACAAGATGGTTGATAAATTTCAACCTTACAAATAAAAATTATCATTGAATTCCTATTTTGTTTACCCCCAACTACAATGAAGAAATTACTCACCGTTTTTGCTTTCACTACAGGATTAATTGCATATCCATCTTTACAAGTATGTAGTATTGGATATAATACTGCACGGTCTATAGGACGTCCATCCATTTTTGCCTACATTATGAACAACATATTTATATAGTAATAAATATTGGTTCCACATAAACTTTAGGAGAAGTCAAAATCATTTAAAAAATAGTCATAATACTTATTACCTTTTTTGTAGTGTGCACAGCAAAGGCACAAGAACCAGCAGTATGTAAGTCAACCTGTTTAGAATGACGCTCCTTATTCTTTTCTGACTCTATCTACAATCAACAAAATTACATGTTTATATACAGTACGCTTTAAGTATCTAAAGCCACTTTTAGCTAAAGCCAAAATACAAACAATATTTACAGTATTTTACTAATTTATCAGAGTTGCACACAAAAAACTGCAATGTATTGGACACAAGCTACACAAAAAGGTCACTATAAAATTACCATAAATAAAAACTTTTAGCACATCTATCTATACATTGTACATTAAAAGTGGTAGGAAATATGAAATACAAATGGGCTACCCATTCACATCCAAACTTCATGCAATTTTACAAAGCCACTCCTCTAGATGACTAGTAGATACCATATCAATTTTAGAGACAAAGCATAAAACCATGATTTATTAAAAATCATACAAGACAACGTGCTTAAATCTGTCTTGGCAGAATTTTATACAACTTAGAAATTAAATCATTATTTTTATATTGATTCAATTACTGTGAGGCCACTTTCATTACAATCATGTGTCTCTTAAAATATGATTTAATACAGAATTTTCACCTTGTAAATACTGAATTTGTCACAATGACAGCTTTAACATATTTTTTCTCAAAATCATCAAATAATTGCTATTGGCCTTCATTTTGTGTGGGTGTTTTTATACCTATAGTATACATGTTAGAAGACATTAATAGGCATCCAATTGACCATAATATCTTCCACCTTTCAAATTTCTAACACAAGATCACAAATTTTAGCATCTAACAATTAGATTAGAGAACATAGAAGGGAAACTAAAGAAAAAAATTACACTATCAAAATACCCAAAATAAGATAAGATTTCATAGATAAATTTTCATGCAATTTTACAAGCATGGAAACCAGGGCCGAAAATATAATGAGTGTACAAAAGTATTAACTAGAGTCATCACCACTAGAGTCTTCATCACTAGACTCATCATCATTGGACTCATCATCATTAGACTCATAAACATAATCACTAAGCTCTTCATCATCGATAAAGTCTTGTTCAAGCAATTCATCCTCACTAATCAACGGTGCATCATAAATGGTTCCTTCATCAACTCGAGCCCAAGCATGGTTGTCATTTGCATCATCACATGCATCATTAGTAGTTACATTATAAGGGACATTCTCCATATATGTATCAACTTCTTTATCATCATCTACAGCTTCAATACCAACATCAAACACCTCCCTAGGTTTTGTTTTGACCACCACCATCCAATCTTTATGTCTCACATCCTCCACGTAAAACACTTGCGAAGCTTGAGATGCTACTACATAAGGTTCGTCAATCAATCGATCACCCGTGTGTATCAATCTTAAAAAATTGATAAGGGGAAATCCAAAGTCATCTTTTTTGCATCCTGTCTCACTAATAACATCAGCCCATTGACATTTGAATAATACATATCGATACTTGTCAAAGTAATTCAACTCAATAATATCGATTAGTATACCATAATAAGTAGCACCACCTTCGGTAACAACACAAACTCCACTATTTTGAGTTTTCCTAGTTGTCTCAAAATCTTTGGTGCAAAACTTCAAACCATTTATGACATAACGCTTGAAGCGTTTTGCTTCATTATCTGGATATTGAACAAACCATCTAACTTTATCAGAGAGTTCTTTTCTCTCAGAGCCATCCATTGATATCACCTATTATAGAGAAAGGCTTTAATTATAAGTATGCTATCTAAAGTGTTATAAGAAAGGCTTTTATTACTTACATATTCCCTAAACCAACTACAGAATTCCTCTATATGCTGCTTTTGAATAACATCATCAGTCACATGAAAAGGGAAACCAGCCTTGATCTCAGCTATGTGTACACTGTGTAGACAAACGTGTTAGTGTTAATCCAGAGTATTGTATTGGAATGCCGTTAAAGGATACGCAAGGACATATCACTTACTCGTGAAATTGGGTGATCTCTTCACAATTGAATAGCACATAACGATGTGCTTGAATCCATGAATTTGAATCTAGTGTAATGCTCACCACTGGACCCATGGATTCCTCAACATTCCTTACAGGCTGATTGAATGCAGTTTCAACAGATTTAAAATAGCGTGAGCAGAATGTTAAGCATTCCTCTACTATATACCCTTTTGTATTGGAGCCTTTTGGATAAATTTTATTATGCACGTAAGACTTAAGTCTTGACAAGTACCTATTGGAAAACCCAAGACCAACAATGGGAAATTGGTAAGTTAAACAAAACCAAATAGACCAAGTTAATATATGTGTTACCTCTCTATGAGATACATCCAACGATAATGAACTAGGCCAGCAACTTTGGCTTTACTAGCCAAATGCATTACTAGATGTACCATCACTATAAAGAAAGAGGGAGTGAATATCCTTTTCAACTCACACAATGTCACTGCAATTCTCTTCTCAAAAGCCTCAAGTTCTTCCACATTTAGTACTTTGGAACATATCTCCCTAAAGAAACAAGATAAGTCAATTAAACTCCTACTCACTTCAGGGGGCAAAGATCCATGTATTGCTATTGGAAAAAGTTGCTGCATTAAGATGTGATTATCATGGCTCTTCATCCCACTAATCTTGCGTTCTTTGAGTTTAACGCAACGTGAGATGTTTGAAGAATATCCATTTGGCACTCTTACATCTTTCCAAACTTGCAAAAAACCATCATTTTCACAAGCATTCTTATGGTAGCAAGCATGTGGCATATGTGTCTGATCATTCCCAACCTTTTCCAAGTGAAGTCCACTTCTTATACCCATATCCTTTAAGTCTTGGAGTGCCTTCAAGTTATCCTTTGTCTTGCCATCCAAGTTCAACAATGTGCCAATTATATTATCGACTACATTCTTTCAATGTGCATCACGTCAAGATTGTGATGCAACACATGGTCCTCCCAATGAGGCAAGGTGAAAAATATATTTCTCTTCTTCCACACAGTTAAGGCTTCCTCCCCTCTTTTTCTTTTATTGGTCAAATTAACTTTTTTCTTCCCAAACACATGATCGGCTATAGTATCCATTTGTAACATGATTTCCCCTCCGAATACTGTAATAGGAGCTGGTCTCATATGGACATGCCCATCAAATGATTTTTTTTTTGCTTACGAAATTTATGATCACTATCCAAGAATTGCCTGTGTCCAAGGTAACTAAATTTTCTTCCATATCTTAACCAACGAGACTGACAATCATAGTTACAAGAGGGACATGCAAGAGAACCTTTGGTACTCCAACCCGAGATATCACTATATGCAGGAAAAATATTTATGGTCCACAATAATGCAGCATGCATTTGGAATGATTTTTGGGAAGACACATCAAACGTTTCTACTCTAACATCCCATAACTCCTTCAGTTCTTCTACTAGGGGTTGTAAGTACACATCTATATCGTTCCTGAGTGAGGTTGGACTGGGAATCAATAATGATAGCATGAAATAAGACCTTTTCATGCATATCCATGGAGGGAGATTGCATGGGATCAAAATGACAGGCCATGTACTATGAGTAGTACTGATATTTCCATACGGGTTGAATCCATCGGCTGCTAATCCAAGCCTTACATTATGAGGCTCGGATGAGAACTCTATGTACTTAGAGTCAAATGATTTCTAAGCCTCAAAATCAGCAGGATGCCTCATTAACCCGTCATTCACATGACCATTGGCATGCCACTTCATATGATTGGCTGTTTCAGGAAACATAAATAGTCGCTTTCATCTTGGCTTTAAGGGGAACCACTGTAGGATCTTTGCAGCTTTCTTTTTTCTTCTTTTGGGGGAAGCATTAGTACTTTGTTAACCTTTAGACTCATTACTTTCCCATCTTGAAAGGTTACAGTTTAGACAAGCTTCAAGGTTGGCATTGTCCTTCCAGTATAAAATACAATCTTTAGGACAAGCATGAATCTTCTCATAGCTCAAGCCCAGATCCTTAATAATCTTCTTAGCCTCATAACAATCTTTTGGCAACTTAGCATTTGAATGAAGAAAATCAAGCAAAAATTGCAGCAACATGATAAATGATTTATTGGTCCAACCATTAAGAAACTTCTTGTGGTACAAATGCACAATGGCTGAAAATTTTCTAAAATGCTTACAACCTTCATAATAAGGTTGATTAGTATCTTCAAGAAATTTCATAAACTGAAGTGCATCTTCATTAGGACCTTCTGTGGGTTGGTGCACACTAGGGATTTCTTCTGTTGGCCCAAATGCCATATCTTGTATGGGGAACATGTCATGTAACATGTCACGAAGATCGGCATACTCTATCGGGTTTTCTTGAACATGACTATTAGCAATTTTAGTAGAAGTCTTTGCAGGCGATGATTCCCCATTAAAAGTCCAAGGGTTATAACCCTTACAAATCCCTTTTGACACTAAGTGAGCCTGTACAACATCTATAGATCACGAATTTGTATGCATGCATTTTTTACACTGACATGAAATCGTTCCATCCGGGTGTGCATGGTTAGATGCAAAATTCAGAAATTGTTGGACTCCATCTAAATATTCTTGCGACATTCTATTGGTAATTTTCATCCAACTCTTATCCATTGCTATAAAGTGGTTTACAAGAAATACCTATAATGTGATTTCATGAAAACATAAACCAAGAGTTAACACACATTTCATTTACACAATTTTACTTTGATTTAAGAAACAAATCATCTTTAATCATTCACTTTTAGCTATGTTCCTAATCAAACAATGATTTTAAATGCATAGAGAAGTTATCAATACAGTTGGTAACTATAACATCATTACTAGCAATATTCTTTAGGAATGGACATCTCTTTAAATATGCAATTCCATTTTAGCATTCCACGTGTGAAAAAGATAGAGAGAATCCCTTAAAATGAATTAATCAAATAAAAACAACTCAACAACAATCATCCAATATTACACAAAATAGTTAACACTCCCAATATCAGTGAAAACCACCTTATTACTCCATGCAAGCCACCTCCTTGCCCCAATTCAACAACCCACCACAAACAAAGAGAGAGAGAGAGAGAGAAAGTACCTTAAGTCATTCACCAACTTCACTTGCTTTGATCACACGAACTTATAATGCCACTTCTTTTTGCAATATGCCAACAAGAAAATAATATATAAACCTAAGTTAATTCTCAAACAAGACTCACTTCAAAGCAATTCAGCTGAGAGTGAGTTAGAAAGGAAGTATATCCAGAAACAACACACAAGTTTGTGTTGTGCAAGATGAAATATAAAACAGCTTCAACTACAAACTCTTAAGTGCAAACAGAATAATATATATATATATATATATATATAATTTTATTGAAAGGAGACAAGGCATTACAAACAGAAGCACACCCAACTTACCTAGAGTCTGGTCTTAACAGCCCACAATGGCTTTGTTGTGAGGGAAGTGGCAGCCCCAGCACCCGTAGTAGCTAGTATATTTGCACCAAAATGATAAATAAATAAATAAATTGATAGGACATATGTGGTTCACATGTTAAGAACATATGTCATGATTTTATGTAATTGGCTAATCCTTTGACAAAACGCACTTTACTTGTATTTGGGTAAATCTAGGATGCGTTGAAATACTTCAAGAAACCATGTTTCAAGATCAAGTGTTGAAGCCTTCAAGTCTGTCCAAGAAAACAAGTTGAAAGTGCAAAGTTATTAAAGCTCGACAGCTAGCATGTGTCGAGGTTTAAGGAAGCTGTTCTGCCTATGGCTCGACAGCTATCTCGATAGATGCCCGACAGCTTCTATCTGTCGAGGTTTACAAAATCAGAATTTCTGATTTGATTTCTTGGGATCCGTGTTTATGTGTTTGGCCTTCTTTTCTCCTAACCCTAGACATAAAAAAAGACTGTTTTAAGGGGCCATCAAAGAGTACACAAGTTGCACAAGCATTGAGCAAAATTTGTTCAAGCAATTTGTGATCGGAGACAAAGTTTTGCCCTAGTTCATATCTTCTGAAGAAGTTGATGTGTATGTGCACCTTTGGGTTTTGTGACCAAGCATCTTCTTGATCTTCATCGTGGATGAACTGAAGAACTTTGCAACCAACAACTCTTTTTAGTTGGTGATTGAAGTCGCGTATTGGGATCCGCGCAATTGGTTAGTCACGTACTTGGGAGCCATGCATCAAAAAGGGAAATTGTTACTATAGAACAAGTCCAATTGGGTTCAACTGTAGGTTGGTATAAGGTACTAGAATTCCTTTACTTGTAACCGCTTGTTGTGATAATAGTGGAATCTCGGGAGTGGTGACCTGAAAATCACTCGGTGGGGTTTTGCCGTAAGGTTTTCCCCATTCGTAAACAAATCACTATGTTATTTATTTTCTGCTGCATAACTAGTTTATTGGTGATTTGTTTGTGCTACCACGCGTTTGCATGTTAATTCACTTAATTAATTCACTTGGCTAAATTAATTAGTTAATTTATCACAATGGGTCAATTCGTTTTTCGCCTATCATAAATAAATAAATAAAAGAATTTGGTATGAAATTACATCATAATCTCATTGAATGAAATTACTAATAATCTCATTAATAGCATCCAAAATGAAATTACAACATAAGGACACGCAGTGTTGCTTGTATTTCTCTTTATATTCCTTGTATTTCTTTCAATTTCCAATGATGAACTGAATGTTACAGATTGGCATGCAAAGAGATTCAACATGGATGGATAGATTCAAACCTAGTAAGAAGTTTTTATTTTATAACCAGAGAAAGATAAAATTAAGGACAATTATAATATTGTTGTGTTATAATATTCAAAGGACTCTAGAAATCACCACCATAATTGTGAGTGCAACATAACTGTTCTACACGGTTGCTATCCATGCTGGGGTTGCAAGTGTTTCACGAAGACCAAGACCCTATGGTGGAAGAGTTTAAGCTACAGTGCTTATGTGTTGATTCTTTTTATAAGTGTGTATATCCATGATGATTGTGGAATAGTATTGTGAGTAATTTTCTTTTTATAGTTCCCTAGTGAATGTCCCTTTTGCCCCATCACCCTATGGATCAAACAAACAAAGTGAAGCTTCGTTCTCTAGATCCTTTGAGTTTTGACTAAAAACAATGGATCTCATTGTAAAATTAAGGTCCAAAGTTAGCTTCTTCATAGACAAACAAATATGAATGAATTTTTTATCAAGCCAAGTCCAAGATATTTATGACCAATTTGGTGCATTTACAATCCTAGAATTAAGAAATAAGTTAATGGATCTCATTGTATTGAAAAATAACAAAAGAAAATAAATAAATATTTCTTTAACTAACTCATGTATAGCTTTCCAATTGAATATAATATATAAAAGAAATGATTTGAAGATTTATTTATTGAATAGCATGATCTTGAATTTCTAGTTGTCCTTGCCTCTTAACAGTGCTGAAATCACTTTCTATTTCAGCTAAGTTGGTTCCCATTAAAAAATAGGAATAAATCCAACCAAAAGATGTGCTATAAATAAAAATATAGGAAGTGGGATCACACAGCCTTGGTGATTGTCAATTAGTCATACATAAGAAATTGATGATAATAATAAACAAATGGAATGAAGGGTAGGAGACAGAGAAAAAGAATTTGCTTTATGAGAAAGTTCCAAATTTTGATATAATTTTGATGGAGAATTAATTGTGAGTAGTGAATTCATATAAATGGGTGTTTATTATTCATAATCTATCACTTCATAAGTGTTTATTACACATAATTGATCACTTAAACAAATAATGTTATTCAATTTGTTGTGTTTATGTGAGGTTGAGTGGATAGTAACTCAACAAGTAGGGACTTCAGTTGTACAAGAACAAGTTACAAGTTGGGAATGGGAATGGGGATAACCCATACTCTTTGCCTTTGGACTTCTGTTTTACCAACTTTTTTTTTTTTATTTTTAATTTTTTTTATGGCCTTTTAATAAGTCTTAAATCCCTTCGTGGTGGATTCAGTTGGAATTCAGTGCCATTTTAATTTGAACCATAAATTATGCATACAACTAATAGCAGCAGCATTTTCAATGTATTTCAGAAAAAAAACTAAGACCTACACATTGCTAAAATGAATCCAAAAAGTTCAAAAAATGACCAAAGATTTCATCTACCCATCACTTTAATTACAACCATAAATTATACATACAACTAATAACAGCAGCATTTTCAAACTACTAACTCTATAATTAAAACTCTCTTCCTAAAGTAATGCCAAACATGCATATAATTTTATCGATTTCATTTGATTGTCAAAACTGTTGGTAATTTCTCAGTGGAATAGCAAGTTAAAAGTTCAACATTGTAGACATATCATATAAAAAGAGGTTAACTTTTTAGAAAAACATTCCAAAAAAATCAATGAATAGAAAAATCCAAAAAAATAAAACCACTGTGAATGATCCAAATGCACTATGCCAATAGCAGCAAAACAAAAAACAAAAAGTTAAAAAGAGTAAGCTTTTAAACTAGTGAATCCTGGACAAACTTCCACATGTTAGATGCATTTCAACCTGGCGGACCTAAAATTTGCCAATCGAGGATCTCCAGCACCAACACATGTGCAACAGATGACATCAGGACTTTGAGAAATCTCCCTTTCAGTTGCCCGCTTCAGTGCTTTATATTTTTTCTCATCGCTGCTAGACAATTCTCCTGTACACATTAGGAGAAAGAAATAAGAAAAACCCAACTTCGAACTCAAAGATGCAGTTTTTATTTGACACTGATTAGGCATGGGAAATTCAAGAAGGATCTACGTTACCAGGTAAAAGATTAAAAAAAAATGATATCCAAAGAAAGTGATTATGCAGAAATGTCTAGGTATCAAAGCACACTCAACCAGCTTTATTAAAGTTGGACAAAATATTCTAAAAAAATTTGTAAGTTAAGTCAAACTCATTTGTTTCCTACATTTCTTTCTGCCTAACATCTGACTAGACTTTTTGGCTTAAGGGTCCCAAAATGAGACTATGTTCTTGCCTAGTGAAGCTACGCCAAGGAAAGTCCGCAATTGTCAATTCTGTCCAATACAATGATCCTGAACTTGTTGTGCAAGGTCTAACAAGAAGAAATAAGAATAATAATAATAATAAAAGACCAATGCTTTATAATTCTTCCTTTTCCTCCAGTCTAGTGTTCAATGACGAAAGAAGAGGGCCAATGCCAATGCCAATTGAGCTTTAACTCCTTCCGATTTTTTTACTTGTAAAAGTCCTAGTTAGCCAATGCCAAACTGTTAAGTTATTGGATTCTCTTCATTTTAGCTTTGAAAAAAAAATCAAGAATAGTGTTAAATCCAATAAAAGCGTAAAGTAATTGAAAAGGAAAAGAGTTAGTATAAAAGAATTTGATCACAAAACCATATTCAATCAAAGGATATAAGGCCTCTGTAGCATTACAACTACAAGAGGACTCATTGGCTTTGTAGAGAGTTGGTAAAGAGATCTGTAATGTTTTGTCACACTATTGGGCCTAACCAATGTGAATTTTAAAAACATCATGTCTTGATACTTGACAACACCCGAAGGCTTTGGACAATATTTGACTAGTGAATATATTTTGGCTCTGCCCACTAATGACCAACTAGGGAGAAGGTAAAAACCAACCAGGAAATTGTGAATTGTAATGGTTGATTCAAGGTAGCTGGGCCTCCTAAGAATATTGGGGGTAGAGATTAGAGTACAAAAGAGAGAAAACTCAGATTATTATTCTTCTGATATTCTTCCTTAAAATCATTGCAGCCTTTTAACTAAGCTGCAACTGAATTGATTAACTAACTCCTTGTCTATCACATGCTCTATAATACGTTGAGCACATGCCTAATTAGCCAGGTCATCTATAGCTGAATGTGACCTGCCAATAACTACCAAAATATCCTAGGATTCTATATCAATTCCTAGTACAATGCTAATAGCTACCAAGTATCACAATACAGCTAACACCAAGTACAACAGAAGCATAGTGCATATAAGCATGTACAACAACAACAATGCACAAACAGCAGCATCAGCCTTTAGTATAGCAGCACACAGTAGCAATGCACATAGGTAGGGAGACCAACAGGTTGTAATACCTTTGTCATGATACCCATTGAAAAAGAATCAAATAGGGTCAACAAACCCTTTCACAGACATTTTCTTTTAAAGGGATAGATAATAGGTCATACATAATCAATGGATTTGTGGCAAACTATGATAAAATAAGCTTCAAGGCCCCAAGATTTATAAATTACTTAGGTCAAAAAGTAAATTCCCAAAGCCATAATCTATTTATCATTCTAAAGATAAGCACACACAAATACATCTAAATACTAATAGTTCTATACAAGCAAAATTAAAACTTAAAGAAATCAGCAAAGAGAGAGAGAGAGAGACAGAAGGAAAGAAAAGGATTTATAAGGCATATTACATATAAATTTAGGAGTCAAGATCACAAACTAACAGAAGTGGCAGTCAAGGGTTACAAAACCCATTTGCCATTTAAACCAAAACCCCATAATCAAAAGAAAATCCAAATGCACAATCCTAAGAACCCCAACTATTTTATCTATAAGCAAAAAATCCTAAGAACAATCATCTTCTATTTTCAATCTTAGGTTTCTTTGACTGACACTACAATTCAACCTAAGAAAGTTGGAACATAAATAGCTTTAAACAAATTATTCAGAATCTGACTTCTGTTTCTAAGGAATATATTGGTTTAAAACTAAATATTTAATGGGATTTCCAGCTTTAAATCCAAAGTTGAGAGAGTTCCAAGTGCCTCTTTTGGTGATTGGGATATAAAAAATTAGGGAGTGAATTGTCAGGAAAAAAAAAACTTTTAATTATTTTGTGGTCTTAAAAAATCACCAATAATCTTCCATCTTTGTGCCAATAGCCTTATAGTTCAATGAAATTATCCAGTTTTTCCATGGAGGAGAACCTAGGTTCAAATCCCCCCTCCCCCACTTTTGTAAGCCAAAAAAAAAAAAAGTTCATCTTTGCCAAGGCAAGTGACCTTGACTGGGGAACAACAGTAAATTCTAATGCTTTCAGTAGCATTTACTTGATTTCTAATTTTTTTTTTTTTTAAATTACTTACATTTGCCAACTATTTTCTTAAATTTCAAATAGAACTTCAGAAATCCACATAACCGAGTGATTATAGAACTAAATTTTCAGGTTTGCAATTCAGAGCATAACATAACTCGAGTAGATGATGTAAACTAAAAAAAAAAAAATCTATGCAAAGAAAAACTCAGCTCATAACAAAGTACGGCTTGTGAAGAACAAACATATTAACCTCTAAATAAAATAGAATATATATATATATATATATATTAAAAATAATAATTAACTAAAAAAAAAAAAAAAAGGAAAGGAAATCTCCTTGGTATATCATGAGATACAAATAAGTCATCCAATGATTACCAAAAATAATTTAAAAACCTTGAAGACCATGGTCACACCCCAGCACAAACAAATCACCAAATATACTAAATGCAGCAAAAAATAAATTTGACATGGATGATTTGTTTACGAATGAGAAAAACTACTAAGGCAAAACCCCACCGGGTGAATTTAAGGTCACTATTCCTGAGAATCCACTATTATCAGTGGTGACAAGTAAATGAATCCTAATACCTTATACCAACATACAGTTGAACCTTTACCCTAATACCCAATTGGACTTGTAATGTAGTGATAATCTCTCCTTTCAATGCACGGCTCTAAGTACGTGACTAACCAATCGATGCACGAATCCTAGTACGCGACTTACTCCTTTGCACGAATCCCAATATGTGACTAACACACCAACTTGAGGAAGATGTTGGCTGCAAGGTTCTTCAGTTCATCCAAACGATGAAGATCAAGAAGCTCCTTGGTTACAAAACCCTTGGTGCAAAGACGTAGTAGCTTCTTCAAAGAATATGATGAACTAGGGCAATTTGTCTCCGATCACAATATGTGTGAACAATCAATTGCAACAACCTTTGCATCACTTTGCATCTAGTGAGACAGGCCTTAAAATAATCCTTATATATATATATATATATATCTAGGGTTGTGAGAAAAGAAACCTTACGCAAATACACTTGGATATGCTTGAAAACAAATCTGGAAATCTGAATTTCATAATTCTTGATAGATGCTATTTTTGTCGAGCTGTTGTCGAGCGCATGCATTAAACCTCAATAGATAATATCTGTCGAGCTTTAATGAACAACACTTTCTTCACTTGTTTATTGGACAGTTTTGCATGACTTCAATACTAGACTTGAACTCTTGTTCTTTGAAGTATTAAACCAATTCTAGATCTACCCAATTACAAGTAAAGTGCGTTTTGTTAAAGGATTAGCCAATTTACAATAACATATGTTCTAACAAGTTCCACATATGTCCTAACAAATTATTTAAATTCAAGTTTTTGTAGTTTAAAATAATGCATAAAAGATGAGTTTATAGATAAAATGGTAAATAATAATTGACATGAAAATTGGTATGAGTGTTAAGGACATACAGAACATGTAATTCAATGGTGTGATTTTCAAAATATAAATTCTATAACAAATTATTGAGTGATGTAATATTATTTAAAGTTACACTAGGTGTAACTTGAACCCACAGATTTTTAAGAGATCTAATGATTAGAAAATCACTGCATGCAATCCATGGCATTCTTAGAATTCATTGATGATCACATTAGCTAACTTGATTAATTTAAGAAAATATTATATTATTTTCTTTTCTACTTTCTTTTCCACTCCTAATTAATTCATCCCCAACCTTGCACAAGTGCCTATTCTTAATATTCAAAGTTGCAGGTTTTCATGGTCTTATTCTTCTCTCCATATTGATTATTTGATATGTGAGGTTTAGCAAATGGTTATTTGGGTCTAGATTTAGATTTCTTTATATTGGATTTCATTCAAGGTTCCAAATAATAATTGTGAAAGTTCAAAATGCGTGTAAAACACCTTTGAACGTTTAGATCCCCAATTACAAAATTACTAATTCAAGTTCTATATCAAACAATTAATGTGCGGAACATGAACATAAGCCAAACACAGAATTGATAACTAATCTAAGCCAAATATAAACACATCCACAGCAATAAATATAAGGCAAAGATAAAAGGAAGGAAGATGCAAACACACGGACAACACACGATGTTTTATCGAAGAGGAAACCGAAGTTCTCAGCGTAAAACCTCTCCGCCGCCCTCCAAGCGGTGAAATAATCTACTAAAGAATGTAGTTGGGATACATGAACAGCAGAAGACCCTCCAAGCCTAATCTATCCAAGTACCTAAACCCTCCAAGCTTCTTGCTCCAACGAGGTTACGCCGAACCTATTTCTTCTTTAGCTTCCTGGATTCCGCTACTAGAACATAGCATCAACCAATGAATATTGGTTCCTTCCAAACTGCTTCCCTTAGCACCAAATGAACCTTCTCACAGACGTGGGTGTGGTGAGAAAAGGATTTGGTCAATGACCTCTCAAGGATGTAACAATGGAGAGGAAGAAAGTAGAGCAATTTGTAAAGTCTCTTAGATGAAGATTGGGGATGAGACAATCTTGTTTTGCTCTAGGGTTTCTCTCACAAAATTCTTTCTGGAAGCTCTCTCAATTTAGTGGGTATAATGATCTATATATGTGGTGTGTGTTTGGAATACGAAGAGACAGTTTTTGCCAAACAGGGCTGGTTGGTGACTTGGTCTCGCGGCTTGTCCAAGTCGCGAGTTCAAGTCGCGAAGTAACTGCCTGGCCAACTTGGGACTTTTGTCTTGTAGTGCGACAGCTAGCGCGACCCTTCAGCTCCTCTGTGTGCTTCTCACGTGCCTGCAGTTAGCGGCTTGCCAGTCGCGAGTCAGCCGTGAAACTCTGCTTCTTTGCATATTCTTAAGCTTTTCTTCACACTCTATTCACACACTACCCTTACATGAATCCCACCGAAATACAGGGTTACTAAGTGCTAAATTACAAGCAAATTGGCACGGAATAAAGCCAACAAGATGGTTGATAAATTTCAACCTTACAAATTGATAATTATTGAGGATCAATTGTGTAAATGTTTATATTGTAATTATTCTTTCAAGAAGCATGTCGTGCGGACAAAATAAGAGCATTTTCTCTGGATCATTCTTGAATACATTTTTTTTTATTCAAACATTCTTGCTATGGAGACTTGTGGCATAACATCAAAGTGCTTTCGTCGCTTGTTTAGCAGATATTACTGGGTGTTGCCGGGATTTGTTTCAAATAAAGGGTAGGTGAGGGTATTGGTGCCATTATCAGAGATACTGTAGGTGAGGTGCTCACTATAATGTTGGAGAGAATGAATGTGTATTCAATTCATAGAAGAATGGGTGTAGCAGTTGTGCTAACTGCTAAGTGTTGTTAAATGGAGTAGAGCAATTGGATTCACAAATCTAGCGGTTGGATGTGAAAATCAATAGCTTATGGATACCCTTATAGTATAAGTGGTACTATAGAGTACTTAAAAAAAAAAAAAAAAAACTTAGCAAAACCTCATTGTTGAACATCTAAATGGATCTCTCAAAGAACATAAATTCTAACTTTCAAAAAAACTAATTATTAACCAAAACTCAAATCAAATTGAAGTGATATAGGAAAAGAACCAAAACACCTAAATGCATAAGTTGAAAAGGACTTGCTAAAAATAAAAACAAATGTGGTTAAAAAATTAAATCAACAATAACAAAAAATAAACATCAATGGGGTAAAAAGAAGAAAAAAATAGTAGACACAATTTTAAAAATCCATCAAAAGAGAAACTATATTGAAGAAATAGAGAGAGTATTGTCCCTTTTTGTTGTGGATAGAAGTTGGAAGAAGTAGGTGAGAGAGGTGGGAAGGGAACTTATACCAAATTTATATGAAAAATAAGACAGGAGAAAATGTTAAAGGAGAAAAAAGGTTGGAAAAAGTAAAAATATAGAATTTAATTAAGAAGATATAAAGGAGAAAATTAAGAATGCATAAAGTGAATGAAATGGAAAATTTAAGGATGTGTAAAGAAAATGAAATGGAAAAGTTAAGAAGACAACGGTTGGAGAAGATGAAAGGTTGAACTAAGAAAGCAACAATTGAAGGAGATAAAAGGTAGAATAAAGTGAATAATGCAAAATAATAATAATAATAATAATAATAATAATAAAATAAAAAAAATAATTGGAAGATTTTGTTGACATGGCACATTAGCAGTGGTGGCTCTAGGATTCTTTTTTCTAGGGGTTCAATAAAAAGATTAATCTTGGATAGTAGATGAAACTTGTGGACTATGAGGTTTCTTTATTACAAATTTGTCTATAACACTAATAAGAGAATAAAAGATAAATTATTAGTTCATTTGGCATATTGTTTTATAATACGAGTGAAAATTACATTTTACTACCCTAGACAATACCCAAGATTACACTTTGCACTCTAAACTATTCGAATGCACACTGCATGCACGTGATATGCACCATGTGTTTTGCTTTCTAGGTGTTCAATAAAAACATGAATCTTTGATAGTAGATGAATCTTGTGGTTTATGAGGTTTCTTTATTACAAATTTGTCTATAACACTAATAAGAGAATAAAAGTAAATTATTACTTCATTTGGCATATTGTTTTATAATACAAGGGGAGATTACACTTTACAGTCCTAAACAATATACTAGATTATACTTAGCATCCTAAACTATTCGAATACACACTTTGCACCCTAAACTATAACACTTATTACACTTCACGCCCTAACATTAGTTTTACTGTTATCTTAGATGAGATTTTTGTACATGTGATATGCACCATGTGTTTTGCTTACGCATAACAAAGTTAAAATAAAAAAACACCCATCTTCATAGTCAATTAAAAACAAAACTTATTTCCTTCAATTATTTCCAGCTCTCCCTCTCACGCGTACAGGTACAACCCTCTCCTCAAATCAAAACCATGTACCCCTAAATCCCAAATCAGAAATTTCTTTGGCTCCATCCACCATCGCCCACCACCACTCCACCATTGCGAGCTATACACAATACACAACAAATCTAAGACTAAAGTTTACGCTTTTCATACCCCAAGGATCTACTGCCAGTAAATTTTTGTTTAGTCCACAATTTAAAAACTATGGTTTGGAGCACATCTTTAATAGATACGATTAGCTCATAAAACTTAACGCTGGAGCAGTAAGGCTACTTTAACATTTAAATACGGTTGAATAGTGGTTGATCTACTGCTACTTGGTTAATTTGTATAGTGTCGCCCATACAGTGTTGCCACGCCCCGAACCCAACTATAAAGATAGGCACGTGACAACTGCCACACGCTTATAAACTAAGCATCCTACAAGTGTGCAAGGTCTTCTTAGCAACTAAAATTTATCATCAAAAATTAAATCAGATAAATCCAAAATACCTCAACAATTTCTTTATGAATAGATCTCCAGTAATTTAATATGAACAAAATCCAAACCTCATGTACATAATGCCAATTGGCCAATAAATATAAAACTATTAGAAGACCATTCAATCCCAATATCACTAAGCTTCTTTTCCTGCTCACAACACAACATCAAAACTCCCAAAACTTGTTATTCTTCACAATCTGAAACTGAAGGGGAAAAAGGGTGAGATGACAACTCAATAAGTAACCAAAATCTTAATAAGTTCTATCAAGCAATAGATTTGTAAAGTAATAAGATGTAATATGAGTTTTCAAAAGTTATAATATACTATGGGTTTTCAAAAATAATTAAAGAAGTTTCATAGTCTTAAAATAATAAGTTGCAAATAGATTACATACTTTAATCTGACAAATATATTATAGATGGTTTAGAAAGTAGTCAGTTTTCCATATATCAAATGTATAACTTACAATATGTTCCAAAAAAATACATAAGCATTTTTAAGGATCAAAATAGTTCAAATATTCAAACGTAATTCATATTCTTAACAATCATATAATTATGGTCATGCTATATCCCCGTGACTGGGCATTAGAGTACCAATGAATAATCCCCATTGGCTGGGTATCAGAGTACCAATGAATAAGCCCCATTGGTTTGGATATCAGAATATCAATGAATAACCCTCATTGGCTGGGTATCAGAGTACCAATGAATAACCCCCATTGGTTTTGGGTATCAGAGTACAAATGAAAAACCCTCATTGGTTGGGTATTAGAGTACTAATGAATAACCCCCACTAGTTTGGGTATCAAAGTACCAATGAATAACCCCCATTGGCTGAGTATCAGAATAAATTCATAGTTAGATCGTTCATAATCATATATATGAAATCATAGTTTCTAACAAAAATATGTCTTATTCAAATACATACATATATATATATATATATATATATAATCATATATTCAATATTCAAATCTATTTGTGATATTTCTATAATTCTTTACTTTAAATCAATATAGCTAAAAACACAAATAAATAAAATACATCATATATTTAGTAATTAGATATATTTGTGATAATTCTTTACTTGAAATTAGTAATACAATAGAAATAAAATTGTAACAACTGTAAACAATTTTAAGTATTTAAAATACGCAAAATAAAACCAATTAGGATAAGGTTACTTACCTACAAAAGTAATTCCAAAAGAAACTTTTCCTTAACAATTCCTCTAAAATCTTTAGATATCACCTAGAACAATTGTCAGATATTTTTACTCAAGGATCAAATAATTTAAGAAGGACTTATGATGGTACACAGCCAGATAGAGAGACTACTAAAAATATCTAATAACTATCCACTATTATCTCACACCAAAATTCCTCCTAATAATAGTATTTTTCTTTATATATATATATATATATATATATTTTTTCCCCTTCTGCCACAACTAAAGCCCCAAAGATAAGACCATAACTCCTATTACTATGTAGGCACTTCAATTTCGTGTGTTCCTTTGCTTGTTTCTCTCTCTTTTTTTCTTTTTTTCTTTTTTATTATAACTGGTCATACCTCATTGACGTTCCTATTCACTTCTACCAAGATCAATAAACAAATAATAATAATAATAAGAAAGAAAGAAGTTGAGCTCTGCTTTGTTTTAATGTTTTCTCGTTTTTATTTTCTTTTTTTTTTACACACGTGACTCTATGTCAGACTTCCAAGCATGCCTAGACTACTAGTGTCACGCCCCAAACCCAACTATAAACATAGGCACGTGACAACTGCTTCACGCTTATAGAGTAAGCACCCTACAAGTGTGCAAGGCCTTCTTAGCAACTAAAATTTATCCTCAAAAATTAAATTAATTGAATCTTTTAATACCTCAACAATTTCTTTATGAATAGATCTCCAATAATTTAATAGGAACAAAGTCCAAACCTTATGTACATAATGCCAATTGGCCAGTAAATATAAAACTATTAGAAGACCATCCAATCCCAAAATCACTAAGCTTCTTTTCCTGCTCACAACACAACATCAAAACTCCCAAAACTTGTTATTCTTCACAATCTGAAATTGGAGGGGAAAAAGGGAATGAGCTAATAACTCAATAAGTAACCAAAATCCTAATAAGTTCTGTTAGGTTCTAAAGGTTTAGGAATTTATGTATTTAGAACTCTAATTTGTAATGTTGGCAAACCATGATTAAAACAACATGTTTAGACTTGTTAAAGTATGCTCAAAGTTGATTAATTATTGTAAAGTTGGAATCGAGAGACTGTAGATGTATTGGTGCATTTAGGTCTGAGTCGATCGATCGAGGAATAGATTCGATCGATCGAAAATCGACCAGATTGCGTTTTCTGCAGTTTTCCAACTTAGCCCTAGCTCATTAAAACATTTAGGGTTTTTATGTTTTTGTCCTAGGTATATAAGGCAAAACCCTAGCCACGTTTTAGTGTTGCTCAAGTTGTATTGTTGCTCATACATTGCGGTTTTGTGTAAATCTCTTGTGAGATCTAGAGGAGCTTTCCTTTACACAAAGCTTAGGATTTTCTAGATGGAGATTACTTCAACATCTTGATGATCAACTTGGTTGCTGCCTTTGAAACTTAAAGAATATCAAGCGTGGGTGCTTGTACTTGATTGAAGAATTCAAGAAAGAAGGAGTCCGTGGATTCGGAGTTTGCATGGGGTCGTGTCAGTAAGTTCTACTGGTAGGTAGCATTAGGAAGTCGAGCGGGGAGCTTGTAAGTCCTTTAGTAAGAACTTCAATTCTTTCATAGTGAATTCAGTTTTGTCTTGAGGATCGGTGGGTAAAATCCTCCCCAGGTTTTTTACCGGTTTGGTTTTCTTGGGTGATCATATCATGTGTTATTTATTATTCCGCTGCTATATATTTTCATGATATGAGTGTTTGATTGTTTTAACCTAGAATTGCTTAATTTGACTAAGTAACAACTTGGCTAATTTACTAGGCTACTCAATCTGGTTGTGTGTTAAGGGGTCTAAAACTGTTCAAGTAGTATCAGAGCGGGTAACTCTTTTTGTCTGAGATTTTTTTATCTCTGAGCTGATCCTTGACCCCTGTTGTCATGGAGCATGGACACTCTCTTTTTGTTCCTCCTCACTTTGATGGGAACAACTATGCTTATTGGAAAGTAAGGATGAAAGCATTCCTGAAATCCATTGATGAGAGAGTTTGGAATTCCGTTGAATACGGATGGCAGAAGCCCACTACTCCTGTGAGTGAGTGGCAAACTTCTGAAAAGGAAGCAGCGGGCTTCAATAGCAAAGCTATGAATGCCATCTTCAATGCTGTTTCAATGGAGGAATTTAAGAGGATCTCAAATGTTGAGGTTGCTCATACTGCTTGGAAAATCCTCCAAACTGTGCATGAAGGCACAAAGGCAGTTAAGATAAACAAACTACAACAATTAACTTCTAGGTTTGAGAGCATTAGGATGTCTGATGATGAATCCTTTGATGAATTTTATGCCAAACTGAATGATATTGTTAATTCTGCTTTTAACTTGGGTGAAATCTATGATCAACCTAAAATTGTTAGGAAGATACTTAGATCTTTAACTGAAGACTTTAGACCCAAAGTGACTGCCATTACTGAGAGCAAGGATGTGGACTCCATCCCTGTTGATGAGCTTGTAGGATCTCTTCAGTCCTATGAGTCTGACTTACCAAAACAAACAAATCCAAATCAATGGCTCTTAAGTCTGTTGATGATGTTGAGGCTAGTGGATTTGATGATGAGCTCTCTGCTACAGAGATAGCTTACCTTGCCAAGAATTTTAGAAATTTTCTAAGAAATACAAACAAAAGGGCAAGAGGTACAAACACTGTTGAACCTAGAAACTTTAGGAAGAATGATCCCACTAAGGTTAATAACTTTGAAAAACCTAGAGAAAGAGTAGGTCAATCTTCAAACAATTCTTTGGGTGCTTAGTGTTTTGGTTGTCAAGGGTATGGTCATGTTAAATCTGAATGTCCTACATTCTTGAAAAATAAGGGTAAAGCTATGGCTGTAACCCTTAGTGATAATGAGGTTTCTGATGATGAGTTTGAGTGTGACGAGGATGGAAACTTCATTGCTTTCACTGCTACTGCAGTAGTCAATGAAAGCATATCTGCTGAGGAAAACCCTTCTGATGGGGAACTCTCTGAGGATGCAAATCTTCAAGAGGTCTATAATAAACTTTGCAAAGTTGCTGCAAAGGATGCTATGAATGTTGAATTTGGCTTGAAGAAAATTGATTCTCTTGAGCTTGAAAAGAAAAATTTGCTTGTTAAATTATTTGATGCTAATGATCTTTTGAACCATGTGAAATCTGAGAACATGCTTTTACTTGATAAAGTTAAAACTTTAGAACATGATTTATCTGTTGCTAGAACTGCTAGTTCTAAACTTGATCACATGCTGAATGTTCAAAAGTATCCTTTTGATAAATCTGGGATAGGATATGTTGAAAGCATCTCTGTGTCTACTCTACATACCACGAACTTTGTTCCTGCTTCTTCTTCTGAACCTTCTGTGAGTGAGGTTGTGAGTGAAACTGTCAAACCACCTGTGAGTGAGGTAGTCAAACCTATAGAAGTTTCACCTCCTAAGAAGATTAGGGTTGATTTGAGAGAAACTAAACCTACCCTACCCAAGGACAAGATGCATGGTAAACCTGCTTGGGTTTGTCATTATTGTGGTAAATCTGGACACATTCGTCCTAACTGTTACAAGTTTCAAACTGCTAAGAGAGCAACTAAACCAAAGGTGCCTGTGCCTCAAGCACAAGATCCAATGGCACTTATTGGTGAATTGGTAAAGATGTTGAACCTTTATTCCAGTCCTGGAGTTGGAAATCACTCGAATGTGAATAAGAACTCCAATGCTTATGGTGCATCTAAAAGGTTTTGGATGCAAAAGACTCGACCTAATTGAGTCTTTCTGACATGGTCCTTGTGCTTCATTGCTCATTCCTTTGTGACCATTGTTCTTTGGTTTTTGTGTTTCTTTTGCTTTTGTTTCTAGGAATTGCATTGCATTACATTCATGCATTTCATTCTAGGATTTATTTGTTTTCTCTTTTAATAAATAAATAAAATAAAATAAAAAAAGGAGAAAAGGAGAAAGCAAAAATATGTTTGACATGATGTTTCTTGGTTTTTGAAAACAAGGTTGGTCAATTTATTTACACATAACATGTCTTATGTACCTTGTTTAACTTTGATGAGCTTATATATTGCACTTGACTAGTTGAAACTTTGTAGTGCATGTTATGTGGGAAAGATGTTTATGGTGTTTATCACTTTGTCTTAATCTTGAAGTCACATGTTATTTGACTGTCGGACTTGATCCTTTTGAGAAAGGCATAAATAACCATCTCACCACTGTTCACTAGTCAATCATGAACACCTTAGTGCATATCATAAGATTTTGTGCTCGAGAAAGTGTAGCACATGCACAAAAAGAATATAAGGTGTAGCCTCTTTAAATGCTTAATGTTTAAAACTGGTGTGTACTATTAGGGTTGATGCCAATTCACTTAATCTAAACTAGTGTGTACTATTAGGCTTGATGCCAAATTTCACCTAAAATAATGGGGCAAAAATACAAGAAACTTACATGATTGCAAGTTTTTGTTCTAGGAGATGTGGGAGTTATAGGATGTAACTCTTTAGGTGATAGTCTCTTTTGAATTCTATGTGATGAATTTTGTAGACTTTGTGATTGATTGCTATTCACATATCACCTCACATGTTTCTCAAAGTTTTTGCTAGTTGCACACACTACACAAATTACTCTTTGTTAAACTTTGTACATGTTATTGTGTGTGTTTTTGGTCTGACCAACCAAGTTTGAAAATACTTTGAGAATTATGCAAAACATTTTTTTGCTTGAGAATTTGAAAGGAGGAATGGCTGAAATCATCTTTGGAGAAACTGGGATTCAATTTGGGTTTTTGAAAAAGCATTCCATCTCATACTCATGCATTTTGTTTCTGTAATTTAATGCTTTGAGGAGTTATTTTCAAAATATGGTTTGTGTTTTTCAAAACTGTGATTTTTCTCAAAAATTTGTGAGCCTCTGCCCATTTCGATCGATCCAGTTAGATTTTCGATCAATTGAAAAAGTGCTTTCATTTGTCTCAAAATGACTGTGTATTTCGATCAATCGAATCTGATTTTCGATCAATTGAAAAAGTGTTTTAATTTGTCTCAAAATGACTGTCTGTTTCGATCGATCGAAAGTGATTTTCGATCAATTGAAAGTCGCGAATCAGGTTTTTAAAAAAACACTGTTCTTGACTTTTTCAAACACTTTTCAAAAGTTTTTCAAAAAGTTTTCTCTCTCTCTGACTTGGCAAGCTCAACTATTCCAATTTTCTGTCGTTTTCCTCCGGATTTTTTTGCAAGAAATCTCTTTCCTCAAGCCGGTATGTCTATCTTACCCGTCCTTTTTGAGTTTATTTACTTTTTTCATGCATTCTTCATGCATTTATGCTCATATTTTCGGAATCTTTTCTTTTTGGGATTGTTGTTGATTTAGGCCCAATTTTGTGTAATTGATCAATGGGTTTTTGTGGGGACACACTATAAACATGTTCTTGATGGATTAATTTGATCAATTTTGGGTTTTGTGAAAAATTGAAAATTCTAGGGTTTCTAATTTATTCAATTTGGGGATTTTGTTCAATTAAGGTTCAATTGATGAAATTGGCTTGTTGTATTGATGAAATTGGTTATTATAATCTGTTTTCAACCTTGTGTAATGATCAATTCACCAAATTTTTTGCAAAATTTAACAAGTGGTTTTCAAATTTTTAGGGTTTTTGTTAGAAACTCTATGTTCGAGCCAATTTTGTGTAATTGAACTTAATTTGAACTGTATTTACTGCATTAGATCATGCATCACAACATTGTTATTGTTCATGCATCATATAGATTTTTGTTCTATATTTTTTATTGTGCTAATTTGCAGTCTGCCCTTGGTTTTGTTTTCTTATTCTTTTGGTTTTCACTTTGTGTCTCTGTCCTTTCCTTAGCACTATGCCTAGGAAGACTAGAGCCCGTAGGACTGTTTCCTCACCTTCTCCACCTCCTCCCTCCTTTGACCGTGAGAAGTTTTCGAGTAAGAAAAATCAAGAGATTTATTAGAAGCTAAACGTTAAGAGAAAGATATGGGCTGAGCGTTCTATTCATTTAGATGAACTTGATCCTGCCATTAGGGCAAACTTTGAGCGTAGGGGCTGGTTACCCTTGGTGGATATTTCTGATCCTCCTCCACCATCTGCCTTGATTAGAGAGTTCTACTCGAACATCTCTATCCGCATCTATAATTCCAACACTCTAGTCAAGAGTTGGATACGAGGCGTAGAGTACTCCATTACTCCTCAGATAGTGGCTGATGCTCTAGGGGTACCTTTGGTCTAGAATCCTGTCTATCCTTATGATGTGTCTCCCGAGATTAGTGATGTCTTGTCTTACATCACTGGGACTACTGTTCAGTGGGGTTCTGATCCTATGATCACCTCTGCTAAGCTTTCCGGGTTGCACTATTTGTTCTTTAGGATAGCTTGTCATTCTATCTGGCCCATCTCTCATGTTCACACCATTCCTCTCGAGAGGTGTGTATTTTTGTACGCTCTGGTTACTGATGCTCCTATTAGTTGTCCCCATCTTTTTCTTCGTTCTTTGAACGATGTCTATAGGACTTCATCTACAGCTCATGCTCTTGTTCATCCTATTTTCATTCATAGGATTCTCCTTTATCTTGATCTTGGTGGCTTCCCTTCCTCTGAGCCCGTTCATGTGATAGCTCCTATAGGTGCGTCTTTTCTTAGACAGAGGGCTGCTCATCTTCGAGTTGGCTCTAAACACCCTAGGTCTGAGCCGTCTAGTAGCGCACCTCCTCCTTCTTCTTCTGCAGGTATTGCTGGTGAGGATGTTTCTGATCCAGTTGGTGATGATGCTGCTGCTGCTGATGTTCCTCTACCTCCTTCGACTGACTTTGATGTTCGTCGTACCCTGGAGACTGTCATGACCGTTCAGGCGGCTCATGGTCAGATTTTGGTGGACTTGCTGGATGAGTTTCGTGCTCTACGAGCCGACTTGGCTCGTTTTCATTCACCCTCACCACCTCCTTTTGATGGTGACTTGTGATTGCCCTTTGGCATTCCGTCACAAAAAGGCGGAGTGGAGTTTTTGACTTGTAGAGGAGTTTTTGTAGTTAGGGGGAGACTTTTTGAGACTTTTTGTTGTTGAGGAGCTTGTGGAGTTTTTAGATTGTATCTAGGTGCTTCACTTTGTATATCATTTTTGGGGATTTTCATGTTAGGGGGAGTAACATTGATTGATATACATGTTATATTCATTGATTCTTGTTGCTTTGTGATTCACTGCTTATTGACTTATGTTTATGAGTTGTTCATTCATATATGTCTTTATTTTGTGTTGTGTGAATCTTACAAGAATGTTATACCTGTTGTTTTACTCTTTTCTGTCACACATGCGTTTATGTGTTTGTTGAGTATTTCAGGAATATACAGGTTGATTCAACAAAGCTGCTGTCTACACTTGCAACCGATGGATAGTAGTTAGGTTTGAATTTGAGTTTATGAGTATTATTTTTGTAAAGGGCTTTTTACTTGTAAACTTTGAGCTTTTAATTAGGGTTTTGTCACGGATTGCCAAAGGGGGAGTTTGTTAGGTTCTAAAGGTTTAGGAATTTATGTATTTAGAACTCTAATTTGTAATGTTGGCAAACCATGATCAAAACAACATGTTTAGACTTGTTAAAGTATGCTCAAAGTTGATTAATTATTGTAAAGTTGGAATCGAGAGACGGTAGATGTATTGGTGCATTTCGGTCTGACTGATCGATCGAGGAATAGATTCGATCGATCGAAAATCGACCAGATTGCGTTTTCAGCAGTTTCCAACTCAGCCCTAGCTCATTAAAACGTTTAGGGTTTTTATGTTTTTGTCCTAGGTATATAAGGCAAAACCCTAGCCACATTTTAGTGTTGCTCAAGTTGTATTGTTGCTCATACATTGCGGTTTTGTGTAAATCTCTTGTGAGATCTAGAGGAGCTTTCCTTTACACAAAGCTTAGGATTTTCTAGATGGAGATCACTTCAACATCTTGATGATCAACTTGGTTGCTGCCTTTGAAGCTTAAAGAATATCAAGTGTGGGTGCTTGTACTTGATTGAAGAATTCAAGAAAGAAGGAGTTCGTGGATTCGGAGCTTGCACGGGGTCGTGTCAGTAAGTTCTACTGGTAGGTAGCATTAGGAAGTCGAGCGGGGAGCTTGTAAGTCCTTTTGTAAGAACTTCAATTCTTTCATAGTGAATTCAGTTTTGCCTTGAGGATCGGTGGGTAAAATCCTCCCCAGGTTTTTTACCGATTTGGTTTTCTTGGGTGATCATATCATGTATTATTTATTATTCCGCTGCTATATATTTTCATGATATGAGTGTTTGATTGTTTTAACCTAGAATTGCTTAATTTGACTAAGCAACAACTTGGCTAATTTACTAGGCTACTCAATCTGGTTGTGTGTTAAGGGGTCTAAAACTGTTCAAGTTCTATCAAGCAATAGATCTGTAAAGTAATAAGATGTAATATGAGCCTTCAAAATTTATAATATGCTATGGGTTTTCAAAAATAACTAAAGAAGTTTCATAGTCTTAAAATAATAAGTTGTAAATAGATCAAATACTTTAATCTTACAAATATATCATAGATGGTTTAGAAAGTAGTCAGTTTTTCATATATCAAAAGTTATAACTTACAATAGGTTCTAAAAATACATAAGCAGTTTTAATGACTCAAAATAGTTCAAATGTTCAAACGTAATTCATATTCTTAATAATCTTATGACTATGGACTCAAAATAGTTTACAACATATATCACTATATCTTTTCTTCCTCAAGTTTTGTTAGAAAAAGAAATTTCAAAATCTCCATAAATAATCAATTGAGCATTGATATAAGGTCTTTCATAGAATCTCTATCTTAACCATAATTTATCTTCCCAAATAAGTAACATTTATTCACCTTTAATCTCCAAATGATACTTGGGCTGGAACTCATTGAAGAGCTAGGTTCCTTATAATTACATTGCCTATTATGAAAACAAATCTTTTGGTATAAATCCGCCAGAAGGGAATAGTCCATGAAGTATCTCAACCTTTTTTTTTTTTTTTTCAACCTTGCAAATAATAGTCCCAGTAGTCTAGAACTTAATAGTACACTGCAATTTATAATCACTAACCATCTGCCAATATAAAACAAAACGTACAAAATTTGACTATAATTCAAATTGTAATAGTCTTTCAAAATAAACTCTCTTGCCATCCCAACTCCTTCAATATTCAATCAAAAATATGGTTCACTAGTCCAATTCAGTACTACCATGTACTTGTGTTCTATCCACTTCATTTTCTATTGAGCCAATCCATTAACTCTTATCAGTTAAGTTCAAAGAATTACATTTCTGGCATCAAAACTTATTTCCCCAAGATATTAAACAATCCTCTAAGTCCATAGAAAGAAATTGAGGACCTCAAACTTCTAAGTAACAAAACATGTCTCAAAAAAATTTAGGGACTACCTCACACATAAATTAGGCTATGGTAATCCAAGTAGGTCAACCCTAACAAGAACAATGATCCAAAAGAAGGTCGGTCCCTAACATTAGAATCCAAGGAATCCACCGATATATTACTGAATTCTTTAAGCACCCTCAAAATTTTTATAATAACATATAATATAATGTGAACTACAATAACCACAAATTAATTTTTCCTTCACACTATGAACTTTCTGTTAATTTCCTTACTCCATATAAACTAAAATCAATGAATCATAGCTCTAACACCAAACCTTAACCCCTAAATAAAGTTCTGCAATTTCCAATTCCCTAAAAAGCACTCCAAATTTTGAATAGGGCATATAGTAAACTATCATTCAATAGTTAAACCTATGAGAATCTCCTACAGATCAAACTAAGCTTAGGTAGGTCAACTATATTAGGCAAAGCTATCAAATGAGATCAGTCACAAAACAGGAGAAAGATTTCCTTTGCTTGTTATTTTCTCACTCTCTTCCCCTTTTAATAAGAAGAAGAAGAAGTTTTAACAACCAATTTGATCAATTACAAAATTTCAAGAATAAAATGCACCCACTTAATACTAGTATAAGATCATAAAAGTATATCAATTAAAATCCTCCCTTTTGTATTTATAAGTCACATATGCATAACCACATATACATAAATATCAAATCCTTCAAATATGACCTAACAAATCATCATATGGTGGAACCTCATTTACACTTCTCATCAAGTCATAAACAATAATTAGAATTGAAATGCCTAGGGCGCAGATTTCATTCTAAATCAAAACCTAGCATAAAGTCTACAAGATCATAACCTAAGCTCTGATACCATTAAATTGTCACGCCCCAAACCCAACTATAAACATAGGCACGTGACAACTGCCGCACGCTTATAGAGTAAGCACCCTACAAGTGTGTAAGGCCTTCTTAGCAACTAAAATTTATCCTCAAAATTTAAATTATTTGAATCCAAAATACCTCAACAATTTCTTTATGAATAGATCTCCAATAATTTAATAGGAACAAAGTCCAAACCTTATGTACATAATGCCAATTGGCAAGTAAATATAAAACTATTAGAAGACCATCCAATCCCAAAATCACTAAGCTTCTTTTCCTGCTCACAACACAACATCAAAACTCCCAAAACTTGTTATTCTTCACAATCAGAAATTGGAGGGGAAAAAGGGAATGAGCTGATAACTCAATAAGTAACCAAAATCCTAATAAGTTCTATCAAGCAATAGATCTGTAAAGTAATAAGATGTAATATGAGCCTTCAAAATTTATAATATGCTATGGGTTTTAAAAAATAACTAAAGAAGTTTCATAGTCTTAAAATAATAAGTTGTAAATACATCACATACTTTAATCTTACAAATATATCATAGATGGTTTAGAAAGTAGTCAGTT
Organism: Quercus ilex subsp. ballota; assembly: GCA_032727855.1. NCBI lineage: Eukaryota > Viridiplantae > Streptophyta > Magnoliopsida > Fagales > Fagaceae > Quercus > Quercus ilex. The sequence goes on from CM064911.1 coordinate 76,784,035, forward strand.
TTTCATATATCAAAAGTTATAACTTACAATAGGTTCTAAAAATACATAAGCAGTTTTAATGACTCAAAATAGTTCAAATACTCAAACATTTTCAAAATCACATATGTAGTTTTAAGGACTCAAAATAGTTCAAATGTTCAAACGTAATTCATATTCTTAACAATTCTATGACTATGGTCACGCTATATCCCCGTGACTGAGCATCAGAGTACCAATGAATAACCTCCATTGGTTGGGTATCAGAGTACCAATGAATAACCCTCATTGGCTGGGTAATAAAATATAAATGAATAACCCCCATTGGTTTGGGTTTCAGAATCAATTCATAGTCAGATTGTCCATAATCATATATATGAAATCATAGTTTCTGACAAAATATATCTTATTCAAATATATATATATATATATATATACATATATAATCATATATTCAATATTCAAGTATATTTACGATATTTCTATATTATTTACTTTAAATCAATATAGCTAAAAAAACAATTAAATAAAATACATCATATATTCAGTAATTAGATATATTTGTGATAATTCTTTACTTGAAATTAGTAATACAATAGAAATAAAATTGTAACAACTGTAAACAATTTTAAGTATTTAAAATACGCAAAATAAAACCAATTAGGATAAGGTTACTTACCTCCAAAAGTAATTCCAAACGAAACTTTTCCTTAACAATTCCTCTAAAATCTTTAGATATCACCTCGAACAATTGTCAGATATTTTTACTCAAGGATCAAATAATTTAAGAACGACTTATGATGGTACCCAACCAGATAGAGAGACTACTAAAAATATCTAATAACTATCCACTATTATCTCACACCAAAATTCCTCCGAATAATAGTATTTTTCTTTATATATATATATATATATATATATTTTCCCCTTCTGCCACAACTAAAGCCCCAAAGATAAGACCATAACTCCTATTACTATGTAGGCACTTCAATTTCGTGTGTTCCTTTGTTTGTTTCTCCCTCTTTTTTTTTTTTTTTTTTTTTTTAATTATAACTGGTCATACCTCATTGACGTTCCTATTCACTTCTACCAAGATCAATAAACAAATAATAATAATAATAATAATAAGAAAGAAAGAAGTTGAGCTCTGCTTTGTTTTAATGTTTTCTCGTTTTTATTTTCTTTTTTTTTACACACATGACTCTATGTCAGACTTCCAGGCTTGCCTAGACCACTAGTGTCACACCCCAAACCCAACTATAAACATAGGCATGTGACAACTGCCGCACGCTTATAGAGTAAGAACCCTACAAGTGTGCAAGGCCTTCTTAACAACTAAAATTTATCCTCAAAAATTAAATTAATTGAATCTTTTAATACCTCAATAATTTCTTTATGAATAGATCTCCAATAATTTAATAGGAACAAAGTCCAAACCTTATGTACATAATGCCAATTGGCTAGTAAATATAAAACTATTAGAAGACCATCCAATCCCAAAATCACTAAGCTTCTTTTCCTGCTCACAACACAACATCAAAACTCCTAAAACTTGTTATTCTTCACAATCTGAAATTGGAGGGGAAAAAGGGAATGAGCTGATAACTCAATAAGTAACCAAAATCCTAGTAAGTTCTATCAAGCAATAGATCTGTAAAGTAATAAGATGTAATATGAGCCTTCAAAATTTATAATATGCTATGGGTTTTCAAAAATAACTAAAGAAGTTTCATAGTCTTAAAATAATAAGTTGTAAATACATCACATACTTTAATCTTACAAATATATCATAGATGGTTTAGAAAGTAGTCAGTTTTTCATATATCAAAAGTTATAACTTACAATAGGTTCTAAAAATACATAAGCAGTTTTAATGACTCAAAATAGTTCAAATACTCAAACATTTTCAAAATCACATATGTAGTTTTAAGGACTCAAAATAGTTTAAATGTTCAAACGGAATTCATATTCTTAATAATTCTATGTCTATGGTCACGCTATATCCCCGTGACTGGGCATCAGAGTACCAATGAATAACCCCCATTGGCTAGGTATCAGAGTACCAATGAATAACCCTCATTAGTTGGGTAACAAAATATCAATGAATAACCCCCATTGGTTTGGGTTTCAGAATCAATTCATAGTCAGATTGTCCATAATCATATATATGAAATCATAGTTTCTGACAAAATATATCTTATTCAAATATATATATATATATATATATAATCATATATTCAATATTCAAATATATTTACGATATTTCTATGTTATTTACTTTAAATCAATATAGCTAAAAAAACAATTAAATAAAATACATCATATATTCAGTAATTAGATATATTTGTGATAATTCTTTACTTGAAATTAGTAATACAATAGAAATAAAATTGTAACAACTATAAACAATTTTAAGTATTTAAAATACGCAAAATAAAACCAATTAGGATAAGGTTACTTACCTCCAAAAGTAATTCCAAAAGAAACTTTTCCTTAACAATTCCTCTAAAATCTTTATATATCACCTAGAACAATTGTCAGATATTTTTACTCAAGGATCAAATAATTTAAGAAGGACTTATGATGGTACCCAGCCAGATAGAGAGACTACTAAAAATATCTAATAACTATCCACTATTATCTCACCCCAAAATTCCTCCGAATAATAGTATTTTTCTTTATATATATATATATATATATATTTTTTTTTTCCCCTTCTGCCACAACTAAAGTCCCAAAGATAAGACCATAACTCCTATTACTATGTAGGCACTTCAATTTCGTGTGTTCCTTTGTTTGTTTCTCCCTCTTTTTTTTTTTTTTTAATTATAACTGGTCATACCTCATTGACGTTCCTATTCACTTCTACCAAGATCAATAAACAAATAATAATAATAATAATAAGAAAGAAAGAAGTTGAGCTTTGCTTTGTTTTAATGTTTTCTCGTTTTTATTTTCTTTTTTTTACACACGTGACTCTATGTCAGACTTCCAGGCATGCCTAGACCACTAGTGTCACACCCCAAACCCAACTATAAACATAAGCATGTGACAACTGCCGCACGCTTATAGAGTAAGCACCCTACAAGTGTGCAAGGCCTTCTTAGCAACTGAAATTTATCCTCAAAAATTAAATTAATTGAATCTTTTAATACCTCAACAATTTCTTTATGAATAGATCTCCAATAATTTAATAGGAACAAAGTCCAAACCTTATGTACATAATGCCAATTGGCTAGTAAATATAAAACTATTAGAAGACCATCCAATCCCAAAATCACTAAGCTTCTTTTCCTGCTCACAACACAACATCAAAACTCCTAAAACTTGTTATTCTTCACAATCTGAAATTGGAGGGGAAAAAGGGAATGAGCTGATAACTCAATAAGTAACCAAAATCCTAGTAAGTTCTATCAAGCAATAGATCTGTAAAGTAATAAGATGTAATATGAGCCTTCAAATTTATAATATGCTATGGGTTTTCAAAAATAACTAAAGAAGTTTCATAGTCTTAAAATAATAAGTTGTAAATAGATCACATACTTTAATCTTACAAATATATCATAGATGGTATAGAAAGTAGTCAGTTTTTCATATATCAAAAGTTATAACTTAAAATAGGTTCTAAAAATACATAAGCAGTTTTAATGACTCAAAATAGTTCAAATACTCAAACATTTTCAAAATCACATATGTAGTTTCAAGGACTCAAAATAGTTCAAATGGTCAAACGTAATTCATATTCTTAACAATCTTATGACTATGGACTCAAAATAGTTTACAACATATATCACTATATCTTTTCTTCCTCAAGTTTTGTTTGAAAAAGAAATTTCAAAATCTCCATAAATAATCAATTGAGCATTGATATAAGGTCTTTCATAGAACCTCTATCTTAACCATAATTTATCTTCTCAAATAAGCAACATTTATTCACCTTTAATCTCCAAATGATACTTGGGCTGGAACTCATTGAAGAGCTGGGTTCCTTATAATTACATTGCCTATTATGAAAACAAATCTTTAGGTATAAATCAGCTAGAAGGGAATAGTCCATGAAGTATCTCAACCTTTTTTTTTTTTTTTCAACCTTGCAAATAATATTCCCAGTAGTCTAGGACTTAAGAGTACATTGCAATTTATAATCACTAACCATCTGCCAATATAAAACAAAACGTACAAAATTTGACTATAATTCAAATTGTAATAGTCTTTCAAAATAAACTCTCTTGCCATCCCAACTCCTTCAATATTCAATCAAAAATATGGTTCACTAGTCCAATTCAGTACTACCATGTACTTGTGCTCTATCCACTTCGTTTTCTATTGAGCCAATCCGTTAACTCTTATCAGTTAAGTTCAAAGAATTACATTTCTGGCATCAAAACTTATTTCCTCAAAATATTAAACAATCCTCTAAGTCCATAGAAAGAAATTGAGGACCTCAAACTTCTAAGTAACAAAACATGTCTCAAAAAAATTTAGGGACTACCTCACACATAAATTAGGCTATGGTAATCCAAGTAGGTCAACCCTAACAAGAACAATGATCCAAAAGAAGGTCGGTCCCTAACATTAGAATCCAAGGAAGTCCACTGATATATTACTGAATTCTTTAAGCACCCTCAAAATTTTTATAATAACATATAATATAATGTGAACTACAATAACCACAAATTAATTTTTCCTTCACACTATGAACTTTCTGTTAATTTCCTTACTCCATATAAACTAAAATCAATGAATCATAGCTCTAACATCAAACCTTAACCCCTAAATAAAGTTCTGCAATTTCCAATTCCCTAAAAAGCACTCCAAATTTTGAATAGGGCATATAGTAAACTATCATTCAATAGTTAAACCTATGAGAATCTCCTACAGATCAAACTAACCTTAGGTAGGTCGACTATATTAGGCAAAACTATCAAATGAGATCAGCCACAAAACAGGAGAAATATTTCCTTTGCTTGTTATTTTCTCACTCTCTTCTCCTTTTAATAAGAAGAGGAAGAAGTTTTAATAACCAATCTGATCAATTACAAAATTTCAAGAATAAAATGCACCCACTTAATACTAGTATAAGATCATAAAAGTATATCAATTAAAATCCTCCCTTTTGTATTTATAAGTCACATATGCATAACCACATATACATAAATATCAAATCCTTCAAATATGACCTAACAAATCATGATATGGTGGAACCTCATTTACACTTCTCATCAAGTCATAAACAATAATTAGAATTGAAATGCCTAGGGCGCAGATTTCATTCTAAATCAAAACCTAGCATAAAGTCTACAAGATCATAACCTAAGCTCTGATACCATTAAATTGTCACGCCCCAAACCCAACTATAAACATAGGCACGTGACAACTGCCGCGCGCTTATAGAGTAAGCACCCTACAAGTGTGTAAGGCCTTCTTAGCAACTAAAATTTATTCTCAAAATTTAAATTAATCGAATCCAAAATACCTCAACAATTTCTTTATGAATAGATCTCCAATAATTTAATAGGAACAAAGTCCAAACCTTATGTACATAATGCCAATTGGCTAGTAAATATAAAACTATTAGAAGACCATCCAATCCCAAAATCACTAAGCTTCTTTTCCTGCTCACAACACAACATCAAAACTCCCAAAACTTGTTATTCTTCACAATCTGAAATTGGAGGGGAAAAAGGGAATGAGCTAATAACTCAATAAGTAACCAAAATCCTAATAAGTTCTATCAAGCAATAGATCTGTAAAGTAATAAGATGTAATATGAGCCTTCAAAATTTATAATATGCTATGGGTTTTCAAAAATAATTAAAGAAGTTTCGTAGTCTTAAAATAATAAGTTGTAAATACATCACATACTTTAATCTTGTAAATATATCATAGATGGTTTAGAAAGTAGTCAGTTTTTCATATATCAAAAGTTATAACTTACAATAGGTTCTAAAAATACATAAGCAGTTTTAATGACTCAAAATAGTTCAAATACTCAAACATTTTCAAAATCATATATGTAGTTTTAAGGACTCAAAATAGTTCAAATGTTCAAACGTAATTTGTATTCTTAACAATTCTATGACTATGGTCACGCTATATCCCCGTGATTGGGCATCAGAGTACCAATGAATAACCCCTATTGGCTGGGTATCAGAGTACCAATGAATAACCCTCATTGGTTGGGTATCAGAATATCAATGAATAACCCCCATTGGTTTGGGTTTTAGAATCAGTTCATAGTCAGATTGTCCATAATCATATATATGAAATCATAGTTTCTGACAAAATATATCTTATTCAAATACATATATATATATATATAATCATATATTCAATATTCAAATATATTTACGATATTTCTATATTATTTACTTTAAATCAATATAGCTAAAAAAACAATTAAATAAAATAAATCTTATATTCAATGCTCAAATATATTTGTGAAAATTCATTATTCTTTACTTTGAATCAATCTAGCTAAAAACAAGTAAATAAAATACATCATATATTTTGTAATCAGATATATTTGTCATAATTCTTTACTTGAAATTAGTAATACAATAGAAATAAAATTGTAACAACTGTAAACAATTTTCAGTATTTAAAATTACGGAAAATAAAACCAATTAGGATAAGGTTACTTACCTCCAAAGGGTATTCGAAAAGAATTTTTCTTAACAATTCCTCTAAAATCTTTAGATATTACCTAGAACAGTTTTCAAATATTTTTACTCAATAATCAAATAATTTAAGGACATATAATGAATCATGGAAATATACTTAATATCCTCTACAAAATATAAAGCTTATAGAACTATACAAATGGACTCACTAGGATTATATTTTACTGACATAATAACACTTTAACACTAAATTAAAGTTTCTCTAACCAATGATATTCTAACCAATAATATTCCCTTGCATTAATCGAAACTCATATTGCCATGAGGAAGGCAGTAGCCAACATATCATTGACCTAGGATTTAATATACGACCCTAAAGAAAACGTTAATTCATCCTACCATATATAATCAAAGAAACGTGGCAAAAGTAAAAGGACCTAATATATACAAATCTAATAGAAGACCTGATGGCAATATATATACATATTCTAGGGACCCACAGAGAGCAAAGTTAGAACCATACTCCCACAAAAGCCAATTCCAACCTTTAATATATAACCTCAATTGTTTTACTAGCATAATCTCAATGAAACAGTGGCAGCATTATTGACTTATTATATATATATTTTATATGTACAAAACCGAAGGAAGACTTAAGCCAAAATCATGGATTCTTGAAATTCCGTGGCTCAATCTAGGATTATATATATAAATATCCTAATGAAAACATAATAGTCATGCCTTTGTTCATTGATAAACAGCGGCAAATCTAACCGTAAAATATAAGTAGAATTTTAGGACCAAAATCAAACTTCTGAACAATCTAACATCACAACTAATTCCAAGATAACCTTATAAGCTTTTAATTCTTTGTTTCTAATGATGAGAAGTCATACCTTGAACAATGCCTCTTCAATTGTATGTGTTCTAACTCCAAGGAAAAACACCTCTTAGCCTCCTTGATAAAACCCTTCCTATGAAAACCCTAATTTATCTTTTCTTCCAACTTACATTTTAAAACATCAGAGATGTGGGCTTGGTGAGGTAGTGGGCTGGAGTTTAAAATCCACTTGAGCTTATCTCTTTAGTCTCCAAGAAGCCCATAAAACATCTTCATCTTTTATTTGTTTATTTATTATTTTAACTGCCGCACTAAATTGTATGCACTAAAACTTTAATTTTTCTCACCTATTTGTAGCCCCACAAAATTTTCTACTCTCATGTTATTGTGCACACACATATAGTACATCAACTCTATATTAAAATGATAAGGTACGGTGATAATCATAAAAACAAAATTGGGGTATTACAACTAGGCTTCTGAATTTCCCCCAATACCACTTCAGTTCTGCCATATACCCTAAGAAGTCCACATTAGGTACTATTTATCAAAGAATTCGGTGTAGAAGCCTGACCATTAAGCCCAAAAGTTTATAGCTTCTATCTTTGCATAACGCAACAAAACTATAGAAAAAGATTAAATCTCAGAACCTAGAAAAATCTGCAGGTTACATCGTCCAGTTTACCGAAAAATAAAACTAAACTTTTCTTCGTATGCATCATTCAAACTCGTGAATATTTAAATAGTTTTACTACTGGCCAAAATACCCACATAAAAATAACTAACATTAATTCTAAATAAAACTTAGATTTGACAAGAAAGAAATTCTTAAACTCTTACCTCAATTGTGCAATCAAACCTTCTCTACTTGAGTAATTTGGGTAATCTCCTCTCTCAAAATATCTCTCCATATACGTTGATATAATAAGTTTATATATAGCTAGGGTTTCAACCTTATTTTCTAAAAACCCCCTTTTAATTATAAATTATAAAATTGACCCCACAAAAAATTTACTTAAATACCCTTCTTTTTAATTTTCTTTTTCTTTTTCTTTTTTCAGGTATTACAAGTGCCGCTCATATAATTTGATTTACTGCTACTTTAATTTGTTGAGCTTTCATCGCAATGGTGGTGTGGTGGTGGAGCCAAAATTATTTTTGATTTAGAGCTTTAGGGTTATAGGGTTTTGATTTGGGGATAGGGCTGTCCTAGTAAGTGTGAGAGAGAGAGAGAGAGAGAGAGAGTTGAAAAAATTTAAAGGAAACAAGTTTTGCTTTTGTTTTAAACGATCATGGAAAAGGGGTATTTTTGTCTTTTAAATTTGTTCCAACTAAGCAAAACACGTGTGTGTGTCACATGCATGAAAGTTCTGTCTAAGATAATAGTAAAACTAACATCCAATTGCAAAGTGTATGTTAAGTGTCATATTTTAGGGTGCAAAGTGCGCATTCAAATAGTTTGAGGTGCAAAGTGTAATTTAAATATAATAATTATGTTCATCTTAGGAATCATCTATTATTTCTAAATATAATAAATATATTAATTATTGTTATTAAGTCAACTTTCATTATTAGTTCAGAATTCTTTTATCTATTAGTTTCTCTTTACTCTTTACAATTCTTTTATTTAACAATTTAACAATTTAACTCAACTTTGACAACTATTTTTCTTTGTAGTTGTATTAAGTGTGCGTTTGGGTATTGATTATAAGTTAGTTTATTGCTTCTTCTTTTTTCCTACTATTTATGAGTCCCATGCGAGTCCCTACTTATTTTATATTTTCAACAAAAAGTTAGATAAACTGTTCTCAAACAGACACAATTTTTTTTTTTTTTTTGTTAACATTTGTTTTTGTCTTCACTCAACTACTCTTAGCCTATCCCACACCCCTAATCCCCACTCAACAAATAAACAATTAAAAGCACATTTAAATTCAACAACTAATTTTTACTTTCAAGGTTTTAAATCAAATTGGTTTGTTGTTGGTTCTTTTCTTTGTTTAAAAATGTCAAGATATTGGTATGAGGATCATATTTAAGGTTAATTTAGTTGAACTTAAAAAATATATAGTCAGAGTGTTCAAACTTTAATTTTAGGGGTCAAAATAAAATGTTAGGGACATAATTGATGTAATTGGCTAATCCTTTGACAAAACACATTTTACTTGTAATTGGGTAGATTTAGGATGGTTTAAGAATTCAAGAAACATGTTGTTTAAGTCAAGTGTGAAAGCTCGGAAATGTGTTGAAAACACACGAGCAGTTTAGACCCCCAAATTAAAGTTACGGCTTGATTGATTTTACACTAACTTACTACTAAGTGCAGAATAGTGTAAACATAAGCGTATAAGCCCGACAACTACTCTAATCCATATTTAAAGCAACACAGCAGTAAAAATGAAATAAAAAAGAGTAGGGAAGAGAGATGCAAACATAGATAACGCCGAGACGTGTTATCGAAGAGGAAACCGAAGAACTCGGCAAAACACCTCTCCGCTCTAAGCGAAAATCAATCTACTAGACAATCAGTTGGGATACATGGGTTAGCAAGAGACCCTCCAAGCCTAATCTACCCGATGTACCTAAGCCCTCCAAGCTCCTACTCCAACAAGGTTTCTCGGAACCGTGTCTTGTTTTAGTTCTCCGGATCCCGGAACAAGCTCCATGTTGCATTTGCCATCCTTGGCTTTTTCCAATACTTCCCAGTAGCACCAAAACGTCACTTGACACTCTCAAAGGGTGTGATAAGTGTTTGGGCTATCAACCTCTCAATAGTATGGAAATGGAGAGGTAGGAGATGAGGAAATTCCCAAAACAAATGTGTAGAGGATTGTGGGTATAACAATCTCTAACTCTTAAGGTGTTTGGCTAGGGTTCTCTGTCAGAGCTCTCCTTTCAATTGTGGGTAATGTGGGTATAAATAGTGTGGGTACAGAAAGTGTGAATCAGACTGGACAGGCTGGCAGAACAGAATGTCTCGCGGGAAGACCTTACCCGCGAGATACTCGCGAGACACAGCTGTCTCCATCTGACCTGACTCTTCACATTCCAGCATGTGCAGGGCACATGTGTCACTTCGCAGGAAGCTAAGTCACAAGATACCCGCGAGAAATCTTCAGTCTTCAAATGCTTGAGTCTTCACACACACTCTCTCTCTCTCTAACACACAACCCTTACAATAAAATCTCACAACAAATATAGGGTATAACAGATTAAATATAATTACAATCAAATTTGGCACGGAAGATAAGCCAACAAAACATATAGTTGTAAATAATAACTTTACAAAGTGTTAAAGCCATGTAAATTTGTCCAAGAAACAAGTGAAGAATTGTTGTTCATTAAAACTTGACAAATGTCTTGATAGAAGCCTATCTATCAAGAATTAATGTTGAAGCTCGACACAAGCTGTATCTATGAAGAATTACGAAATCAAAATTTCCAGATCTGATTACACGCATATCCTTGAGTATTTGTGCAGGGTTTCTTTTCTCGCAACCCTAGACATATATAAGGATTATTTTAAGAGCCGTCTCAAGATTTTTTGGATATCCCTACATGCATATTTTAACCGGAGAAAGAAATTGCCCTAGTTCATCTTTCTCTCTGTAGAAGCTACTATGTCTTTGCACCAACGGTTTTGTGACCAATGAGCTTCTTAATCTTCATATTGATGAACTGAAGAACTTTGTAGCCAACATCTTCCTCAAATTGGTGTGTTAATCACGTATTGGGATTCGTGCATCATTGGTTAGTCACATACTGGGATTCGTACATTGAAAGGAGAGATTGTTGTTACAATACAAGTCTGTAAAGTTGTGATTTAAACTATGTTTTAATGTTGGCTTTATTTCATGACAAAAAGTGTTGTAATTGCTTTAATTTTGTTCCTTGTATTTTGTGAAATTTTATTGTATTGGGTTTAGTATTAAGTTGGTAAAGACTTAAGCTTAATTGAAGATCAAGTGGATTTCGCGAGAAGCTCGCGAGAAGCTAATCCGCGAAGTAGACACGTGAGAAACACATGATTGGAAGCTGAAAAGTCATGCCAGGCTGTTAGTTTTGTGAGTGTCTCGCGGGTAAGGCTTTCCCGCGAGGTAGTCGCGAAACATTCTGCCTAGAGGATTTTTATGTGTGACTTTCTTACCCTTCACCCATATTATATATACCCTCATTACCCACAAAAGTAAAGGAGGTCATTTAGCGAGAAAAACCCTAGATAGGTTTTCTACAATACACACACCCATCTTTTAGAGAGAGAGTTATTCATCCTTAGTGAGAAATCATTGTAGCCTCTTCTCCTTCCCTCTCCCATTGTCATACCTTGAGAGGAGATTTGTACCCAAACACAACCCAAATATTTTTAAAGTGTAGAGAGTGTTTTGGAGCTTGGGAAGCTTTGGGGATTTGCCAAAAGAAGCCAATGAGGCTTGGCGGATGCAATCGGGCGTATTGTGGGATCCAGAAAGCTAGACAAGACACGGTTCTGAGAAGCCTTGTTAGAGTAGGAGTTTGGATGGATTAGGTACATTGGGTAGATTAGGCTTGGAGGGTCTCTTGCTATTCATGTGTTCCAACTTATTGTCTAGTGGATTGATTTATTACTTGGAGGGCGGTGGAGAGGTTTTTTACCGAGTTCTTTGGTTTCCTCTTTGATAACACATCACCATGTTATCTTGTGTTTGCATCTCTCTTCCCTTACTCTTGTGCTTCACTTTATTGCTTGTTGTTCATGCTTATGCACTAGAGTAGTTTTATCGATTTATTGTACTTTATTTACTCTTGTTCTGCACTTAGATAAGTTAGAGTAAAAGCAATCTAGCCGTAATTTTTAATTGGGGGTCTAAACAAGCTCTTGTGTTTTCACACAAATTCGGACTTTCAATTGGTATTAGAGTGGGTACACTTGTTGTGGTTTCATTACCTAAGTGTGATCCTTGACCCCTTGTGTTTATTTGCCATGGATAGTGCTTTGTATGCTTCTATGCATGTTTTGGATGTTGGTGAATGTAATATGCCATGTGTTTGTGAAAATGCCTCTATGAGTGAAAATCCTCATGATTGTGATGCTATGTTACATGAATCATTAGGTGTTGTTGATATTTCTAACGTCAAACTCTTGAAGAAAGAAGCTAAGAAGTTTCATAAGAATTTGGGCAAGTTTCTTTGTGAAAAGGATGATTTGATTGCTAAGCTCAATGAATCCAATAAATTGGTTGAAAAGTATAAGAAGCTTGCTGAAAATTCTCTTGAAAAGTTGAAAGAATTTGAATGTTTGAATATGGACTTGGATGCTAAACTTGTTTTGTCTAACAAACTAGTTGATGATCTTAAATGTGAAAATGAATCTCTTGAGATACATGCTAAGTGTTTGATTGCTGAACCTATTGCTAAAAAGGATGAAAATATTTGTTGCAATCATGTTGTGGTACCCAATTTTGTGCCTATTGTGAGTTCTAGCTCCAAAGAAAAATCGGTGTACATTCTTCCACACAAAAGAAATCAAAAATTTGAGAGAAAGGCTCCTAAGCCAAAGCCTCCGTTTAGGTCTCAACCTAAGATTTTGGATAGATCTAAGTTTGTTCCAACTTGCCACAATTGTGGTGTGATCGGTCATATAAGACCTCAATGTTCCAAGTTGAAGAGAGAACAAAACCATGTTGCTAGATCCCTTCCTAAAAAACCTAGTGGACCTAAACCAATTGTTTGTCACCATTGTGGTGCCTTTGGTCATCTAAGACCTCATTACTCTAAGTTTCAAGCTCTGAAAAGAATCAAAAGAGAAGAGAAACTTGAGCTTCTTGGAAGTTGTGCTTTGCAAGCTAAATCGGATTTGATGGAAAATGGTAAGTTGTTGAAGAAAGTTTTTAATGATCTTACCTCCTTGTCTATGTGCATCTCCGGTTCTCATTCTTCCAACCCTCATTTCACTTCTCATGAGACACTCATTCCAAACAATCATTCCGTTTGGATAAGGAAGGGTTCCTATAGTTGAGCTTTTGCTCTTTTGGTCCTTGATCTAATTCTTTCGATCTTTGTAGGACCCTTCATGCATTAGATACTTCATTGTCATGCATTTGGGCATCATTCATCTCTTTATATGCATTGTTTTTGTTGTTTTTGTATTTGATCTTACTTTTATACTTTTGTTTTTGTATGTGTAAAAAATCCAAAAAAAAAATAAAAATAAAAATAAAAAGTGGAAAATTCAAAAATTTTGATCGTATATGTTTGAGCACATATCTCATGTGAGTTTGGACTAGTACCTTCGTACTAATGGCATAGTGCATTTATGAGCTTAGCTTGTTATGTATGCACATCTATCTTTATGGGAAAAATCTTGAAATCTATGTGTGATTGTTGTAAATCGATCTTCAAGCTTGTCATGAATGATTGGTCAATAGTCTTGTTGGTTTTGATACATGCATAGACTTGTGCCTATATATCTTCCCATATTTTTTTTATGTTTTTTCTTAAAGAACTCAACAATTGTAAATCTCAAAATGAAAAGAGATAATGAGTTGCAAAATCCGTCACACATACTAGTATTTGACTAGGAAAAAGGGAAAGCAACTTGTATTGAAATGTATAGTGCCCAAAAAGCCAAAGGCTTACTCACAAAATTGAAATATCAAAAATTTTAGGCACCGATCTCAAAATGAGACGTATTGTTCAAAAATGATAAAATGTTATGAATTGTAAAGAAGCCAAATGAAAAGTTTCAAAATTTTGTAATCATTTTCTTGTGGGAGGTCATATATGTTCATTTCTATAATTGAGATAGACCTCTTAACTTAGTACTAGTTGTGTATGAATTGATTGAATTAATCATTGAAGCTTCACTCTAGACTAAGGACTATTCCACATTTGATACACACACACAACACACAAGTTTAATGTTCAATGAATGCCTATTTCATTTGTGTGTTTGTACATGATCAAATGTGATGTGTGTGTGCTCAACCATATGTGGATCAAACGAAAAAGATTTTTGTTCTTTTTGTTTGCTTTTGGAAGTAATTTGTATCACCCATGTTTTTCAAAGTTTTTCAAGCTGATTTTGTGTGAAAAACATGTTTTCTTCGTGTTTTCATGACTTATTTTATGTGTAAGTTCAGTCGCAGGTTAAAGGATCCAATTCTCAAGTTTTTCAGCTTTGGACAAAGAGTTTCGCGATTGTTTCGAGAGTAAAGCTTACCAATGAAATTTCGCGGGAAGCTAACTAGTGAAATTACCCACGAAAATTTTCAGATCAGCTTTTAAAGGGCATTTCGTGGGTCATTTGTTTTAAACTTCTCCCATCCTCTCCCAAACCCCTATTTTAATGTTTCTACATCAAAACCCAACTAAATTCAATTGTTTTCATTCCATTAACATCTCTAAGGTAATCTTTAACTCTTTTCATTGATTTTGATCCTTAGATTATGTTTTTGGGTGTTTTGTATTCATAGTTGGGATTTATTTAAATGGGAGTTGGAAAACTTAATTTTGTTCAATCTTTTTGATTGGGCTTTGTTTTAAATGATGATTTGTTTTGGATGTTGGCCCCTTGTGGGAAAAATAACATGTATTTAGGCAAGATTTTCATATGTTTATGCATTGTTTAACATACATGTGTAGTGTGTGCACTCTAAGTGTTTGATAAAATGCCTAAATGGCATTTTCTCGTTGTTTTGGACTCCGATGAGTACCAAATTTTGGGGATCACCATAATTATTCATGTTCATTATGTTTTGATCATTGGTTTTGTGTTTTTCACAATTTACCCCATTAGTGCTTGCTCATGCATTTGTCATGCATCTCACATGTACACTAGATACACCTTCCTGCGCACACTCTAACACTTGACATGTTTTGCATTTACTCTTGATAGTTAAGTCTTTTTAGACCTTTTAGCACATATAACATGTTCTTGTGTCTATGTCATGCCTAGGACTATATCTTGTTCCTTCATCCTTAGCATGTCATATTTACTTTATGCTTTGTAGCATTGTGTCCTTAAGATGTTTTATCTCTTGTTTGAGGTTCATTTTCTCATTCATCTTGCACCACTCATGCATCATACCCTTGTTCATATCTTCTTTTCTTTCCCTCCTTCCTCTTGATTCATTTTTCTATTCGTGACAAAAAGGGGAAAGGTATACCAGAGAGTATACCGGTGTGTTTCGTCATTTCTATATGACTCATGTGCACATTCTTAGGGGGAAAAATTCTACCTCGTGCACATTCGTAAGGGGAGAAAGCCATAGGGAGATGCATATACCAAGGGGGGGAAGACATTCTTTTTGAGAAAACCTTGTTGTGTTTTGTTTTTCTTTATGCTTGTTTTCTCGTTATTTTATGGTGCTTCGAGTTACTTTTAGTATCTATGCTTTGTTGCTCTCATCACATCATGCTAATGTGTTGGATGTGCATATATCCTTGTTAGTATGCTTTATTGATTGCATGTTTGGATGATCATTTACTTTGCTATGTGATCATTGTAGTCATTTCTATATGACTATTTTGGCGTATGATCAAATTGCTCATATGTTCTACAACATGCTTACTTGATCGCATTTTACTTGTTACATTATACTTGTCCTTTTATCACTTGATTTACCTTGAGGGTCTAATGTGTTTTGTTCAAGTGTTTCAGGTTACAAGTATATATGTTCCAAGTGCTTCATATCTTCTGGATTTAGGTGTGAGTGAGTTTTGCCATTGTTCCCAAACTCACATTTAAGTCTAGAGTCTGTTATAGGGTGTTTTGTCATGGAATAGCTAAAGGGGGAGATTGTAAAGTTGTGATTTACAACTATATTTTAATGTTGGCTTTATTCCATGACAAAAAGAGTTGTAATTGCTTTAATTTTGTTCCTTGTATTTTGTGGGATTTTATTGTATTGGGTTTAGTATTAAGTTGGTGAAGACTTAAGCTTAATTGAAGATTAAGTGGATTTTGCGAGAAGCTTGGGAGAAGCTAACCCGCAAAGTAGCCACGTGAGAAGCACATGACTGGATACTGAAGAGTCATGCCAGGCTGTCAGTTTTGCGAGTATCTCATAAGTAAAGCCTTCCCTCGAGGTAGTCACCAAACATTTTGCCTGAAGGATTTTTAAGTGTGACTTTCTTACCCTTCATCTATATTATATATACTCTCATTACTCACAAAAGTAAAGGAGGCCATTTAGAGAGAAAAACCCTAGATAGATTTTCTACAACACACACACCCATCTTTAAGAGAGAGAGCTACTCATCCTTAGTGAAAAATCATTGTAGCCTCTTTTCCTTCCCTCTCCCATTGTTATACCTTGAGAGGAGATTTGTACCCAAATACAACCCACACCTTTTCAGAGTGTAGAGAGTGTTTTGGAGCTTAGAAAGCTTTGGGGATTTGCCGAGAGAAGCCGGTGAGGCTTGGCAGATGTAATCGGGCATATTGCGGGATCCGAAAAGCTAGACAAGACACGGTTCCGAGAACCCTTGTTGGAGTAGGAGCTTGGAGAGCTTAGGTACATTGGGTAGATTAGACTTGGAGGGTCTCTTGCTATTTGTGTATCCCAACTTATTGTCTAGTGGATCGATTTACCGCTTAGAAGGCGACGAAGAGGTTTTTCACCGAACTCTTCGGTTTTCTCTTTGATAATACATTGATGTGTTATCTTGTGTTTGCATCTCTTTTCCCTTACTCTTGTGCTTCATTTTTATTACTCGTTGTTCATGCTTATGCACTAAAGTAGTTTTATCGATTTATTGCACTTCATTTACTCTTGTTCCGCACTTAGATAAGTTAGAGTAAAAGCAATCTAGCCATAATTTTTAATTGGGGATCTAAATAAGCTCTTGTGTTTGAATTGGGGGTCTTTGTAGAAGCTACTGTGTCTTTGCGGCAACGATTTTGTGACCAAGTTTCTTGATCTTCATGTTAATGAACTGAAGAACTTTGTAGCCAACATCTTCCTCAAGTTGGTGTGTTAGTCACGTACTAGGATTCGTGCATTGAAAGGAGAGATTGCCGTTACAATACAAGTCTAATTGGGTATTGGGGTAAGGGTTCAACTATAGGTTGGTATTAGGTACTGGGATTCCTTTTATTTGTAACCGCTTGTTTTGATAATAGTAGATTCTCAGGAGTGGTGACCTTAAATTCACCTAGTGGGGTTTTGCCTTGGTGGTTTTCCCCATTCGTAAATAAATCACCTGTGTTAAATTTATTTTCCACTACATTTAACTTAGTTGGTGATTTGTTTGTGCTACCACACTATTGCATGTTAAATTGACTTAATTAATTAATTAATTTGCCATAGGGGTTAATACATTTTTGGCCTATCAAGTGGTATCAGAGCGGGCACACTCTGATTAGGGATAATCTTTGCTGTATGATCCACTGACCCCTGTTTGTCATGGATAGAGGACAATCTCTTATTATATCTCCTTTATTTGATGGCACTAACTATGCATATTGAAAAGTATGCATGAGAGCTTTCTTGCAATCTTTAGATGAAAATGTGTGGCAAGTTGTGGAGATTGGCTGGACTAAGCCAAAGGAAGTGCCAACTAATTGGGATGATGCCAAGATAAAAGTGGCAAACTTCAACATCAGAGCATTGAATGCGCTATTTAGTGCGATGACCAATGAGGAGTTCGGGAATATATCCTCAACTGAAACTACTAAGGAAGCATGGACCATCCTCTATACAACCTATGAAGGGACTAAGGCTATCAAGGATTCAAAGCTCCAGAGGCTCACTACTAGCTTTGAAGAGATAAAAATGGAGGAGGATGGGTCGTTTGATGAGTTCTATGCCAAACTAAAGGACATAGTCAACTCTGCCTTTAATCTTAGGGAAACCATTCCTAAACCCAAGGTTGTAAGAAAGGTGCTAAGGTCTCTGCTTGAGAGATTTCATGCCAAGATCACTACCATTGAAGAATCAAAAGATATTGATTCTATTCCTTTAGTGGAGCTGGTTAGCAACTTGAAAACCTATGAATTGGGTTTCACTAGAGTTGAGAAAGGAAGTAGAAGCAAAAGCATGGCATTAAAGGCCAAGAGTAATGAGACTGATGAGTCTTCAGATGACGAAGATTCCAAGTTGAAATCCTACATCGCTAGGCAGTTCAAGAAGTTCATGAAGAATGCCAATGTGAAAGGATTTAATAAGGACCGTAAGCAATCTAGTTCTTCTTAGTTCAAGAGCCAAGACAGAGGAAAGAATGATGCTAAGGATGGCAGTTAGTACAATATTCCTTCCGGACCAAAGTGCTTCGGATGTCATGGTTTTGGACACATGAAACAAGAATGTCCAACATATCTCAAGCCAGTTGGGAATAACAAGGCTCTTACTGCTACCTTAAGTGACATCGAGCCTAAGATTGAGTCAAATGACAGTGATGACAAGGGAATTTTAAATGCCTTCACTGCTATAGTTGGTCCTATTGAAGGGATCATAGAAGAAGTGGAATCACCTCCAGAAATCAGCTTCTAACCGGCTTGGGTTATGAACTTTCTAACTCTTCTAATATTGCCTCTTCTAGTAGAACTGTTTTTGTCTCACCTGCTAATAATGTTAATTTTGAGAGCAATGAACCTAAAATTGATATAGCTAGTGAGAATATAGAAAAGGGCAAATCTATTCGAGGAGCACCCCCTAAGATAGAGAAGAAAAATACTAGAAACACTAGGGCTAAGAAAGAAAATAAGGCTAAAAATAAGAAGTCTCAACCAAAGAAGCCACATTTCTGTCATCATTATGGAGCTTCAGGGCATACTCATCCAAATTGCTACAAGTGGTTAGCCACTTAACAAAGCAATAGTACGCTCTCCTCTGGAAACCAGAATCAATTTCCATCATCTCTGGCCCCTCTTGGAGATCTTCTTAAAACCCTCATGTTCCTTTCAAACTTGAATGGTTTAAATTCTTCTCTCTGACCACCGGATCAAATGTTCGTTCAAAGGAAAGGTTCTTCCAAGGTGTGGAAGGAAAAATGCTCAAAGTGATTAATCACTTTTTCTCTTTCTCCCCTTATGGTTATGCATTACTTGTTTGTTATGCTTTCTTGCTTTTGAGTCAGTCTAGTTTTATGCTTTGTGTGTTTAACATGTTTTTGTTTGTTTGTTTTTAGTTTTGCTTTATTCTTTTTTCATAAAAAAAAATTGAAAAATTAGAAAAATACAAAAGCAGTGTGTGTTTGTGTATATTGGTACTTGTGTACCTTGGATGGCCATTGAAACAAAGTTTTCTAAACTTTGTATCTCTTGTACCTTATATGAGCACTTTAATGCACAACCAAGCAAGTGAGCTTTGTGGCTCGTGTTTGTGATGAGTACGATTAAGTTTGTCTCTTTTACATTTAACACTCATATCACTCTTTTTAACTGGAAGGACTAGAAAATCCTAAGAGAAAGGCATAAATAACCATCTCACCACTAAAGCCCACCAATCATGTACAACATCTGTGTGCTTCGGCATAGCAAAATTGTGATTTTTTTTGGCTTACATAATTAGGTATTTCTTCTCTCTCTATATATGTCCATGCATGACATGTTCAACAAGAAAATATGCAAAAAAAAAAAAAAAAAATGAAAGCAAAAAGAATCAAAATGCTTTTAAATATGGTTGCAAGCGTGTTTTTAGGAGATGTGGGAGTTATAGGATGTACCTTGAAGGTGATAGTCCCCATCAAGCAGTTATGATTGTGTGTGAGTGTATTTGATTTACTCATGTCTCAAATCGTCATAATATGAGAAACTTGTGGAAACTTGTTATGTTTTCACACACAACACGTAAAAATTCTTTGCTACTTTTGATACATGTGCAGGTACAATGTGATTTGGCCATCACAAGGAATACATATGTTAATATATGCTCACTAAACTATCTCAACTTGTCTTTGAAATACAAAATTGGTTAGACTTGTTTAGTGTGTGTGTGTTTGTGTTTTTGGATCTCTTGAATGCTTTGCATATATGTTGAGAGATGTTTTGAGAACTTAAAATATTGATTGGATCTATGTTTGAGTAGCTTGCTTGTTGCGTTAATCTCTTTATTTGTTTTTCCTTCTTGAAAACCCCTTTTCTTCAAGCTCGACAGCTTCTCGATAGATTCTCTTCTATCGAGCCCCTCCTTCTTCTTGTCTCGACAAATCTTATTGCAATCTCGATCCATCGAGGTTTCTGAGTTTCTTCTTGATAGATACTCGATAGATTCTTCAATCCATCGAGCAACCTTCTATCTAGCTGATAGATTCTCGATAGCTTCTAGATCCATCGAGGTATTTTTACCGTCAACAGCACCACAACTGCACCTCGACAAATTCATTTCTATTGAGATTTAGTTCTCGATAGATCTCGACAGATTTCATTTCTCACTTCTCTCTCTCTCCCTCCAAACACATTTTTCTCACTCAAATCCCTCTACCCATCTTGTTTTTGGCCTATTCCAAGCTTGAATTACTTGGTAAGTCTTCTTTATCCCTCTTTTTCATGCATTTCATGTATTTAAACCTAGGTTTTTGGGTTTTTCAAAATTTTTGGGTTGGGTTTTGTGAAAATTGATGTTATATGATCATGCATTGCATTCCCATTGCATTATAACCATGTTTCATGCATTTTAAATGTGTGTTTGATTACATGTGGATTGTGTGCTAGTAGGTTTGGATTGGGTTTTGCCCATGATGCACTTAAATTTTGCATGTCACATGTTCATGGATATTTCACGCATGCATATTTTTTCTTTCCTTTCTATCTCTGGTTTGTGATGTTTTTCTCTCCCTCTCTCTAACGGATAGACTGCGTCATAGCACCCAAACGCAAATCTACTCCGGCTCAAAACCCTCTTCGAGGTTCTGGTCTTCTTCTTATGATCTTCCCCCCTCTTCATATTTGGTTCCGTGATGAGAAGGCCTGAAAGGACTTCTCAGAGAACTTTCGGCGACATGGCATTTATCCAGAATGCCAAGTCATTCTGTCAGACTTTTTCGACACTCCTCTCCCCGCCGTCATTCGGACCTGGGGTTGGGCTTCTCTCTGTGTGAGTCCGCTGAGGTGTCCCGTCGTGATTATACAGGAGTTTTACTCCAATATACATGACATCGATACCTCTGTGCCTCAGTTTGCTGTGTTCATTCGAGGTACACTTATTGTAGTTACCCCGAATCTTATATCCGAGGTACTACATATACCTAGGTTAGCACATCCTGACTACCCTGGTTGTGAGCATAGGATTGTGTCAAGAGACGAGCTTCTATCTCACTTTTGTGAGACACCTTCCACATGGGGTGGTAAGCTAAACACCTCATTATTGGGCTTTGCAAAAGGTCTGAAGTTCTTTAATATGGTGATGACATTCATTCTTACTCCTTTGTCTCACTATAACTCTATCACAGAGCCTTTTGCTCGTTTTCTTTTATCTCTATTAGAGGACCTCTCTATAGACTTCCCTTCTCACTTCATCACTTCTATCCTTGATGCCTATTAGGATACGACGACTCGTGATAAGCTATTTTTCCTTCGGCTATCATGTGGATACTTCGCCACTTTTCCATTCCCATTCCTGATTCTCTTTACTTCACCACCAAGGGTGCCATTGACGCCGGTTTTGTTTGACAGAGCGAGGCTCAGCTTCAACCAAAGAGGCCACGTGTGGAGTCTACCGGTCTTGCAGCTTCTACTATTCCTTCCATCTCTGCTCCTTCTTCCTCGACCGGTGATGTGACCTTAGAGGCCATCATGGTGCAGCTTCAGCGCATGGATGCTCACCTTGACACTTTCTATGATGGGTTGTGTCAAGTGAACACTTGTGTCGGTCGTATAGCACGACGACAGGCTCGCCTTGATGGTTTCACCACTTCTCCATCTCCTTCTCCAGAGGCGTCGGTAGATAAGGATAGTGATGATGATGATGAAAATGCTAGCTCTTCCAGTGGCGTTGAGATGACGCCCTCTCAGTGACTTGCCCTTTGTCATTCGTGACAAAAAAGGGGAGTAGTTTTGGGATAAGAGTAGTCTTGTACTTAGGGGGAGAGTTAGTATAGGATATTTTCGTTAAGGGGAGTGTCTATTCATTTTTTAGGGATGTGGTGAGGTTCTTATGTATTTCTTTTCTTTCTTTACTTTTACCTCATGTATATTGGTCTTGCTACCATTTATGACATACATTGTACTTATCTTTTGATATATATATATATATATATATGATGATGTATGTTTTCCTTCACCTATCTCTCCATGTGTTGTTTCTTTTCTCTCTTTATACACATGTTTATTTATGTATGCAATCTTTTATTTCTTTTTCACACAAGATGCCTTGATGAGTTTTGTGTAAGTGTTTCAGAAAGATAGGTTGTTAAAGTCTACCATGCCATTAACTCTCTTCTTGCAAAGTTTTTCAAGAGTTTATGTTAGGGTTAGATTTTTTTTGTAATTCAACAAGTGATTATGAGTTTAGTGATTTAGTACTTCTCTCATGATTCATTTGTTTGTTGCGGTTTTGTTACAGATTACCAAATGAGGAGATTGTTAGGGACATAATTGATGTAATTGGCTAATCTTTTGACAAAATGCACTTTACTTGTAATTGGGTAGATCTAGGATGGTTTAAGACTTCAAGAAACATGTTGTTCAAGTCAAGTGTTAAAGCCATGCAAATCTATCCAAGAAATAAGTGAAGAAGTGTTGTTCATTAAAGCTCGACAGATGTCTCAACGGAAGCCTATCTATCGAGGATTAATGTTAAAGCTCAACACAAGCTCGACATAAGTTGTATCTATCGAGAATTACAAAATCAAAATTTTCAGATTTGATTACACGCATATCCTTGAGTGTTTGTGTAGGGTTTCTTTTCTCACAACCCTAAACATATATAAGGATTATTTAAAGAGCCTTCTCAGGGTTTTTTGGATATCCCTACATGCATATTGTAACTGAAGATAGAAATTACCCTAGTTCATCTTTCTCTCTGTAGAAGTTATTGTGTCTTTGCGCCAATGGTTTTGTGACCAAGGAGCTTCTTGATCTTCATGTTGATGAACTGAAGAACTTTACAGCCAACATCTTCCTCAAGTTGGTGTGTTAGTCACGTACTGGATCTGTGCAACATTGGTTAGTCACGTATTGGGATTCGTGCATTGAAAGGAGAGATTGCCACTACAATACAAGTCCAATTGGATATTGGGGTAAGGGTTCAACTATACGTTGGTATTAGGTACTGTGATTCCTTTTACTTGTAACCGCTTGTTTTAATAATAGTGGATTCTCGGGAGTGGTAACCTTAAATTCACCCAGTGGGGTTTTGCCTCAGTGGTTTTCCCCATTCGTAAACAAATTACCTGTGTAAAATTTATTTTCCACTACATTTAACTTAGTTGGTGGATTTTTTTGTGCTACCACGCTATTGCATGTTAAATTGACTTAATTAATTAACTTGGATAATTAATTAATTAATTTTCCAAAGGGGTCAATACATTTTTGGCCTATCACAAAATAAAGATAAAAATATTACATACATACATACATATATATATATATATATATATATATATTTATATATAAATGTTTTTCCAAGTTAGGGGGTTCATTTGAACCCCCTAGGCTATGGCTAGCATCGTCTCTACACATCAGGAGTTTTGCGAAATTTATTTCAAGGCTTCCATTAAGTATATATTGCACAAATTAGAAGATGCAGTTTATGGGGTTAGGTTTCAATATGAATTGTGTTTGCTTTGAATCTATTTAGTCACTTTAGTGTTAGAATGATATTCTAGGCTTAATCTATTTTATTTTGCTTCGAATTACCATGCATAGATTTAGTTCACTTTGAATTAGTTCACTTTGAACCATTGTACATCAAATCATTGACAACGGTGATAATTTAGAATCAATTTTTTTCTTTTATTTTTCATTTTCATTTGCGTATTCAACAAAAAATCTTATTAATGGAGGCATTTTCAAACCCCTATCCTAATCCACGTAATCAAATTTATTCTAAACCATAATTTCATCTCAAACTATCACTTCAAATTACATTCATTCAACATTTAGCAAGGCCAAACTTAATAAAATTGATTTTTGCTCAAACATTTTGTTTTTCAATTTTCTACAGTTTTGGCAAGGAATATTTTATATTAATGGGTAATTCTAGATAAATACATGAAACACATTGTTGAGTTGTTCTAAATATCTTTCTAGGTATCGACATGTATTCCCTAAATATATCTCATATTTTTCTCTAATTTTTAGTCATGCACTTTTCTTCCGTTTACTTTCAATAAATTTTGACTTTAATTGTTTAATTTTTTTTTTTATCTTTTAGAAGTTTTAATATCTGAGATTTTGGGTTATCTGACTTCTGACTTATGTTAAATCTTTTGAATTGTTGTTTATCTCAATCTTGTGTTTTATGGTTACAAATGTGACATTCTAAAAAAATTTGCAGCTATAATTTCTATTTGATTGCTTTGAAAATGAGATTAATTGAATTTGAGCTAGTCTTACGTTGGGTTATAGATTGACCCTAGTTAATTAATTCAATTACCCAAGTTGATTAATTAGGTCAAATTATATGCAAATTGTGGACGTACACACAAATCACCAAATAAACTAAAGAGTAGTGAAAATTAAATTGACACAGTGATTTGTTTACAAATCGGGAAAACCTCTCGCAAGCAAAAACCCCACTTGTTGATTTTCAAGTCACCACTCCTAGGAATCCACTAATCAAGAATTAAGCGTTTACAAGCATGAGGAATCTTATCACTACCCTAGACTATCTCAAAATACCAATCTATAGTTAAACCGCTACTCCAATCCCTAATTGGACTTGATTTTGTAGGGACTTTTTCCTGTATGCACGAATCCTAGTACGTGTTTGACTTCATAACAATTGATTGATTATTGTTGGATGCAAAGTTCTTCACTTCAAAGCATGTTGAAGATTTGGAAGCACTTGATTACAAAACCCTTAGACTTTATTTGTGTTCATAAGGGAATAAAAATGAATGGAATGGAATGATCATAAAGGAATAGAAATGAATAGAATGGAATGTATTTAAGCAAATGAAATGAATGGAAAAGAAATGAATGGAATGGAATTTAGTAATTATGTTTGGATGTTTTAAAATAAATGAATGGAAATGAATGAAAATGAATGGAATGTAAGTAACCTTGTTTGGAAGTAACATAGAGGGAAAGGAATAGAATCATTTTATGGCGATATTACTATTAGACCCCTATTTTAAAATAAAGGGTTGAATATATAGGGGTATTTTGGGAGTTTTAGTAAAAAATTCATTAAATCTAATTTCATTATCTCAAATTCCTCTCAATTTTGGGAGGAATGAAAATTTGAGATTTTAAGGAAAAAGAGAAGAATAAGTGTTCTCTCCTACCTATTCTATTCCCTCCCACTTAAACTCTCAAACAAGAAAATAGATGTTCTATTCCCTCCATTGAAAATCCTAAACAAGGAAAGGGAAGATGACCTGCTCTTTGGGCTTTAAAAGAGTTATTGTAGAAAAACTAAAGTATAGCTGAAATTAACTAAGGTAAACTAGAAATAAAGGGGTGTTGCTCTTCATGGCGTCCTCTCTACTAGTAGTACTTTCGTAGGTGCTTGGCGTTCCATGGATGGTGTAGTTTCTGTCTGTCCAGCATCTCTAGGTGGTAGGTGCCTTTCCTTTGCCATGACGTGATTCGGTAGGGTCCTTCCCCGTTGGGGCTGAGCTTCCCCTGGGCAGAGTCTCTAGCGGCGCCTATGACCTTCCTTAGAATAAGATCTCCAATCTAAAAATCTCTATGCGGTCCTGGTACCGTGCGAGTCTTTGTTCAGCTACTGCCCTAACTTCGTCAACTAGATCGAGTTGTAGACACATAGCCTCATCATTCTTGTGTTTATCATGATTGTCCACCCTATAGCTTGTGAGTCCGACCTTGGCCGGAATGACTACTTCACTCCCGTATGTTAGCTGAAATGGTGTCTCTCCTGTAGGAGTCCTTATTGTTGTCCTATACGGCCATAGTATGCTTGGCAGCTCTTCAGGCCATATACCCTTTGCCCCCTCGAGCTGAGTCTTGATAATTTTGAGAAAGGATCAGTTTGTGACTTTGACCTGTCCATTAGCTTGAGGGTGGGCAGGGGAGGAGTAGTGATTTCTGATCCCTAATTATGAGCAAAAGTCCCGAAAGGAGTCGTTGTCGAATTTTTTCCCGTTGTCTGAGACTAAGATTCTAGGGATTCCAAACCTGCATATGATGAATCTCCAAACGAAGCTTCGCACATTCTTCTTCGTAATGGTGGCTAAGGCTTTGGCTTCCACCCATTCTGTGAAGTAGTCTATGCCCGCTATCAGGAACTTTAGCTGTCGCATCGCTATTAGGAACGGCCCAATGATATCTAATCCCCACTGAGCGAACAGCCATGGGGCTGTTATCGGGGTCAATTCTTTAGATGGCTGTCTGATGACATTGCTGAACCTTTGAAACTTATCGCAGGCTTTGACATAAGTCTGAGCATCCTTCTGCATGGTGGGCCAGAAGTACCCTGCTCGGACGAGTTTGTGTACCAATGACTGTGTATTTCTCTTATGACATAGTCCGCTTCTTCAGGACCCAAATACCTTAGGTATGGGCGGAAGAAGCCTCTCTTGTACAAGATGTCCTTAATTAAGATGAATCGTGCTGCTTGGACCTTCAGCTTTCTTGTGGCTCCCTTCTCGTCTAGCAAGATGCCATTTTTTAGGTAAGAGATTAATGGTGTGGTCCAGTTGCTTTCAGAGCCTATCTCCTGCACATCGATGGAATCTATTAGTGGAGAAAGCTGAACAAAAGAGAGTACATTATCAAAGGCAGTCATATGTTTTGCTGAAGCGGCTTTGGCAAGGTGGTCGGCTTGCTCATTCTCTCCTCTGGGGATTTGGATGGTCGAGGCCTTCAGCTCGTCTACCCTCCTTCTTTCTTGCTCCTGGTATTTCTTCATTCTTTCGCCTTTGCACTGATAATCTCCGTTTATTTGGTTGGTGACGACCTGAGAGTCACAGTAAAGAACCACGCTTACGGCTCCTGCCGCTTTGGCGAGATCGAGTCCTACCACTAAAGTTTCGTACTCTACTTCATTGTTAGTGGTAGGAAAGTCGAGGCGGACCATACATTCAATCTTGTCTCCTTCAAGAGAAAGAAGCACAACATCTACTCCCTCGGCTTACCTATTGGACGATCCATCTGTATGTGTACTCCATGGAAGGCATTCATCTGCCCCCTTGTCTTCCCCGTTGGTGAATTCTGCTATGAAGTTAGCGACAACCTGTCCCTTGATGGTGGTACGCGGGTGGTACTGAATTTCAAACTCACTTAACTCTATTACCCATAGTGCCAATCAACTAGCAGCTTCGAGGTTTTTCATTGCCCGTCGTAAGGGCTTGTCGATTAGGACGATTACCATGTGGGCTTGAGAGTACGATTCGAGTTTGCGGGCTACCGTGACTAAAGCGAAGGCGAGCTTTTCCATGGGTGGATACCTTTCCTCTGCACCACGAAATGCTCGGCTAGCGTAGTATACGGGCTTTTGAACCTTGTCTTCTTCTCTGACCGAGGCCGTGTTGACGACTGCCAGGGAGACGGCCAAATAGAGGAAAAGCTCTTCCCCCGGTTATGAAGGACTTAGCAACGGTGGGGAAGAGAGGTAAACCTTCAGATACTCGAATGCTTGCTGACACTCGGCAGTCCACTCAAAAGACTTCTTTAGTGTGCAAAAGAAGGGTAAACATTTGTTCGTCGCCCTTGATACGAACCTGTTTAAGGCGGCTACTTTTCCATTTAAACTCTACACTTCTTTTACGTTCTTTGGGGGGGTCATCTCTACTATGGCTTTGATCTTGTCTGGGTTGGCCTTGATACCTCTTTGAGACACCATAAAACCCAGGAATTTTCCTATTGTCATTCCAAATGCACACTTACTTGGATTGAGCTTCATGTTGTAAGAACGAAAGGTGTTGAAAGTTTCCTCGAGATCCTTCAAATGGTCCTCCTCTCTTCGGCATTTAACCAACATGTCGTTGACGTAGACCTGAACATTCCTTCTGATTTGGTTTGCAAACATCTTGTTAATAAGCCTTTGATACGTTGCGCCCACGTTCTTAAGGCCAAACAACATCACTTTGTAACAAAAGAGACCTTGGCTGGTAACAAATGAAGTCTTCTCCTAGTCCGCTTCATCCATCCGGATCTAATTATAACCTAAAAAGGCGTCCATGAAGCTCAGTAGTTGGTGCTGAGCTGTAGAGTCTACCAGTATGTCGACCCGAGGGAGAGGGTAGCTATCCTTGGGGCATGCTTTGTTCAGGTCTGTAAAGTCTACGCACATCCTCCATTTTCGGTTGGCTTTCTTGACCATTACCACATTTGCTAGCCAATCGGGGTAGTATACTTCCCTGATGAAACCTACCTCTTGTAACTTGTCGACTTCTTCTACTATTGCTCGGTCTTGTTCTCGGGCGAACACTTGCTTCTTCTAACGGACAGGTGGAAAAGAGGGCGACATATTCAGCCTGTGTACCATGACTGAAGGGTCAATTCCTGGCATGTCTTCATGACTCTAGGCAAACACGTCTTAGTTTCTCTTGAGGAAAGCTGAGAGTGCTAGGTGAACTGTTGGGCTGGCAATAGTACCGATCCTTGTGGTTCTGTCTAATCTAGAGCTATCGAGGGGTATCTCCTCGAGCCTCTCTACAGGTTCCACCATCGTCCGCTGTTCTTCTATGCTCATGGTCTGTAGATGGTCGTCCATCTCTAGCATTGCAATATAGCATTCGCGCACGGTTATTTGATCCTCTCACAACTCCCCTACTCCGTACTCAGTAGGGAATTTGATCATCAGGTGGTAGGTTGAAGTTACGGCCTTCCATGAGTTAGGGATAGGTCATCCTATGATGGCGTTGTAGGCGGAGGATCAATTGACAACAAGGAATGTAACATCCTTGGTGATTTGTTAAGGATAATCTCCAATTGTGACAGGCAATGTGACTACGCCGTGGGGGTATACTTTTGTTCCTCCAAACCCAATAAGTGGAGCGTTGGTTGGAACCAGGCATTCTCTGTTGATCCCCATCTATTGGAACGTTGGGTAGTAGAGAATGTTTGCGGAGCTTCCGTTGTCCACCTAGACCCGATATGTGTTATAGTCTCCTACCTAGATGCTAACGACTAGCGCGTCATCATGTGGGTGGTGAAGACGTTGGGCATCTTCTTTCGAGAAACCAATAATGGGGTTGTCGATCTGCAGAATCTTCGGGATGATGCCCATTAGCTGAACATTCTGAACCATTCTAAGGTAAGTCTTTCAAGCCTTTTTGGACGAGCCAGTGGTCGTCATGCCTCCCACAATCATCCTTATGTCTCCTAAGGGCGGTCTAGGATGCTCGTTGTCCTGTCAAGGAGCTTGCTTTTAAGGAGGCAGATCTGCTCTCTCTCGGCTAACGAACTTCTGCAACTTCCCTTGCCTGATGAGGGCTACGATTTGCTGTTTCAAGTCATAGCAGGCAGCTGTGTCATGGCAGTAATCACGGTGGAAACGATAGTATTTTTCTCTGGACCATTTGTTGGGATCTCCCTTCAGCTTTCCGGGTAAGGTCAAGGCTCCCTCGTCCTTGATTTGCATTAGGACTTGGTCGATTAGGGCAGTCAATGGAGTGAATCTCGTGAAGCTCGTGAATCTCCCCGCTGGGGGCTTAGAGCACTTATCATCCCTTCATTCTCTAGTTCTTGCCATCTTCTACCCTCTGTCCTATCATGTATCTTCCTGCCTCTCTCTCTTCTTAGGTTTCTTCTCTCGAGCTAGAAAGGTATCTTCGACATTCATGTATTTGGTTTCCCTGTAAAGCATGTCCGACATGGTCTTTAGGTCATTTTTATATAGTGAAAATAGGAACTTACCCTTCCACAACCCATTTGTGAAATCGGCTACGAGTATCTTGTCGTTGGCTTCATCGATTGAGAGCACCTCTTTGTTAAAGCGTGCTATGTAAGACCTCAGCGTCTTATCTTCCCGTTGCCTGATGCTCATCAAGCATGCGGTAAACTTTTTATACTTGTGTCCCCCGATGAAGTGCGAAGCAAACTAGGCGCTTAGCTCCTTGAAAGTACTGATGGAGTTAGGCGTCAACCTGCTTAACCAAATTCTTGCGAGGCCCTTCAGCGTGGTAGGGAAGGCCCTACACATGATCTCGTCTGCTACTATTCTTGCGAGGCCCTTCAGCGTGGTAGGGAAGGCCCTATACATGATCTCGTCTGCTACTTCTAGAAGGTGCATCAGGGTCTCGAAGGATTCCAAGTGATCTAGGGGTCTTTGGCTCCTTCATAGCTTTCTATCTGCGGCATGCGAAACTTCAGTGGAAGGGGGAAGGAATTGATGGACGCAGTGAACGGTGAATCGGTTCGATGGACCAAGTCATCAAGGTCACTAGACACTCACCCTCTAAGGGCTTTCATCATAAAGTCCATCCGTTCCTTCATCATCTGCATCTCTAGGACAATGTGAGGGGGAGCCATGTCTGTGACGGAAGGGTGGCTCATGTCCTGTCACTCTGGTCTGCTTGGGGCATTGCTACCCTTCAACCGTTCTTGGTCCCTTCTCTCGGCGCTGGTTCCTTCTTGGTCCTCCTCCTGAATGTTATGCCTTGCACTTTTTTGATGCAACTGCTCTTCCAAGTCATGATTCTGCTTCGTGAGGTGCTCCATAGCAGCGGCAAGAGTCTGAACTTGTCTCTCAAGGGCGGTTATGTGGGGTTCATCTCCTTGAACGTTGTTGGTGGTCGCCATCGAGTGAGTAAGTACCATGCAACTCTTGGTCCGAGAAGCGTTCGTATGGCTTACAGGTTGTTAAGAATAGCGCAAAGTTAATTCCTATAGACGGTGCCAACTAATGATGCCGAAAAATCACCAGTGAGCTACACAGTTCTTACATGCTCGAAACTACACCTGCACAACGAAAAGAGAAGACCTAGCAAAGGGCATCGGTGTGGTGCCAGCCAAATACCCTTCAAAGGTCAAGTTAGAACTCTTCTTACAACTCTTGAATGCAAGAGCTAGTGTAAATTATGCGTACCTTGATTTGTGAGGGTCTTGGGTTTTTATAGTAGTAGAGGGTTGACCTTCTCTCCTTGGGCTAGAAGTCTTTTCCTTATATGAGTCTTTATGAGCATATTTGGCAGAACCCTTTCCTTGTAGGAATCCTTTTTATTAGCACTAAACGTGAAGAGTAAGATGTTTCCTTATATACACAACTGTGGAGATCAAGTAAAGCCATGCCAGGATCGTCAGCTTCTCCTAATCCCTTCAGCTTTATTGGCATTAGCTACTTGATGGCATCAACTTTGAGGTGCGCTTTGTGGACTCCCTAATGTCGTCTCTTGCCAATGGATCCCGTCGGGTTTATTTGGAGTGTCATCTTATACCTTTGCAAAGGTGAGTATCTATTACAATTTTACCCATATCATTGACAAATCAAATCAGAATTTCTTGGACATATGCAGGTATTATTTTTTCCCTAGAAATAGATTTACAGTGATTTGTTACAAGCTTCATTTTTATATATTATAATTGACATGCTTTGACTAACATCGGGGTCAAGTAGTGTGTCAATAACTTTATTTTAGTTTATTACTATCTTGTTCGGTTTGGTATGAATTTTTTACATTTTATGATATGAGTTGCACGGTATCTCATTGAACATATTTATACTTTTAAAATGGAATTTAGGGGTTTGATGAAAATTTTGAACTGATTTGTTTAATATGGATGAGCTACCTGTAAGGTATTTAAGCTTAAGTAACTTGAATCATGTATGTGGTCCAAAGAAGGTGTAAAGTTCTGATTTACAACTATGTTTTTTGTTGGCTTTATTCCTTGACAAAAAGTGTTTTAAGTACATTAAATTATTCCCTTGTATTTTGTAAGATTTTATTGTATTGGGTTTAGTATTAAGTTGGTGAAGAATCGAGCATTATTTAAAGAATCAGTGCAGTTTCGTGACTAGCTCGCAAGAAGTTTGCGAGAAGAGTAACCCGCGAAAAGGCCACATGAGAAGCACATGCTAGAAGGTGAAGAGTTGTGCCAGGCTGTTAATATCGTGACTATCTCGCAAGTAGGGCCAACCCGCGAGGTACCCTCGAAACATTCTACCTAGAGGATTTTAAGAGTGACTTTCTTACCCTTCACCCATACTATATATACCCTCATTACCCACAAAAGTATGAGAGGCTATTCAGAGAGAAAAACCATAGATAGGCTTTCTACAACACAACAAACTCATCTTTTAGAGAGAGAGCTACTCATCCTTAGTGAGAAATTATTGTAGTCTTTTCTCTTTCCATCTCCCATTGTCATACCTTGAGATGAGATTTATACCCAAACACAACCCACACATTTTCAGAGTGTAGAGAGTGTTTTGGAGCCTGGGAAGCTTTAGAGATTTGTTAAAAGAAGCTGGTAAGTCTTGGCGGATGCAATTGGGCATATTGTGGGATCCGAAAAGGTAGAGAAGACATGACTCTAAGAAGTCTGTTAGTAGCAGGAGCTTAGAGGGTTCAAGTACATTGGGTAGACTAGGCTTGGAGGGTCATTTGTTATTCATGTAGTCCAACTTTATTCTCTAATAGATCGATATCGACTTGTAGGGTCGCGGAGAGGTTTTTCGCCGAGTTCTTTGGTTTCCTTTTCGATAACACGTTTCGGTGTTATCTTGTGCTTGCATCTCTCTTCCCTACTCTTTAAGCTTCCCTTTATTGTTGATAATGGATGAATATGGCTTAGGGTAGTGATAATGGTTCTTTGTACTTATTTACTTTTGTTCCGCACTTAGTATAAGTTAAAGTAAAAGCTATCTAGACGTAATTTTTAATTGGGGGTCTGAACAAGCTCTTGTGTTTTGCACAAATTTGAGCTTTGAATTTTTATCAGAGTGGAAACACTTATTTTGGTTTCATTACCTAAGTGTGATTCTTGACCCTTGTGTTTATTTCCATGGATAGTGCTTTGTATGCTTCTATGAATGTTTTGGATGTTGTTGAGTGTAACATACCACGTGTTTGTGAAAATGCCTCTATGTTCATGCATTGTTTAACATACATGTGTAGTGTGTGCACTCTAAGTGTTTGATAAAATGCCTCTATGGTATTTCTTCACTCTTTTGGACTCCGATGAGTACCAATTTTTGGGGATCACCATAATTATTCATGTTTATCATGTTTTGATCAATGGTTGTGTGGTTTACACACTATGCCCTATGAGTGCCTTGCTCATGCATCTCACATGCACACTAGATGCACCTTTGATGTACACACTCTAACACTTAACATGTTTTGCACTCACTCTAGTTAACTCTTTTTAGACCTTTTAGCACGTATAACATGTTCTTGTGTCCTTGTCATGCCTTGGTCTACATCTTATTCCATCATCCTTAGCATGTCATGTTTACTTTAGGCTTTGTAGCATTTTTTTAGGATGTCTTTTGTCTTTCGTTTGAGCTTCATTTTCACATTTATCTTGCACCCCTCATGCATCATTACCCTTATTCATATCTTCTTTTCTTTCCAACATTCCTCTTAATTCATTTGTCTATTCGTGACATAAAGGGGAGAGTATACTAGAGAGTATACCGGAGTGTATCATCATTTCTATTTAGGGGGAGAAATTCTATCTCATGCACATTGTAGGGGGAGAAAGCCATAGGGGAGATGCATATACCAAGGGGGAGAAGACATTTTTATGAGAAAACTTTGTTTTGCTTTGTTTTTCTTTACCCTTGTTTTCTCATTGCTTTATGGTGCTTTAAGTTATGTTTAGTATTTATGCTTTGTTGCTCTCATCGCATCGTGTTTATGTGTTGGACATGCAATCATCCTTACGCCATTGTGCTCTATTGGTTGCATGTTTGGATGATCATTTACTCTACTATGTGATCATTGTAGTCATCTCCATATGATTGTCATGTGTTTGATCAAGTTGCTCATATGTTTCACATCATGTTTACTTGCTTTACCTTGAGGGTCTAATGCGTTTTGTGTAAGTGTTTCAGGTTACAGGTGTTGTGTTCCAAGTTCATCATAGGTTTTAGATTTAGGAGTGAGTGAGTTTTGCCATTGTTCCCAAGCTCATGTTTAAGTCTAGAGTCTGTTATAGGGTGTTTTGTCACGGAATAGCCAAAGGGGGAGATTGTATAGTTGTGATTTACAACTATGTTTTATGTTGGCTTTATTCCATAACAAAAAGTTTTGCAAGTACATAAAATTATTTCCTTGTATTTTGTGAGATTTTATTATATTGGGTTTAGTATTAAGTTGGTGAAGAATCGAGCATGATTTGAAGAATCAATGTAGTTTCACAACTAGCTAGCAAGAAGTAGAGTAACCCGCAAAAAGGCCACGTGAAAAGCACATGCTGGTATCTGAAAATTTGTGCCAAGCTATCAATTTCGCGACTATCTCGAGAGTAGGGCCAACCCGCAAGGTACCCGTAAAAATTTTGCCTAGAGGATTTTAAGAGTGACTTTCTTACCCTTCACCCATAATATATATACCCTCATTACCCACAAAAGTATGAGAGGCTATTCAGAGAGAAAAACCCTAGATAGGTTTTCTACAACACAACGTACCCATCTTTTAGAGAGAGAGCTACTCATCCTTAGTGAGAAATCATTGTAGCCTCTTCTCCTTCCCTCTCCCATTGTCATACATTGAGAGGAGATTTGTACCCAAAAACAACCCACACCTTTTCAGAGTTTAAAGAGTGTTTTGGATCTTAGGAAGCTTTGGGGATTTACCAAAAGAAGCCAATGAGGCTTGGCAGATGCAATCAAGCATATTGCAGGATCCGGAAAGGTAAAGAAGACATGACTCTAAGAAGTCCGTTGGTAGCAGGATCTTAAAGGGCTTGAGTACATTGGGTAGAGTAGGCTTGTAGGGTCTTTTGTTATTCATTTGGTCCAACTTTATTTTCTAATGGATCGATTCAAACTTGAAGGGTTGCGAAGAGGTTTTTCGCTGAGTTCTTCAGTTTCCTCTTCGATATCACATCTCAATGTTATCTTTTGTTTGCATCTCTCTTCCCTACTCTTTAAGCTTTCCTTTTATTGTTCATAATGGATGAATATGGCTTAGGGTAGTGATAACGGTTCTTTGCGCTTATTTACTCTTATTTCGCCCTTAGTATAAGTTAGAGTAAAAGCTATCTAGCCGTAATTTTTAATTGGGGGTTTGAACAAGTTCTTGTGTTTTTGCACAAATCCGAGCTTTCAGAAGGTTATATTTTCTTTTGAATTTTAGGTTTTAATTTTTCTTTTTGGTTTTTACTCCTGCATTTGCCTATTGAGTGGAGAAGAATTACTTTAATACCTATTTGCAAGAACAACGATAATATTTAAAACTGTTCAAATTGTCGTGGAATTAAACTTATGAGTCACACTCTAAAACTTTGGAAAAGAGTGATTGAAAATAGGTTAAGACATAAAACAACAAATATTAGAGATTTAGTTTTATGCTAGGACAGTCCACCATAAAAGTTATTTTCTTACTTAGATGTCTAATGAAAAAATATAGAGGTTGTAAAGATCTTCATATGGTCTTTATTGACCTAGAGAAAACATATAATTAATATTGTCCCTAGATAGGTTATGCAATGGGTTTTGGAAAAGAAAGACTTTTTCTAAAGTGTATTAAGTTGATTAAGTGTTTGATAAAGCTATAACCAATTCGAGAAAAGCTATAACTAGTATGAGAACAAGTAGAAATATCACAAGTGAGATTCAATCGCTATATATTTGCATCAAGGATCAATATTTGGTCCATATCTCTTTGCACTAATGAATGATGAGCTCACTAAATCAATAGCCAACCTTGACTAATTAATTTACTGAGGATCTATAGTCGACCACAAAAA
This sequence comes from Quercus ilex subsp. ballota, assembly GCA_032727855.1. NCBI lineage: Eukaryota > Viridiplantae > Streptophyta > Magnoliopsida > Fagales > Fagaceae > Quercus > Quercus ilex. The sequence continues at coordinate 76,820,381 of CM064911.1, forward strand.
GAATTAGGACTAAGGTCTTTTTGTTGTCATCGTTGTTGTTATATTCCTATTGTATACATCCCATGTAATAGGGTTGTGCTATTATTTGTGATTTTTTTTAATTATTATTATTTCTTTTAAAGGGAATCATTAACATACAATAGATGAGAAGATGACCAGCCATTTCCTTGTTGGCCATAAAATGGCAGGCTAGTTTGCAATGCTGTTCATAATAACTTTGTATTTTATTAAATAGTAAGTACATGGCATTATCATTAATTGTTTCCTTCCACTTATCTACATGTGATCTTGAAATGGAAATTTTCTTCAATACATTTCAGGGTGTATGCAACGGTGTGGAAAATGTTCTGATTCTAGCAACCACAAATACTCCTTATGCTTCGGATTGAGTGAGAAAAAAATACCATCCTTCTAACCTATGGCCATGGAAGAAAAGAATCATGTTTATTGGACCAAAAAACATGATTAGAAACTTTTATTAAACACAAAATAATCATGATTTGAAAATTGGAAACGTGATTTTTGACCCTAAACACGCTAACTTTAAACTTTATTGACACGTAACAATATCACTAATGATATGTAACCTTAAGGGTCACAATCTAAAAAAAATTATTTTTGAAAGATGGAAAATCAAAATTTCCAAAATTTTAAGATGTAGTCTAACAAATTGTTAACTAGTCTAATTTGGAGGTTTAGAAACTCTTAAAGTGTCCCATGAAGCACCCAATACAAAATTGGGTCTATTATATAATCATTTTATTAAATTCTGTTAGACTAAAACCGTTAACCCCCCATTTTAAGCTAATTTTTCATTTAAAAATTCACAAAAAAAAAAAAAAAAAAAAAAAAAAACCTGGCTATCAACCAAATCCCAAATCAAATGATAGACCCAAAAATAATCAGGGCTTAATTGAGTTCGATACGTGGTGGTTACCATTGGTTGGCAATCTTGGGCGGCATGCTTAGAAAGAAAGGCGACTTCAAAATAAAGTTGTCAACGTCACTAGTTTTTTTATATAATTTCTAATAACTCATAAAAATGAAAAGAAAATTATTAATTTACATTATACTATCAATGTAAAACAATAATTGTTTAAAAGGAAAAAAGCCAACATTTTATCTAGAAAGAGATAATAAAAAAAAATGTTGATTTTTGCAAGGGCTTATTCATTTACAACACAAACTAACTTTAATTCCCAAATGCTGAAAAGATATCTCATGCACTGAGTGCATACAAGAGGTTTGCCGGATCCCATATTCAATACAATCCATTTTATTCAATGAGAGAGTTGCTTTTCGAATATAGCTAAGGATATGGCCAAGCACAACAAACTACCCTGTTAAAAGCATTTTTCAGGCAACACATGCCATTGACAAGCTTTTTCCTATTTGTTTGATTTATTATCAAAACAAGCACAATTTACAATGAAATCCAAGCACCAAAACAAAATTAATCACTGGAACGCGAATCATTTGCAAATACTAACCTCCAAACTTCCACAAATACCACTAACCTTATTTATAAGCCAAAATATTACAATTCCAAATTAAAACAACTATTCCAAACCACACAAGTACATCACATCAAAATCAATGTTCAAAGCTCACAGAAAACCCACGACCGAATATAACATTTGCAATATTCAATTCAAAACTTTGATATCAGTCTTTGCTATTAGATGATGGCTGATTCCACAATATTCGCACATGCACATTAGTTACCAAGGCCACTGTTAATGTAAAAATAAATTCAAAAAGAAAGTCAATGGTCAAATAGTTATTTGGGAAAAAAAACTATAAGGTTGAATTTATTCAACCATGTGTTAGCTTTATTCTGTGCCAAATTTGCTTCTAATTCAGCATTTAGAAACCCTGTATTTAGGTAGGAATTATGTAAGGGTTGTGTGTTAGAGAGTGTGAAGAATTGATCAAGAGTGTGCATCAAAGAGGCAACTCACGACTGACGACCCGCCAGAATGAGGCACACGTGTGGAGCATGTAGGAAATTGAAGGGTTAGGACAGTTGGATCACTACAGGACAAAAAGGTACAGTCTGGCTATTCTTTTTTTTGGCAACTGGAACTTATAACTCATCCCAGTCGCGAGTGACTTGCCAGAACACCCTGTTTTGTAGAAAATTGACTTTAAACATTCCTCTCATACCCTACTATAAATACCCTTAAAACTATGAAATGTAGAGAGCTTCTAGAGAGAATTTTGAAAGAGAAACCCTAGTGAAAAATAAGATTGACTCATCCAAAAGATTGACTCATCCAAAATCTTACACATTTGTTTCACCAAATTCCTCTACTCTCATCCTCTCCATTGTCATACCCTTGAGAGGAACTTTAGCCGAATCCTTACCTCACCACATCCATAGTTGTGAGAAGGTTCTTGGTGTTTGGGAAGTAGTTCAAGAGAGAACCAATTCATTTTAGTTGATGCAATGGGCTAATTGCGAGATTCGGTAAGCTAGAGAAGATAAAGTTAGGCGTAACCCTATCAAAGCAAGAAGCTTGGAAGGCTTAGGTGCATTGGGTAGATTAGGCTTGGAGGGTCTATTGCTATTCATGTATCCCAACTAATTTTCTAGTGGATCATTTTACCGCTTGGAGGGCGGCAGAGAGGTTTTTTGCCGAGTTCTTCGACTTCCTCCTCGATAACATGTTTTGGTGTTATCTTTGTGTTTGCTTCTCTCTTCCCTACCCTATTCCTTTTAATTGCTGCTGTGTTTATGATTAATTATGTTTTAGAGTGTTTTGCCAATTTGGATATTGCTTATATTTATCATTCTGCACATCAAGTGTTTGAATATAAGCTTTGTATTGGAAAATTTGTTTTTTGTAGTCAAAACATTCACAAGTGTTTTATACACTAATTGAGCTTTCAAAAACAATACACAAAAGAGTAAAATCTTAATGAAAAAGAAAAAAATTGATCTACAACTTTGTCAAGAATTCGTCATGCCTTCATTTTCAGGACATTCTAGCCTTTTGCCCCTAATTGTTTTTTTATTTAGCAATTTGCCCCTATTTCGAAACTATATAGGGATATACCCCTGTTTCAATACTCGATTACCCTAAAATCGAGTTTCAATGAAATACTCGATTTGTAGAAAATCGAGTTATGCCCGATCAAACTTTAAAAAAAAAAAAAAAAAAAATTTGCATGTAACTCGAGCTTAGGGAAATCGAGTTCCATGCAAAAAAATTTTAGAATTGTGATCGGCCAATATTCAGGGAGACCTATAGCGGCGTTTTTAAGCCCTATAGTGACGTTTTTAAGCCCTTTAGTGGCGTTTTTCTGGAAAATTTTTTTATACCAGGTTTCAGTGGCCCTATAGCGGCGTTTTTTAATCCCTATAGTGGCGTTTTTCTGGAAAATTTTTTTATACCAGGTTTCAGTGGCCCTATAGCAGCGTTTTTTATCCCTATAGTGACATTTTTAAGCCCTATAGTGACGTTTTGGAACTCGATTTCCATTTACTCGAGTTTCACGAAATTTTTTTTTTTTTTTTAAAGTTTGATCGGGCTTAACTCGATTTTAAACCAATCGAGTACTTTAAGTAACTCGATTTTAGGGTCATCGAGTATCGAAACAGGGGCACGCACCTATATAGTTTCGAAACAGGGGCATTTTGCCAATTAAAAAAATAAAAGGGGGTAAAATGCCAGAATGTCCTTCATTTTCATGAATCTTTTTGTAAGGTTGAATTTAATCAACCATCTTGTTCGCTTTATTCCGTGGCAAATTTGCTTGTAATTTAGCAATTAGTAACGTTGTATTTAGGTGGGAATCATGTAAGGGTAGTGAGTGAGAGAGTGTGAAGAAATGCTCAAGTTGTGCAAGGATGCAGAGACTCGTGGCTGGGACTCGCGACTGGCAAGCCGCCAACTGCAACACACGAGTAAAGCATGCACAGAAGATGAACAATCACGCCAACTAGAGCACTACAGGACAAAAAGTCCAGCCTGGCCATTTCGTTATCTCGCGACTTGAACTCGCGACTTAGTCAAGTCGCAAGGTCAAGTCGCTAGCCAGCTTTGTTTTGAAAAACCTGACTCTTCGTATTCCACTCTCACCCCAATATAAATACCCCTTATATCCACGAAATGTAGAGAGCTTCCAAAGAGAGTTTTGAGAAAGAAACCCTAGCGAAAAACAAGATTGATTCATCCACAATCTTCACATAGAGACTCTTCAAATTCCTCTACTCTCACCCTCTCCATTGTTACATCCTTGAGAAATTCTTACCCAAATCCTTTTCTCACCATACCCATATCTATGAGAAGACTATTTGGTGCTTTGGGAAGTAGTTAGGAAGGGACCAATGACTATTGGTTGATGCTATGGGCTATAGCGGAATCCGATAAGCTAAAGAAGACAAAGGTTCGATGCAACCTCGTTGGAGCAAGAAGCTTGGAGGGCTTAGGTACATTGGGTAGATTAGGCTTGGAGGGTCTTCTACTGTTCATGTATCCTAACTTCATTCTTTAGTGGATTATTGACCGCTTGGGGGGCGGCAAAGAGGTTTTACGCCGAGGGCTTCGGTTTCCTCTTCGATAACACATCGTTGTGTTGTCCTTGTGTTTGCATCTCTCTTCCCTTAATCTTTGCCATTTAATTTCTGCTGTGGATGTGATGTTATTTGGTTTAGATGGTTTATCAATTCTGATATTAGCTTGTGTTCATTTTTCACACATATATTGTTTGACATTAAGCTTGAATTGATAAGTTTGTAATTGGGGGTCTAAACGTTCCTAGTATTTTATACACTGTTTGAACTTTCAATTGGTATCAGAGCGGGTACACTTGTTGTGGTTTAAATACCTAAGTGTGATCCTTGATCCCTTGTGTTTATTTGCCATGGATTGTGCTTTGTATGCCTTTTTGTATGATTTGGTTGATGATAAATGTAGCATGTCACGTGTTTGTGAAAATGCCTCTATGAGTGTGAATCCTCATGATTGTGATGCTATGTTACATGAATCTTTGGGTGTTGTTGATATTCCAAATGACAAACTCTTGAAGAAAAAGGCTAAGAAGTTTCAAAAGAATTTAAGCAAGTTATTTTGTAAACATAATGATTTGATTGCTAAGCTCAATGAATCCAACAAATTGGTTGAGAAATATAAGAAACTTGCTGAAAATTCTCTTGAAAAGCTAAAAGAGTTTGAATATTTGAATATGGACTTGGATGCTAAACTTGTTTTGTCTAACAAACTTGTTGATGAGCTAAAATGTGAAAATGAATCTCTTAAGATGTATGCCAAGTGTTTGATTGCTGAACCTATTGCTAAAAAGGATGAAAATATTTGTTGCAATCATGTTGTGGTACTCGATTTTGTGCTTATTGTGTGTTCTACCTCAAAGGAAAAATCAGTGTATATTCCTCCACATAAAAGAAATCAAAAGGTGGAGAGAAAGGTTGTTAAGTCAAAGCCTCTGTTTAGGTCTCAACCTAAGGCTTTGGATGGATCTAAGTTTGTTCCAACTTGCCACCATTGTGGTGTGATTGGTCATATAAGACCTCAATGTCATAAGTTGAAGAGAGAACAAAACCATGTTGCTAGATCCCTTCCCAAAAAGCCTAGTAGACCTAAACACATTGCTTGTCACCATTGTGGTGCCTTTGGTCATCTAAGACATCAATGCTATAAGTTTCATACTTTTAAAAGAATCAAAAGAAAAGAGAAACTTGAGCTTCTTGAAAGTTGTGCTAAAAAGGGTAAACCGGATTTGAGTGAAAATTGCATGTTGTTAAAGAAAGTTTTTAATGCTCTTAACTCCTTGACTATGTGCATCTCCGGTACTCATTCTTCCAACCCTCATCTCACTTTTCTTGAGACACTCATTCCAAACAATCGTTCCGTTTGGATGATGAAGGGTTCTTATGGTTGAGCTTTAGCTCTTTTGGCCCTTGATCTAATTCTTTCGATCTTTATGGGACCCTTAATGCATTGATTGTCATATCTTCATGCATTTTGTGAATCTTGCATTTATTCATATGCATTGTTTTTGTCTTAATCTTACTTTTATGTTTTAGTTTTGTGTGAGTAAAAAAATCCAAAACCACATAAAAAGTGAAAAATTCATAAAGTTTGATCGTATATGTTTGAGCACATATCACATGTGAGTTTTGCCTTGTACGTTTGTACTAATGGCTTTATGCATTTACGAGCTTAGCTTGTTCTTTATGCACTTATATCTTTGTGGGAAAAATCTTGAAATCTATGTGTGATTGTTGTAAATAGATCTTCAGGCTTGTCATGAATGATTGATCAATAGTCTTGATGGTTTTGATACTTGCATAGACTTGTGCTTATATATCTTCCCACACTTTTTATTGTTTTTGCTTAAAGAGCTCAACAAATGTAAATCTCAAAATGAAAAGAGATAATAAGCTGCAAAAGCCGTTGCACGTACTAGTATTTGACTAGGAAAAAGGGAAAGTGACTTGTTTTGAAAATGTATGATGCCCAAAAAGCCAAAGTCTTGTTCATCAAATTGAAATATCAAAAATTTTAGGCATCGATCTCTAAAAGAGATGTAAAGATAAAAAATGATCAAATGTTATAAATTGTAAAGAAGCCAAATGAAAAGCTTCAAAGATATGAAATCACTTTCTTGTGAGAGGTCATATATGTTCATTTCTATAATTGAGATAGACCACTTGACTTAGTACTAGTTGTGTATGACTTGATTGAATTGATCATTGAAGCTTCACTCTAGACTATGGACTATTCCACATTTGATACACACATACAAGTCACATGCCTAATTTTCAATGAATGCCTTATTCATTTGTTCGATTGTACTTGTTTAAATGTGATGTGTGTGCGCTCAACTATATTTGGATCAATCCAAAAATATTTTTGATCATTTTATATGTATTTGGAAGTGATTTTTATCACTCTTTGTGTTCATGTTTAGTGCTTACTTTGTTTTTCATTGTTTAAACATGTTCTGTGTTGAAAAACTGGTGTAAGAATTTTTCGCAACTCATCTCGTGACTCACCAGTCACGAAATCCCAGTCGCGAGTTTCATCTAGAAGCTTTGGCGACTCACTCGTGACTCTCTCACGACTCACTTGCGACTCGCGAAAATTCTCGCGACTCGTCCAGTCGTGAAACACCCAAAAACAGCTTTTTGAAGGGCTTTTCATGGGAAACCTGTTTTAAACCTCTCTCATCCTCTCTTTAACCCCTCTTTCAATATTTTTACATCAAAACCCAATCAATTTGAGTGGCTTTTCATTCCATTAACATCTCTAAGGTAATTATGTACTCTTTTCATTGTTTTTGATCCTTAGATTATATTTTGGAGAGTTTTGTGCACTTGATTGAGATTTTCATCATAGAGGTTGGGAAAACTTAATTTTTGTCAAATTTTTGCATGGGATTGGTCTCTTTTGATGATATTCTTTGGATGTTGGCCTCTTATGGCAAAAAGAGCATGTATTTAGGGTGGATTTCATGATGTTCATGCATTGTTTTACATTGTTGTTCATAGTGTGTGTTAGGACATATGTGTTTCACATACTAAGAACATATGTCTTACTTATTTATGTAAATTGGCTAATCCTTTGACAAAACGCACTCTACTTGTAATTGGGTAGATCTAGGTGTTTTTAATACTTTAAGAAACAATGTTTCAAGGTCAAGTATTGAAGTCATCAAGTCTGTCCAAGAGAAAGCAAGTTGAAGTGCAGAATTTTTAAGGCTCGACACCTCTCGATAGCTACCTCGACACCTGCTATCTGTCGAGATTTAAAAAGTCAGAATTCCAAATCTGATTTTCTTGGGATCCGTGAATATGTTTTTGGGACTTCTTTTCTTCTAACCCTAAACATATAAAAGGATTATTTTAAGAGCCGTTTTGGGTGACACAAGTTGTATTATCATTGAGCAATCTCTGTTTATGCAAATTGTGCTCAACAGACGAAGTTCTTGACCTAGTTCATCTTCCATCAAGAAGTTGCTGTGTCTTTGCACCATAAGGTTTTGTAACCAAGCATCTTCCTGCTATTCATCACGTGGATGAACTGAAGAACTTTGCAGCCAACCTTTCTTCCTCAAGTTGGTGTTTCTGAAGTCGCGTACTGGGATCCGCGCATTGGTTAGTCACGTACTTGGGAGCCGTGCATCAAAGGTGGAAATTGTCACTACAGATCAAGTCCAATTGGGTATTGGGGTAAGGGTTCAACTGTAGGTTGGTAAGGTACTTGGGATTCCTTTCTTGTAACCGCTTGATTTGATAATAGTGGAGTTTCGGGAGTGGTGACCTGAAAATCACCCGGTGGGGTTTTTGCCGTTAGGGTTTTCCCCATTCGTAAACAAATCACCGTGTTATTTATTTTCCGCTGCATATTTAGTATTTGGTGATTTGTTTGTGCTTCCATAAATTGCATGCTTAATTGGTTAATTAACAACTTGGCTAATTAATTAATCAATTAGGGTTTATCACAAGGGGTCATTCAGATTGTGACCTGTCAAGTGGTATCAGAGCAGGCACACTCTGATTAGGTCTTAATCTTAGCTGTGTTGATCCATTGACCCCTGTTTGTCATGGATAGAGGACAATCCTTAATCATACCTCCTTTATTTGATGGCACTAACTATGCATACTGGAAAGTATGCATGAGAGCTTTCTTGCAGTCTTTAGATGAGAAGGTGTGGCAAGCTGTAGAGATTGGCTGGACTAAGCCAAAAGAAGAACCGGCCGATTGGGACGATGCTAAGATCAAGGCGGCCAACTTCAACAGCAGAGCGCTGAATGCTCTTTTTAGTGCAGTCACCAATGAGGAGTTCAAGAAGATATCCTCAACTGAAACTGCTAAGGAGGCTTGGACCATCCTCCAGACAACCTATGAAGGGACAAAGGCTGTCAAAGACTCAAAGCTTCAGAGGCTCACTACAAGCTTTGAAGAAATTAAAATGGAGGAGGATGAGTCGTTTGATGAGTTCTATGCCAAGCTCAAGGACATAGTGAACTCAGCCTTCAATCTTAGGGAAACCATCCCTGAACCCAAGATTGTAAGAAAAGTGCTCAGATCTCTACCTGAGAGATTTCATGCCAAGATTACGACAATTGAGGAATCAAAGGATATAGACAAGATTCCTTTGACTGAGCTGGTTGGAAACTTGCAGACCTATGAGATAGGTTTATCTAGGATTGGCAAGACCAATAAAGGCAAAAGCATGGCCTTGAAGGCGAAGAGCAGTGATACAGATGAATCTTCCGATGATGAAGATTCTAAGATGAAGTCCTACATTACTCGGCAATTCAAAAAGTTCATGAAGAATGCCAATGGAAGGAGCTTCGACAAGGACCGCAGGCAGTTCAGTTCTTCTCAGTCAAAAGCCAAGACAAAGGGAAGAAGGATGCTAGGGAGGCCAGTCAGTATACTGTTCCCGCAGGACCAAAGTGCTTTGGTTGTCATGGGTTCGGACACATGAAACATGAGTGTCCTACATATCTGAAAAGCATTGGGAAAAGCAAGGCCCTTGCTGTGACCCTAAGTGACACTGAGCCTGAAGACGATTCCGACAATGAGGATGACGGAATCCTAAATGCCTTCACTGCCACAGTCAATCCTACTGAAGGGATTGTTGAAGAAGTGGATGAAGAAGAAGAGTTGGTGGAGTCCAAATTTGAGAAGATGGATGATCAAGATGATATCCATTCAGCCTATGAGAAGCTTTACAAGCTCTCTGAAAAGCATGAGAAATTATATAGGCTGGCCACCAAGAAGCTCAGTGAAGTGGAACTCGATCGTGAAGAGCTGTCCACAAAGTTTGATGAGGCGAATCAAACTATTGGAGCACTGAGATTTGAGAACAATTTTTTGGCTGAGAAGACCAAGAAGCTTGAAGTGGAGCTGTTTCAAGTCAGAGCTCAACTGGAGAGGACCTCAAGTGCAAAGCTTGATGAGATGCTTAGCAATCAAAAACCTGCTTCGGATCGAACTGGTTTGGGGTATGGTATTTCTTTCTCTAATACTGCTTCTACTAGCAATACTGTTTTTGTTCCTGCTGCTAATAACATTGAAATTGAGAACCCTAATGTTAAAACTGAATTAGCTAGTGAGAACTTAGACAAAGGAAAATCTATCTTAGGAGCACCCCCCTAAGCTAGACAAGAAAGATGCCAAGAACCCTAGGGCTAAGAAGGCTAACTCTCAAAAGCCTAAACAAAAGAAGCAGCATCTCTGTCATTATTGTGGAGCTGCTGGTCACACTCGACCAAATTGCTATAAGTGGTTAGCCACTCAACAGAGCAATGGCATGATAGCATCTGGAAGCCAATCTCAGCTTCAATCCTCTCTTGCTCCTCTTGGAGATCTTCTGAAAGCCCTCATGTTCCTTTCGAACTTGAACGGTTTAAATTCTTCCCCCTCACCACCTGTTCAAGGATTCTATCAAAGGAAAGGTTCTTCCAAGGAGTGGAAGAAAAAGGACTCTAAGTGATTTTATCACTTTCTTCTCCCTTCTTATTTTTCTTTTGTGTGTTGCATTGCTTATGTGTTTTACTTTTCTGCTGAGTCAGTCTAGTTTTTGCTTTGCTTTGTTCAACATGTTTTTGTTTTTTTATTTTTCAGTTTTGTTCATTTTGTTTTTAATATAAAAAAAAAAATGAAAAATCAGAAAAATACAAAAACAGTGTGTGTTATGTGTACTTTGGTATTAGTGTACCTTGGATGGCCAATGAAACAAAGTTTCTCTAAACTTTATATCTCTTGTAGCTTAGATGAGCATCTCTATGCACAACTAAGCAAGTGAGCTTTGTGGCTCTTGTTTGTGATGAGTAAGATTAGGTTATCTCTTAAAACTTAACACTCATATCACTCTTTTTGAAGGGTAGGACTAGAAAATCCTAAGAGAAAGGCATTAATGACCATCTCACCACTGTTGCCCGCCAATCATAGTATGACACCTGTATGCTTCGGCATAGCAATAGTGCAGTGTCATAGACACCTGTATGCTTCGGCATAGCAAAAGTGCAGTGTCAAAGACATTCGTATGCTTCGGCATAGCAAAAATGTGATGTCAAATGCTTAACATCTTGGGTATTTCTTTTCTCTCTTTTTATGCCCATGCATGATATGCTTAAAAGAAAAAATATGCAAAGAAAATATAAAGCAAAAAGATTAAAGATGCTTTAAATATGATTGCAAGCATGTTTTCTAGGAGATGTGGGAGTTATAGGATGTACCTCGAAGGTGATAGTCCCCATCAAACAGTTATGATTGTGTGTGAGTTAAAAGTTATTTACTCATATCTCAGATCGTCATAACATGTATACACATATGCAATCTTGCGATGTTTTTCACACACAACACGCAATATTCTTTGCTACTTTTGATACATGTGCAGGTACAATGTGATTTGGCCATCACAAATGTTTACATATGCTAATGTATGCTCACTAAACTGTCATAACTTGTTTTTGAAATATAAAATTGGTTAGACTTGTTGTGTGTGTGTGTGTGTTTTGCATGATCTTTGTGCTTAATTTCTTGTTGAGAGATGTTTTGAGAGGTTTATATGTTGAGTGGATTTGTTGGTAGAGATGTGTGTTGGATTGCATTCATGTCTATGTTTTTCACTTCTCGAAAAACTCCTTTTACTGTGTCTCGACACCTTCCTCGACACCTACTTGATACCTGGTCAGCTGTCGAGCTTCTCAAGATTTTCTTATCGCAGTCTCGACACATCCTCGACACTTTGTGGATCGATCGAGAAAGTCTCTGTCCTCTCGATAGATTCTCGACACCTGTTGGATCGATCGAGATTCAATTGTGATGATTGTGTCTTCTTTCTCGACACCTGTCTCGATACCTTGTGGATCGATCGAGATTTCTTCTGTGTTCTCGATACCTTCTCGACACCTTCGCGATCGATCGAGCTTCGCGTATCTGAAATTCTCCTTGCATCTCGATACCTCTCGATACCTGCATCTGTCGAAGGCTTTTTCCTCGATACCTTCCTCGACAGCTTCCTCGATACCTCTAGACACCTCAGCTGTCGAGATTTACTGAAGGGTCTATATAAGGTTTGATCGCGATTCTAAATCATTTCACTCGATCTCTCTCGATCTCTCCGTGGCTGTTCATCTCCCTTTCACTCTCCTTTCACTCTAATCCTTCAACCCACTTGGATCTTGCTTATTTCTTGCTCAAATCACTTGGTAAGATCCCTTTTCTCTTCCTTTTTCATGCATTTCATGTTATGAAAACCTAGTTTTTGGGATTTTTCATAAAAATTTGGGGTTTTTCAAAATTATTGAGTTTTTACTGAAATTTTGGGTTGGGTTTGGACTTAAATGATTTCAAAATGTCATACATTGCATTTCATGTGCATTTCATGTGCATTATAATGATATTTTCATACATTTAGATGTGAGTACTTTGTTTATATGCTAGTAGGAATGGATTGGGCTGAGCCCATGATGATATTTATGTTTTGCATGTCACATGTTCATGCATTCCCATGCATACGTACTCTTTGTTCATATATCTGTCATATTTGAACTGATTTGGGACTTTTCTGTTTGTCTCCCTCTCTATCTCTTTCTCATTCTTTTACGTGAGTAGTGTCTATGGCACCCAAACGTAAATCTACTCCTGCTCGGAACCCTCTGCGTTCTGGAGCTTCTACTTCTTCTGATTCTGCTCCTTTTAACATTCGGTTCCGTGATGGAGATGCCCAAAAAGCATTTACTGAGAACTTTTCTAGACGAGGTGTTCATTCGGAACGCCAAGTCATTCTGGCGGACTTCGCCGACACTGACCTTCCTTCTGTCATTCACAGTAGGGGATGGGGGTCACTGTGTGACATCCCGGTCACTTGCCCTCTCGTGCTGATACAGGAGTTCTACTCCAACATCCACGGGATTGATCTTTCAGTACCTCATTTTTCCACTCGCGTTCGAGGTATGCGCATTCCTGTCACACCGCAACGTGTTGCGGATGTGCTTAGGGTACCTAGGATAGAGTTTCCAGATTACCCCTCTTGTGAGCGTCTGAGGACTGTGTCCAAAGAAGAGCTCATTTCTGCTTTTTGTGAGCGCCCTGCTGATTGGGGTGAGCATCAGTTCACATCATGTAGGCCTTTTGCTAAAGGTCCTAGATTCATGAACATGGTGATGACTTTTGTTCTCCATCCTTTGTCTCACTATAACTCTATCACAGAGCCTTGTGCTCGATTTTTGCTTTCTCTTCTTGAGCACTTGACCATAGATTTCCCTTCTCACTTCATCCGGTCTATCTTAGAGGTTTATCTTGATTCAGCGTCCTGTGATAAGCTCATCTTTCCTTCTGCTATCACGCGGATTCTACGCCATTTTTCCGTTCCCTTTCCTGTGTCCGACCACTTCACACACATATCTGCCATAGATGCCGCTACCGTAAAACGTAGTGAGGCACAGTTTAGGTCGAGACAGCCTGGTGCCACTCCTCCCTCCCGTTCAGCACCATCCAGATCAGCTCCATCTACATCTGCTCCTTCTTCCTCTTCGAGCGATGTATCCCTTGGTGATATCATGGCGCAGCTGCAGCGCATGGACACTCGTCTTGATACACTCTCTGCTGAGTTGTATCAAGTGAATGTTTGTGTGGGTCGTATTGCACGACGGCAGGCGACCATGGGTGGTTTTGCTCCAGAGGCTACTCCTTCACCACCTACTCCAGTAGCTTCAGATTCTGAGGATGATGATGATGATGATGATGGAGATGCTAGCTCTGCCGATGAGATGTCTACATGACACTCTACCCTTTGTCACTCGTGACAAAAAGGGGGAGTAGTTTTGGGTTATGAGAGTAGTCATCCTAGGGGGAGAGTTAGTATAGGACATTTTTGATAGGGGGAGTGTTGATACTTTTGAGGGATGTAGTGAGGTTTGATGTATCTTTTCTTTTCTTATCTTTTTAGATACATTGTTCTTGTATATGAGGTCTTGTGACCAGTTTTACATACATGGTACTTATTCTTTATTTATGTGGATGTATGTTTCTTTCACCTCTCTCTTCATGTGTTGTTTCTTTTCTATCTTTATACACATGTTCTTTACTTGTATGCAATCTATTTATTTCTGTTTCACACAAGATGCCTTGATAAGTTTTGTTTAAAGTGTTTCAGAAATACAGGTTGTCAAAGTCTACTTATCATAAGCTCTCTTCTTGCAAAGTTTTTCAAGAGTTTGTGTTAGGATAGATTTTATTGTATTCAACAAGTGAATATGAGTTGAGTGATTTATGACTTCTCTCATATGCTCATTTGTTTGTTGTGGTTTTGTCACGGATTGCCAAAGGGGGAGATTGTTAGGACATATGTGTTTCACATACTAAGAACATATGTCTTACTTATTTATGTAAATTGGCTAATCCTTTGACAAAACGCACTCTACTTGTAATTGGGTAGATCTAGGTGTTTTTAATACTTTAAGAAACAATGTTTCAAGGTCAAGTATTGAAGTCATCAAGTTTGTCCAAGAGAAAGCAAGTTGAAGTGCAGAATTTTTAAAGCTCGACACCTCTCGATAGCTACCTCGACACCTGCTATCTGTCGAGATTTAAAAAGTCAGAATTCCAAATCTGATTTTCTTGGGATCCGTGAATATGTTTTTGGGACTTCTTTTCTTCTAACCCTAAACATATAAAAGGATTATTTTAAGAGCCGTTTTGGGTGACACAAGTTGTATTATCATTGAGCAATCTCTGTTTATGCAAATTGTGCTCAACAGACGAAGTTCTTGACCTAGTTCATCTTCCATCAAGAAGTTGCTGTGTCTTTGCACCATAGGGTTTTGTAACCAAGCATCTTCCTGCTATTCATCACGTGGATGAACTGAAGAACTTTGCAGCCAACCTTTCTTCCTCAAGTTGGTGTTTTTGAAGTCGCGTACTGGGATCCGCGCATTGGTTAGTCACGTACTTGGGAGCCGTGCATCAAAGGTGGAAATTGTCACTACAGATCAAGTCCAATTGGGTATTGGGGTAAGGGTTCAACTGTAGGTTGGTAAGGTACTTGGGATTCCTTTCTTGTAACCGCTTGATTTGATAATAGTGGAGTTTCGGGAGTGGTGACCTGAAAATCACCCGGTGGGGTTTTTGCCGTTAGGGTTTTCCCCATTCGTAAACAAATCACCGTGTTATTTATTTTCCGCTGCATATTTAGTATTTGGTGATTTGTTTGTGCTTCCACAAAATTGCATGCTTAATTGGTTAATTAACAACTTGGCTAATTAATTAATCAATTAGGGTTTATCACAAGGGGTCATTCAGATTGTGACCTATCAGTGTGCATGCTAGGTGTTTGATAAAATGCCTCTTAAGCATTTTCTCACTTGTTTGGACTCCAATGAGTATCAAACTTTGGGGTTTCTCATGTTTCCTCATTAGGAACATGTTTGGTTCATTTGGTTATGTCTTTAACACACCTTGCCCCACCATTTTCCATGCATTGGTCATGCATTGCACATAGCCACCTCTTGCACACACCTTGCTACCCTTGTCCTACATTGGTCTATACCTTATTTCTTCATCCTAGCATGTCATGTTTACTTTATGCTTTGTAACATTTTATTTTGTCTTAGGTTTGAGCTTCATTTTCTCTTTCATCTTGCACCCCTTATGCATCATTATTCTTGTTCATACCTTCATCTCTTGCCCTTATTTCTTTCTAACCCTTTGTCTATTCCTGACAAAAAGGGGGAGAGTATATCGGAGAGTTTTTGTCATTTCTATATGACCCTTGTGCACATTCTTAGGGGGAGAAATTCTATTTCTCATGCACATTTGTAGGGGGAGAGATATTCCATAGCGGAATTGCATATACCAAGGGGAAGAAAACATTGAGCTAATAAGAAAACTTTGTTTTGGTGTTTGGTGTTTGATCAAGTTGCTCACATGTTTCACATCATGAGTACTTGATTGCAATTTACCTGTTACATTATTCTTGTCCTTTTATGACTTGCTTTACCTTGAGGGTCTAATGTGTTTTGTGCAAGTGTTTTAGGTTACAGGTATATATGTTCCAAGTACATCACAGCTTCTCATCATTTTGAAGGGGAGAAACTTTAAGCACTTTTAGCTTATTTAAAATACTTTATTGTTTGTACCTATTGCTTTTGTAAGCTTTTAAGGTTTCACTCTTGTGCCCTTTGTTGGATTTTTATCCTTAATGCAATTACCTTGAGTTGTTGCATTGGTTGAGTGTTGGACATGCAAATGATACTTTGCAATTGAGTTTATTAGCTTGCATGTCCGGATATTCATTCCTTGTGTGAATGAGCATTGAGATTACTATTTATAGTGATTGTTCGTTTTTGGTTAAGCCATGGTTCATTACTTATTTCCATTTTGCTTGATCGCATTGTGCTTGCTCCATTTGCATTACAAGTTTTCTGCATACAATGATCATACTGTGTTGTTGAGTTTCAGGAGATACTTGTTCTTATGGTTCAAGAGCTTCACAGATTCTAGAGTTAGGTGTGAGTGAGTTTTGATCAACTGTTCCCAACTCACATGTTAAGTCTAGAGTTTGTTGTAGGATTTTGTCACGGAATAGCCAAAGGGGGAGATTTTAAGGTTGAATTTAATCAACCATCTTGTTGGCTTTATTTTGTGCTAAATTTGCTTATAATTTAGCAATTAGTAACCTTGAATTTAGGTGGGAATCATGTAAGGGTAATGAGTGAGAGAGTGTGAAGAAATGCTCAAGTTGTGCAAGGATGCAGAGACTCGCGACTAGGACTTGTGGATGACTCGCGACTGGTAAGCCGCCAACTGCAGCACATGAGTGAAGCGTGCAGAGAAGATGAACAGTCACGCTAGCTAGAGTACTACAAGACAAAAAGTCCAACCTGGCCGTTCTGTTATCTCGCGACTCGCAACTCAGTTAAGTCGCAAGGCCAAGCCGCTAGCCAGCCCTATTTTGAAAAATCTGACTCTTCGCATTCCACTCTCACCCCAGTATAAATACCCCTTATACCCACAAAATGTAAAGAGGTTCCAGAGAGAATTTTGAGAAAGAAACCCTAGAGAAAAACAAGATTTATTCATCCAAAATCTTCACATAGAGACTCTTCAAATTCCTCTACTCTCACCCTCTCCATTGTTACATCCTTGAGAGGTTCTTATCCAAATCCTTTTCTCACCATACCCATATCTGTGAGAAGGCTATTTGGTGCTTTGGGAAGCAATTAGGAAGGGACCAATGACTATTAGTTGATGCTGTGGGCTATAGCGGAATCCGGCAAGCTAAAGAAGACAAAGGTTCGGCGCAACCTCGTTGGAGTAAGAAGATTGGAGAGCTTAGGTACACTGGGTAGATTAGGCTTGGAGTGTCTTCTACTGTTCATGTATCCCAACTTCATTCTTTAGTGGATTATTGATCGCTTGGAGGGCGGCAGAGAGGTTTTACGCCAAGGGCTTTGGTTTCCTTTTCGATAACACATCGTTGTGTTGTCCTTGTGTTTGCATCTCTCTTCCCTTAATCTTTTCCATTTAATTTCTGCTGTGAATGTGATTTTATTTGGTTTAGATGGTTTATCAATTCTGATATTAGCTCGTGTTCATTTTTCGCACATATATTGTTTGACATTAAGTTTGAATTGATAAGTTTGTAATTGGGGGTCTAAACGTTCATAGTGTTTTATACGCTATTTGAACTTTTACTTTTAAAATACACGTCTATGGACCGCGTAAACACCTGTACTCATCAGCCACATTCGTTGCAGTCTGAGACAGATCAGTGATGGTTGTGGAATGGAAGAAGGAAACTAATCCAGAGTTTTGAGAGAAAAAGACCTCTATGGAGAGACTTAAGGTCACTAAAACTAAATACAAACTGATGAGATTGAGCTTTTGGATTTCAAATTTATTTCAAGTTTTTGAATCTTGCCTATATAAAAATTAAATTTATTTGTGTTTTTCCAATTAATTCTTTTTTTTTTTTTTTGAACTAGAGTTAAATTTATGTGGTTTTGTTTCGTTTTTTCTTTTAGGAGGTTGAATCAGAATTGTTTCAAATGTGTGGCCTTTTATTATTGGTTAGGACTACTCGAGACCTAGATCCTAATAATTTCTACTTAGAAGGACCTAACAGCATATACAAATTGAATAGAAATTCTCAAGAAAGAACTTACTTAACGACACAAAAGATCATCCAAATTATACACACCTTATCAAACCCATATAATGGTCTTGAAATCTGGACCGTTCAAAGAACTGGAGAACAAAGGGGTTTAAAATTTTTGAGGTTGGACCGAGGCTGAACCATGATGATGTCATAATTAATTTAAAAATTATTTGAAATATAAATTAATAAAATAAATTTGTATAAATAGAAATAATGACTAAAATAGTTCAAAAAATAAAAATAAAAACCATCTTTCAAATGTAATTTTTATATCAACGGAATATAATTAATTGTTAAAAAAACAATAATAAAAAAATTATTAATTTACATTATACTATCAAGATAAGATAGAATTATATTATAGACAAAACAAATGTTTACAGCATTATATATTTTTATGCAAATGTGTATAATATTTGCACTTGTTTAATCTATAATATAAATTTTAATTTACAATAACACATGAATTTAACATATGAATACGTGGGTTTGTAATACCAATAAATAATGCAATTAGATATTTAAATGTCTTATAAAAAATGAAATTAAATGAAAATGGTTTAAAAAAATCTAAAAGCAAATGAATGGTGGAAACATGGCCACATGTCCAACCTTTTCATTGGGATGGGGTAGTGTCTGCCATATTGGTAGACAAATTTATTGGAAGAAGAAAAAAAAAATCTTAGACTTTTGATTTCTTTTGGTTTTGCCGCTTTGGGTACCAGTGACAAAAGAAGAAAGGAAACCCCAAATAAGCAAGAAGAATAAACGCAGAAAGAAAACACAGAAATTTGGAGAAGAAGGAAAACAGGAAAACGCAGAAGAAGCATGGTAAAGATAAGGTTTGTGCATTTTATTTCTATTTTATTTTGTGGACTTGGTGTGTTTTGGGATTGCATTTTTGGATTTGTGGCAAGGATGAGAGATAAAAAGCCAGAGTTCAGCAGAGAAAATGACAAAACGTCAACGCCCCCATCTTTTTCTTTTTATTTTTTTTTCTAGCTTCACCCTAACCCATGTGACCAGCCACAGCTCTCAAATCTGGGTTCACACAGTTCATTGTATTTATTGTAAAAAGCAGGTTTTGGGTTTAAAAAACCGTTTCAAGTGGTGGTTCTTCATTAACTAGGTCAGACCATACAGTCTGGTTCGGATTTTGATACCATTAATAGAACTAAGTAAAAAATTAAAAAAAAAAAATTCTAACACCCAAATACAAGCACTCTAAAACTAAATTCCCAAAAAGAAAAAGAAAAAAATAAAAGCCCATTATAGAAACTCTAACACTTAAATACTCAGACCGAACCAAATGGTAAAAACTAGGGGAAAAAAAATAAAAATCCAAACAAAAAGGGAAAAAATTACTATTATCTTTTCCTAGTACATAACATGGCACTGGCAGCCCTGGAGGCCCTGGCGGCACTGGCAGCCCTGGCGACACTAGCAATCCTGGCGGACAAAGCAGCTCCGGTTGGCTGGCAGACCTGCTGGCCCTGGTGGCCCTGGCGGCCCTGGATCCCCTTTGTCCCCTTTGTCCCCTTTCGGCCTGATGGCCCTGGATCCCCTTTGTCCCCTTTGTCCCCTTTCAGCCCTGGCTTCCTTGGATCCCCTTGGTCCCCTTTCGGCCCTTTTTGTCGGCAAATGTAAATCGCCA
This sequence comes from Quercus ilex subsp. ballota, assembly GCA_032727855.1. Lineage (NCBI taxonomy): Eukaryota > Viridiplantae > Streptophyta > Magnoliopsida > Fagales > Fagaceae > Quercus > Quercus ilex. The sequence continues at coordinate 76,840,179 of CM064911.1, forward strand.
TTAAGATTAAGCTAATTAATATTATTAGAGCCAAGATACACCCCAGCACGATCCGAAAGGATATTGGTTGTGTTTGACTTGGTGGAGGCCATATGTTGTCATCTGGTAGTGATGGAGTGAAAGGGGGGAATAGGGTAAACTCAAATGCTGGCGCTGTCAGTGGTGGAGGCGAAGTAAGGCAGGGTTGTGGTGGTGGTGGTTGTGAAGAGAGGGTTGGAATTAGTGGTGCGATGATGGTGGTAAACAGCGTGAACAACAGGGCAAACATGGTTGAAATATTTGGATTTTTGAGTTGGAGGTGAAGGTCCGTCAGCTTTCAAATAGCCACAAAGCCGTGCTTTTTATAGTTGCTTGGATCACCATCATTTGGTAGATAGTCTTAGGCAGTCTCAAACTTCACCAACCTTAAAAGCATCTTTATCTCTTACAAATATTTATCTTCGTTTTGTAGCTTGCAGTATTTATCTCTTACTCAAGATTCATCTTTTCACTGACTCCCTAGAAAAATCTTAAAAGCATCCGAGAAGATGGAATGATGTTAAGGAATTGTATCATAAAAATAGGCCAGCTCTTCAAGTTACTCAGAGTTTGATACCCCTTTTACTTTATCCTTATATTACACTATTGCAGATTTTCGTTCTATAGAATATTTGAGACACAAGCTAAATGTGTCCACCGTTCATGTCAATTCAAGGGTTTAGTATCTTTTCTTAAGAATAATTTGTACGAGTTGAACCAAACTATTATAGAATATATACTGTACTATATATAAGCCACAAGAACATATAGACAAACATATATAATTCGTCACTTATTTAGCTCATGTAAATCTCAAAAAGGTTAAAGATACATATTCAAAGCAGTTCCACTAGGGAGAAAGAAAGATTTGTATATAATCTTTCAAGAACCTAGTAATGGGGGACTTAGCTGGAATCTGAGATCAACTAGCAGCAACGATGTAGATGCTGGGGTGACTAAGATTACAGTTATAGTCCCCCATCACTAGGTTCTTGAAAGATTATATACAAATCTTTCTTTCTCCCTAGGGGAACTGCTTTGAATATGTATCTTTAACCTTTTTAGTATATATTCTATAATAGTTTGGTTCTACTCGTACAAATTATTCTTAAGAAAAGATACTAAACCCTTGAATTGACATGAACGGTGGACACATTTAGCGCGTGTCTCAAATATTCTATAGAACGAAAATCTGCAATAGTGTAATATAAGGATAAACTAAAAGGGGTATCAAATTCTGAGTAACTTGAAGAGCTGGCCCATTTTTATGATACAATTCCTTAACATCATTCCATCTTCTCGGATGCTTTTGAGATTTTTCTAGGGAGTTAGCAAAAAGATTAATCATGGGTAAGAGATAAATACTATAATCTATGAGCTTATTTCAAATTTTGTCCATAAGATGGACTAGCATGAAAATAAAAGATGAACTATAAGTTTATTAGACATATTGTTTCTTTATATAATGAACATACTAATTATTGTTGTTAAAATTAAATCTTAAAAATCATTTATCGTTTCTAAATAAAATGAATATATAAATTATTGTTGTTAAGGAAACTTCAATTAATACTACCTAGAATACTTTTATTTATTAGTTTAGGACAATTATGTGTTTATATTGTACTATCAATATAAGATTTATATTGTAGATTAAATATTATCAATGTAAGGTTTGCAAAAGTGTATAATATCACTTTTGCATAAAAATGTATAATGTTCTACATATTTGTTTAGAGACAGTGTAATTTTTATACTAAAATTTGTTAAGATCTAAATAAGCATATTTTGAGGTTTAAGGTGAACAAACTTTGCTATTATTGTTGGACTTACTATTTTTTAGTCCCCCATGTTTTAGATAAAACTGATTTGTTGTTGGGATATATATATTGTTTGACATTAAGTTTGAATTGATAAGTTTGTAATTGGGGGTCTAAACGTTCATAGTGTTTTATACGCTACTTGAACTTTTACTTTTAAAATACACGTCTATGGACCGCGTAAACACCTGTACTCATCGGCCACATTCGTTGCAGTCTGAGACAGATCAGTGATGGTTGTGGAATGGAAGAAGGAAACTAATCCAGAGTTTTGAGAGAAAAAGACCTCTATGGAGAGACTTAAGGTCACTAAAACTAAATACAAACTGATGAGATTGAGCTTTTGGATTTCAAATTTATTTCAAGTTTTTGAATCTTGCCTATATAAAAATTAAATTTATTTGTGTTTTCCCAATTAATTCTTTTTTTTTTTTTTTTGAACTAGAGTTAAATTTATGTGGTTTTGTTTCGTTTTTTCTTTTAGGAGGTTGAATCAGAATTGTTTCGAATGTGTGGCCTTTTATTATTGGTTGGGACTACTCGAGACCTAGATCCTAATAATTTCTACTTAGAAAGACCTAACAGCATATACAAATTGAATAGAAATTCTCAAGAAAGAACTTACTTAACGACACAAAAGATCATCCAAATTCAACACACCTTATCAAACCCATATAATGGTCTTGAAATCTGGACTGTTCAAAGAACCGGAGAACAAAGGGGTTTAAAATTTTTGAGGTTGGACCGAGGCTGAACCATGATGATGTCATAATTAATTTAAAAATTATTTGAAATATAAATTAATAAAATAAATTTGTATAAATAGAAATAATGACTAAAATAGTTCAAAAAATAAAAATAAAAACCATCTTTCAAATGTAATTTTTATATCAACGGAATATAATTAATTGTTAAAAAAACAATAATAAAAAAATTATTAATTTACATTATACTATCAAGATAAGATAGAATTATATTATAGACAAAACAAATGTTTACAGCATTATATATTTTTATGCAAATGTGTATAATATTTGCACTTGTTTAATCTATAATATAAATTTTAATTTACAATAACACATGAATTTAACATATGAATACGTGGGTTTGTAATACCAATAAATAATGCAATTAGATATTTAAATGTCTTATAAAAAATGAAATTAAATGAAAATGGTTTAAAAAAATCTAAAAGCAAATGAATGGTGGGAACATGGCCACATGTCCAACCTTTTCATTGGGATGGGGTAGTGTCTGCCATATTGGTAGACAAATTTATTGGAAGAAAGAAAAAAAAAATCTTAGACTTTTGATTTCTTTTGGTTTTGCCGCTTTGGGTACCAGTGACAAAAGAAGAAAGGAAACCCCAAATAAGCAAGAAGAATAAACGCAGAAAGAAAACACAGAAATTTGGAGAAGAAGGAAAACTGGAAAACGCAGAAGAAGCATGGTAAAGATAAGGTTTGTGCATTTTATTTCTATTTTATTTTGTGGACTTGGGGTGTTTTGGGATTGCATTTTTGGATTTGTGGCAAGGATGAGAGATAAAAAGCCAGAGTTCAGCAGAGAAAATGGCAAAACGTCAACGCCCCCATCTTTTTCTTTTTCTTTTTCTTTTTAATTTTTTTTCTAGCTTCACCCTAACCCATGTGACTAGCCACAGCTCTCAAATCTGGGTTCACACAGTTCATTGTATTTATTGTAAAAAGCAGGTTTTGGGTTTAAAAAACCGTTTCAAGTGGTGGTTCTTCATTAACTAGGTCAGACCATACAGTCTGGTTCGGATTTTGATACCATTAATAGAACTAAGTAAAAAATTAAAAAAAAAAAAATTCTAACACCCAAATACAAGCACTCTAAAACTAAATTCCCAAAAAGAAAAAGAAAAGAATAAAAGCCCATTATAGAAACTCTAACACTTAAATACTCAGACCGAACCAAATGGTAAAAACTAGGGGAAAAAAAATAAAAATCCTAACAAAAAGGGAAGAAATTACTATTATCTTTTCCTAGTACATAACATGGCACTGGCAGCCCTGGAGGCCCTGGCGGCACTGGCAGCCCTGGCGACACTGGCAATCCTGGCAGACCAAGCAGCTCCGGTTGGCTGGCAGACCTGGTGGCCCTGGTGGCCCTGGTGGCCCTGGCGGCCCTGGATCCCCTTTGTCCCCTTTGTCCCCTTTCGGCCCTGATGGCCCTGGATCCCCTTTGTCCCCTTTGTCCCCTTTCAGCCCTGGCTTCCCTGGATCCCCTTGGTCCCCTTTCGGCCCTTTTTGTCGGCGAATGTAAATCGCCATTAAGATTAAGCTAATTAATATTATTAGAGCCAAGATACACCCAAGCACGATCCGAAAGGATATTGGTTGTGTTTGACTTGGTGGAGGCCATATGTTGTCATCTGGTAGTGATGGAGTGAAAGGGGGGAATAGGGTAAACTCAAATGCTGGCGCTGTCAGTGGTGGAGGCGGAGTAAGGCAGGGTTGTGGTGGTGGTGGTTGTGAAGAGAGGGTTGGAATTAGTGGTGCGATGATGGTGGTAAACAGCGTGAACAACAGGGCAAACATGGTTGAAATATTTGGATTTTTGAGTTGGAGGTGAAGGTCCGTCAGCTTTCAAATAGCCACAAAGCCGTGCTTTTTATAGTTGCTTGGATCACCATCATTTGGTAGATAGTCTCAGGCAGTCTCAAACTTCACCAACCTTAAAAGCATCTCTATCTCTTACAAATATTTATCTTCGTTTTGTAGCTTGCAGTATTTATCTCTTACTCAAGATCCATCTTTTCACTGACTCCCTAGAAAAATCTTAAAAGCATCCGAGAAGATGGAATGATGTTAAGGAACTGTATCATAAAAATAGGCCAGCTCTTCAAGTTACTCAGAGTTTGATACCCCTTTTACTTTATCCTTATATTACACTATTGCAGATTTTCGTTCTATAGAATATTTGAGACACAAGCTAAATGTGTCCACCGTTCATGTCAATTCAAGGGTTTAGTATCTTTTCTTAAGAATAATTTGTACGAGTTGAACCAAACTATTATAGAATATATACTGTACTATATATAAGGCACAAGAACATATAGACAAACATATATAATTCGTCACTTATTTAGCTCATGTAAATCTCAAAAAGGTTAAAGATACATATTCAAAGCAGTTCCACTAGGGAGAAAGAAAGATTTGTATATAATCTTTCAAGAACCTAGTAATGGGGGACTTAGCTGGAATCTGAGATCAACTAGCAGCAACGATGTAGATGCTGGGGTGACTAAGATTACAGTTATAGTCCCCCATCACTAGGTTCTTGAAAGATTATATACAAATCTTTCTTTCTCCCTAGGGGAACTGCTTTGAATATGTATCTTTAACCTTTTTAGTATATATTCTATAATAGTTTGGTTCTACTCGTACAAATTATTCTTAAGAAAAGATACTAAATCCTTGAATTGACATGAACGGTGGACACATTTAGCGCGTGTCTCAAATATTCTATAGAACGAAAATCTGCAATAGTGTAATATAAGGATAAACTAAAAGGGGTATCAAATTCTGAGTAACTTGAAGAGCTGGCCCATTTTTATGATACAATTCCTTAACATCATTCCATCTTCCCGGATGCTTTTGAGATTTTTCTAGGGAGTTAGCAAAAAGATTAATCATGGGTAAAAGATAAATACTATAATCTATGAGCTTATTTCAAATTTTGTCCATAAGATGGACTAGCATGAAAATAAAAGATGAACTATAAGTTTATTAGACATATTGTTTCTTTATATAATGAACATACTAATTATTGTTGTTAAAATTAAATCTTAAAAATCATTTATCGTTTCTAAATAAAATGAATATATAAATTATTGTTGTTAAGGAAACTTCAATTAATACTACCTAGAATACTTTTATTTATTAGTTTAGGACAATTATGTGTTTATATTGTACTATCAATATAAGGTTTATATTGTAGATTAAATATTATCAATGTAAGGTTTGCAAAAGTGTATAATATCACTTTTGCATAAAAATGTATAATGTTCTACATATTTGTTTAGAGACAGTGTAATTTTTATACTAAAATTTGTTAAGATCTAAATAAGCATATTTTGAGGTTTAAGGTGAACAAACTTTGCTATTATTGTTGGACTTACTATTTTTTAGTCCCCCATGTTTTAGATAAAACTGATTTGTTGTTGGGATATATATATATATATATATATATATTTTGTATTTTAAAAAGACCAAGATATTGTTAAGAGAATCATATTCAGCTAGGCTTAAAAATAAATTTAAGATCAAGGTGTTCAAATTTTTATTAAAGGAGTTAAATAAAAAACATTAAAAAAATATTTTATATACAAAAAATAAATTGCCAACGCCGAGGGTTCATTTAAACTCCAATCTTGGACTATACATAGTGCCACCGATGACCATAAATTCTTATTAAAATATAACGGTGAGCATACCACAACTTATCATATCATTAATATAGTGTTATCATTTGCCATGTCAACTAATTTTACTTAAATTAATTCTTCACACTCCACCATCATATTCAAGACTTCACCTCTCCACCACTACCCATCATCATCTGTTTGTTGCATATTTTATGTTGTGAGTGATTGATATGCCTCTCTCATTTGTTGCCACCAGTGAATTGTGGCATCACCAATGACGAGCGGCAAGCACTAAAGGCATCAGCATCACATGACAAAAAATAACAACCTCTAATTATACAATTGTTAAATTGTACACCCAACTAATACATCTAAGGGCAAATCACTTTAGAACACGAAACACAAATTTGTCGAGCTAACCCCAAATTTCTTTACATAAACTGTGATGATGCAAAAAATCAACAATTGAGCTTCTCATCGTAGCGGACTGACGATGTTGTGAATGAGGTTGTCTCTGTGAATGAGAAACCTGCAAAATGAATTGGGTGGAAGAGTAATACGCCAGTGTGGCATTAGCCAAACCACCTCCGATGCTTAAGTCAGTAAGGGAGAAAGATTCTAGAGAGAAAATGAGTAGAGAATGATTTCGTAGAGTATTTGTGTGTACCTTTAGCTTCTGTTATCTTCTCTTTTATAGTTGTATGCCTCATTAATGGGCAATGATGTGCTGCGGTTATGCTCAACGGCTAGTGTGCTACAGAATCTTTGTTTGGAGGCCATAGCTCATTCTATGACTGTTGGTCCGTTAGTTACATTTGGTCATCAATGATCGTAATAAATGCATAACGTATTCTCTAGGTGAATGAAGATCTTTGTATAATGACGACCATAAATTTCTACTTCATCATCTACCCCCTTGTTTATTATCTCGTCTTTTAGACGAGATAAAAACAAATTCATCTGACGCTTTGTATTTTGTGTGATGCGCATTTATGACGATTTGATGTCTGGGTGGTTGTGCGCCACGTGTACAGCTAGGATGCGTTCGACGTGCAAACATGTCTTAGTTTTCCCGTGTGGGTTTTGGCCACCTGTTTAGTGTTTTTCCCTCCACTTTACTTTCTTCTGAATTTTTCCTTATTTAGTTCTCTATTCTAGGGTTTGTTTCTCCTCCAAGCTTCCTTTCTCTGTTCTGTATTTCCTGGTAAGTCCTTCGTGCTTCTTCTTCTTTTTTGGTTCTTTGATGGTAGATTATTCTGCTGTTAGAGTGGATTGTCCTTCCATAGCCTTCTTTTTTGCTTATTTAGGTAGCTTACTTGAGTCCGTAGAGGGGAATCATCTTAAAGGGATCAGTTGCTTTGTAGGGAAGAACTGTTCGTATACTTATGTACTTTCTTCCTTGTTTCCTTTAGTTTCTCATCCTACTGAGGTAGCTAGGTTGTTGACGATGTCTGAGGTAAGGTCAAGCAACCTAGAGATAGGGTTATCCTCGTCTGATGATTGTGTGGTCTCGAAGGCCACTTCTGTTTCTATCCCATATAGGGCCTGGAACATCTCGTGTTCTCTTTCCGAAAAGGATTAGAAGCGAATTAGGGATAGACTTCAATTCCTTGATTCTGTAAAAATTAGAATCTTGAGTGACGAAGAAAGAGCTTGTCACTCGTATTCTGATGAGGTTCGTTTCTACGAGGCCGATCTTACCAATGGCCTTTGTTTCCCTGTGCATCCCTTTGTTAGGGAGCTTTTTTTCTATTTGCATCTTGCTCCGGCGCAGTTGGTGCCTAACTCTTGGCGAATCCTTGTTTCTTGCATGGTGGTATGGATGTCTGCCAATGAGGGTGATGTCATTACGAGGGGTGAATTCCTCCATTTTTATTGTCTGAGGAAGTCTAAGGACCTCGGCTATTATGAGTTTAAGCTGTGGGATAGGGCTTCTAGGTTAATCCTTAATTACCCCTTGTCTCTTCGAAACTGGAAGCCAAATTTCTTTTTTATCTCTGGAAGTGGTTGGGAGTTCGTCCCTGGTGAGGACTTGGACGAAGCTCCCAAGTTTTTTCATAGTTGGGGAGTTCCCATGTCTGGTGCATCTTCCTTGTCTTTTTAGCTGTTTTTCCCTTTTTCTATGAGTGGCGATGATTGGTGACTTACTAGTATTCTTGTTTTGCAGTTGCCTAGTGTCCTTGTCTAAAGAAGAGGTACTAGCTTCGTGTTGAAAAAGTAAGGGAATATTTGGAGAGCGTTAAGGATTTTGACGAGCTTGTCTCTCCTCAATCTTTATTTCTTCATTTCTTGGGCCTGGAACCGTCTACTAAGGTTTGGAAAGTCTTGGAAGCTACGAAAAAGAGTAAGTTCTTCTTTTCCTTTTGTCTTCTTCTTATCTCTCTTTCTCTTTTTATTTTATTTTATTTTTTGGACCTTTTTTTCATCCTTTCAGGAATGACGACTAGGTTTAGTAAGAAAAAATTAGCCGAAGTTCAAGAGAAGAAGGCCAAGGGCAGGACCATTAGTGGCCTTTTGTCCAAGAAGAAAGCTGGTGACGTCGTTAAGAAAGATCCCACAAAAACGCCTCCTCTTGCCAAGAACCCTGCCTCTCCCACTTTGTCACTAGAGATGATTGCCTATGGTGGAAAGGAGATTAGGAAGAGGAGGAAATCTAGTGTGAACAGTTTTAGACCCCTTAAACCAACTAAATTAACCTAGTTAATTAGCCAAGTTATTAACTTAGTCCAATTATGCAATTCTAGGTTATCACAAGCATAAAATCATATCAAAAATATAAAGCAGCGGAATAATAAATAACACAATGATATGATCACCTAGGAAACCACACGGTAAAAACCTGGGGAGGATTTGACCTAGATATCCTCAAGGTAAACCTGAATCCACTATGCGAAAGAATCGAAGTTCATACAAAAGGACTTACAAGCTTCCCGCTTGACTTCCTAATGCTACCCACCAGTAGAACTTACTGACACGACCATATGCAAGCTCTGAATCCACGGACTCCTATCTTGGATTCTCCAATCAGCTACAAGCACCCACGCTTGTTATTCTTTAAGCTCCAATGGCAGCAACTGAGTTGATCATCAAGATATTGAAATAATCTCTATCTTGAAAACCCTAAGTTTATGTGAAGGAAAGCTCCTCAAAGATCTCACAAGAGATTCACACAAATAGCAATGTATGACCAACAATGCAACAAGAGCAACTCTTCATAACAACGTGGCTAGGGTTTTGCCTTTTATACCTAGGGTAAAAATAGAAAACCCAAAACGTTTAATGAGTTAGGGCTGAGTTGGAAAATTTTGCAAAAAAGCATTCTGGCCGACTTTCGATTGATCGAGTTTAACTTTCGATCAATCGAGCTAGGCCGAAATGCGCCAATGCATCTGCAGCCTCTCGATTCCAACTTTACATAAAATATATAACTTTGAGCAAGCCTAAACAAGACTAAACATATTGTTTTGATCATGGTTTGCCAATATTACACATTAGAGTTCTAAATACATAAATTCCTAAATCTTTAGAACCTAACATAGTGGTAAATCTTTCCTTACTACCTTCTGGGATGATGCTGATGTGATAGGTTTGAAGGCCCACGAGGCACTTTTTGTGGACGATCTGAGTCATCTAATGGCAAAGTCATCTAGTGAGGTAATGTCATCTCACATTCAGAAGCTTGTACAGGTAAGTGTTGTAGGCCGCCTTTACTTCTTCTTTTCCTTTGCTTTATTTCTGCTAAGGGAGGTTCTTTGTAGGCTTTAGGGGAGTCTCTGTTCATCTATAGGAAGTTCTTGGACTTGGAAAAGAAGGTGGCTACGTCCGAGCCTTTGATCAAGTCTTTATCCACTGAGAATGAGACGTTCAAGAATAAGGTTGCCATCCTCGTTGCTAAAGCTGAGAATGACAAGGAGCATGTGGCAACCTTGGAGAAAAGCTTACAAGTGGAGAAGGACTTCTGCAAGCTGAAGGACAAGCAGATTGGTAACCTGGAGCTAAAGCTATAGAAAGTTGGGGCCACGGCGGTATAGGATTTTAAAGACTTTGATGAGTACTCTGATGAATTATGTAAGGACTATGTGGAGGGCTTTGGTCTTCTCATGAAATGGATGGCAAAGCATTACCTTGGATTGGATCTTTTTGGCTTGGCTGTTGAAGACGTTGAAAAAGAGCTTATGTCTGATCATCCTTTTGAGGCTATAACAGAGAATGTGATGAAGGAAGCCACAGACATCGCTAAAGGAATTAAGGAGGCTACTGTTGTAACCCCTGTAGACCCTGTCCCTGATGAGCAGTAATCTTTTATTTTTTCTACTTTCTTGTATTTTTTTCCCCCCTTGCAAGGCAAGAACAATATTTCTCTTTGGAGCCCGTTGTTTTGGGCAACTAAACACTTCCTTTTGGGCCCATTGTTTTGGGCAACTAAACAATTCCTTTGATGATGATAGATAAGTTTATGGATTTCCTGCTTTTAGTTGTAGTAGAAAACTCTTTTATGCTTGGACAACCCTTTACGATGATGTTAGTTGTGTTAAGACAACTTTTATGTTTAGCCTGCATTTGAGCAACTTTTTACCTTCAGTTGCAGTGGGATGATTGAGTCATATTTGACTAGCTTAGTGACGATCTTTGGTTGTGCTTGAGCAACTTAGTGTTTTTAGCTGTGTTTGAATAGCTTTTTATTGAGTCATGTTTGAATGATGACCTTAGTTATATTTTTTAGCTGTGTTTGAATAGCTTTACATTGAGTCATGTTTGAATGACGATCTTAGTTGTGTTTGAACAACTTAGTATTTTTGACTGTGTTTGAACAGCTTTTTATTGAGTCGTGTTTGAATGACGATGTTAGTCGTGTTTAAACAACTTAGTATTTTTAGCTGTGTTTGAACAGCTTTTTATTGAGTCATGTTTGAATGACAATGTTAGTCGTATTTGAACAACTTAGTATTTTTAGCTCTATTTGAACAGCTTTTTATTGAGTCATGCTTGAATGACGATGCTAGTTGTATTTGAACAACTTAGTATTTTAGCTGTGTTTGAACAGCTTTTTATTGAATCATGTTTGAATGATGATGCTAGATGTGTTTGAACAACTTAGTATTTTTAGCTGTGCTTGAACAACTTTTCATTGAGTCATGTTTGAATGATGGTGTTGCACTCTACTCGTGACTTAGGGTCGTGGTATTAGAGCATCTTTTAGGCTAACCATTTTTTGTTTTGTATTGAATGATGATTATGTTGGTTGTGTTTAAACAACTCTGACTTAGTTGACTTTAGTAGTTGTCTATAAATAACTTTAATGGCTATAATGCCATTGGTTGTGTGCGAATAACTTTTAATTTGAAATTTTAATGATGGAGATCCTTGAGACGTCTCCCAAGGACAACTCCTAGGCGTTGCACACGTTTTGATATTGACAAATCATGGATAATCATTGTTAAATGCGTATTGACAAGTCATGGATAATCATTGATAAATATGCATGGATAATACTTTCATGTACTATTGATCTTATGAATGACGAAAGTAATGGTTGTCATACATACTGATATGAAGACTAAGCAACTTGAAAATGTAAAGTGTTCCTTACTGGTAGTATTCTTCAAGTGTTCTATGTTCTTGCTTGTCTAAAGACTTCAGGTAGTATAAGCCTTCTCTAGAATGACAGATTACTTTGTAGTGGCCTTCCAAAGCTAGTCCCTGTTTTCCTTGAGATGGGTCCTTTATTGCTTGTGACACCTTCCTAGGGACGATGTCTCTTGTGTTGAACCTTCTTACCCTAACCTTTCTGTTGTAGTACATGGCCATTACTTCTTTGTGTTTGGCCATTTGCTTCATAGCTTCTTCTTTGACTTCATCGATTAGGTTCAGATTGCTATTAAGCTCCTGCTAATTCTTCTGGTCTTTATATGTTTTGACTCAAAAGCTCATCAGTCCTACTTCCGCTGGTATAACGGCCACAGTGCCAAATGTCAGTCTGAATGGTGTTTCTCCTGTTGGGACTCTTGTGGTCGTCCTATACACCTAAAGGACGTTCTGTAGCTCTTCAGGCCATGCCCCCTTGGCTCCCTCAAGCCTAGTTTTGATAATTTTGAGCAAGCTTCTGTTCGTCACTTCTATCTAGCCGTTGGCCTGAGGGTGTCATGGAGAAGAGTAGTGATTCTTGATTCCTAAATCTTGGCAAAATTTTTGAAACTTAGGATTGTCGAACTGCTTACCATTGTCTGATATTATGACGTGTGGGACTCCAAACCTGCAAACGATGTTTTTTCATATAAAGCTTGTGACTTTTGCCTCTGTTATCGTCATCACTAACTTTGCTTCTACCCATTTTATGAAATAGTCAATTGCGAAAATCAGAAACCTGAGTTGCTTCTTCCCTAGATGGAAGGGACCCATGATATTAATTCCCTATTGGGCAAAGGGCCATGGTGAGGATATGGGTATCATCGTCTCTCCTAGTCTCGTCTGGACATTTGCGAAGTGTTGACACTTGCCGCATGCTCTGATGATGTTGTATGCGTCTTTCTGTAGGGTTGGCCAGTAATATCCTGCTTTAAGTGCCTTTCCTGCTAAGGATTTTGCCCCAGCATGATTTCCACAGATTTGATAGAAATGTTCATGTACACGGTGGAAAAATAACAAATCTACTTCATTCTCAATTAATAACATGTACTATGTAAATTTCAGAATTCAAGAATAAGAGAGTGTACCTTGGTATGGTGAATTTCAAAACCAAAGATCAGAAGTTCATGAGAATACTTTCAATCTTCACTCCAATTCCACTTGTGCGCAAGAAATGTGGTCTCTCAATCAGTTTTATGTGTATGTTCTAGAGAGAATGAAAGAGTATCTAACACACACATACATACCATTTCATGTTCTTACCAAAAATCTGTATGTTTCTCTCCTTATAACTGATTATCTAATTGGGCTAGCCTTTTGGGCCTTTCCAATTGGGTTTTAGTATGTGGCTTGGAATGAGACCAAAAGGGAACAAATAAGACACTAGCTCCAATAGGCCTTGGGCTTTTCTGTCAACTCTTGACAAGTCCAAAGTTACCATTAATTATATTTAATACCACTATATAAATATAATTGCACTCTAGGCCTTATTAATATATTATATCCCAAGACTTTATTGTATATGCAACCCCTTTATAAAATATTTGTAGTAATACAAAGTCATAAATATAGACTGTCACTTTGTATATTACTACAACTTAATCCTTGAGTACCCAATCTAATCCTTTTAAGTTATTCATCATATATTTAGGAAATCCAATATCATAAATATATACTTTAGTAAATAGATCTTGTTACGAGTTTAGCTTGTTTTGTATGCACATATATCTGTGTGGGAGAACTCTTGAAAACTATGTGTGATTGTTGTAAATAGATCTTCAAGCTTATCATGAATGATTGGTCAATTGTCTTAATGGTCTTGATACTTGCATAAACTTGTGCCTATATATTTTCTCACCTTTATTTTTTATGTTTTTACTTAAAGAGCTCAACAAATGTAAATCTCAAAATGAAAAAGAGATTATGAGCTGCAAAAGCCTGTCGCACATACTAGTATTTGACTAGGAAAAAGGGAAAGCGACTTTTGTATTCAATTGTATGGTGCTTAAAAAGCCAAAGCCTAATTCTCAATGTTGAAATATCAAAAATTTCAAGCACCGATCTCAAAAAGAGATGTATTATCTGCTAGGATTAGTGCCTTAAATCCTATTGTATGATGCTATGTATGATATTAAGTGTGACATTGTGTATGACATTATGTATGACTTAATATTGTGTTTAATAAAGTTGTTTTATTATTATCTGAAATAATGGTAACATGAATATTCGGACATTATCACATAGTCCATGAGATGCATAGTATGTGATTTAGTCACAGAAGATATAAGTCACAAGTTCTTTGCAAACTCAGAATTATAGTTCGTAGTCAATGATGAAATTGGGCATTTCATCTGCGAAGACTATAACATATCAACTACAATGATTTGTCTTGATCATGGAATTTGAGACTTCTAGTTGATGTGTTGATATGTTTTAAGAGTTAAGACATATTGAACTGGACCGCTGTGAGATTTATTATTCTCCTAAGAACTATCAAATGAATAATAAATCTCACGACTTATATTTGCATGAACTCTTAATCCTGAGAGAATAATGGACTTGATCATGAAGTGTAGGTTGCTTTGATATATCAGGAGTGAGATCTAAAGTAATGGTCAAAACCTCAGCATGTTGGGCAGCCACATTTAGTGTTAATGGAACATATATTCTCAAGATGGAATTCATAGTCTCTTAACGGAGATATAAAATATTCCCTTGAGATAAGTTTAATGGGTTTGTTATTCAGAGAGTTAGGCCTAACCACTTTGGTAAGAAATTACTAAAGTATATATTTATGAAATTGGATTTCATAAATATATGATGAATAACTTAAAAAGGATTAAATCGGGTACTCAAGGATTAAGATGTAGTAATCTACAAAGTGGTAGTCAACATTTATGACTTTGTATTACTACAAATATTTCATGAAGGGGGTTTGCATGTACAATAAAGTCTTGGGATATAATTTATAAATAAGACCTAGAGTGCAACTATATTTATATAGTGATATTAAATATAGTTAATGGTAATTTTGGACTTGTCAAGAGTTGACAGAAAAGCCCAAGACCTATTGGAGCTAGTGTCTTATTGGTCCCTTTTGGTCCCACTCCAAGCCACACACTTAAGCCCAATTGGAAAGGCCGAAAAGGCCAGCCCAATTAGATAATTGGTTAGATAAAAAGGGAAAAACATACAAAATTTTAAAAAGAGTGAGTAACATCATTGTAAAATGATGTGTATGTGAGTGTAAGTCACTCTTTAATTCTCCCTTTGTAACTGATTGAGAGTCCACACTTCTTAGGCGTTAGTGGAATTGGAGTGAAGATTAAAAGTATTCCCAAGTGCTTCGATCTTTGTTTTGAAATTCACCGCTTCAAGGTACACTCTTATACTTGAATTATGAAATTTACATAGTGCATGTTATAGATTGAGAATGAAGTAGATCCGTTAATTTTCCACTGCATACATGCTTATTTCCTTCATTATCAAAAAAGGATAAAATGTTATAATTTATGCAGAAGCCAAATGAAAAGCTTCTTTGCTTTGTAATCATTCTCTTGTGGGAGGTCATATAAGCTCATTTCTATAATTGAGATAGTCCATTTAACTTAGTACCAGTTATGTATGACTTGATTGAATTGATCATTGAAGCTTTGCTTTGGTCTAAGGACTATTCCACATTTGATACTCACCCACAACACATAAGACTTTGTTCAAATAATGCTTATCTCATTTATGTGATTGTACATGTTCAAATGTGATGTGTATGCTCAGGTACTTGTTGATCAAATCCAAAAAGATTTTTGAGTGTTTTATATGTTTTTGAAAACGATTTTATACTTTCATGTTTTTTGTTTTTGTTCAAAATGCATTTTTGTGTTTTTCTTCAAAAACTAGTTCAGAGGCTGTTTCGCGAGAAGCTTGAGACTTAGAGCCTCCCGCGAAATGTGCTTAAGGGAAATTAAAAAGTCACATTTTCATACAGAAAGTCTCATTACTGTCTCGCGAGTATTTCACGACTAAACCCTTCTTATGAAATGGTTTTTAGGCAAAAACTAGAAATTTTTCAATTTCATACAGAGGCTATCGCAACTGTCTCGCGACTGTTTCATGACTAAAGGCTTCTCTTTAAAGCTTTAGTGTGTCTCATGACTAATCTAGTGACTTTCTAACCCGCGAAAAACACGTGTTTTCAGTCTTTATGTAGCAGATGTGATAGTTTTTCAAAAGCACTTCACTTCGCTCGCACTGCCTCTCTCGAACCCCTCTCAACCCAAATCTCATTTTCTTTCAGAAACCCATTCTTTTTCAAGATAATCTCTGCCCAATCACTTCAAGGTATGTGTTTTTAACACTCTTTTCATCTTTTCTACTCAGATTATGCAGATTTTAGCTTAGGGTTTTGAAAATTGGGAATTTTTGAAAAAGGGGTTAGGGTTCTTATTTTTGTAAAAAAAATTTCAAAATTTTGATTGGGTTAAGTCCCATTTGCTGTGTTTTTGTTTGTGTTGGCCCCATATGGCATTCTTAGCATGTATTGAGGCAAATTTCATCTTCTTCATGCATTTTTTATAAGTGTTGCTCATTTTTGCATGTTAGGTGTTTGACAAAATGTCCTAGTGACATTCTTGTGTTGTAATGGACTCAAATGAGTTTCATTGCTTGGGTTACTCTTGATTGAACATGTTTGACAAGTTTTGGTCAATGGGTGTGTGTTTTACACACTGTGCCCATTTTGTGCCTCACAATGCCATGTCATACACCTTCTAGGCACACACTAGGCATACTCTAGGTACACCCCATGCACCTCATGCTGCACTCACATGCTCAGCACATGCACACACATGCACAGTCACTTAATTTTATGCATTGTGTTTATGTTTGCATGCTCTATCAATTATAGCATTGTTGTTTTGAGTATGGTATGCTCTATTTTAAGTATTTTTACTTCTGTTTTGGACTAACTTGAATCAAATCAAGTTTTGTGTTCTGTTTGTGTTTATGTACATGTTTCTTTTCTATTCTGTGTTCCCTTATGCAGATGTCTCCTACCAAACATTCTGTGACCAAGAAATCCACAAAACGTGCTTGTACAGATTCTGACAACTTCAAGTTTGTTGAGGCAGATATGGCATACAATGACTGCTACAAGCGAGCCACAATAATTATGGAGAGAGTTGTCCAATTGGATACCCTTGGAGACACTTTCATTCCCGATGTGTTCAAGGAGAGGACATGGATGAAGCTGTTAACTCTAAGTGGAAATGTGTACTTGGAAATCATTAAGGAGTTCTTATCAAATGCTAGTGTGGACGGAGACAATATTAACTGCTGGTTGAGACACAAGGAATTTGTGATTACAAGAGATTCAATCCAAGATTTCCTTGAAGTTCGTCCTCCCTCTCAGCCAATCACTGTGTGGTATGATGAACATCTAGAATGTACAGAGGAGATGATGTTGACTCTTGGTGGTACACTTAAGAAGACCTCCATGAACACAATTCCATTCAGTCTGGAGATGAGGACCTTAGCTTATGCGATGATCCATAATTTGTACCAGGTCACTAACCTCACAACATTGTCCCCTCCAAGGACAATCTTCTTGTATGATCTCTTTACTCACAAGGAGATTGATATATGTGGACACATCGTCCATTGGTTGAAAAAGAGCATAGAGAAGCGGAACTCCAGAACAGTCATGCCATTTCCCTCACTGATAATGGGCCTCATTGCAAAGGCAAAGCTTAAACTTCTGAGTGGCCTCATTGTGGTTCAGAAGGACTATCCTATTGGTGCACACACAGTGACTAGGAGCACAGCTCACATCAAAGGCTCCAAAACGAGTATGCATACAATACCAAGGGATCATGTTGAGGATGAGGGTGGTGATACAGAGGAGGAGATTGACAAATTCACTACTGCTCCAGAGACTTTAGCTCAGCCATCATGTTTAGCACTAGCACGAGGATCAAACAGACTTGATTGCCTACTAGCTAAAATGGACCAGATGTCTACTGTGCTTAACTCACATGTGAAGCACACTACGGACCAGTTTGCCTATATTTAGGGCCAGATCACTACCTTATCCTCATAGATAGATGATTTGTCCATGCAGTAGGGATCAGATTCAGAGTCCGATCAGTTCTAGCCTCTTTAGCCATTCCAGTAAAAAGGGGAGAAATTTTTGAGGGGGAGATTGCACAATTGAGGGGGAGCATATCTTAGACCTTAGATACATTGGCTTAGTACATTGGTTCATTACAGGTGGTTTAGCTTTATTTATGTTTTGATTTAAACTGTTTAAGCATCTATAACTCTTGTTTAGTTGTTTTTACTACTTTTGTTTAAAGCTTTAGTACATTGTTATTAATTTCAATTTAATATTCAGTATTTGTGTTTATCTCAATGCTTTGTATCATTTTTTTGTACTTTTAAGATATTGCTAATATGTCTTAAGTACCTCACTCTTGTGCCCTAGTAGGATCTTGTTTCCTAGATGCAAATACTTCGTGTATTTTGCACTGGTTGAGTGTTGGACATGCAATTGATCCTTGTGATTGTTCTTAATTGCGTTGCGTGTTCGGATGAGCATTTCCTAGCTAAATGTTCATTGTAGCCATTCTTTAATGACTGATCTTGTTTGATTAAGATATGCTTACATGTTTTATAGTATTTACAAACTTGATCGCATTTTACTTGCTCATGTATATACCATGTATTCATCTTGTCATAAGCTTAATGAAAGTTTTGTTTGTGTGCGAGTGTTTCAGGTTACAAGTTTATACGTGCAAGTATTTCACAACTTCTAGATTAGGTGTGAGTGAGTTTTGCCACTGTTCTCAAACTCACGTTTAAGTCTAGAGTCTGTTTTAGGGGTTTTGTCACGGAATAGCCAAAGGGGGAGATTGTAAAGTTGTAATTTACAACTATGTGTTTTGTTGGCTTTTATTCGATGCCAAATTTGATTGTAATTTTATTTAATCTTTTGTACCCTGTATTTATTGTGGGATTTAATTATAAGGGTTGTGTGATAGAGAGAGAGTGCATGAAGACTCAAGCAAATTGAAGACTAAAGAGTTTTCGCGGGTAGCTCACAACTAAGCATCCCATGAAGTGATCCATGTGACCTGCACATGCTGGAATTCGAAGAGTCAGGATAGGATGGAGACAACTGTGTTTTGCAAGTAGCTCGTGGGTAAGGCCTTCCTGCGAGACACCCACGAAATATTTTGTTTTGCTAGACTGTACTATCTAATACACATTTTCTATACCCACACTATTTATACCCACATTACCCACAGATGGTGAGGAGTGCTTCTGAGAGAAAACCCTAGCCACAAACCATAAGAGTTAGAGATTGTTATACCCACATTTCTCTACACAATTGCTTGTGGATTTTCCTCAATTCCTACCTCTCCATTTCCATACTATTGAGAGGTTGATAGCCCAAACACTTACCACACCCTTTCAAAGTGTCAAGTGAGGTTTTGGTGCTGCTGGGAAGTATTGGAAGAAGCCAAGGATGGTAGATGCAACATAGAGCTTGTTGCGGGATTCGGAGAACTCAGACACGGTTTCGAGAAGCCTTGTTGGAGTAGGAGTTTGGAAGGCTTAGGTACATCGAGTAAATTAGGCTTGGAGGGTCTCTTACTAACCCATGTATCCCAATTAATTGTCTAGTGGATCGATTACCGCTTGGAGGGCGGCAGAGAGGTTTTTCACCGAGTTTTTCGATTTCCTCTTCAATAACACATCGACGTGTTATCTTGTGTTTGCATCTCTCTTCCCTATTCTTTTACATTCCATTTTACTGCTGTGTTGTTGAGATTATGGATTAAAGTAGCTTGTTTGTTTATCCGCTCGCATTTACACTATTCCACACTTTGTATTAAGTTAGTGTAAAATCAATCGAGCCGTAACTTAAATTTGGGACCTAAACAGCTCTTGTGTTTTCAACACATTTTCGAGCTTTCACTTAGTAAATTGGTTAGGCCTAACTCTCTGAATAACTGAACCCATTAAACTTATCTTAAGGAAATATTTTATATCTCCGTTAAGAGAGTATGAATTCCATCTTGAGAATATATGTTCCATCAACACTAAATGTGGCTACCCAACATACTGAGGTTTTGACCCTTACCTTAGATCTCACTCCTGATATATCAAAGCAACCTACACTTCTTGATCAGGTCCATTATCCTCTCAGGATTAAGAGTTCATGTAAATAGAAGTCATGATATTTATTATTCATTTGACAGTCGTTAGGAGAATAATAAATCTCACAGCGGTCCAGTTCAATATGTCTTAACTCTTAAAACATATCAACACATCAGCTAGAAGTCTCCACTTCCATGATCAAGACAAATCATCTTAGTTGATATGTTATAGTCTTCGCAGATGAAATGCTCAATTTTGTCCCCGACTACAAACTAAAATTTTGAGTTTACAAAGAACTTGTGACTTATATCTTCTATGACTAGTTTACAAAGAATTTGTTTACCATCTTGCCTGTGACTTACAAAGAATTTCCTCTTCTTCTTACCCTTGCCTTTCGACTTAGGTTAAGAAGTAAGAGCTTCAGCCATATTAGCATCAACACTAGAAGTACTAAGTACGCCTTCCACCGCTACCAAATTATTCATTAATTCAAACAAAGAATAAATCTTTTTTTTTCATATTATAATTTAGTCTGAATTCCTTGAATGATTCTGGTAGTGAATGGAGTATCATATCCACTTGGGATTCTCCATCAATATCGGCACCTAAAACTTCCAGTGTATTTAGATTAGAGATCATTGTAAGACAATGCTCCTTCACTGATCCACCTTCAGCCATTTTGGTATTATAAATTTGCCTCATGGTTTCTTGCCTTGCAGATCGGCCATGCTCACCAAACATCTCCTTCAGACTAAACATTACGTTCGAAGCTAGTTCTACATCCTGCATTTGATGCTGTAGAACATTTGAGATAGATGCTAGGATGTAGCACTTGGCCATCTCATTAGATTTCTGCCAACGGTCATATCGTTGTTTTTCTTCAGGAGGAGCATTTAGTGAAGGAAAGCTAGGACATGGTTGAGTAAGCACATATTTGTGCTCTTCAGCTGTAAGAACAATGTCCAAATTTCTTTTCTAGTCAACATAGTTGGATCCAGTCAGTTTGTTTTGATTAAGAATAGTAACAAGTGGGCTAAATGATGCCATGTTCAAATCTAAAAATAATAAATATGAATATAATAAGTAAACTGGACATTATCAATTTAGCATATACACATACAGTATGTAACCTTAAAAAACCATAATATAATATATGCAACGACAACCCAATCCCATGTTTAAAATTCCTTGGAAGCAAGTAAATTATAAACACTATGATTGATTGAGGACTATTCACATTATTAGTGCTATCATGATAACTCTTATCAAACACTAATAACATGACGTATATCCTTTAGCCTCTAAGTAATAATGATATAGCTCTGAAGGGAGATTAACATTAAACTTAGTTTAGTGTACACCATTGATTGAATTCTATGTGAATCATTAAGTAACTCCACGGTAGCGTGGTCGTTCTTAATATAAAAACACATTTCATCCATCATTAAGAAGTTTAATCTGTAGTTCTATGAATTAAACACCCTCCGAAGGGAGCAAGGCATATACGCCAAGGCAAGGTGCTCAATCATACTACTATAAACCGACAATTAAACACCCTCCCACTAGATGTTTTAAATTAAAGGTTTTTAATTATTAACATGTGTAATCTAATCACACACATCCTTGCATTTTATACATTTGAAAACACATAGAAAAACAAATTTATTGATCACAACATTAAGTCATACATTAAACCATACATAATGTCATACATAGCATCATACAATAGGATTTAAGGGCACTAATCCTAACAAGATTCCCTCGTGTATCTCGCAGAGCACATAATCTACTTCTTCAGAACTAGCACATCTTAGATATAGGAATGAATATCCTTGTTTGTAGAGCATGTTGTCAATAATGACGAAGCAAGTTGCTCTGATTTGTATCTTCCTTTCTTCCATCTTATCTTCAGGGAGCCATCCTTCTTTCAAATAACGGATGATAGGAGTCATCCACTCGTCTTATTTTTTTATCTTCAAAACTTGCCCACCTTTTGTGCTTAGCTGCCCCTTTATCTTTACACATAGTTTAGAGGTTGCATTGTAGTCATCTGATAAGGCCAATCTTGCTAGGAAATCAGCTTCTACGTTTTTGGTTCTTGGGATTTGCAAAAAGTCTAGGCGGCCAAAGTGCTTTGAGAGTCGTTGCACGATCTTCAAGTACTTCTGCACCCTTTCTTCTTCGGCTTCATAATCTCCCTTCACTTGTCCAATTATTAGCTGAGAATCAGCTTGGATAATAAGATTCTTTGCTCCTAAAGCTTTTGCTAGGCTTAGCCCTGTTAGCAATGTTTTATACTCTAGCTTGTTATTCATTGCTGGGAAGTCTAATCTAACAGCATACTTCAATGTTTCTTTTTCTAGAGATATAAGCACTACTCCTGCACCTCCTACTTTCCTCATTGCAGACTCATCCGTTTGGACTGTCCATGTTTCCATAAGAGGTTCTTTTTCTTTATAGGGGTAAGTGAACTCTAGAATGAAGTTTACCAGCGCCTAGGCTTTGATTGCTACTTGGGGCCGATATTCAATGTCAAATTGGCCCAACTCAATTTCCCATTGGATGAGTCATCCTACTACATCCATCTTGTTCATCGTCTTTCTTATGGGCTGATTTGTCATGACGATGATGGGGTGTGCTTGGAAATAAGAATGGAGCTTTCTAGAGGTGACCAACAATGCGAAAGCTATCTTTTCTATCCTTTGGTAACTCACCTCTGCACCCTGAAATGCCGGCTAGTGTAATAGACGGGCTTCTACACGTTCCCTTCTTCTCTAAGTAGTGCCGAACTTACTGCAGTATTGGATACTGCCAAGTAGTGGTACAGCTTCTCTCCTATCATCGAGGGGCTTAGCAGAGGTGGCTTCGTTAGGTACTCCTTTAACTTGGCAAAGGCTTCCTCGCATTCGTCAATCCACCAAAAAGCTTTTTTCAATACCTTGAAGAAGGGCATGCACTTGTCCATTACCCTAGAGATGAATCTGTTTAGGGCTGCAACTTTTCCTGTCAAGCTTTGCACCTCCTTCACTATCATTCATGATTTGACCTCGATTATTGCTTTTACTTTGTTTGGATTTGCCTCTATACCTCATTAGGACACTATAAATCCCAAGAATTTTCTTGGAAGCAACAGAAAAAACACACTTTGCAGGGTTTAATTTCATATTGTACTTACATAGTGTGCTGAAGGTTTCTTTGAGATTGTCCAAGTGGTTGGCTTCATCCTTGCCTTTTACTAGCACATCGTCTACATACACCTCCACATTCCTTCCCATCTGATGAGAGAACATGCAGTTCACCAACCTTTAGTAGGTGGCTCTTGCGTTCTTTAGTCCAAATGGCATAACTTTGTAGCAATACAACCCTTTGGCAAGTAACGAATGAGGTCTCCTCTTGATCATTTTTGTCTATGAGAATCTGGTTATATCCAGAAAATTCATCCATGAAACTCAAGAGCTTGTGTCCAACAATCAAGTCTACCAGTTGATCAATCGTTGGCAAGGGGAAGCTATCCTTTGGGCAAGCCTTATTCAAGTCTGTGAAGTCAATGCACATCCTCCACTTGCCATTGCTCTTCTTTACCATAACCACATTTGCAAGCCAATCTATATAGAAGACTTCCCTGATGAAATCAGCTTCTAGTAGTTTCTCTACTTCTTCAGTTATAGCTTTGTTATGCTCTGGTGCAAACGCTCTCTGCTTCTATTGTACAGGTTTGTATATCGGGTTGATGTTAAGACGATGTTGTATGATCTTCCTATCAATCCCAGGTATATCTTCGTGTTTCCAAGTGAAAACATCTTGGAAAGGGCTGGAAGTGCCGTTCCAATCTTCAATATCTTCGTCGAGCCTCCTAGTATGATCTCCACTTCTTGTGGTGTTTCTGACGGTTCAAGAATGGGCTCTAGTTCGTTGATCACCCATGTGTGATTCTCTCCAGATGCTAAGATAGCTTGATAGCACTCTCTTGCCAAAACTTAGTCTCCTTTGATTTCTCCTACACCATGGGCTATTGAAAACTCCACTTTCAAGTAATATGTTGATGTTACTGCTCTTAGTCTGTTGAGTGTAGGTCTTCCCAAGATGATGTTGTATGTTGAAGGACAATCAACTATAAAGAAATCAATTTCCTTGGTGACTTGTGTCAGATAAGTTCCTGCAATCACAGTTAGAGTGACGATGCCTATAAGGACGATCCTATCCCCTGTGAAGCTTACTAGAGGCGAGGTGAAAGGCCTGATCTTCTTCTTATCTAGCCTCATTTGCTTAAATATGGGCAAGTAGACGATATCTATTGAGCTTTCATTATCAATGAGCACCCGATGGATGTTATACTCTTCTACTTTAAGCTTGATTACAAGTGGATCATCATGGGGTTGCCTGATGCCACAACTGTCTCTCTCTGAGAAGACAATATTGGGTTCGTCATTCCTTGGCATCTGCATTGGAGGGAGCTGTGAATGGACACTGTTATCTCCCTTCCCTGTGCCTTTTTCAAGGATTTCAACATTCCGCCTGTTGTTATTCCTTTTGAGATTGTCTTTATTTTTCCTGTAGGGGTTTGGTGTCCCTTATCTCTGGAGTTCTGTCCCGGTCTTCCTTCTGTTGGTACCTGTATGGCTCCGTCTTTCTGATGTATTTCTGCAACTTCCCTTACCAGATTAAAGTTTCCACCTAGTCTTTCAAGCGCCTACACTCATCAGTACGATGCCTGTGGTTCTAGTGGAATCTATAGTACTTGCTCTTGTCTCTTCTTTCTACTGGAGTACTAATTGGCTTCGGCCATTACAGGGAAGGATCGTCTCTTATCTGCATAAGGACTTGCTCAATTGGCATTATTAGAGGCGTGAAATTGGTGAACTTGGGTTTCCTATCTGGAAGCTCCTTATTTTTCCCTGTGGTTTGTCCACCATTTTGTGTCTCCTTCTTCTTATCCCGATTGTTGTTTGTTCCTTCGTCTCTCTTCCTTTTCCCCTTCATCTCCATTACAAGCATTGCATCCTCTGCATTCATGTATTATGGACTTTATAGAGTAACTCCACTACTATTTTTGGTGGACTTTTAGTAATTGAGAAGAAGAAATCTCCTGGTAGCAATCCTGCTTGGAAAGTTGTTAGGATGACTTGATCTTCAGCTTCGTCTACCTGCAGTAGTTCCTTATTGAACCAAGTGACGTACTGCCTTAATGATTCTCATTATGCTTGCTGAATGTTAAGAAGATGGCCAGTTGGTTTTTTGTGCTTTTATCCCCTAATGAGATGACGAACACAACCCTTGCTGAGTTGTTTAAAGTCTGCAATGGTCCCTGGGGGTATCTTGCTAAACCATTCTCTAGTTGCTCCCTTCAGTGTTGTTGGGAATGCCTTACACATCACTTCGTCTAGGGTCATATGCAATAGCATTAGCGTCTTGAATGATTCAATGTGATCTAAGGGATCTTTGGAACTGTCATATGACTCCAACTGTGGGAGACGAAATTTTGGTGGGAGGGGACGGTTCAGTACTTCAGTAGTGAAGGATGAGTCCATCCTTCGAATCATCCGATCCAAATTCTCTTCGCCTTTGTCCTTTATAGCACTTTTTAGTTCGTCAACCTCCTTCCTCATGTTACGGAGCTCATTCTCCACCCTAGTGGAATCTTCTCCTGAGGTTTTGTCTTGCCTATTGGCTTGAGAATTTTGATTCTTCTTCATTTTGGTTTTCACCTATTCACTGACGTTTTGTGTTTTGAGACTCCATCATCTTTCGTAGCTCCTCATTCTAGGGAGTTATCTCTTCCACATTTGCCAAGACGGCTTGGATTTGTTGTTGTTGCACAGCATATGGCTGAGGTCCAGAATCTGCTTCCATCTTGCACTTTGAGGAACTCTTTTGTCACAGGGAGAGATGACTTGAATGATTAGCGTTTCCCATAGACGGTTCCAAACTGATGATGCAAAAAATCAATAGTTGAGCTCCTCGTCGTAGCAGATGGACGATGCTATGAATAGGGTCATCTCTATGGATGAGAAACATGTGAAATGAACTGGGTGGAAGAGTAACACGCCAGTGTGGCGTTAGCCAAACTGCCTTTAATGCTTAAGTTAGTAAGGGAGAAAGATTATAGAGAGAAAATGAGTAGAGAATGATTTCGTAGGGTATTTATGTGTACCTTTAGCTTCTATTATCTTCTCTTTTATAATTGTATGCCTCATTAATGGGCAATGATGTATTGCATTTATGCTTAATGGCTAGTGTGTTACAGAATCTTTGTCTGGAGCGCACAGCTCATTCTGTGACCATTGGCCATCAATTACATTTTGTCATCAATAATCATAATAAATGCGTAACGTCTTCTCTAGGTGATTGACGATCTTCGTATAATGACGACCATAAATTTTTGGTTCATTGAACTGGGTAGAGATGATGAGCTAGAGAGTAGAGAGTTAATGTTGTCCTTTATTTTTTATTTTTAATAAGAAGAGTTTTAATGCCTTAATTTTTAATTTCCAGAGAGAAATTATGACTCCCTTGAATGTTTATTTTTACCTTTTAGATCTATAAATCAATGATCCTAAAAATGTAAAACTCTATATATATATATATATATATATAATGATATTCTTATACATATTATTCCTACAAAGATAAGCCTAAAAAAACATATTAGCTATTTAAGAGATTTGAGATTTTGGTGTGTTTTAATTAGCTCAATTGATAAAATTTATTATTGTCGTATAAAAGATTTGGAGTTCAAATCTCGTCAACACCAAAATTTGATCAATATCTTAGTTTGGAATCGAGTAATTGTAGGAAAATTACTATGCAATTCTGCAAGGCTCGATCGATCGAGAATCGTAGATAAAAAATTTTCTGTAGTTTTTTCAAACATAGCCCAAGCTCATACGACGTGTAGGATTAAATGTTTCACTCCTAGTATAAAAGGAAAAACCCTAGCTACGTTTTACAAGTCTTTGTTGAGTTGTGTGTTTAATCTTTTGTGAGATCTGAGAAGTTTGTGTTGGAAAATCTGGTTTTGTATCTCATACAAAACACACAGCGGAAGCAACAATCACGGATCTACTTCAATCATGAAAGATAACATGTAACCATGAATTTTAGAATAAAGAATAGAAAGCGTACCTTGATGCAGTCAATTTCAAAACTTTACTTGAGAATACGTTCAATCTTCATCTCAATTCCACATGGTGCCCAAGATGTGTGGTCTCTCAATCAGTCTTTTGTACATAGACTCTCAAAGAAAAAAAAAACTTCTTTTTCTCCTTGTGGAGAAAAACTGATTTCTTTTTCTCTTTATCATACGTACGTTCAAACTATTCTTGTAGTTTCTTTACTTAATAACTCTTATTAAATAACGACTGATTATCTAATTGGGTTAGCCTTTTGGGCCTACCCAATTGGGTTTTAGTTTGTGGCTTGAGATGGGACCAAAGGGAACAAATAAGACTCTAACTCCAATGGACCTTGAACTTTTCTGTCAACTCTTGACAAGTCCAAAGTTACCATTAATTATATTCAATACCACTATAAGAATATAATTGCACTCTAGGCCTTATTTATAAATTATATCCCAAGACTTTATTATACATGCAACCCCTTCATAAAAATATTTGTAGTAATACAAAGTCATAAAATAGACTACCACTTTGAAGATTACTATATCTTAATCCTTGAGTACCTGGTTTAATCCTTTATGTTATTCATTATATATTTATGAAATCTAATTCCATAAATATATACTTTAGTAACTTCTTACTAAAGTGGTTGGGCCCAACACTCTAAATAACTAAATCCATTAAACTTATCTCAAGAGAATATTTTATATCTCCGTTAAGAGATTATGAATACCATCTTGAGAATATATGTTCCTTCAACACTAAATGCGGCTGCCCAACATACTGAGGTTTTGATCGTGTCTTATAGATCTCACTCCTGATATATCAAAGCAACCTACATCTCGTGATCAGGTCTATTATTCTCTCAGGATTTAAAGTTGATGTAAATAAAAGTTGTGAGATTGATTATTCATTTGACAGTCGTTAGGAGAATAATAAATCTCATAGCGGTCCAGTTCAATATGTCTTAACTCTTAAAACATATCAACATATCAACTAGAAATCTCCACTTCCATGATTAAGACAAATCATCTTAGTTGATATGTTATAGTTTTCACAGATGAAATGCCCAATTTCATCACCGATTACGAACTAAAATTCTGATTTTACAAAGAACTTGTGATTTATATCTTCTGTGACTAAATTACATAAATCACATAAATCACACACTTTGCATCTCATGGACTAAGATAATGTCCCATTAGTTCATTTATAAATAGTCTCATATAATTAAACAATTTAATTATTTATGACATGCCAATAAATTGGATTTTAGGGCAAAAACCCCAACAATCTCCCACTTGCCCTTAAAGACAATTTATCATATATCCAACACTTATCTCCCTTTAGAGTAATTCATAGTCACTCTAAGGCAAGGTTTGGAAACCAGTTTTAGCCAGATTTTTTGCATAAATTATCTTTTCTACTACTACTTGTCAAGTACTCATATCTCTCTAAAGAGATAATACTTACGCTTAATGTGTATCTTCACCACTTAGGATGAACATATATCTTGAAGTCCAACTTCATGAATCACAATCAAACTACAAGTTAGTATTTGTACATCCAGTAAACGTCAAAACTTCACTTTTGTGGACAAGCATAGAATCCCTCATTCTCCTAAGATAGTTGAGTATATGCTTTACTCCCACTAAATTAAGTGATCTTTGATTCAATTGATATTTGCTTACTATGCCACCGCAAAATAAATATTTAGCCTAGTATATAGTATAGCATAAAGACTTCCTATTGATATGGTATAAGGAACCGTCTTAATATGCTTTTCCTTTTATATGTCTTAGGACTATAGTCCTATGTAAAGGAACTTTAAACTTAAACGGAAAGAATCCTTTCTTAAAGTATTACATGCTATACTGGGCTAGAATCTAATCTATTTAAGCAATTTGAGATAGACCCAGCATCCTAATTTCTGAATTTTAACAAAGTTATAATTCTTAGGATGTGACCAGTCTTTCCCAAGTACTTTAATATCAAACTGGACTAGACAACAAAAACTCTACATCATTCTAAATGATTAGAATGTCATCATCATACATTAAGAAATTTATTATTCTATATAACTTCTACACACATAAGGCCTACTTGATCAAAATCAAACAATTTGATTGCTTGATCAAAGATGATATTTTATGACCTAGATGCTTGCTTTAGTCCATAAATGGACTTTAAGTAACTTGCATACTAAACACTACTAGTTCTTTGCTATGAACAAGTCTAGTTACATCATATAGATGTTTTCCTCAAGATTGCTACTAAAAGAAGCTTTCTTGATATTCATTGCCATATTTCATCCAAATGAAATATAATGAATAAGAGAATCTAGATAGAGTCAAACTTGACTATTGGTGAAAAAATCTTTTCATAGTCGAACAATTTCTTTCTGAATAAATCTTTTCACCACTAGTCTTGACTTTGAAGGTTTGCACCTTCAAAACTATCAATCTCATTTTCTTGTAGACCTATTTGAGAACAATAGGCTTAATGCAATTAAGCACCTCTACAAGTTCTAGACTTTAAATAGAATCTAATTCTATTCACATAACCTTGATTCAGTAATCCATATTCATATCATCAATTGCCTTTACATAGGACTAAGGATCAAATTCATATCCTTGTGGAATAGCTACAAAAGTTTATTCGAAAAGTATGAATTTATTTGGTAATCCTCCCACTATTTACCATATATCTACAGAATAATGTCTTGTGGTGTATCTAATACAACCAACTCATATCCAAATGTATTTTATAGCTGTCTTACAACAAATTCTGGCATTTTTCTTCTAAAACAATCTACCTTTAAAAGAGCCCTATTCCTCCTTTATGTATGCACTAACTTAAAAAAGTCATTGGAACTTCATTCCTTTACAAAAAGGAACCCTAGATTTTATTATCCTCTAAATAGAATTCATAGATTGAGAATATAATAAAATAATGGTTCTAAAAGCCCATCTTTCATCAATCTTGAATATTATTTAGATTAATAAGATCTATAGACATAAGTGCCAAAACATACAATTACAAAGGATGAAAACTTTCTCTTTAAAAGTAAAACATGTAAATTTCCATCTAGAAGACAATCATGGACAATGCTTAGCTTTACCAAAATCAGAAACACTTCCTTTTGGTCATGCTTATAAGTCTAATTTCTTTTTGGCAACTACTAGGGCAACTAACTTGTCCAACTGTTTGGTATTATAATTCATCTTCTTACCACCCTTACCTTTCAGTTTAGGTTAAGAATTTGAATTAAATCATATTGATTCTAGCCTTAGCATTTAGGATGTCTTCCGTTACGTAGAACTCACTCATCAATTCAGATAATATAAAAGAATTTACTTATTTTCAAAACAAGCTGAATTGATTAAATGATTCTAACAAGGATTTGTGGATCATATCCATATGAGATTAACATTTAATCTCTACATCCAAGAATTCCAATTCATTTTAAAATTAAAAGATATAGAATTGGAACTCCTTAAGCTTTCCTTAGCACTCAATATGATTCATACCAAACATTTTATTTAGACTTAATATAAAGTCTAAGTCTAGTACTAACTCTTGCATCTCATGCTATAGCACAATTGAGATAGAAGCCAATGAACATTTTAGCATTTCAATGGAAACTATGATCATATCATAAGCTATCTTCCATTAATTGCATTATATATAGGAAATTATGACAATGCTGAATCAAAACATAAATATGTACTTCAGCTCCTTTAAGTACCATGTCCAAAATTATTTCTTAGTTAATGTGATTCAACTAAAATAGTAGCTAGAGGACAAAAAACTTCTTTTTCTCCTTGTGGAGAAAAACTGATTTCTTTTTCTCTTTATCATACGTACGTTCAAACTATTCTTGTAGTTTCTTTATTTAATAACTCTTATTAAATAATGACTGATTATCTAATTGGGTGAGCCGTTTGCCCTACCCAATTGGGCTTTAGTTTGTAGCTTGAGATGGGACCAAAGGGAACAAATAAGACTCTAGCTCCAATGGGCCTTGGACTTTTCTGTCAACTCTTGACAAGTCCAAAGTTACCATTAATTATATTCAATACCACTATAAGAATATAATTGCACTCTAGGCCTTATTTATAAATTATATCCCAAGACTTTATTATACATACAACCCCTTCATAAAAATATTCGTAGTAATACAAAATCATAAAATAGACTGCCACTTTGAAGATTACTACATCTTAATCCTTGAGTACCCAGTTTAATCCTTTACGTTATTCATTATATATTTATGAAATCTAATTCCATAAATATATGTTTTAGTAACTTCTTATTAAAGTGGTTGGGCCCAACTCTCTAAATAACTAAACCCATTAAACTTATCTCAAGGGAATATTTTATATCTCCATTAAGAGATTATGAGTTCTGTCTTGAGAATATATGTTCCATCAACACTAAATGCGGTTGCCCAACATACTGAGGTTTTGATCGTGTCTTATAGATCTCACTCCTGATATATCAAAGCAACCTACATCTCGTAATCAGGTCCATTATTCTCTCAGGATTTAAAGTTGATGTCAATAGAAGTCATGAGATTTATTATTCATTTGACAGTCGTTAGGAGAATAATAAATCTCACAGCTATCCAGTTCAATATGTCTTAACTCTTAAAACATATCAACATATCAACTAGAAGTCTCCACTTCCATGATCAAGACAAATCATCTTAGTTGATATGTTATAGTCTTCGTAGATGAAATGCCCAATTTCATCACCGACTACGAACTAAAATTTTGAGTTTACAAAGAACTTATGATTTATATCTTCTGTGACTAAATCACATAAATCACATACTATGTATCTCATGGACTAAGATAATGCTCCATTAGCTCATTTATAAATAGTCTTATATAATTAAACAATTTAATTATTTATGACACGCCAATAAATTGGATTTTAGGGCAAAAATCCCAACAGTTTGTACCTTCAAACACACACATAGAGCTGTCAAGATCAAGATTCACATCAAGAACTTGATAGTTGTTTCAGTTGCTGCGTAAAGAACATTCAAGAAGATCCAAAACCTTTAAGAGGAGTCTCAAAGTCACAAGTAGGAGAACTTGTGGTTTCAGATTCAAGGAAAGAAGTAGTCGGTGGACTCAAAGTTGTCACGTGGTCGTGGTAGTAAGTTTTCTATATGAGATAGTAATAGGATGTTAGTGGTCTAAGTCTTATTGTACAAACTTCAGTTCTTTCATAATGGATCTGTTTTTACCTTGAGGATAGCTAGGTTAAATCCTCCCTAGGTTTTTTACTGGTTTGGCCTTCCTAGGTCATCAGATCTTTGTGTTCTTTACTTTTCGCATTACCTAAGACTTGAATAACAAACTTGTTAATCAACTTGGCTTAATATTAAGTTAAAAATATTGTGTTAAGGGGACTAAAAACCTAAAAAGTGGTATCAGAGCAGGTTAGCTCTTGTGTTAGATCTTTTGATCTAAAGTTGATCCTTGACCTTTGTTATCATGGAACATGGTCACTTTCTTGTGATCCCGCCACACATTGATGGAATAATTATGCCTATTGGAAGGTAAGGATGAAAGCCTTCTTGAAATCTATAGATGAGAGAGTGTGGAACTCTATTGAATATGGATGGGAGAAACCGACTACTCCTGTTAATGAGTGGTCAACGTCCCAAAAAGAAGCAGCCGCTTTTAATAGCAAAACTATGAATGCTATTTTTAATGTTGTTTCTATAGAAGAGTTTAGAAGAATCTCAAATGTTGAGGTTGCTCATATTTCTTGGAAAATTCCCCAAACTGTACATGAAAAAGGTAGCTAAAATAAACAAGTTGTAGCAATTAACAACTGAGGACTTTAGACTCGAAGTAACTGCTATTACTGAAAGTAAGGATGTGGACTCCATCCCTGTTGATGGGCTTGTAAGATCTCTACAATCCTATGAGTTAGACCTATCCAAACCTAACAAATCCAAATCAATGGCTCTTAAGTCAGTTGATGATGTTGATGATAATGGATTTGATGATGAACTCTCTTCTACAGAGATTGCATACCTTGCCAAGAACTTTAGAAATTTTCTCAGGAATAACAATAGAAGGCCAAGAGATAGAAACAATGCTAAACCTAAGAACTCCAAGAAAAATGAATCAACTAAAATCAATAATACTAAAAAATCAAAAGAAAAATTGGTCAATCTTCTAGTAATTCTCTAGGTCAACAGTGATTTGGTTGTCAAGGTTATGGTCATGTGAAATTAGAATGTCCAACATTCTTGAGATCAAAGGGTAAAGCTATGACTGTAACCCTTAATGATGGTGAAGTTTTTGATAATGAGTCTGGAAGTGATGAAAATGGAAATTTCTTTGCTTTCACAGCTACTGCTGCAGTTAATGAAAGTGATTTGGCTGTAGAGAACCCTTCTGATAGGGAACTCTCTAAGAATGCTGACTTGCAAGAAGCTTATAATAAGCTATGCAAGGTTACTGCAAAGGATACGACGAGTGTAGATTTAGGGCTAAAGAAGATAGTCATTCTTGATCAAGAAAAGAAAAACTTGTTGCTGAATTTTCTTGATGCTAATGAACTGGTAAATAAGGTGAAGGCTGAAAATATTAAGTTCGTTGAAAAAGTTAAGAACCTAGAAATAGAGTTGTCTGTTGTTAGAGAACAGTTAAATAGGTCTGCTAGTTCTAAACTTGATCACATGTTGAGTATTCAAGAGTCTCCCTTAGACAAATCAGGTTTAGGTTTTATTGATAGCGTCTCTGTGTCTAAAACTCATTCCACTGGACCATATAAGATAGAAGTTGTTAAGGCCAAAGAAGCTCCTACAACTAGGAAGATTAGGGTAGATCTTAAAGAGTCTAAGCCTAAGAATCCTAACTTCCCTAAGGACAAGAAGCATAATAGACTTTTGTGGGTTTGTCATTTTTGTGGAAAAGCTGGGCATACTTGCCCAAAATGTTTCAAGTTGCAAGTTGTTAAGTGAGCAAATATGCAAAAAGCACCTGTGCCTCAAGCACAAGATCCTATGGTACTTATTGGTGAATTGGTAAAGGCTTTAGACCTTTATACCAATGCTAGAGTTGTTCATCATTCTAATCTAAATAATAACTCCAAAACCAAAGTTGCATCCAAGAGGTTATGGATGCAAAAGGCTCTGTTAGGCCAAGAATATATTGACCTCTTTGATAAAATTAATCAATTAATTAACTAAGTGAAGGACATTCTGGCCTTTTGCCCTTAATTTTTAAAAAATTTAGCAATATGCCCCTGTTTTGAAACTATATAGGCATATGCCCCTATTTTGATACTCGATTACCATAAAATTGAGTTTCAACGCAAAACTTGATTGGTTTAAAATCAAGTTATGCCCGATCAAACTCAAAAAAAAAAAAAAAAAAAAAAAAAAAATTGCATAGAACTCGAGTTCCAGGAACTCGAGTTTCATGTAAATTTTTTATAAGATAAGGGGTCCTATAGCGGCGTTTTTAAGCCCTATAGTGACGTTTTTAAGCCCTATAATGGCGTTTTTCTGCAAATTTTTTTATAAGTGTGAATACCAGGTTCAGTGGCCCTATAGCGGCGTTTTTTAATCCCTATAGTAGCGTTTTTATGGAAATTTCTTTTTTATAAGTGTGAATACCAGGTTCAGTGGCCCTATAGCGGCGTTTTTTAATCCCTATAGTAGTGTTTTTCTGGAAATTTTTTTTTTTATAAATGTGAATACCAGGTTTAGTGGCCCTATAGCGGCATTTTTTAATCCCTATAGTAGTGTTTTTCTGGAAATTTTTTTTTTATAAGTGTGAAGACTAGGTTCAGTGGCCCTATAACGGCGTTTTTAAGCCCTATAGTGGCGTTTTGGAACTCGATTTCCATTTACTCGAGTTTCATGCAAAATTGTTTCTTTCTAAGTTTGAACGGGCATAACTCGATTTTAAACCAATCGAGTACTTTAAGTAACTCGATTTTAGGGTCATCGAGTATCGAAACAGGGGCACGAACCTATATAGTTTCGAAACAGGGGCATATTGCCAATTAAAAAAAAAAGGGGGTAAAATGCTAGAATGTCCCCAAGTGAATTGATTATCTTCAATTACATGCAATAATCGTGGTAGCACAAACAAATCACCAATTAAGTTAAATGCAACAGAAAATAAATTTGACAAGGTGATTTGTTTACGAATGGGAAAAACCATCAAGGAAAAATCCCACTGGGTGAATTTAAGGTCACCATTCCCGAGAATCCACTATTATTAAAATAAGCGGTTACAAGTAAAAGGAATCCTAGTACCTAATACCAACCTACAGTTGAATATAAGTTGAGTGATTTATTACTTCTCTCATATTTCATTTGTTTGTTGTGATTTTGTCACGGATTGTCAAAGAGGGAGATTGTTAGGACATATATGATTAACTTGTTAGGAACATATGTCACTACTTTATATAATTGGCTAATCCTTTGACAAAACGCACTTTACTTGTATTTGGGTAGATCTAGGATGTGTTTAATACTTCAAGAAACTGTGTTTCAAGATCAAGTTTTGAAGCCATGCAAGTCTGTTCAAGTTAAAGCTGAAAAGTGCCTGTCATTAAAGCTCGACAGCTAGCCATCTATTGAGCTTAAGAAGCTATTCCAGCCCCATGGCTCGACAATTGCTCGACAACATCTCAATAGATAGGCATCTGTTGAGGTTTATGAAAAACAAAATTTCAGTTCTATTTTGACTCTAATCTGTGGTTATATGTTTGGGCTTTCTTTTCTCACAACCCTAGACATATAAAAGAATTATTTTAAGGGCCGTCAAAGGGGACATAAGTTGCACAAGTGTTGAGCAAAGTTTGTTCAAGCAAATTGTGACCAGAAACCGAGTTTTGCCCAAGTTCATCATTCTTGTGAAGAAGTTGCTGTGTTTGTACACCGTAGGGTTTTGTGACTAAGCATCTTCTTGATTTTCATTGTGTGGATGAACTGAAGAATTTTGTAGTCAACAACCTTCTCTAGTTGGTGATTGAAGTCACATATTGGGATCTGCTAGTCACGTACTAGGAGCCGTGCATCAAAAGGAGAAATTGTCACTACAGAGTAAGTCCAATTGGGTATTGTGGTAAGGGTTCAAATGTAAGCTAGTATAAGGTACTGGGATTCTTTTACTTGTAATCGCTTGTTGTGATAATAGTGAAATTTTGGGAGTGGTGACTTTAAAATCACCCGATGGGGTTTTTGCCAGATAGGTTTTCCCTATTCGTAAACAAATCACTGTGTCAAATTTATTTTCCACTGTATACTTAGTTTGTTGGTGATTTGTTTGTGTTGCCAAGTGTTTGCATGCTAATTTGATTAATTAATTAAACTTGGCTAATTAATCAATCAATCAATCACAAGGGGTCAATTCGTTTTTGGCCTATCATCTCATAAAAGAGAGACAGAAGCTCGTCCTTGGACACAGTCCTCAGATGCTGACAAGTGAGGTAGCCAGGATGCGCTACCCACGGAATGTGTAGTATCTCAAATACAAGATTCGAAGTGAC
Source organism: Quercus ilex subsp. ballota (assembly GCA_032727855.1). Classification (NCBI taxonomy): domain Eukaryota; kingdom Viridiplantae; phylum Streptophyta; class Magnoliopsida; order Fagales; family Fagaceae; genus Quercus; species Quercus ilex. The sequence goes on from CM064911.1 coordinate 76,876,841, forward strand.
TACGATACGTGTACCTCTGAGTGTCATAGCAAACTAAGGTACAGAGGTATCAATACCGTGCATATTGGAGTAAAACTCTTGTATGATCACGACGGGACACCTCAAGGGTATCTTATAAAGAGATTCCCATCCTCAAGTGTGAATGAAATCGGGTAGAGAAGCATCGGAGAAGTCCAATAGAATCCTTATGGGCCTTCTCATCACGGAATTGAACATGAAGAGAGGGAAGATCAAAAGAAGATGAAGACCCAGAACAAAAAGGGTTTTGAGTCATAGTAGATTTGCACTTGGGTGCCATACGCAGTCTATCTGAGAGAAAGAGAGAGAGAGAGAGAGAGAGAGAGAGGGAGGGAGGGAGAGAGAGATAGAACACATCACAATAGTGTACAAAGAAAGAAAAGAAAAGGTACGGATGCATGAAATATGCATGAACATGTGACGTGCTAAAAATAATTGCATCATGGGTTCAACCCAATCCAAACCTACCAGCACACAATTTTCAACATTCAAGCATACATCTAAATGCATGAAACACTGTGAAAATGCTAATGGAATTCAATGCATGATCATACATCATCAAATAAACAACACCCAACCCAAAAATTTTACAAAAATCTCAAAATTTTTCAAAAACCCAAAAAGTTTCATGTAAAACCCGAAAACCTAGGTCTAATGCATGAAATGCATGAGAAAAGAGGGATTTGAAGTTCACACCACAAGATTGAAGCTTGATTAGGCCAAAAACTTGAAAGGAGTGGAGATTAGAGTGAGAGAACAGTGTTTGGAGGGAGAGAAAATATTTTCCATCGAAAGAGAGAAGTGAAAAATGAAATTAGATTTCACGATGAAGATATATAAAGAAATCGTAGCTCGGTGGATCAAGGAGATGTCGAGATCTGTCGAGCACTAAATCCCAACAGATATGAATCTGTCGAGGTGCTATCAAGAATCTGTCAACAGCAAAAGTGCCTCGATAGTGCTATTCTCAAAAAGGAAATGCCTTGTGTTGAATGAGTCTAGGAAGAAGCTCATAAGCAGTGTTTGCACTCTGAACAACTGCTATGAATTGGTACCTGATGCTGATATTGTGTGCAATAACATTCGTTTGCCAAATGAAGACCTATGGCACCAAAGGATAAGACATGCTAGCTACAAACATCTGTCAATTGTATCTAAGCATGAATCAGTTTTGGGGATACCAAAGCTCAGCAGAGTGAACAATGTTTTGTGTGGACTATGTCAGCTTAGGAAAAAGACAAAAGCAAAACATCCAGGCATTCATACATCAACTATATCTAGACCTTTGGAGCTACTACATTTGGATCTCATGGGTCCAACTAGAACCGAGTCTCTTGGAGATAAAAGATATATCATGGTTGTGGTAGATGATTTCACCAGGTATACTTGGGTCATTCTTCTAAGATCCAAGTCAGATGCTCTGAGCACATTGAATTCTTGTCTATAAGATTGCAAAATGAGAAGAACTTGAAGATTGATCAAATTAAAAGTGATCATGGTAAAGAATTCGAGAACTCATACATGGAATCCATTTGCACTGGATCAAGTGTATCTCAAGAATTCTCTACTCCTATTACTTCTTAGCAAAATGGTGTAGAGAAAGAAAGAACAGAGTCATTCAAGAGATGGCTAGAGCCATGTTACATATGAAGGATGTGGCTAGAAATTTATGGAGAGAAGTTGTCAACACTGCATGTCATACGATTAACAGGGTGTATTTCAGACCCGGTACCAAGAAGACTCCCTATGAGTTGTGGAAGGGAAGAAAGCCAAATAGGAAGTATTTCAACTTGCTTCATCCTTAAGGATAGAGAGAATGTGAGAAAATTTGACTCCCAAAGCGATGAAGGAATATTTTTGGGATACTCCTCCATTAGCGAAGCTTATCAGGTGTACAACAAAAGAACCAAGAAGGTAATGGAAACAGTCAATGTTGTTATTAATGAAGCTTCAAAATTTGGTTCTGAGAAAATTAGTGAGGAGATAGCTAAGGAAATTCTTCCTCCCGAGCCTAAGGTTGTTCAAGAAATAATTGATCAAGAGCCCGTATCTCCAAGTACTCTAAGTGTTGTACAAGTCCCTGCATATATTCCTACATCACTTGATTTTGAATATTGTGAAGAGAAAGGACCTTCCTCAAGGATCAAAATGAATCGCCCTCCTGAAGTTATTGTGGGAAATATGAATGAACTTACACTAAGAAAGAGTATAGTTGATAAATGTGTTGCTAACTTTGTGTCTTATTGTTGCTATTTGTCACAGGTTGAATCAACCAAATTGGAGGATGCTCTCCAGGATGAAAGTTAGGTTAAGGCCATGCATGATGAACTGCTTCAGTTTCAAAGGAATGATGTCTGGACCCTAGTACCTAGACCAGAAGGAGAGCACATCATTGGCACAAAGTGGATATTTAGCAACAAAACAAATGAGGAGGGAAATGTAATCTGCAACAAGGCTCGTCATGTGGCTTAAGGATACTCTCAAGTGGAAGGAGTAGATTTTGATGGGACATTTGCTTCTGTAGCTCGTATGGAATCCATTAGGGTTATCCTGGCCCTGGCTTGTCACTTGAAGTTCAAGCTTTACCAAATGGATGTAAAGATTGCATTCTTGATCAGATTCCAAAGGATTCATTAATCCACACTTTTCAGATCATGTATTATACCTCAAGAAGGCACTCCATGGATGAAAGCAAGAACCCAAAGCTTGGTATGACCTGCTTACACAATATTTGGTCTCACATGGTTTCACAAGAGGACAAGTTTATCAAACACTCTTTATCAAAAGGGAAGATGGCGAGTTGATAGTTGCTCAAGTCTATGTTGATGATATCATCTTCAGATCTACAAAGGATGAACTTGCTCATAATTTCTCCAAATTCATGCAAGCCAAGTTCGAGATGAGCATGATAGGAGAGTTAAATCACTTCCTTGGATTGCAGATCCATCAGCAAGAGTCAGGTATATTCGTATCTCAATCAAAATATGCTAAAAATCTTGTGAAAAATGTTTAATTTGGAATCTGCTAGTTCTGTTAGAACCCCCATGAGCCCAAATGTTAAACTCACTGTTGATTTGTTAGGAAAAAGTGTTGATTCTTCTCTATACAGAAGCATGATAGGTAGTCTTCTTTACCTTACTGCTAATAGACCTAACATTAGTTACAGTGTGGGAGTGAGTGCTGGATATCAGGCAAATCCCAAAGAGTCTCATATGATTGCTTTGAAAAAAATCATAAAGTATGTCAAATCCATAGCCGATTTTGGTGTGTGGTATAGCAAGGACACCAATTATGTCTTAGCTAGGTATTCTGATTCTGACTGGGTTAGGAATGCCGATGATAGAAAGAGTACTTCGGGGGGTTGTTTTTATGTGGGTAATAATCTTGTCTCCTGGATGAGTAAAAAGTAGAATTCCATCTCATTATCCACTGCTGAGACTGAATACATCACTATTAGTAGGTGCTGCACCTAACTTCTATGGATGCAAAAACTCCTCTTTGATTATGGTATTCATCAAGAACATCTTACCATCTATTGTGACAATACTAGTGCCATACACATCTCTAAGAATCCTGTTCAACATTATAAAGTTGTTATTTACAATTATGTATTTTATTGGCTTATATTCCGTGCCAAATTTGATTGTAATTTTATTCAATCTTTTGTATCCTATATTTATTATGGGATTTGATTGTAAAGGTTGTGTGTTAGAGAGAGAGAGTGTGAAGACTTAAACAATTAAAGACTGAAGAGTTTTCACAGGTAGCTCGTGACCAAGCATCACGCGAAGTGACTCGTGTGACCTGTACATGTTGGAATGCAAAAAGTTAGGCTAGGATGGAGACAGCTATGTTTCGCGAGTATCTCGTGGGTAAGGCCTTCCCGCTAGACATTCTGTTTTGCCAGACTATCCATTCTGATACACACTTTCTGTGCCTATACTATACATACCCACATTATCCACAAATGTTGAAGAGTGCTTCTGAGAGAAAACCCTAGCCAAACACCTTGAGAGTTAGAGATTGTTATACCTACAATCCTCTACACATTTGCTTGCGGAATTTCCTCAACTCCTACCTCTCCATTTCCATACCATTGAGAGGTTGATAGCTCAAACACTCACCACACCCTTTTAGAGTGTCAAGTGAAGTTTTGGTGTTGCTGGGAAGCATTGGAAGAAGCCAAGGGTGGCAGATGCAACATGGAGCTTGTTGTGAGATCTGGAGAACTAGATAAGATACGGTTCCAAGAAGCCTTGTTGGAGTAGGAGCTTGGAGGGCTTAGGTACATCGGGTAGATTAGGCTTGGAGGGTCTCTTACTAACCCATGTATCCCAATTGATTGTTTAGTGGATCGATTTCTGCTTTGAGGGCAGCGGAGAGATTTTTCACCGAGTTCTTTGATTTCCTCTTTGATAACACATCGGTGTGTTATCTTGTATTTGCATCTTTCTTCCCTAGTCTTTTACATTCTATTTTACTACTGTGTTGCTTTGATTATGGATTAGAGTAGCTTGTTTGTTTATCCATTCGCTTTTACACTATTCTGCACTTAGTATTAAGTTAGTGTAAAATCCATCGAGCCGTAACTTTAATTTGGGGGTCTAAACAGCTCTTGTGTTTTCAACACATTTTCGAGCTTTCAAACATTCTCGAACAAAACATATAAAGTTTCAACACCACTTCATTCAGGAGCTTATTGAAGATGGCACACTCACTCTTGAGTTCATTAACATTGATGATCTAAAGGCTGATTTTTTCACTAAGCCTCTTGATAGCAAACAGTTTGAATTCCAACGCCAAAACATTGGTGTAATATCCATGGAGTGATCTCTCCTCCTTCTCCTCTTTCCTAATGCATTTGCATCTAGTTTTATTCTCTGTATTGTTTAACATGTTTTTGTTTATTTGTTTTCAGTTTTAGTTTTATTTGTTTTTCATAAAAATAAATATAAAAAATTGGAAAATCAGATAATACAAAAACAGTATGTGTTTTGTGTACATTGGTACTTGTGTACCTTGGATGGCCATTGAAACAAAGTTTTCTAAACTTTGTATCTTTTGTAGCTTAGATGAGCATCTCAATGCACAACTAAGCAAGTGAGCTTTGTGGCGCCTGTTTGTGATGAGTACGATTAAGTAATCTCTTATACTTAACACTCATATCACTCTTTTTGACAGGAAGGACTAAAAAATTCTAAGAGAGATGCATAAATAACCATCTCACCATTAAAGCCCGCCAATCATGAATAACATCTGTGTGCTTCAGCATAGCAAAATTGTGATGTTTTTGGCTTAACATAATTGGGTATTTTTTTTTCTCTCTCTTATATGCCCATGCATGATATGTTCAAAAAAAAAAACAAAAAGAATCAAAATGCTTTTAAATATGGTTGTAAGCATGTTTCTAGGAGATGTGGGAATTATAGGATGTACCTCGAAGGTGATAGTACCCATCAAGCAATTATGATTGTGTGAGAGTAAAATTTATTTTCTCATATCTCAAATCATCATAACATGAGATACTTATGCACTTTTGTTATGTTTTTACACAAAACATGCAAAATTGTTTGCTACTTTTGATACATGTGCATGTACAATGTGATTTAGCCATCACAAGGAATACATGTGTTAATGTATACTCACTAGACTGTCTTAACTTGTTTTTGAAATATAAAATTGGTTAGACTTTTTTAGTGTGTGAGTGTTTTGGATCATGAATGCTTTGCATCTTCTTGTTGAGAGATGTTTTTAAAAGCTTAACATGTTGATTGGATCTATGGTTGAGTAGCTTGCTTGCTTGCATTTATCTCTATGTGTTTTTCCTCTCTTTGAAAAACTGCTTTTTATCAATCTCAATAGCTTCTCGACAGATTCTCGATAGCTTTATATCTATCAAGCCTCTTGGACTTCTTTTCTCGATAGATCTTATCGCATATTCAATCCATTAAGCTATCTAAAATTTGTCTCAATAGCTTCTCGACAGATTCTCGATCCACCGAGAAAGTTTCTTTCTGGCCAATAGATTCTCGACAGAATCTCAATGCATCGAGGTGATTTTGCTGTCGATAGATTCTCGATAGCACCTCGAAAGATTCATATCAGCCGAGATTTAGTGCTCAGTAGATCTTAACAAATCCTCGATCCATCGAGCTACGATTTCTATATATATGTTGAGTGCGAAATTAGACTTTTTTTTTTCACTTTTCTCTCTCGACTGAAAAGTTTTTCTCTCGACCTAAACACTTTTTTCTCACTCCAAACCTTATACCCACTTGATTTTCGGCCTAATCTTGTCTCAAATCACTTGGTATGTTTCTCTAATCCCTTTTTTCTCATGCATTTAGACCTAGGTTTTGGGTTTTCTTGAAACTTTTGGGTTGGGTGTTGCTTATTTGATGCTATATGATCATGCATTGCATTCCATTTGCATTTTCACAATGATTCATGCATTATAGGTGTGTTGATTAATATGTGAATTGTGTGCTGTTAGGTATGGATTGGGTTGAACCCATGATGTATTTATTTTTAGCATGTCACATATTCATGCACTTTTTCATGCATATGTACCCTTTCTTTTCTCTACATCTGTTTTGGGTTATGTTGCTGTGTTTTTGTTTTTCTCCCTCTCGCTCTCTCTCGTATAGACTATGCATGGCACCCAAGCACAAATCTACTCCGTCTCAGAACCCTCTACGCTCCGAGACATCTTCTTCTGATCCTACTCCGACTCACATCCAATTCCGTGATGAGAAGGCCCAAAAGGACTTCTCGGAGAACTTTTCTAAATGTGGCATTCATCCTAAGCGCCACGTGTTTCTATTGGACTTTTCCAATACTGCTCTACCCAGTGTCATTCACACTCGAGGATGGGAATCTCTCTGTGAGATACCTTTAAGTTGTCCTATCGTGGTCCTACAGGATTTTTACTCCAATATGCATGGTTTCAATACCACTGTGCCTCGATTTGTTACGTATGTTAGAGGTACACGTATTGTAGTCACTCTGGATCTTGTATCCGAGATACTAGACATTCCGTGGGTAGCGCATCCTGACTACCCCACTCATCAGCGTTTGAGGACTGTGTCCAAAGACGAGCTCATTTCTCACTTTTGTGAGAAACCTTAATATGGGGTGGTTGTCACACCCAAACCCCAAAGAGTCCAAAGCATGAGAAAGACGTCTCAAAGTACCTGTAGATTTTTCCTTTTTGATAATCCATTCCACAAAAATCATATCAAGTACCAACATCAAGAATTATCATAATAATTCCATTGAATATACTCTCAAAGTAAGTCAGAGCTCTAAGCAATAATTACAAGGACCATTGGCCACAAAAGAATAGTGGTCTAAATAAATAATTACATATCATCAGCTTGTCCCATCAGTGGGAATAACGTCACAAACACTATAATCCTATTCTAAGATGTACATCATCTAAAATCTCCATTACAAAAGTTTAGCCTCCATCATTAGTTAGTCTAACTACTGTTAGCTACCAAAAAGTTGTCTCAAAAGATTGTTGCCTACTCTGAAAAGTTTATAAAATAATGGAATGAGACAGAGCCCAGGAAGTAGCATAATTAATGGGGGTGGGGGAAATGCAAGTTTCATCTTCAATAATAATAACATGACAAGAATGATTTAATAATGAAATACAAGTTTCTCAAAGTAAATACCTTGAAACTATATACTATGATCTGTGAGCACTAACAATATAATTTTCACAAATATACCATACTACCACATAGACCGGTCAGGAAATCCACCCATTCACAACTGGCATGATATTGTCCTCTCTGGTATGCAGACTATTGACCCCATGGACAACAGCGTCACCCACACCCTCAAGGTTTTTCTCTCCCACCATAGGCAACAGAGAGAGCGCGTTAAATAGGACCTCTCTTGCATGTGGTCGCCTGGCCCCATGGGTAGCAACCTTACTCACACATAATCATGGAACATCTTCCCCCATGGGCAACAGGGAAGAACGCGTCATCCAAAGTGAAAGGGCACTGACCTGGATCTGATTCCGTTGTCACAAAGACTATGGAAACCAAACCGGGTGATCACAGGGAAATCACACATCGCATGGTGTTAAAAACCACATAAGCTCACAGGTTTCATTACTTTGAAACATAGTTTATATCCAGGTAGTTTCAGAAAAACCTTAAATAATCTAATTTCTACAAAGTTTGTAAGGTTTTCAACTTCATTCTTGTCAAGAGATTTTCTATCAATTTCCCAAATAATACAAGACAAGATAAGCATCTTTAAATTTTTCAACATACCATAAAATCAATGATTTTCTTATCAAAGATTAGATAAAAGATGCTCATTTTTTCATATCAACAATTTATGCATTTCCCCAAATGCAATACCAAATATGATGCAGTTTTCATATATAATAATATATAATAGGGTCACAACACAATACTTTTAAGAAAACATATATCCATATATAATTTTCCAAAATGTGTTTGACCCAAAAACAACATTTATAAAACATGGTTATTTTCCAAAAATCCCATTAAAAAGCTACTTACCTCGCAACCGCAAAAGCCTAATTCTCCAAGCTCCAAGGAGATTAGCTAGAACCTAAACAATATCAAGTAAACCTATCACAATAAGCATAGAGCTTGAAATTGTATCTAGCTACAATTTAGGAATTGCCAAGTGAGCATTTAATTAGGCAAGCCTAGTATTTAACCTCATCAATAATAATAAATTCCACTTCCAACGTTTCTCAACAAATTGCTTCACAAGGCATAAACTCCAATTTATAAAGTTAACACATTTAATATCATCTCCAACATCATGACTAGCTTCCATAAAATTTACACTACATCATTAAGAGACCCATGAAAGCAAAATCAAAATATTCTCCAAGACAAGAAATTTAGGATTTCAACTAACTCCAAATAAACCCATTGGCAATGGAAAAATTAGATTTACTAGCCATCACATTTTAAAACTCAAGACCCCTAAATTTTCCACCATAAATAAACCTTAGGCAGTCATCATTAGCACAAACCATATACCCACTCATCAAATAATTCCACCAATACAAAACCCATACATAAAAACACATAAATATCACTTCCAATGCTCACAAATCACATGGGTAACATTATTAAAGCTTGGATAAAAATATAACCTCAAGCAATATATAAAACCCACCAAAAAGATTAGAAAATTTTACCTAAAAAAAAAAGGATGAAGATGTTTAGGGGTTCCTAAGGATTTTTCCGGTGATCTTGCTAGAAAAATGATGGTGAGATGGTGTAGTTTGGAGTGGAGTCTGGTGGGTGAGTGTGGAAGTGAGTGTGTTTAAGTAAAGAGAAAAGAAAGAAAATGAAAGGAAGAAAAGAGATGTAAGGAGTCGGTCAAAAAGGAGATAAGATGGAGTGAATTGTGTGGTGGGTAGTAAGGTTAGGTGGGGCACGTGGGAACCCAAAAAAAAATCTGATCTTGAACTTTTTTTTTTTTTTTTTTTTTTTGATTGCTGATTGGAATGTTACATTCTTCCCCTCATATAAAAATTTCATCCTCGAAATTTTACGTACCTTGATTCAGAAAAAGGCATGGGTATCTCGACAACATATCATCCTCACGCTCCCAAGATGCCTCTTTCACTGAATGATTCTTCCAAAGCACCTTTACCCAAGATATTGTTCTATTGCGTTTAACTTGCTCATCCAAAATCACTACCAGAACTTCTTCATATGATAATCTGTTGGGATTAGTGCCCTAGAATCCTATTGTATGATGCTATGTATGATATTATATATGACATGATGTATGACATAATATTGTAATTAATAAAGTTGTTTTATTATTATCTAAAATAATGGTAAGATGAATATTCGGACATTATCATATAGTCCATGGATGCATAGCATGTGATTTATGTGAAAAGTCACAGAAGATATAAATCACAAGTTCTTTGTAAACTCAGAATTTTAATTCGTAGTCGGTGATGAAATTGAGCATTTCATCTGCGAAGACTACAACATGTCAACTAAGATGATTTGTCTTGATCATGGAAGTGGTGACTTCTAGTTGATATGTTGATATGTTTTAAGAGTTAAGATATATTGAACTGGACCGCTGTGAGATTTATTATTCTCCTAATGACTGTCAATTGAATAATAAATCTCACGACTTATATTTACATGAACTCTTAATCCTGAGAGGATAATGGACCTGATCATGAAGTGTAGCTTGCTTTGATATATCAGGAGTAAGATTTAAAGTAACGATCAAAACCTCAGTATGTTGGGCAGCGACATTTAGTGCTGATGGAACATATATTCTCAAGATGGAATTCATAGTCTCTTAACAGAGATACAAAATATTCCCTTGAGATAATCTAATGGGTTTGTTATTGAGAATGTTAGGCCTAACTACTTTAGTAAATAGTTACTAAAGTATATATTTATGAAATTGGATTTCATAAATATATGATGAATAACTTAAAGGATTAAACCGGATACTCAAGGATTAAGATGTAGTAATTTACAAAGTGACAGTCTACTTTCATGACTTTGTATTACTACGAATATTTTATGAAGAGGTTGCATGTATAATAAAGTATTGGGATAAAATTTATTAATAAGGCCTAGAATGCAATTATATTTATATTGTGATATTAAATATAATTAATGGTAACTTTGGACTTGTCAAGAGTTGACAGAAAAGCCCAAGGCCCATTGGAGCTAGTGTCTTATTGGTCCCTTTTGATCCCAATCCAAGCCACATACTAAAGCCCAATTGGAAAGCCCAATAGGCCAGCCCAATTAGATAATCAGTTAAATATAAAGGGAGACACATACATAATTTTTATTAAGACAAAAAAGAGAGACACTATTGTGAAATGGTGTGTATGTGTGAGTGAAGCCACTCGATTATTCTCCCTTGGAAACTGATTGAGAGACCACACATCTTGGGCGTTAGTGGAATTAGAGTGAAGATTGAAAGTGTTCTTGAGAACTTCTGATCTTTGGTTTTGAAATTCACTGCACCAAGGTACACTCTCTTGTTCTATATTCTGAAACTTACATAATGCATGTTATCAATTTTGAATGAAGTAGATCCGTTAATTTTCCGCTACGTACATGTATATTTCCAACAAAATCATCTCTAATCTGAAGAGGCTCATAGCTCAAAACATGTGAAGGATCAGGAATGTATTTCCTTAGCATAGACTCATGGAAGACATTATGAATTCCTAACAAGGCCGGTGGTATGGCAATTCTTTATGCAACCTCGCCCACTCTCTCTAAGACCTCAAAAGGCCCTACAAACGTAGGGCTTAACTTACCCTTTTTGCCAAATCTCATTACCCCTTTCATAGGTGCAACCCATAGGAAAACTTTATCTCCAATTTCAAGTTCCAAAGCCTTCCTTTTAATATCATAATAGCTCTTATGTCTACTTTGAGCAGCTTGTAGTCGATCACGAATCATATTTACCTTTTCACAAGACCTCTGAGTAATCTCTGGCCCCAAGATTTTTCGTTCTCCCACCTCATCCCAACAAATTGGGGATCTACACTTTCTCCTATACAAAGCCTCATAAGGTGCTGCTTTAATACTTGAATGGTAACTATTATTGTAAGCAAACTCTACCAAAGGTAAGTGACTAGCCCAACTCCCTTTAAAATCCAAAACACATGCTCTCAACATATCTTCTAGAGTTTGAATAGTCCTTTCAGATTGTCCATTTGCCTGAGGGTGGCAAGCTGTGCTAAAATCCAATCTAGTACACAATGCCTTTTGTACACCACCCCAAAAATGAGAAGTAAACCTTGGATCTCTATTTGAAACAACAGAAGCAGGTACTCTATGAAGTCTCACAATCTTATCAACATAGAGCTGAGCTAACTGATCAAGGGAGTAGTTCATCCGAATAGGGAGAAAATGAGCTAATTTTGTCATTCTATCAACAATCACCCAAATAGCATCATGACTCTTAGGAGATCTCGACAGTCCTAAAACAAAATCCATAGTGATTTTCTCCCACTTCCATTAGGGAATAGGAAGTGGTTGCAACAAACTTGAGGGTCGTTGGTGCAACACCTTAACTTGCTGACAAGTCAAACATTGCTCTACAAAGTGAGCAATCTCCCTTTTCATATTATTCCACCAAAATTTTTCACGAAGATCATGGTACATCTTTGTACTACCTAGATGTATTGTATATGGGGAATAATGGGCCTCCTCTAGAATCTCCTTTTTAATCAATGAATCATTTGGCACACAAAGTCTACTCCTAAATCTCAAAGCACCATCCCCAGAGATAGAAAAATTGGATTTCTTTCCACTACGCACCTCATCCATGATTTTCTTTAAATGTAGGTCATCGGCCTATGACAATTTAATTCTTTCCACCAAAGTTGGTTGAACACTCAAACTAGCCAAGTAGGCCTCAGAATGGCCCATAACAACCTCAATCTCCATCCTTTCAAGATCCCAAATAATTTCCTTTCGAGTGGTTAGCAAAGTAGCTGAAAAACTTGAAGGCTTTCTACTAAGAGCATCAGCTACAACATTAGCCTTACCAGGATGATAGTTAATAGAACAATCGTTATCCTTAACCAGTTCCAACCATCTTTGTTGCCTCATATTTAACTCCTTCTGGGTAAATAAATACTTTAAACTTTTATGATCAGTGAAAATCTCGCATCTTTCCCAATACAAATAATGTCTCCAAATTTTCAAAGCAAAAACAACTGCAGCCAACTCCAAGTCATAAGTGGGGTAATTTTTCTCATAATTTTTCAACTGACGAGTGGCATAAGCCACAACCTTCCCATTTTGCATCAACACACAACCAAGTCCCTTATGAGAAGCGTCACTATAAATGACAAAACCCCATGTACCTGAAGGAATAGTTAACACTAGAGCTGTGATCAATCTCTGCTTTAGCTCTTAGAAGCTTTTCTCACATTCTTCCTTTCACTCAAATTTAACATTCTTCCGAGTAAGTTGTGTCAAAGGAGCCGCAATACAGGAAAATCCCTCTACAAATCTTCTATAGTAACCAACAAGGCCCAAGAAACTTCTAACCTCACTCACATTTGTGGGCCTAACCCAATTAACTACCACTTCTATCTTATTAGGATCCACTGTAATTCCATCCTTAGATATCACATGACCCAAAAATACTACTTGATTCAACTAGAATTCACACTTCTTCAGCTTAGCATATAACTTCCTTTCCCTTAGAATCTGTAAAACAATCCTCAAGTGTTCTTCATGCTCTTTTTGACTCTTAGAATAAATCAAAATATCATCAATGAACACAATGACAAATCGATCCAAGTACTCATGAAATACCCTATTCATCAAATCCATAAAAGCAGCAGGGGCATTAGTTAATCCAAACGGCATCACCAAAAATTCATAATGACCATAACTAGTCCGAAAGGCCGTCTTTGGTATATCCTCACCCTTAATCTTCAACTGGTGGTAACCAAAACGAAGATCAATCTTAGAAAAGACTTGTGCTCCTTGCAACTGATCAAATAGATCATCAATACGAGGCAAAGGATATTTATTCTTTATGGTGACTCTATTAAGCTCACGGTAATCAATACATAACCTCATAGACCCATCCATCTTCTTGACAAATAAAACCGGAGCTCCCCAAGGTGAGGCACTAGGGCGAATAAACCCTTTGTCTAGCAGTTCTACCAACTGCTCTTTAAGTTCTTTCAACTCTTGGGTGCCGTTCTATATGGTGCCTTAAAAATAGGTGCAGTACCTAGAAGGAGATCAATAGAGAACTCAATCTCACGATCCGGGGGCAACCCAAGTAGATCATCAGGAAAAACATCTGAAAATTCCCTCACAATGGGAATGTCTCCTATCTCCAATTCTCTACTTTGTAAATCCAGCACACTAGCAAGGAATCCTAGGCATCCCTTTCTAAGCAAGCGGTTTGCTTGTACGCATGATATCACACGAGGCATAAAAGGCAAACATGAAGCCTTAAATAGAAATTCTGATTCACCTAGAGGCCTAAACACCACCTCTTTCTCAAAACAATGCACACTAGCATGGTAAGAAGCCTACTAATCCATGCCCAAAATGACATCAAAATCATGCATATCTAACAACACAAAATTAGACAATAACTCTCTACCCTCAATACAAATAATACAAGACTTAAGCACAAGATTAGTCATTAAAGTATCACCAACAGGCGTAGAAACCGATAACTCAAAATTAAGTAGTTCGGGGCTCTTGTCATGATTTTTAGCAAATGCACAAGAAACAAAAGAATGCATAGAACCAAGATCAAAAAGAACTTTAGCATGTGCAGAGAACAAAGAAAGTATACCTGCCACCACTGTATCCGTGGCCTGAGCATCCTGAGTAGTCAAGGCATATACTCTACCTTGCACCTTCTTCCCATTGTCATTTCCCTTTGCAACTTGAGATGAGGAAGAGGAACCCGAGCCCTTATTGGGCAATCTCTAGCAAAGTGTTCGGGTTGCATACAAGTAAAGCAAATCTTAACCCCATCACAATTTTGTCCATCATGAAGTTTACCACAATGAGAGCAAGACTTCTTATCACCAGACTAAGGATAGGCACTCTTACTATGCCTAGAAGATTGTCCTCTATTACTCGAGTTTTTAAAGAATCATTTCTTATTCCCTTGACCCTTACCATTTTGAGAATTAAAGGGCCTTTGCTTCTTTTCACTCTCCTTGGAATTGGGGTTGTACTTAAAGTCTTCTTCAAGACTCATTGCCAGCTTCACAGCCTCAGTAAAAGTATCCATTCTAGAGGCTATAATGAGAGGGTGAATCCTACCATTAGGGCCTTCTCGAAACTTTTTCACTTTCCTGGACTTATCCGGAATCAAGTAAGGAGTAAAGTGAGAAAGCTCAACAAACTTTGTAGCATACTTCTCCATTTTCGTAGCTCCCTGAACCAAATCAAAAATTCTTTAGCCTTATAGTCCCTTACTACATCGGGGAAGTATGTCCCATTAAAAACTTCCTTAAACTTCTCCCAAGAAATGGGAATGACCCTTCCCAACTCCATCCTCAACAATTGCTCAGTGCTTGACCACCATCTTTCAGCAAAACCCTAAAGAGCAAAAGTGGCATACATCACCTTCTCAGCATCAATGCATTCAAGGGCTCTTAGTAATTTTTCGATCTTTAGCAGCCAATTCTCTGCTGCCCTAGGATCAGGCTCTCCATCAAATGTTGGAGGGTTTTGCTTATGGAACTCCCTAAAAGTGCAACCCTCCCTCCTATGCTCACCACCCTGGACTACTCTAGCAATTGTAGCAAAAATCCTATCTACCACTGCCACCTCATCAATCCCACCACCATCAGGAGTGACAGATCTCTCACACTCTTGGCGTTGCCTATAGCCATGCTCTGAAGCTATAACCTCATCCACATGCCTTACTTTACGTGCTTTCTTTTTAGGAGGCATAATATACCAAGGTACTTATACCTATACCCAAGAAACAAGCAAGGAAATCACAAGGCAACATAGAAGGTTAACATAGAAAAGATAGATAAGGAAAAAGGAATAGCAGGTGGAAGCTGAAACAAAGGTACAAAATAAAGAATTCATCAAACTCCTAATGCTCTGACTTAGATAAAAAAAAATTCCTATTTTCAAAGTCTACAGAATCATAACCTAAGCTCTGATACCATAACTGTCACACCCGAAACCCCAAAGGATCCAAAGCAGGAGAAAGACGTCTCAAAGTACCCGTAGATTTTTCCATTTTGACAATCCAATCCACAAAAATCATATCAAGTACCAACATCAAGAATTATCATAATAATTCCATTGAATATACTCTCAAAGTAAATCAGAGCTCTAAGCAATAATTACAAGGACTACTGGCCACAAAAGAATAGGGGTCTGAATAAATAATTACATATCATCAGTCTATCCCATCAGTGGGAATAATGTCACAACCACTATAATATACAAAAGAATGAGTCAAGCCTATTCTAAGATGTACATCATCTAAAATCTCCATTACAAAAGTTCAGTCTCCATTAGTAGTTAGTCTAATTACTGTTAGCCACCAAAAAGCTGTCTCAAAAGATTCTTGCCTACTTTGAAAAGTTTATAAAATAATGGAATGAGACAGAACCAAGTAAGTAGCATAATTAATGGGAGTGGGGGAAATGCAAGTTTCATCTTCAATAATAATAATATGACATGAATGATTTAATAATGAAATACAAGTTTCTCAAAGTAAATACCTTGAAACGATATACTATGATCTGTGAGCACTAACAATATAATTTGACAAATATACCATACTACCACATAGACCGGTCAGGGGATCCACACATTCACAACGCGCATGATAATTGTCCTCTCTAGTACGCAGACTCTTGGCCCTATGGACAGCAGCCTCACCCATACCCTCAAGGTTTTTCTCTCCCCCCATGGGCAACAGAGAGAGCGCATCAACCTCTCTTGCATGTGGTTTCTTGGCCCTATGGGCAATAGCCTCACCCACACACAATCAAGGAATCTCTTCCCCCCATGGGCAACAGGGAAGAACACGTCGTCCAAAGTGAAAGGGCATTAACCTGGATCTTGAAGATCTTATCGATGTTTCTATGTGAAGCTACTGCAAATCAACTGCAACAATTAAAAGGTTGTTGTGGAGTTAGTGATGTACTAGGATTCTTGCAAAGGAATAAGCCATGTACTGGGATTCGCGCATCGATTAGTTAGTCACGTACTGGGAGCCGTGCATTAAAAATGAGAGTTTGTCACTACTAAACAAGTCCAATTGTGTATTGGGGTAAGGGTTCAATTGTAGTTTGGTATAAGGTACTGGGATTCATTTTCTTGTAACCGCTTGTTGTGATAATAGTGGATTCTCGGGAGTGGTGATCTTAAATTCACCCGGTGGGGTTTTGCCTTGGTGGTTTTCCCCATTCGTAAACAAATCACCGTGTCAACTTTATTTTCCGCTCCATATTAACTTAGTTGGTGATTTGTTGTACTACCACATGTTTTGCATGTTAATTGGATTAATTAATAAACTTGGCTAATTAGTCAAATAATTTATCACAAGGGGTTAATACATTGTTGGCCTATCAACACCCCTTGCTCGGCCTTTGCTAAAGGTTCGAGGTTTCTTAATATAGTGATGACTTTCATTCTACATCCTTTGTCTCACTATAACTCTATCACAGAGCCCCGTGCTCAATTTTTGTTATCCCTCTTAGAGCACATTTCTATTGACTTCCCCTCTCATCCCTTGTAGATGTCTATAAGGATACGGCGACTCGTGATAAGCTCATTTTTCCTTCGGCTATCACGCGGATCATTCGCCATTTCTCTGTCTCCTATCCCGAGTCGGACCACTTCTCTGTCATATGTGCCATAGATGCTGCTACCATTAAACGGAGCAAGGCGCAGCTTCGACCGAGGCAGACCGGGACGACGATTCCTCCAGCTTCTTCAGCTCTATCCATATCTACTCCTTTTTCTTCAGCAGGTGGTGTGACTCTTGATGCGATTATGGCACAGCTTCAGCACATGGATGCTCGCCTTGACACTCTCAGCGATGAGTTGTGTCAAGTGAACACCTGTGTCAGTCGTATTACACAACGACCGGCTCGCCTTGGTGGCTTCATTGCTTCTCCTACTCCTTCTCTAAAGACTTCTGAGGATGAGGACAATAATGGTGATACTGATGCTACGATGCTGAGGATGATGGTGCTAGCTCTTCCAGCGATGATAAGATGATTGCTTGAGTTACTTACCTTTTGTCATTCATGACAAAAAAAGGGAGTAGTTTTGGGATGAGAGTAGTCATGTATTTAGAGGGAGAGTTAGTACTTAGGAGATTTATGTTGGGGAGTGTCTATATTTTGAGGGATGTAGTGAGGACTTATGTATCTTTTCTTTTCTTTCTTTTTTAGATACTTTGTTCATGTACCTTTGGTCTTGTGACCACTTTGTGATAGCAAATCTTGTACTTTTTTGATGATATATATATGATGAGGTTGTTATTACAGTTTTTTCACCTATCTCTTCATGTGTTGTTTCTTTTCTCTCTTTATGCACATGCTACTTATATATTGTATACAATCTTTTATTTCTATTTCACACTAAGATGTCTTGATGAGTTTTGTTTAAAGTGTTTCAGAAATACAAGTTGTCAAAGTCTTCCTTGCCATGAACTCTCTTCTCGCAAAGTTTTTCAAGAGTTTGTGTTAGAATAGATTTTATTGTATTCAACAAGTGAATATGAATTGAGTGATTTATTACTTCTCTCATATGTTCATTTGTTTGTTGTGGTTTTGTCACGGATTGCCAAAGGGGGAGATTGTTAGGACATATGTGATTCATGTTAGGAACATATGTCATCATGTATTGGCTAATCCTTTGACAAAACGCACTTTACTTGTATTTGGGTAGATCTAGGATGTGTTTAAGGCCATGCAAGGAATGAGGTTTCAAGTTCAAGTGTTAAAGCCATGCAAGTCTATCCAAGATTCAAGTGATGAAGTGTTGGATTTAAATCTCGACAGCTAGCTTGACAGCTAGTGTCTATCAGGGTTTAAAAGCTATCTAAGCCCGAAGCTTGACAGCTACTCGACAAATAGGGCATCTATAGAGAATTATAAATCAAATTTTCTGTTCTGATTTCATTCCAATCCATGAGTATGTATTTGGGCTTTCTTTTCTCACAACCCTATACATATATAAGGATTATTTTAAGGGTCGTCGCACTAAGCACAGTTGCACAAGTGTGAAGCAAATTATGACCAGAAATCTAGTTTGCCCTAGTTCTTCTTTCTCTTAAAGAAGTTGCTGTGTTTGTACACCGCAGGGTTTTGTGACCAAGCAACTTCGTGATCTTCATCGTGTGATCAACTGAAGAACTTTGCAACCAACATACTTCTCAAGTTGGTGATTAAGTCGCGTACTGGGATCTGCACATCAGATTGGTTAGTCACATACTAGAAGCCATGCATCAAAATGAGAGATTGTCACTACAGAACAAGTCTAATTGGGTATCAGGGTAAGGGTTCTACTGTAGGTTAGTATAAGGTACTGGGATTTCTTTTACTTCTAACCACTTGTTGTGATAATAGTGAATTCTCGGGAGTGGTGACCTTGAATTCACTTGGTGGGGTTTTTGCCTTGGAGGTTTTCCCCATTTGAAAACAAATCACCTTGTCAACTTTATTTTCAGCTGCATTTTACTTTACTTGGTGATTTGTTTGTGCTACCACGTACATTGCATGTTAATTTGATTAATTAATAAACTTAGCTAATTAATCAATTAATACATCACAAGGGGTCAATACATTTTGGCCTATCAATCCCTACCAGTGCTAAAATCCTCTGCTTCTCCGCCACTTTCTCTACAGGTAACCGTGGCTAAATTTTGCTTGTGTTGAAGAGGGATAAGATTGGGTTTTTAAAGTAAAAGTTGGGGTATTTTATGAAGATGCAAAATTGTACGAGGTTCTCTTATTTCTGCGTTTTGGTGTTGTGAGTCAAATGCACAGGCGGGTTTTTTTATATTCCATAATTGCGTTTTTATTTGGGAAGCATGGGAAGCAATATGGTCCCCACACCCATATCAGACTCTTAGGGATGCAGCGTGAGACCTGGACCAGCTGCATGCACGTCTTCAACGAATATATATATATATATATATATTCTTTTTTTTATAGTCGGCAATATCTCCCTTCTTATTTCTTTCTTCAATCCCAAGGTGCCCACGTATTCTTGGAAGTTGTAAAAAAGAAAAGATAGTAGCTCATTGTGAAGTGCAATCCTATTTTTTCAAAAATTGCCATGTTGCCACACCGCACCCTAATCCATGCAGGTGATTCCTAGGATTTTATTAACTTGCCAAACGCACAATAAATCTGATCAAACCGGTTTTTATCTATATGTGCATACTTTATCTACGTTTCACACTTTTATTTGATAATCTCTATGTTTAACACTGTATCTGTCATATTCGTGTGCACTTAATGTTCACTACACCAACGAGAAGTATTCTTTTTCACCCTTTCGTCTTTACCAATGAAGGTGACAATACAAGACTGTGCGCTTCTTCTTCTTCTTCTTTTTCTTCTTCTTTTTATTTATTTATTTTATTTTTTAAAATTTAATTTGTATATAGGAGTATTTTCTTGTTGCACATATAGACTGTTACACATCCCATTTTTGAACTGAACGATTTTCAAATTTAAAATCTTGATTTTAAGTCATGGTTTTAGTTTAAAAATAGTTTACGTATGTAAAATTGTGCCTAACAATTTGTGTGTAATAAATACAACCA
The DNA here is from genome assembly GCA_032727855.1 of Quercus ilex subsp. ballota. NCBI lineage: Eukaryota > Viridiplantae > Streptophyta > Magnoliopsida > Fagales > Fagaceae > Quercus > Quercus ilex. The sequence goes on from CM064911.1 coordinate 76,897,178, forward strand.
TATTGTTGCGTTTGGTACTGTTAGGACATATGTTATTCAATGTTAGGAACATATGTCAACATTTTATGTAGTTGGTTAATATTTTGACAAAATGCACTTTACCTGCAATTGGATAAATCTAGGATGTGTTTAATGCTTCAATAAATAAGGTTTTAAGTTCAAGTGTTAAAGCCATGCAAGTCTGTCCAAGAATCAAGTAAAGAAGTGTTGTACATTAAAACTCGACAGCTAGCTCAACAACTAGCATCTATTGAGGTTTAAAACCTGCTGAAGCTCGTGGCTCGACAGCTAGCTCGATCGATGGCTATCTATCGAGGTTTATGAAACTCAATTTTTCAAAGCTATTTTCATCCAATCTGTGAGTATATGTTTGGGCTTTCTTTTCTCACAACCCTAAACATATATAAGGATTATTTTAAGGGTCATAAAAGGTTACACAGTTGCACAAGTGCACAATTCCACAAGTGTGAAGAAGAGTGGAACTGGAAACCTAGTTTGCCCTAGTTCTTTTTTATCTTCAAGAAGTTGCTGTGTTTGTACACCATAGGGTTTTGTGACCAAGCAACTTCATGATCTTCATCATGTGATGAACAAAAGAACTTTGCGACCAACATCCTTCTCAAGTTGGTGATCAAGTCACGTACGGGGATCCGCATAATTGGTTAGTCACGTACTGAGAGTCGTGCACTGAAAAGGAGAGATTGTCACTACAAAACAAGTCCAATTGGGTATTAGGGTAAGGGTTCAACTGTAGGTTGGTATAAGGTACTGGGATTCCTTTACTTGTAACCGCTTGTTTTGATAATAGTGGACTCTTGGGAGTGGTGACCTTAAAATCGCCCGGTAGGGTTTTTGCTATGCAAGTTTTCCCCATTCGTACACAAATCACTTTGTCAATTTATTTTCTGCTACATTCTTTAGAGAATTGGTGATTTGTTTGTGCTACCACGCATCTTGCATGTTAATTTGATTAATTAATAAATTTGGCTAATTAATCAATTAATTCATCACAAGGGGTCAATACATTCTTGGCCAATCAAGTGGTATCAGAGCAGGCATACTCTAATTAGGTTTTAATCTTTGCTATGCGATCCATTGAACCCTGTTTGTCATGGATAGAGGACAGTCTCCTATTATACCTTCTTTATTTGATGGCACTAACTATGCATACTAGAAAGTACGCATGAGAGCTTTCTTGTAGTCTTTAGATGAAAAAGTGTGGCAAGCTGTGGAGATAGGCTTGACCAAGCCCACAAAAGCGCTGGCTGACTAGGATGATGCTAAGATCAAAGCGGCAAACTTCAACAACAAGGCATTGAATGCTCTATTCAGTGCTATCACGAATGAGGAGTTCAAGAAGATATCCTCTACTGAAACTGCTAAGGAAGCATGGACTATCCTCCAGACAACCTATGAAAGAAACAAGGCTGTCAAAGATTCAAAGCTTCAGAGGCTTACTACAAGTTTTGAAGAGATCAAGATGGAGAAGGATGAGTCATTTGATGAGTTCTATACCAAGATCAAGGACATAGTAAACTCAGCATTTAATCTTGGGGAAACCATTCCTGAACCCAAGATCGTGAGAAAGGTGCTCAAATCTCTACCCGAGAGATTTCATGCCAAGATCAACGTGATTGAGGAATCAAAGGATATTGACAAAATTCCTTTGACAAAGTTGGTTGGCAATCTGCAGACCTATGAGTTGGGTTCGACAAGGATCTAGAAATCGAGCAAGAGCAAGAGCAAGAGCATGGCATTGAAGGCCAAGAGCAGTGATACTGATGAGTCTTCTGATGATGAAGATTCTAAGATGAGGTCCTACATCACCAGGCAATTCAAGAAGTTTATGAAGAATGCCAATGCAAAGGGTTTCGACAAGGACCGTAGATAGTCGAATTCTTCTCAGTCTAAGAGCCAAGACAAAGGGAAGAAGGGTGCTAGGGATGGCGGTCTGTACACTGTTCCCTCAGGACCAAAGTGCTTTGGCTGTCAAGGTTTCGATCATATGAAATAAGAGTGCCCTACATATCTCAAGACCATTAGGAAGAGCAAAGCACTTGCTGCTACATTGAGTGACACTGAGCCTAAGGATAATTCTGATAATGAGGATGATGGAATCCTAAATGCCTTTACTGTCACTGTAAATCCTACTAAGAAGATTGTTGAAGATGTGGATGAAGAAGAGGAATTGGTGGAGTCTAAGTTTGAAGAGATGGATGAACAAGATGACATCCACACAGCCTATGCAAAGTTATACAAAGTCTCCGAAAAGCATGAGAAGTTGTATAGGTTGGCCACCAAGAAGCTTAGTGATGTGGAGCTTGAGCGAGAAGAAATCTCTACAAAGTTTGATGAAGCCAATCAGACTATTGGAGCACTGAGATTTGAGAATAATTTCTTGGTTGAGAAGACCAAGAAGCTTGAGGCAGAGCTATTCCAAGTCAAAGCTCAATTGGAAAGGATTTCAAGTGCTAAGCTCGATGAGATGCTCAGTCTTCAGAAATTGGCTTCCGATCGAACCGGTTTAGGGTATGATTTCTCTTCTCCTAGTATTGCTTCTACTAGTACCACTATTTTTGTTCCTCCTACTAATAACGTTGAATCTGAGAACAATGATGTTAAGAATGAATTAGCTAGTGAGAATGTAGACAAGGGTAAATCTACCTTAGGGGCACCCCCTAAGCTTGATAAGAAAGAGATTTTAAAAACCCTAGAACTAAGAAAGGAAACTCTCAAAAGCCAAAACAGAAAAAGCAACATTTCTGTCATCACTATGGAGTAGCTGGACATACTCGACCAAATTGCTATAAGTGGTTAGCCACTCAACAGAGCAACAGCATGATCGCGTCAGGAAACCAGAATCAGCTTCCATCCTTTTTTGCTCCTCTTGGAGATCTTCTCAAAGCCCTCATGTTCCTTTCGAACTTAAACGACTTTAACTCTTCCCCCTCACCACCGAATCAAGTGTTTGTTAAACAGAAAGGTTCTTCCAAGGTGTGGAAGGAAAAAAGCTCCAAGTGATTCTGTCACTTTTTCTCTCTCTTCCTTTCGTGTTTTTGTTTTTGCATTACTTGTGTTTTTTGCTTTCTAGTTTTGAGATGGTCTAGTTTTCTGCATTGCTTTATTTTTGTTCAACATGTTTTTGGTTGTTTTCTTTTCATTTTGCTTTATTTTGTTTTTCATATAAAAATAAAATAAAATAATTTGAAATTTTGAAAAAATACAAAAACAGTGTGTGTTTGTGTACATTGGTACTTGTGTACCTTGGATGGCTATTGAAACAAAATTTTCTAAACTTTGTATCTTTTGTAGCTTAGATGAGCATCTCCATGGACAACTAACCGAGTGAGCTTTGTGGCTCATGTTTGTGATGAGTAAGATTAAGTAATCTCTTGTACTTAACACTCGTATCACTCTTTTTGATGGGAAGGACTAGAAAATCCTAAGAGAAAGGCATAAATAATCATCTCGCCACTGTTGCTCACCAATCATGAAATGACATCTGTATGCTTTGGCATAGCAAAAGTGCAATGTCAAAAGCTTAACATCATTGGGTATTTCTTTTCTCTCTATTATATGCCCATGCATGATTTGCTTAACAAAAGAAAAATATGCAAAGAAAAATAAAAGCAAAAAGAATAAAAATGCTTTATATATGATTGCAAGTATGTATTCTAGGAGATGTGGGAGTAATAGGATGTATCTCGAAGGTGATAGTCCCCATCAAACAGTTATGATTGTGTGTGAGTTAATGTAATTTTCTCATATCTCAAATCGTTATAATATGTAGACATTTATGCAATCTTGCGATGTTTTTCACACACAACATGCAATATCCTTTGCTACCTTTGATACATGTGTAGGTACAATGTGATTTGGCCATCACAAGGAATACTTGTGTTTATGTATTCTCACTAAGCTCTCTTGACTTGTTTTTGAAATGTAAAATTGGTTAGATTTGTTGTGTGTGTGTGTGCGTGTGTGTGTTTTAGATATAATGCCCATCATTTTTATTATTGAGAGATGATTTTGAGAGCTTAAAATATTGATTGGATCTGTGTCTGAGGAGCATGCTTGATTGCATTCATATCTATGTTTTATCTTCCTTGAAAAACTGTTTTTAAGCAATATCGATAGCTTCTCGATAGCTCTCGACAATTAAGCTATCTATCGAGACCCTTCAGTTTTTCTTTATCGCATTCTCGATAGCTCTCAATAGCTAGTTCGATCAATCGAGAAACTTTATGTCTCCTCGATAGCTGCTCAATAGCTAACTCGATCCATCGAGCTTTGTTGAGAAAACCTCTTGTTTGATCCTCGATAGCTCCTCGTTAGCTCTTCGATCGCTAAAACACGTGTTTTAAACTTTGATAGCTTCTCGACAACTCTCGATCGATCGAGCTTTATGAAGTTTCTATATAAGGAGGCATCATAATTTTAGATCTCATTCCCTCGATATCTCTCGACAAATTTCAATCTTTTCACCTCCCAAACTCACTTTTCTCTCTGTAAACCTTCACTCCACGTGATTTTCGGCCCGTTCTTGTCTCTAATAACTTGGTATGATCTCTCTATCTCTCATTCTTCATGCATTTCATGCATTTAGATCTAAGTTTTTTTTTTTTTTTTTTAAATATTGGGGTTTTTCAAAATTGGTGAAGGTTTTGTGCAATTTTTGGGATGGTTGTTGCTTAAATTAGTTTAAAACCTTATGCATTGCATCACACTCACATTCTAACAATGTTTCATACATTTAGATGTGTGTTTACTTTGTTGCTATGATGTGTGCTAGTAGGTTTAGATTGGGCTGAGCCCATGATGCATTTAAATTTGCATGTCACATGTTCATGCATACGTACCTTCCTGTTTTTATCATTTGATATTAAAACTGCTTGGTACTTTTCTGATTGTCTCCCTCTCTTTCTCTCCCTCTTACTTGCATCATGGCACCTAAACGTAAATCCATTCCATCCCGGAACCCTCTTCATTCCAGGGCATCTTCTTCTTCTTCTTCTCCATCTAACCCCACTCCTTCCCACGTTCGGTTCCGTGATGAAAATGCGAAATCGGACTTCTTGGAGAACTTTTCATGATGCGACATTCATTCGAACTGCCAAGTCATTCTATCAAACTTCTCTAACACTGACCTACCCACTATCATCCATAATAGGGGTTAGGAGTCACTTTGTGGTGTCCCAATCATGTGCCCTTCCGTGATCATACAAGAGTTCTACTCTAATATGCACGGATTTGATTACTCTATAGTTTTCTACTCACGTTGGAGGTATACGCATGGTAGTTATTCCGGAGATTGTTTCTGAGGTACTACATATGCCTAGGGTAGCGCATCTTGACTACCCTGGCTATGCACGTCTGAGGACAGTGTCCAAAGATGAATTCACGACTCTCTTTTGTGAGACACCATCATCTTGGGGTGACCGTCAAAACACCATTTGCTAGCCCTTTGCTAAAGGTCTGATATTCCTAAACATGGTGATGACATTCGTTCTCCATCCATTGTCTCACTATAACACTATCACAAAGCCTCCTGCTCGATTTTTGTTGTCCCTCATTGAGGATATCTCTATCGACTTCCCTTCATACTTTATACTCTCCCTTATAGATGTCTATAAGGACACGGCGACTCGTGATAAGCTCATTTTTCCTTCTGCTATCACAAGACTCCTTTGCCATTTTTCTGTCTCCTATCTTAAGTCTCCCTACTTCTCTTTTATGTGTGCCATTGATGCTGCTACCGTGAAGCAAAGTCTTGCATAGCTTCGCTCGAGGCAGCCCCAAACACAGACGGCAACTCCTCCAATTTCTACCTCTCCATCCACCTCTGCTCCTTCTTCTTCAACGGGTAGAGTGACACTTGAGGCCATCATGGCACAGCTTGTGCACATGGATGCTCGCCTTGACACTCTCAATGATGAGTTGTGTCAGGTGAACACCCATGTCAGTCGTATCACGCAACAACAGTCTATGATGGGTGGTTTCACAGTGGCTTCCTCTCCATCTCTCCCAACCTCTAAGGATGAGAGTGATGATGGCTCCAACAATACTGATGATGCTGAGGATGATGATGATGGCTCACCTAGTGATGATGAGATGTCTATTTGATGTACTTACCCCTTTGTCACTCCTAACAAAAAAGGGGAGTAGTTTTGAGATGAGAGTTGTCATACTCATAAGAGGAGGGTTAGTTTAGGAGATAGAAGGAGTGTATATTGAGGGATGTAGTGAGGATTTTTGTATCTTTTCTTTTCTTTCTATTTTAGATACATTATCTTTTGTATATTGGTCTTATGACCATTTAACATACATTGTACTTATATTTGGTTTATATACATTTGACATACATGTGTTGTTTTTTTTCTATCTTTATACACATGTTTCTTATTAAATAAATGCAATCTATTATTTCTGCTTCACACTAAGATGCCTTGATGAGTTTTGTTTAAAGTGTTTCAGAAATACAAGTTGGCAAAGTCTACTTGCCATAAACTCTCTTCTTGCAAAGTTTTTCAAGAGTTGTGTTAGGATAGATTTTATTGTATTCAACAAGTGAATTTGAGTTGAATGATTTATGACTTCTCTCATGTCTCATTTGTTTGTTGTGGTTTTGTCACGGATTACCAAAGGGAGAGATTGTTAGGACATATGTGATTCAATGTTAGGAACATATGTCAACATTTTATGTAATTGGTTAATCCTTTAACAAAACGCACTTTACCTATAATTGGGTAGATCTAGGATGTGTTTAATACTTCAAGAAACAAGGTTTCAAGTTTAAGTGTTAAAGTTATGCAAATCTGTCCAAGAATCAAGTGAGGAAGTGTTGTTCATTAAAGCTCGATAGCTCGCTCGATAGCTTGCTCGACAACTAGCATCTATCGAGATTTAAAAGCTACTGAAGCCCGTGGCTCAACAGCTAGCTCGATAGATGGCTATCTATCAAGGTTTATGAAACTCAGTTTTTCAGAGATGTTTTTTATCCAATCCGTGAGTATATGTTTGGACTTTCTTTTCTCAAAACTCTAAACATATATAAGGATTATTTTAAGGGCCATTAAAGGTTATACAGTTGCACAAGTGCACAATTCCACAAGTGTGAAGAATAGTGTGACCGAAAACCTAGTTTGTCTTAGTTCTTCTTTCTCTTCAAGAAGCTACTGCGTTTGCATACCATAGGGTTTTGTGACCAAGCAACTTCATGATCTTCATCATGTGATGAATAGAAGAACTTTCCAGCCAACATCCTTCTCAAGTTGGTGATCAAGTCGGGTATTGGGATCCACGTAATTGGTTAGTCACGTACTAAGAGTCGTGCGTTGAAAACGAGAGATTGTCACAACAGAATAAGTCCAATTGGGTATTGGGGTAAGGGTTCAACTGTAGGTTGGTATAAGGTATTGGGATTCCTTTACTTGTAACCGCTTGTTTTAATAATAGTGGATTCTCGGGAGTGGTGACCTTAAAATCACCCGGTGGGGTTTTTGCCATGTAGATTTTCCCCATTCGTAAACAAATCATTGTGTCAATTTATTTTCCGTTGCATTCTTTAGATAATTGGTGATTTTTTTGTGCTACCACGCATCTTGCATGTTAATTTGATTAATTAATAAATTTGGCTAATTAATCAATTAATTCATCATAAGAGGCCAATACATTCTTGGCCTACCAAGTATGGGGGAATCCACATTACGCCTAGCATCCAGATTCCTAGGAATGTGATTCCTTGTAATCTGGATGCCTAGAAATGTAGCTATTCATATGTTTGGTTTCATTAAGAATCTCTTAAGATTCCTAAGAATGTGAGATGATAATATTTGGTTTATTCTCAGAAATCTTAAATAAATTATTTATTTTTCCCATTCTATACTTAGATTTGAATGTGAACTACCAAGTACTTAAAAAAAAAATCTTCCTCTAAATAAATAATGAAAAACAAAATATAAACTATTAATAAGTTTTTGAGCAACACACACACAACAGCAAAACAAAATATAAACTATTAATAAGTTTTTGAGCAACACACACACAACAGCAAAAGTGAATACCTAGCAATAATGGAGGGTCCTCTTCAAAAAATTTTTTCCCCCACACGTGAAAACTAAATAGAATTTTGTTAAAGAATATATCAACAGAGTTGTCTATCCTATTTATATTATTTTGGTGGGAAAAGATAAAGATGAGGGAAAAGATATTGATGATTTGTTTTATATTTTATCTTAGTTGCTTAAATGATAAGGAAAAAGGGTTAAATTGTCAATTTATAAAAAATACAATTTACTTTAAGTTTTGGAATCTAGATACCCACCTGTTTTAAAGGGAATCTACATTTCTACTAAGGGGAGTTTAAAGGCGGAATTTAGATTCCCCTGGCATCTGATTCCCTTGCGTGATTTACAACCAAACATGAGAATCTTTAAACATTTCTGGGAATCCTAAAACATTATCCCGTACCAAATGTCACATAAGTATAAAGCTATTCCTCATAGAATCACTCCAATTAAATTTGATATTAGTAACATAGTTTTCAGACCCAGACCGTTCAATGAATCATAAAAGAGAGAAGTTCAAAATTTTTGAAGTCAGACTAGGGTCAAACTAAGGTGGAATCATAATGACGTCATAATTAATTTAATAATTATTTAAAATATAAATAAATACATTAATTTAGCGCAAATAAAAAAATTAACTAAAATAGTCTCCAAATAAATATGAGATCTATCTTTCAAATATATTTTCCATATCATAATTTTAGTAAGACAAATAAAAATATTAAATCTTAAGCAAACCACTATCAAATTTTTCTAATAAAAAAAATTAAATCTAACATAAAATATTATTAAAACATTAAAAAGGAGAGCTCATAGAGCTTAAAGCTGTTGCAGTAGTGGTGGTACTGTAATACACAAATATCAACAAAGATAAGAACTAAATATAATAAATATATCAATAACTAGTCGCTAACCCATGCGATGCACGGGATTGTTTTAAATCAAATGTTAACATGTTCAGGTTTAAACATTTCTCTAATTTCAATTATTGAAAGCTAAATTGGCTCTAATATAAGATGAAACATGTAATTATGATAAAACTATCAAAATATTACACATAAATTCATTAAAAATGAGATAAATACAAATATTATGAAGTAATATATTACAATAATCATAATGTGCTCTTACATTTGGTTTAATAAGTATTACAAAAGAACCAGTAAATAGAATAAATATACAATTGTGCTTACATCTTCAAGCTTTATCCAATACTTTTCAAGAATCTATTTCTCCCTTTCTTAGGCTCTTCTCTTTTCTCAACTTCTTCAAGCTACTTAATTTCTCGCCAAATTAGTATCAAGTATAACACCAAATTATACCAATTCATCAAAGATTTACAATGTATAACCAAACACTCTTAATGTCAATAAATTTCATAATAACCCCACCCCAACTATTGAATTATTAAAAAAGTTCAATATGTCTATAATCTTCATGAAAATAAGTATTCCATTGGTTTTCATCATGAAATTCAGAAATAAATAACAAAATAAATTATTCACACACAAAAAGGTATTATTTTTTTGTGAAACATGTTTAAATTGTACTATATGGTTTTATTCAAACATTAAGAATACAAAAGTCACAAATCTAGATATTTATGGCATTTGTTTCAAGTTTATGCCAAACCAAAACTAAAGGCATGCCTGAGTGCAGTTCACAAAGGCTTTGTGGCTTGGTAGTGTTGTCAAAATTTGTGCAGTCTTCCAAACAAAAACAAAAATCCAAGAGGGGGGGGGGGGGGGGGGAAGAGTCAAAATTTGTGTGGTCTTCCAAACTAAAAAACAACCCAAAATAAATAAATAAATAAGGATGCAGATAATATGTGAAAAGATGGGTATTTAATAATGAAAATTAAAAGGGTGTGAGTTAAAAGGGAAAAAACCTTGGAGGTGCCTACTATATTTGCCATTTATTTTTAAAAAGTCACAAATTATGGCCAATAACAAATAAAAGTAGAAAACTTCTAAAAAACTCATTCAAGCATTGCACAATGTAGGGATGTGTGATTAAATAATGCATATATTTGTATGCTTCAATAAGTTGCAAGGGTACCAAACAACAGTGGTTTATGAATAACACACTTGGTTGCATTCTAGCAACAGTAGTAGCAGGAGTAGTATTAGCAGTTGTAGCTCTGACAAACTATAAGTACAATACAAATTCACATACCAGACATTTAAAACATTAAATACGAGGCACTACAGATGGCACAACAGCCCACATATTTGGTATGAAAAATGCATCTATATGGAGAAAATGTCATTTGATAATTTACCTATTTTTAACTTCCAAACTGTGCATTGGAAGATGGAAATTAGGTATTACAGCTGCTTGTGGAGACCTCCACTTTGCGTTCCTACCTCATAGCAACAGAGAAAATGAAATTAGCAAAACATAGTTTTTGGCAAGAAGACTTGGCCCCTTTCTCAAGTTTCATGCCAGCACTTGTTAGCATTAGAGTTCAGCAAATGGACAGCCCTCCATACAGATATAAATCAATCTATAAAGATTAATTATATGTCTAAAAGACTAAGTAAAAAAGTATCAAACCAAGAGAAATTAATTGCAAAAATATATCAAATGTACATAAGACTATGCGGCTGAGCAGAAATTGTATTTCATTTGATTCTCAAAACAAAAGCTTAACACAGTGGTCATAGCAGGAGTCATAGCAACAGTCACAGCAGTAGTCATCAGAAAGTCAAATTTCTCAGATTTCCCCAGCACAATTTCAATCTAAATTCAGGGGAATAGAAAGTCGAAAACCAAAAAGAAAGAGTTCAAAAATAATCATAATTTTTTAAAGCAAATTTAACAAACTAAACCAAGATACCCAAATGCACACCACCTCTTCCCCCAAAGAAAAAGAAAAAACCACCTTGGCAATTTAAACGCCATGACCCTTGTTCTCGTCTTTCATGCCAACAGTAGATGTCAAAACTTCTGTTCAATTCCGTAAACAAAAATCATCACTATTATCATGCACATGGAATGATTATCAGCATTGGGACAATGGGATTCTTACTCTTCTCAGTAGCCAGTCCATTGTTCTTCAAAAATCTCAGAGATTGTGACAACTACAGTGATTGCTGTAATGAAATAAAATATTTGAAGAATTTTAGCAAGTATGATAATTCTTAACCCAAAAAAGAACATACAAAATTGAAATAGATGGTGAGAAAAAGCACATAATTAGAAAGTATACAAAGTTGCACAATGTGAATTATAAAAGTTTCACAATTACCCTATCCTCAATTTTGCTGTGAAGAAAAGGCAAAGAAAAGGGAACCTATGGTGTTATTATTTTGGAAAACAAAACTCCCATGAGAATTCCAAATTCCCATCAATCATTGGAAGCCTATTCTTGTGAAGTCCATTCTTCCTCATAACTCAATAATTAACAAATCTGTCAAAACTATTCCTAGGAGGACATAGTCAAATATATATTACAATAATATAAGGCACATAGTCAAACATATCAAATTCACTGATCTTGGATAAAGAAGAAAACTAAAGAAGTAAGAAAATGAGTACATATGGCATTATAAAAAGTTGCAATTGCTAATCATTCATGAAATCTTCAACTCAAGAAAATAAGATTCAATTAAATTTTGTGTTTTCTTTCTTTTCCCTCAATTATTCAACAAATGGAAAAGAAAAAGAAAAAAAAAACAAACAAACACATCTTTTTCTTGTTTGGGTATAAAACAGAGGAAAATGTAATACAAAGAAAGTTCGAAGAAAATGTACCCATTCCCAAAGCAAAAAGCTCGACCTCATCGTGCTACTAAATCTGTAAACATGTAATGATATGTACTCTTAAGTCAACAAATGATTTTTGCTAATTAATCGAATCGAACCCTAGGTTTGATAATGAAAAAAAAAAAAAAAAATCAACTTTATGCAATTTTGATCGAAAATCTCAAAAAATAAGAAGAAGAAGAAGAAGAAAACGAACCAAAGTTCTAGTTCAACCATCTGTTGCAATCTGCCCAGTTTTGATGGCTGTAGTCAACGCTCAAAGGTGGAGATCGGTCCTTGTGAGTAGCACCATGGAAAGATCAGTGATGCCTTCTTTCTATTTCGGACCTGACAGTGTGTGGATTGCGGCAAGATTGATTTTCAGTGTTAGGTTTTGGGGAAGGAGAGGGTAGAGAAATAGAGAAGAGAGAGGAACGGCAGGGGTCTAAGTTTTGGAGGAAAAAGAAGGCTGGTTTTGTATATATCGGTTTGGAAAAGATTTTTTTTACGTTTTTTTTTTTTTTTTTTTTGGGTTTCAGAAAAGTTTTTTTTTAATTTATTTATAAATATTGTGTTGACGTGGAAAATTGTGAGAGTGGCAAAAGCTTCGGTTATATATATATATATATATATATAGATTATGTGGTATTTGGTGATACAGGATGGTTTGGTGTTATTTGCCAGGCATATGCTAGTTTACATCTTTACCAAACATAGAGAGACTTCAATAAAGTTCAGACTTCAAACAAAGAAAGGTCTAGTTCTAGTACCACATTATTTTACAACTTCTTTTACCACAATTTTGATGTGTCAAAATATAAGTGGTTAATCATTATTTTCACATAAAATCATTATTTTTTATTTACCATCATACTCTGTCAATTCACAATTCTGACAAAAAGTTGTAAAATTTTTATCATCTTAGACTTTTCCTAGCAAAAAAACAAAGAAAGCAACATAGTGAGAAAAAGAGTCTCCCACTGGTTTGGAGAGGTTCAATTGCTCGTCGTCAACTAAAGGCTGCAACGGGCGACAATGCCGACAAGGATAAAAGCTTTGACTAGCATCTGGAGACATTTGGAGGCATGTTATCAGAGATTTAGTTATTCTTACACTACTATTTTCTTTTTAGTTCTTTCTTGGGGGGTTTTTCTTAACAATGGTGATAAGGTGTTATATTACTGTTGGAACTTCTTTTTTTGGTGTTTTTCAAGCTGTGACTTGAACCGGAAGAACTGATTAAGGTTTTCAAACTCAAGTGGTTCAACCGCAGTTTGAATGGTTCACTGACTATCTTGCATAGGACGATTTTTACAGTTAAAAGAACATCTTGTTAAACTATTCCCAATCAGTCGGGTCAGGCCGTATGGTCCAGTATGGATTTCAAAACATGATTAACATTACTCTTTTATTTGCATTTCCATTTCAGCAACAGGGGAATTCAGAGATCATTCATGGCTACCAATGTAGCCCTATTCAAATTTCTGTTCCTTCTGCTCTTCTTCTCATCCTTTTGGACTCCTCATGGTCAGCAAATACTTGATAGTCTCAAACCTGGCGACATGCTCAGTTCCTCAAGTAGGCTAATTTCTTCAGAACAGCGGTTCACTTTGATGTTCACGTGGTCTGGTCTATTTGAACGTAACTGCACATCTTTAGTGATTTCAAGTAATGAAGGTTCCAGCAAGACTTATTTATGGTTTTCAGGTGCTAACGACTCCGAAGTTCTTGGTTTGGAAAACAACGCAGGAGCATTGATAATTAGGGGCCAAGGTGGGAACTTCAGGACGCTTTACTCTTCCGCGCAGCCTACAACTAACACTGTCGCTACTTTATTGGATTCTGGCAATTTCATCTTCTAAGAAGTGTACTCCAATGGATCTACAAAGCGGGTGTTATGCCAAAGTTTTGATAATCCAGAAAACACGATTTTACCGGGTATGAAATTAGGTATCAACCACAAAACTGGTCAAACGTGGTCCCTCAGGTCATGGTTAACTAGGGACCTCCCTGTTCCAGGACCTTTCAGTCTAGAATGGGACCCAAGGGACGCCAATTGATCATCCGGCTAAGAGAGGTGGTTATTGGAAAAGTGGGGTCTTGAGAGAGAACCAATTTGAGAATAATTCACCAAATCTAACATTAACATATATGTATCATTTCAATGTTATTTCAAATGCTGATGAAGACTCCTTCTCTTTCGACTATGAAGATCAAAGTCAGCCATTGCAGTGGACACTTACGGATATGGGGAGAATATATGAAGGCCAAAAATCCGTAGCCCGAACAGATGACTGTTACGGCTATAACACTGATGGGGGATGTCAGAGGTGGAACTTGTCAGCGTTTAGGCAGCCTGGTTTCACAGTTGAACTTAATCATAGTTATGTTGTAAATTATAAACAGTATAACTCTAAAGATCCAAATCTTGGCATGATTGATTGTAAAGCTAATTGCTTGACCAGCTGTAGGTGTGTGGCTTATAATACTTATTATTTTAATTGGACTGGATGCCGATTTTTCACAACTATTTAAACTTCTCTCCGAGCGAACAGAAAACAGATGCGGCCTATATTCTATCACCAAAGCCTTCTGAGTCTGGTAAGTTTACTACTTCTTTATGCTATGAAAAATACACAAATTTCCTATTTCAACAACATCTCATGGCTGTGTCATGACATGCATTCTACTTACAAATAGCAAACCTAAAGCCTTAATTGTTTTAGACAACAATTAATCATTTTAGAGTACAAAGCTTTAGGACAAAATGATTGAAATTAATATATAATTTAATGCAGGTCTTAATTTTTGTCACCAAATTTTGGAAATTTGAGAAAGTCCATTTCTTGATTATGATTTTATTTTCTATAACTAACAATGTTAAAAATACTCTACTCTTTAAAATTTTAAATGATGTGACACTTGACTTATTTTTATATTTATAATATTTAATATGAATCATAAAATAAATCCATTTCAAGTGGAAAGTATCATTTTTCTCTAGTTTTCTACTATGAGTAGGGTTTTAAACACACCGAGATGTTTATAAACAATTTAAGTTCAGCTTGGGAGAAGCTTAAGTTTAAACTCGATTATTGAACAAGTTGAGCTCAAACATAATAATGTAGTAAGCAAGCTCGTGAGTATAAGACAAACTCAATTATTGTATGTGTTTGTGTGTATATCATATGTTTGTAATGTAGAAATGTTTAAAATATACATATATACATTTGAGATTAAAGTATTGAATTTTTTAAATAAGTTCATAATATATCATATTAATACTTTTAATTTGTTGATAATACAAATAGTCAATTTGTAGTAATATTATATGTGAAAAAACTCAAACTTGTTCGAAAAGAAAATTAGTAAACTGACATGTAAATTAGTTTAATAATAAGCTAGATCTCAACTCTTGAAATAAATTTAAAAAGGAGTTGGCTTAGTTTGTCTCGCCTCATTTATAGCCTAAATAAGTTAATTAAATGACTCGTTTTATTTTTTATTAATAGTCCTTTTTTTTTTTTTCCATCTTTTAAGCAAGTAGTAGAATTCAAATTGCATACTATAAAATTGATTGAAATTCAATTCATTCCTTTAACTTTACTTTCGTACCATTGAGTTATCTAAGTTCCAAATTGATTCAATTTAAGTCTTTCTTCCAATTTTTGTTAAAACATTGCCTTTAAGTATGTAATTAACTAATGAAAAAAGATTTTTTGGAAAAAATTCTCACATAAAAAGTCATAAAATATTTTTATTAATTATAGTTTTTTTTTTTTCATGTGAATTTTTTTTTAATTATAATTGTTTAACAAAATTAGACAAAAGACCTAATTTGAATAAATTTTAAACTTAAAGGACTTAATTAAATAAAGGAATATTATAAATCTAAAATAAATTTTAGTCAAACTTAGAATGTGTAATTTTGATTTTAATCATATTTATTTAATCCTTTCCTAAGAAAGAGTAGTAGTCAATTTGGTTTGATATATGATATACCATATAGGGTAATACTAACCAAGTTCAAGACATTTTAAAAAAAACTGTAACGTGGAATTTAAAAAAACAACAGGCATTTGATTAATAATTTTTTAAAAGCTTTTACAAATTTAAATTACAAAAAAAATTATATTTTTACTTTTGGTATCAAACATCAAATGATTGACTATCACTAACCAAAAAAAAAACAATTGATAGAATAGAAGAATAACAGTCAACCTAACCAAATGTTTAATAGACAAATCTCAGAGAATGTTTAATTAGAATCCAATTTTGCGTCATGTGTCTAAATTTATGTGAGAATCACACCATAATTATTCGCTTAAGTTTATGACATGTGTCCACTTAAGTTTTTTTAATTTTTGTGACAAATGAGTTAATGAGTGCAAAATAAAAGAATCTAATATTAATGAGCTAAAAAAAAAAAAAACCAATCACATATACGTACTCAATAAAAATCATCACACAATAAAGATCACCACACGTTCTATCTTATTAAAAATTTTAAAAAAATGATAATATGTAGTAATAAATTTAGGTAAGAATTTTAATATGTGACTAATTATATTTACTTTAAAAAAATTTTGACTAATTATTTATATTTTTATGATAAAAATTGTGTTTAATTTTAAATGTATCCATACGTATACATGTGTTACATGCTATTTTTTTAATAATTTGACTAATTATTTATATTTTTATAATAAGAATTGTGTTTAATTTTAAATGCATATATGCATTTGCATATGTTATTACATGCTACTATATATAAAAGATGTATCTAGTTTTTTTTTTTTTTTTTAATGGGAAATATGTCAAAAACTTTATTAATCAGAAGAGATAACAATTACATCCTAGTTGAGAGCTTGTTCAAGGAAACAAAGAATCTCTTCAACCCAAATAGACAGGTCTGCAATGCCTAAAGCATGTCATGCAAGTAAATGGGCTAGCCTATTGCCATGACGACCAATATGTGAAAAATCAACACATATGAAACAATGGGACACGGCTACTGAACTATAGACCAGCGCTGCTACTGATGATGGAGGAGGAGACAAGTCTTGAAGTGCATTAATCAACGTCAACGAGTCACTCTCAAGAGTGAAATCTTGAATGGACATATCCCTTGCAAACAGAAGACCCAACTCGATGTATCTAGTTTTTATTCAATGTCCTGGGTGTTTGTCTGTTTTAATTTTCTTTTTAATAAAAGTATGATAGTGCATTATGAATTTCATATTTAAGGGTTTTTTTTTTTCATGACAGTTCCAGCCCCAAAGAATTCAACTACTCCCTCAGGCCCCTCAGGTTCGTGCTTTCTTTAATTTCGTTTTCACTTTATTTTTATTAAAGGATTTAAAAAATTGTTAGTTTGCGGGTCTAATTCAGTTGAGATAAAGGTCAAGGTTCTTCTTTATTTGTATTTTTGGAGTATATTAAGTTGAATGTTATGAAAAAAACCCCACCCAAGAAAAAAAAAAAAAAAAAAAAAAAAAAAAAAAAAAAAACCTATTTAAGAAGATGTAGTCTTTATGCGTCTAAGATTTTCTTAATTAATATTGTGTTTTCTTTCGATTTTATTTCCAATATCTATTCTTCCAGGATTCGAGAAAGTGTTTGTTAACTCAAAATACGAGTCCCAAATCCAATCCGGAGGAGGGTAAGGGTAATGTTACAGAAAATCTGGTGGTGGTTGACGTACTGAAGACAGTGGCTGTGATGGAGGAATGTCTAGAAAATTCTAAGGCGGTGGATGAACGTGAGGCCGTGAATCCAGGGGAGATAGGAAAAGGACTCTACTGAGGTCACGGAGATCATGATAACAGATAAGGAAGATAATTATTTGCCCAAGAATCTCGGTGATGCCATATTTTCAGCGGATGAGGGAAGGAAAAATCGCATGACAGATGCAGCTCACGATCACGTGCTACTAAATGATCTCAATACTCCTATGATCTTGGAGGTTCTTGGGCCATCATCTGTTAAGCCCAAGAGCACGTGGACTAGGATAAATAGAATGGACTTTGGGCTTGGTGGTCTAGCTAGGACCATTGCAATTCCTGGATTGGGTAAATGTGACTTGAGTGATGGGGACTTTGAGCATTATGAAGAACAGAGGAATAAAAGAAGCAAACAAGATGAGGTGGAAGGAAGTTTTGTTGATACATCGGCGGGGGTGGACAGCCACCCTTGCCGGGAGCAATGAGGCTGATTAGTTAGAACTGCCAAAGGCTTGGGAACCCTTGGACAGGTCGAAGCCTTCGCAAGCTTGGGAGGAAAAAAGATCCCACGATCTCTTTCCTTATGGAGACTAGACTAGACAAGGACGGTTTTGAAAATTTATATAGCAATCTACCTTTTCAGAATAAGGTTATTGTTAAACATCCTAATGCAAGTGGTGGGTTAGCTTTTTTGTGGAAGAACACTATTAAACTGGAGATCATCAATTATATTGTAAATCATGTGTTGGCTCTTGTAACGGAGGAGGATGGATTTAAATGTTATCTGACTAGGTTTTATGGGTGGCCGGAGGCACAATAGAAGGAAAAATCATGGCAATTGCTACAATATTTGAAGACATTTGTAGAGGGTCTGTGGATGGTCATTGGAGATTTTAATGCATTCTTACATGCATCGGAGAAGCAAAGCACCAAACCACCTTAATACGTTCAGGTTGAAGCTTTTAGGGAGGCATCAGAGTCTTGTCAACTTCAGGATCTAGGTTACAGGGGATATCTGTTTACTTGGAGCAATAAGAGGCCGGGTGATGCAAATACAAAAATTAGATTGGACAAAGGAGTTGCAAATGAAGAGTGGAGAGTGAAATTTCAAATGAGCACAATTACTCATCTATCAACACTTGCTTCAGATCACCTACCAATTATGCTGCAAGTCCAATCTTTTCAGCAGCAAAGACAGCAGCATGGAAGGTCTTTTAAATTCGAGAAGCCTGGTTACTTTCTAATGAGTGTGAAGAAGTTGTTCAAGAGGCGTGGGGAAGGTCTGTGGATGAATCACATGGGCTGCTATCTATTAAAAATAAAATTCAGGCATGTGGGCTGGAATTGTCAAGTTGGGGTTCGGCCAGACTGGATGAGGCAGCCATTAAGGAGCTCCAAAAACGGCTGGATAAGTTGAATGAAGCCAAAAATACTAAAGAAAATAAAGCTGAATTCCTAGATGTGAGCAAACAAATGGATGATCTGTTACAAAAACAAGAAATTTACTGGGCACAAAGGTCTAGAATTTCATGGATGAAGCATGGGGATAGGAATACGAAGTTTTTCCACTCTAAAGCAACACAAAGGAGGAAGAAAAATCACATCAGTGGTATACAAAATTCACAAGGGAAATGGGTGGAGGAGTTAGAGGAGGTTGTTGAAGTAGCTTCAGATTATTTTGACAATCTTTTTAGTGCAGGTGCAGCTGATCAAACGGAGGAATGTCTAAATGCAGTTCCAAATAAAGTGACTAATAACATGCAGTAGGTCTTGTTGGGTGAGTTTACTATTGAGGAGGTTAAGGGTGCTCTGTTCCAAATGGGGCCTACAAAGGCTCCAGGACCTAATGGTATGAATGTTCTATTCTATCAAAAATTTTGGCACATAGTGGGTGATGATGTAGTTTCTACTATTTTGGATTTTTTAAATAATGGAAATATGCTACCTGAGATAAATCACACAAATCCATAGAAAATGTTTGAGTTTAGACCTATTAGTCTATGTAATGTGATTTATAAAATTATTTCCAAAGTGCTAGCAAACAAATTGAAATAGGTACTTCTAGATATTATCTTCCCTACCTAGAGTGATTTTGTTCTAGGTAGATTAATCACAGATAACATTTTGGTGGCTTATGAGACTATACATACCATGCATGTGCGGAAGAAGGGCAAGAAAGGGACTATGGCATTGATGCTAGACATTAGCAAGGCGTATGACCGGGTTGAATGGCCATTCTTGCAAAAAATTATGGAGAAGTTGGGCTTCCCAATAAGGTGGATAGAAAGAGTGATGAGTTGTGTTACTACTCCATCTTTTTCTATTTTGGTGAACAGAAAACCTCATGGAATGATACATCCGTCTAGAGGAATACATCAAGGAGATCCATTATCACCATACTTGTTTCTCTTATGTGCAGAAGGCTTCAGTGCTCTGTTGGCTAAAGTTGAACTAGAAGGGAGGATTACAGGTGTGTCAATCTGTAGAGGAGCTCTTAAAGTTACTAATTTATTATGTGTAGATGACTATTAGCTGTTTTGTCAAGTAACACCCAAGGAAGGGGAAGTGGTAGTAGAAATTCTTCAAACTTATGAACAAGCTTCAGGTCAAAGTATTAATCTGGAGAAGTCTTCAGCTTTCTTCAGTAACAATATGACAGATACTCAGAAACAATAGATGGTGCAGATTTTGGGGGTCAAGGAGGCGGTGAAGTTTGAATCCTATCCAGGGCTGCCAACTTTGATTGGAAGGGATAAATATCACACTTTTGCTTATTTGAAGGATAGAGTATGGAAAAAACTGCAAGGATAGAAAGGTATGCTTTTATCTAGAGCTGGCAAAGAAATTCTTATAAAGGCTGTAGCTCAATCTATACCCACATATACGATGAGTGTATTTCTACTCCCTTTGAAACTGTGTGATGAATTGAATAATTTATGTGCTAAGTTTTGGTGGGGACAAGTAGGCAATTAAAGAAAAATTTATTGGAAGAGTTGGGATAAATTATCAACTTCTAAAATGGAGGGTGGTATGGGATTCCGGGATCTAAGGGCGTTTAATTTAGCTATGTTGGCTAAACAAGGGTGGAGGATGATTCAAGGTAATGATTCCTTGCTACATAAGTGTTTAAACCGCGTTATTTTCCCCAATCCTCTTTCCTTGATGCTAAGGAATCACCGGGTTGCTCTCATGTTTGGAGGAGTTTGGTGGTTGCCTTGCCTATTCTAAAGGCTGGTTATTGCTAGAGGGTCAGCAATGGGGAGCTCAATTAGGGTGCTTGGAGATAGGTGGATCCCAAATCATCTTACAAATAAGGTATTACATCCTAACCATGATTTATTGGGCGAGATGGATGTTTCAGATTTAATTAACTCGGAGATACATGTGTGGAGGAGTGAATTGATTCATTCAATTTTCCATTGGGATGATGCTGAAGCAATATGTAGAATTCAGCTTAGCAGAAGACACGTGGCTGATTCTATCATCTGGAGCTATAATAAAAATGGGAATTTTTCTGTTAAGTCAGCTTACAAGGTTGCAAGGAGGATACAAGGGGAGGATAGGGTCGAATCATTAGCTAGTAGTGCAGGTACGAAGATATGGCATGCTTTGTGGAAGCTCAAAATTCCTAACAAAATTAAAGTATTCGGTTGGAGGGCTTGTACTGACATATTGCCCACAAGAGCTAATCTGGTGCGGAGAAGAGTATTAACTGATTATAAATGTCCAATTTGCCTAAGGGAGTCTGAGAATACAATCCATGCAATCTGGGAATGTGCTGCGATGCAAGATATTTGGGCTAGAAGCTGTCGAAAATTGCAAAAAAGATGTTTAGGTGTAACTGACGTGATGCAGCTCATGGAGTATCTCAGTGACAGGTTGACAAGAGAGGAGTTGGAGCTGTTTTGGGTTCAAGCTTGGCTTACATGGAACCAGCAGAATCGTGTGGTGTTTGGTGGCACTCTAATGGACCTAAGGAACCTGAATAACAGAGCAACGAAGTATTTAACAGATTACATAACAGCTCAGGTGTAGTTGGCTGTGACACGGACGGAGCAACAATGGAACGAAACTTGGCAGCGTCCACCATCATCAGCTTATAAATTAAACTTTGACGCAGCTATTTTTGCAAACCTGGACAGAACTGGAGTGGGAGCAATTATTTGGAATAAGCAAGGTCAGGTTATGGTAGCAATGACAGCAACTGGTCCGAAGGTGAGTTCTAGTGAGGAAGCAAAGCTGCTGTCATATAGAAGATCAATGGAATTTGCTGTGGATGCTGGATTCACCAAGCTGATCAAAGAGGGAGATAATGTAAATGTTATGGAAGCCATTTCATCATCACATATTAATTGCACTCTACTAGGCTATGTGGTGGATGACATTCGTCACTTGGTTCATTGTTTAGAGTGGGCTAGAATTAGCATTACTAGAATGGGTGGGAATAAGGTTGCACACGTTAGGATTAGTGCCCTTAAATCCTATTGTATGATGCTATGTATGACATTATGTATGACTTAATGCTGTGATTAGTAAATTTGTTTTATTATTATCTGAAA
Source organism: Quercus ilex subsp. ballota (assembly GCA_032727855.1). Lineage (NCBI taxonomy): Eukaryota > Viridiplantae > Streptophyta > Magnoliopsida > Fagales > Fagaceae > Quercus > Quercus ilex. The sequence goes on from CM064911.1 coordinate 76,919,273, forward strand.
TAATGGTAACATGAGTATTCGGACATTATCATATAGTCCATGAGATGCATAGTATGTGATTTATGTGATTTAATCACAGAAGATATAAGTCATAAGTTCTTTGTAAACTCAAAATTTTAGTTCGTAGTCAGTGATGAAATTGGGCATTTCATCTGTGAAAACTATAACATATCAACTAAGATGATTTGTCTTGATCATCGAAGTGAAGACTTCTAGTTAATGTGTTGATATGTTTTAAGAGTTAAGACATATTGAACTGGACCGCTATGAGATTTATTATTCTCATAACGACTGTCAAATGAATAATAAATCTCATGACTTCTATTTACATGAACTCTTAATCTTGAGAGAATAATGGACCTGATCATGAAGTGTAGGTTGCGTTGATATATCAAGAGTGAGATTTAAAGTAACGATCAAAACCTCAGTATGTTAGACAGCCACATTTAGTGTTGATGGAACATATATTTTTAAGATGGAATTCATAGTCTCTTAACGAAGATATAAAATATTCCCTTGAGATAAGTTTAATGGGTTCAATTATTCAGAGAGTTAGATCTAACCACTTTAGTAAGGAATTACTAAAGTATATATTTATGAAATTGGATTTCATATATATGATGAATAACTTAAATGATTAAACTGGGTACTCAAGGATTAAGATGTAGTAATTTACAAAGTTGCAGTCTACATTCATGACTTTGTATTACTATGAATATTTTATGAAGAAGTTGCATGTATAATAAAATCTTGGGATATAATTTATTAATAAAGCCTAGAGTGCAATTATATTTATATAGTGGTATTAAATAGAATTAATGGTAACTTCGGACTTGTCAAGAGTTGACAGAAAAGCCCAAGGCCCATTGGAGCTGGTGTCTTATTGGTCCATTTTGGTCCCACTCCAAGCCACACACTAAAGCCCAATTAGAAAGACCCAATAGGCCAGCCCAATTAGATAATCGGTTAAATATAAAGGGAGACACATACAGAATTATTTTATTAGAGAAAAAAGAGAGACACCATTGTGAAATGGTGTGTATGTGTGAGTGAAGCCACTCGATTATTCTCCCTTGGAAACTGATTGAGAGACCACACTTCTTGGGCGTAAAGTGGAATTAGAGTGAAGATTAAAAGTGTTTCCAAGTACTTCTAATCTTTTGTTTTGAATTTCACTACACCAAGGTACGCTATCTTGTTCTTAAATTCTTAAATTTACATAGTACATGTTATCAATCATGAATAAAATAGATCCATGTTTGTTGCTTCCGCTGTGTGTTTTGTATGAGATACAAAACCAGATTTACCAACATTTGGTATCAGAGCCAGGTTTTCATCTCATGATTGTATAGCATGTGATTGGATTTTAGAATAAAAGAAAAACGGTTTTTTGATGATATTGGGTTCACGCAAAGGATGAATATTCTCTTGGTTTGTTCGAAGTGGCCTATGATTATAAAGTAATGGTGCCGTGTCTTTATATGTAATTGTCTGTTTTGAAGTTTATCCCTTAGCCATAAACTTCTAGAAGATTTGTTGTTCGGATATAGTTATTCAAATAACCGTCATGATAAAAGTATAATACTTATTGGTATGGACTGAAAGGCACTGTTTCGGGATTGAAAGGCACTGTATCACAACCCACAGATGATTTTGTTATCTTCAAGGATTCTCTTGGATCCTTGTTATATAACAAGACCAATGATTTCAAATAGATGTATCTCTTGGCATGAGTTTATTATAAAGCTTTTGTTTTTGCATGATTTCGTGGACCCCATGTGGCAAATTCCATCTGCCATTAACATGCTTTCATTTATATACTTGTTAAAGCTTTATAATTTATATTGCCAATTGCTTTTGATTTTTTCTAGACGTACATGTATGAATGAATAGTTTTCATTCTTGAATGATGAACATGTAGATGTTAGTCTAGTGATATATATTTATGATCAAACAGTATATTAATGCTAGAATAAAGTATTTTGGTTTCCTGTTAAAATACTTTAATGAAATTTATTCCTAATGAGATTAGGATTATGTTTTCAAGGTTTCTAGCGTTATTATGGTTCTTGATCTTAAAAACCTTTAATTTAAAATATCTAGTGGGAAAGAGATACAAGGGTTGGATCTCACGGCCTCCATTATCAGTTCATAGTAGTGTAGGTAAGCACCTCGTCTTGGCGTATATGCCTCGCGATCCCAAAGGAGGGTGTTTACTTCATAGTACTACAAGATTGAACTAACCCATTTAAAGTAGTGTGGACAAGCATCTCGTCTTGGCGTATATGCCTCGCGATCCCAAAGGAGGGTGTTTTGTTCCATGGTACTACAAGTCTAAACATTATAAGGGAGATGAAATGTGGCTACACATGATTCTAAATAATGGTGTAAACTAGACTAAGTGTAATGTTAACCTCCTAAAGGAGCTATGTCATTATTACTTAGAGGCTAAAGCTAATACGGCATATTATTAGTGTATGATAAGAGTTATCATGATAGCACTAATAATGAGAATAGTTCTCAATCAATTAATGTGTTTACAATAAACTTGCTACCAAGGAATTATAGACATGGATTAGTTTGTCATTACATATATTATTTTATGGTTTTATAAGGTTCCATATTATATGTTTATATGCTAAATTGATAATGTCCAGTTTACTTATTATATTCATGTTTGTTATTTTTAGATTTAAAATCATGGCATCATTTAGCCCATTTGTTACTATTCTTAATCAAAACAAACTAACTGGATCCAACTATGTTGACTGGAAAAAAAATTGGGACATTGTTCTTACTACTGAAGAGCACAAATATGTGCTTACTCAACCATGTCTTAGCTTTCCATCATTAGATGCTCCTCTTGAGGAAAAACAGCCATATGATCGTTGGCAAAAATCTAATGAGATGGCTAAGTACTATATCCTAGAATCTATTTCAAATGTTCTACAGCATTAAATAGAGGACATAGAACTAGCTTCGGACATAATGCTAAGTCTGAAAGAGATGTTTGGTGAGTAAGGCCGTTCTGTAAGGCAAGAAACTATGAGGCAAAATTATAATACCAAAATGGCTGAAGGTGCTTCAGTGAGGGAGCATTTTCTTAGGATGATCTCTAATCTGAATACATTGGAAGTTTTAGGTGCCAATATTAATGGAGAATCCCAAGTGGATATGATACTCCAGTCACTACCAGAATCTTTCAAGGAATTCTGACTTAACTATAATATGAACAAAAAGGTTTATACATTGTCTGAATTGATGAATGAGTTGGTAGTGGCGGAAGGCATCCTTGGTACTTCTAGTGTTAATGCCAATATGGTTGAAGCTTCTACTTCTCAACCTAAGTCGAAAGACAAGGGTAAAAAGAAGAAGAAGAAGAAGGACTTCGCCAAGAAAGATGGTAAACAAATTGCCTTAGGGGTTGCCAACAAAGGAAAGAAAATCAAAGGAAAGCGTTTCCATTGTGGTGAGAAAGGACATTGGAAGAGGAATTGTCCAAAATTCAAGGCTGCCAATAATAAGGGTATGAAAAGTTCATTCCTCCTTGAAATATGTTTGGTACAAAATCCCACAGATTCCTGGTGTGGGGATTTAGGTTGTACTAATCATATTTTTAATTCTTTGCAGGGGTTCCAGGAGACCAAAAAGCTTAATGAAGGGTAATTGTTTCTTACTTTGGCTGATGGGAGCAAAATTCCAGTTGTAGCTGTTGGAGTGTTTAATTTATGCTTTGAGTCTAGAGTTTTAATATTAGAAGACTATCTATATGTACTTAATGTTCGTAGGAATTTAATTTCTATAACTTATTTAGGTAAGCATGGATATTGTGTTATCCTTAAAGACAATGTTGTAATAAAGAAGGATAAAGTGTTTATCTATTCTGGCAATATTGTGAATGGTCTTTATATTTTATCTCCTGATAAGCATGTATTATATAATTCTAAATTAGATCATAACTCTCATGTAAAATCATTAAAGAGAAAGTTTCCTTCTACTAATGAAGCATATCTTTGGCACTTGCGTTTGGGTCATATTAATCCAAACAGGATTCAAAAATTGATCAAAGATGGACTCTTAGAGCCATTGGAATTTGATGAATTTTCAGTTTGTGAATCTTGTTTGGAAGGCAAAATGACCAAACGACCTTTTAATGCAAAAGGTAGAAGAGCCCAAGAGTTGCTTGAATTAGTTCATACGGATGTATGTGATCTTATGTCAACCCAAGCAAAAGGAGGTTATGAGTACTTCATCACTTTTACTGATGATTACTCAAGATATGGTTATGTGTACCTAATGAGATGGAAGTCCGAAGCCTTTGAAAAGTTCAAAGAGTTTAGGGCTAAAGTTGAGAATCAATTAGGTAAACGCATAAAGGCCATTCGATCTAATCATGGTGGCGAATACCTTATTGGGGATTTCAAGGATTACTTAACTCAAAATGAGATTGTATCCCAATTGACTGCACCTAGAACTCCCCAACAGAATGGTGTCGCAGAAAGAAGGAACAGGACTCTTTTGGAAATGGTTAGATCCATGATGAGTTACTTAACTTTACCAGTTTCTTTTTGGGGATATGCACTAAAAACTGCAATGCATATTTTGAATTTAGTTCCATCAAAATCTATTCCCAACACGCCTAAGGAATTGTGGAGTGGGCGTAAGCCTAGTATGAAATATCTCCACATTTGGGGATGTCCAGCACATGTGTTGAAAAGGAAGTCTGATAAGTTGGAAGCTAAAACTGAAGTATGCATGTTTTTAGGGTATTCAAAGGAAACAAAGGGTTATTTATTTTATAATCATAAAGATAACAAAGTGTTTGTTAGCACACATGCCAAATTTTTGGAGGATGATTATGTGAATAATTTTAATCCTAGAAATAAAGTTGTTTTGGCTGAAATGAATGAATCTGTAAATGAACAACCAATGGATGAAACTAGGGATGATGTGGCTGTATTAGACACACCATAAGATATTACTCATGAGATGACTAGTACACAGGTGCCTCGTCGTAGTGGGAGAATTGTTCAGCCTCTTATAAGATTTATAGGTTTGGGAGAAACTTATGAAGCTATCTCAGAAGAGGCTGAATCGGATCCCTACACTTATGAAGAGGCAATGAATGATATAGATGCACATCATTGGGTCAAAGCTATGAAATCTGAATTGGATTCTATGTATTCTAATCAAGTTTGGGATCTTGTAAAGGCGCCTAATGGCATTAAACCTATTGGTTGCAAATGGGTTTACAAGAGGAAAAGAGGGATAGATGGAAAGGTTGAAACCTTTAAAGCAAGACTAGTGGCGAAAGGTTATACACAAAAAGAAGGTATTGACTATGATGAAACTTTTTTGCCAGTAGCCATGCTTAAATCTATCAGAATTTTCTTATCCATTGCTGTTCATTATGATTATGAGATTTGGCAAATGGATGTCAAGACTGCATTTCTTAATGGCAATCTTGAAGAAGAAATCTATATGATGCAACCGGAAGGTTTCATAGCAAAGAAACAAGAGCATATGGTATGCAAGTTGAAAAGGTCCATTTATGGACTCAAGCAAGCATCTAGGTCAGGGAACATCAGATTTGATCAAGCAATCAAGTCATTTGGTTTTGAACAAAATCTTGATGAACCATGTGTGTACAAAAGACATCGAGATAAAGTAGTAATGTTCCTAGTGGTTTATGTTGATGATATTCTACTCATTGGGAATGATGTAGGGGTAATGTCATCAGTAAAGGTTTGGTTGTCAAGCCAATTTGATATGAAGGACTTAGGTGAAGCTAACTTTATTCTAGGGATCAAGTTTTGGCAAGATCGCAAGAATAAGATGTTAGGTTTATCACAAACTGGGTATATAAATAAGGTTCTAGAACGGTTTAGTATGCAAAACTCCAAGAAAGGATTACTTCCTTTTAGACATGGAGTTCCTCTGTCTGATGACAAAAGGCCTAAGACTCGAGAGGAAGAAAATATGATGAGACAAGTTACTTATGCTTCTGCAGTAGGAAGTCTCATGTATGCCATGCTTTGTACTAGACCAGATATATGTTATTCAGTTGGCATGGTTAGCCAATATCAATCAAGTCCAGGATTAAAACATTGGCAAGCTGTAAAGCATATTCTTAAGTATCTTCAGAGAACGAAAGATTATATGCTTGTTTACCGGTGTGAGGATTTGATTCTCATTGGCTATACAGATTCAGACTTTCAATCGGATCTAGATTTCAAAAAATCCACTTCAGGATGTGTTTTCACCTTGGAAGGTGGAGCCATAACTTGGAGGAGTGTTAAGTAATCTTGTATTGCAGACTCCACCATGGAAGCTGAGTACGTTGCTGCTTGTGAAGCAGCAAAGGAAGCTATTTGGCTCAAGAAATTCCTTTCTGGACTTGGTGCTATAAGAATGGAGCAAGTTCCCATCACATTGTTTTGCAACAATAGTGGAGCAGTTGCACAATCCAAAGATCCAAGGAATCATAAGAAAGGAAAGCACAATGAGAGAAAATACCACATTATTCAAGACATTGTTGCTCGTGGAGATGTAGTGGTTGCAAAAATTGAAAGTGCAAATCCATTTACCAAATTCTTACCTCAAAGGACTTTCGAGTCACATTTGGAAGGAATGGGAGTTAGATTAGTGCACAATAGTCTTTAGGGAAACTGGGAGATTGTTAGGATTAGTGCCCTTAAATCCTATTGTATGATGCTATGTATGACTTAATGTTGTGATTAATAAATTTGTTTTAATATTATCTGAAATAATGGTAACATGAATATTCAGACATTATCATATAGTCCATGAGATACATAGTATGTGATTTATGTGATTTATGTGATTTAGTCACAAAAGATATAAGTCACAAGTTCTTTGTAAACTCAGAATTTTAGTTCGTAGTTAGTGACGAAATTGGGCATTTCATTTGCGAAGACTATAACATATCAACTAAGATGATTTGTCTTGATCATCGAAGTGGAGACTTCTAGTTGATGTGTTGATATGTTTTAATTGTTAAGACATATTGAACTGGACTACTGTGAGATTTATTATTCTCATAACAATTGTCAAATGAATAACAAATCACATGACTTCTATTTACATGAACTCTTAATCCTGAGAAAATAATGGACCTGATCATAAAGTGTAAGTTGCTTTGATATATCAGGAGTGAGATTTAAAGTAATGGTCAAAACCTCAGTATGTTAGGCAGCCACATTTAGTGTTGATGGAACATATATTTTCAAGATGGAATTCATAGTCTCTTAACGAAGATATAAAATATTCCCTTGAGATAAGTTTAATGGGTTCAGTTATTCAAAGATTTAGGCCTAACCACTTTAGTAAGGAATTACTAAAGTATATATTTATGAAATTGAACTGGGTACTCAAGGATTAAGATGTAGTAATTTACAAAGTGGCAGTTTACATTCATGACTTTGTATTACTATGAATATTTTATGAAGGGGTTGCATATATAATAAAGTCTTGGGATATAATTTATTAATAATGCCTAGAGTGCAATTATATATATATATAGTGGTATTAAATATAATTAATGGTAACTTTGGACTTGTCAAGAGTTGACAGAAAAGACCAAGGCCTATTAAAGCTAGTGTCTTATTAGTCCCTTTTGGTCCCACTCCAAGCCACACACTAAAACCCAATTGGAAAGGCCCAATAGGCCAGTCCAATTAGATAATCGGTTAAATATAAAGGGAGACACATTCATAATTATTTTATTAGAGAAAAAAGAGAGACACCATTGTGAAATGGTGTGTATGTGTGAGTGAAGCAACTCGATTATTCTCCCTTGGAAACTGATTGAGAGACCACACTTCTTGGGCGTAAAGTGGAATTGGAGTGAAAATTAAAAGTGTTCCCAAGTACTTCTAATCTTTTGTTTTGAATTTGACTACACCAAAGTACGCTATCCTGTTCTTAAAATCCGAAATTTACATAGTGCATGTTATCAATCATGAATGAAATAGATCCATGTTTGTTGCTTCCGCTGTGTGTTTTGTATGAGATACAAAACCAGATTTACCAATAGCACATGCTTTTGCTCAACATGCTAGAAATTCTTTAGATAATGATGTGTATTGGATGGAGGATTCTCCTCCTCCAACTATGGAGGCCTTGATTCAAGATGTTTTGTTATTATGATTTTATGAATGAATGATTCATTTTCAAAAAAAAAAAAAAAAAAGTGTTTGTTAGGGTTTTTAGACCCCATTTATACCGGCTAACCAATTTTAACCTAAGTAATTGGTTAATTAAATTATGCCTGAGGCTTTGGTTAAACAATCAACACAGATGTTATGTAAAACATTGAATTGAGAGAAATGTACAACATAAGTAAAACATTGAAGGGATGATGTTTACAAACATTTACCTCTCTACAACCCGTAGACAACTTATTCTAGAAACCTTCTACTGCTTCAAAACTTATAAACTATTCAATATATGAACGTCTTCATGGATGATGTGCCAATATTACTCATGACCAGTGTTGGAAATATACATGTACGCATCGGAAAATTAACGGATCTACTTCATTCAGAATTGATAACATGCATTAAGTAAGTTTCAGAATATAGAACAAGAGAGTGTACCTTGGTGCAGTGAATTTCAAAACCGAAGATCATAAGTTCTCAGGAACACTTTAAATCTTCACTCCAATTCCATTAACGCCCAAGATGTGTGGTCTCTCAATCAGTTTCCAAGGGAGAGTAATTGAGTGGCTTCACTCACACATACACACCATTTCACAAACTTGTTCTGTGTTCTTAAAATTCTGTATGTTTCTCTCCTAATAACTAATTGTCTAATTGAGCCAACCTTTTGGGCCTTTCCAATTGGGATTTAGTATGTGGCTTGGAGTGGGACCAAAAAGGACGAATAAGACACTAGCTCTAATGGGCCTTGGGCTTTTCTGTCAACTCTTGACAAGTCCAAAGTTACCATTAATTATATTTAATACCACTATATAAATATAATTGCACTCTAGGCCTTATTAATAAATTATATACCAAGACTTTATTATACATGCAACCCCTTCATAAAATATTCGTAGTAATACAAAGTTATGAAAGTAGACTGTCACTTTGTAAATTACTACATCTTAATCCTTGAGTACCCAGTTTAATCCTTTTAAGTTATTCACCATATTTTTATAAAATCCAATTTCATAAATATATATACTTTAGTAATTTCTTACTAAAGTGGTTAGGCCTAACTCTCTGAATAACTGAACCCATTAAACTTATCTCAAGGGAATATTTTAAATCTCCATTAAGAGACTATGAATTTCATCTTGAGAATATATGTTCCATCAACACTAAGTGTGGCTGCCCAACATACTGAGTTTTTGACCGTTACTTTAGATCTCACTCTTGATATATCAAAGTATCCTACACTTCATGATCAGGTCCATTATTATCTAAGGATTAAGAGTTCATGCAAATATAAGTCGTGAGATTTATTATTCAATTGACAGTCATTAGGAGAATAATAAATCTCACAGCGGTCTAGTTCAATATGTCTTAACTCTTAAAACATATCAACATATCAACTAGAAGTCACCACTTCCATGATCAAGACAAATCATCTTAGTTGACATGTTATAGTCTTCGCAGATGAAATGCCCAAATTTATCACCAACTACGAACTAAAATTCTGAGTTTACAAAGAACCTGTGATTTATATCTTCTGTGACTTTTCACATAAATCACATACTATGCATCTCATGGACTATGATAATGTCCGAATATTCATGTTACTAATACTTCAAATAATAATAAAACAACTTTATAAATCAGAATATAAAGTCATACATCATGTCATACATAATATCATATATAGCATTATACAATAGGATTCTAGAGCACTAATCCCAACAATCTCCCACTTGCTCTAAAGACTATTGTGCACTAATCTAACTCCCATTCCCTCCAAATGTGACTCGAAGGTCCTTTGAGGCAAGGCTTTGGTAAAGGGATCTGCTAGATTATTTGAACTTTCAATCTTTGCAACCACTACGTCTCCACAAGCAATGATGTCTTGAATGATGTGATATTTTCTCTCAATGTGCTTTCCTTTCTTGTGATTCCTTGGATCTTTTGATTGTGCACATGCACCACTATTGTCGCAAAACAATGTGAAGGGAACTTGTTCCATTCTCATTAGACCAAGGTCAGAAAGGAATTTCTTGAGCCATACAGCCTCTTTTGCTGCTTCACAAGCAGCAACATATTCTGCTTCCATGGTGGAGTCCGCAATACAAGATTGCTTGACACTCCTCCATGTTATGGCTCCACCTCCCAAGGTGAAAACACATCCTGATGTGGACTTTCTAAAATCTAGATCCGATTGAAAGTCTGAATCTGTATAGCCAATGGGAATCAAATCCTCATAACGGTAAACAAGCATATAATCGTTTGTTCTTCGTAGATACTTGAGAATATGCTTTACAGCTTGCCAATGTTTTGCACCTAGGTTTGATTGATATCGACTGACCATGCCAATTGAATAACAGCTATCTGGTCTAGTACAAAGCATGGCATACATGAGACTTCCTACTGCTGAAGCATAAGGAACTTATCTCATCATATTTTCTTCCTCTTGAGTCTTAGGCCATTGGTCATCAGACAGAGGAACTCCATGTTTGAAAGGAAGTAATCCTTTCTTGGAGTTTTGCATGCTAAACCGTTCTAAAACTTTATCTATATATCTAGCTCGTGATAAGCCTAACATCTTATTCTTGCGATCTCACCAAAGCTTGATCCCTAGAATAAAGTTAGCCTCACCCAAGTCCTTCATATCGAATTGGCTTGACAACCAAACTTTTACAGATGACATTACCCTTACATCATTTCCAATGAGTAGAATATCATCAACATAAAGCACTAGGAACATTACCACTTTATCTTGATGTCTCTTGTACACACATGGTTCATCAAGATTTTGTTCAAAACCAAATGACTTGATTGCCTGATCAAATCTGATGTTCCATGACCTAGATGCTTGCTTAAGTCCATAAATGGACCTTTTCAACTTGCATACCATATGTTCTTGGTTCTTAGCTATGAAACCTTCTAGTTGCATCATATAGATTTCCTCTTCAAGATTGCCATTAAGAAATGCAGTCTGGACATCCATTTGCCAAATCTCATAATCATAATGAGCAACAATAGATAAGAGAATTCTAAAAGATTTAAGCATTACTACTGGTGAAAAGGTTTCTTCATGACCAATACCTTCTTTTTTAGTATACCCTTTCACCACTAGCCTTGCTTTAAAGGTTTCAACCTTTCCATCTATCCCTCTCTTCCTCTTGTAAACTGATTTGCAACCAACAGGTTTAATGCCGTTAGGCGCCTTTACAAGATCCCAAACTTGATTGGAATACATGGAATCTAATTCAGATTTCATAGCTTTGACCCAATGATGTGCATCTATATCATTTATTGCCTCTTCATAAGTGTAGGGATCCAATTCAGTCTCTTCTGAGATAGCTTTATAAGTTTCTCCTAAACCTATGAATCTTATAGGAGGCCAAACAATTCTCCTACTACGACGAGGCACCTATGTACTAGACATCTCATGAGTAGTATCTTGTGGTGTATATAATACATCCACATCATCCCTAGTCTCATCCATTGGTTGTTCTATTACATGTTCATTCATTTCAGCCAACACAACTCTACTTCTAGGAGTATAATTATTCATATAGTCATTATCCAAGAATTTAGCATTTGTGCTAACAAACACTTTATTATCTTTATGACTATAGAATAAACCTCCAACAGTTCCTTTTGGATATACTACAAAGAAAACCACTTCTGTTTTAGATTGTAACTTGTCAGACTTTCCCTTCAACACATGTGCTAGACAACCCCAAACATGGAGATGTCTCATACTAGGCTTACGCCCATTCCACAACTCAACAGGTGTTTTAGGAACAGACTTCGAAGGTACTAAATTCAAAAGATACATTGCAGTATTTAAGGCATATCCCCAAAAAGAAATTGGTAGAGTTGAATAACTTATCATGGATCTAACCATATCTAAAAGAGTCATATTCCTTCTTTCCGATACACCATTTTGTCGTGGAGTTCCAGGTGCAGTCCATTGGGATACAATCCCATTTTCAGTTAAGTAATCCTTAAAATCCCCCAAGAAGGTATTCGCCACCACGATCAGATCGAATGGCCTTTATGTGTTTGCCTAATTGATTCTCAACTTCAGCCCTAAACTCTTTGAACTTTTCAAAAACTTCAGACTTCCGTTTCATTAGATACACATAACCAAATCTTGAGTAATCATTAGTGAAAGTAATGAAATACTCATAACCACCTCTTGCCTGGATTGACATAGGACCACATACATCTGAATGTACTAGTTCTAGCAAATCTTGAGCTCTTCTACCTTTTGCATTAAAAGGTCGTTTGGTCATTTTACCTTCCAAACAAGATTTACAAACTGGAATTTCATCAAAGTCTATGGGCTCTAAGAGTCCATCTTTGATCAGTCTTTGAATCCTATTTGAATTAATATGACCTAAACGCAAGTGCCAAAGATATGCATCACTAGTAGAAGAAAATTTTCTCTTTAATGATTTTATATGAGAGTCATGATCTAATTCAGAATTGTATAATTCATGCTTCTCAGGAGTTAAAATATAAAAACCATCTAAAATATTGCCAGAACAGGTAAACACTTTACCCTTCTTTATTACAACATTGTCTTTAAGGATAACACAATATCCATGTTTACCTAAATAAGTTGCAGAAATTAAATTCCTACGAACATTAGGTACATATAGACAGTCTTCCAATACTAAAACTCTTGACTCAAAACATAAATTAAAAACACCAATAGCTACAATTGGAATCCTACTCCCATCAGCCAAAGTAAGAAACAATTCTTGTTCATTAAGTTTTCTGGTCTCCTGGAACCCCTGCAAAGAATTGTAGATATGATTAGGACAACCTAAATCCACACACCAGGAATCCGTGGGATTTTGTACCAAACATATTTCAAAAAGGAATGAACTATTCATACCCTTATTTTTGGTAGCCTTGAATTTTGGACAATTCCTCTTCCAATGTCCTTTCTCACCACAATGGAAACATTTTCCTTTGAGCTTCTTTCCTTTGTCAGCAACCCCTAAGGCAATTTCTTTACCCTCTTGCTTGGTGAAGTCCTTCTTCTTCTTCTTCTTACCCTTGCCTTTCGACTTAGGTTGAGAAGTAGAAACTTCAGCCATGTCAGCATCAACACTAGAAGTACCAAGAATGCCTTCTGCCGCTACCAACTCATTTATTAATTCAGACAATGTATAAATCTTTTTGTTCATATTATAATTGAGTCTGAATTCCTTGAATGATTCCGGTAGTGACTGGAGTATCATATCCACTTGGGATTCTCCATCAATGTCGGCACCTAAAACCTCTAATGTATTCAGATTAGAGATCATTGTGAGACAATGCTCCCTAACTGAACCGCCTTCAGCCATTTTGGTATTATAAATTTACCTCATGGTTTCTTGCCTTGCAGAATGGCCTTGCTCACCAAACATCTCCTTCAGACTTAGCATTATGTCTAAAGCTAGTTCTACATCCTACATTTGATACTTAGAACATTTGAGATAGATGTTAGGATGTAGCACTTGGCCATTTCATTAGATTTCTGCCAACAATCATATCACTGTTTTTCCTCAGGAGGAGCGTCTAATGAAGGAAAGTTAGGACATGGTTTAGTAAGCACATATTTGTGCTCTTCAACTGTGAGAACTATGTCCAAATTTCTTTTCCAGTCAACATAGTTGGATTCAATCAGTTTCTTTTTATTAAGAATAGTAACAAGTGGGCTAAATGATGTCATATTCAAATCTGAAGACAATAAACATGAATGTAATAAGTAACTAGACATTATCAATTTAGCATATAAACATATAATATGGAACCTTAATAAAACCATAGTATAATATATGCAACGACAACCCAATCCCATATTCAATATCCTTCATCATAGAGTGGACATTAAATACTATGATTAATTGAGAACTCTTCTCATTATTAGTGCTATCATGATAACTCTTATCATACACTAATAATATGCCGTTATACTTTTGGCCTCTACATAATAATAGTAAGAACTCAGCATAGAGGATACTATAATATTTAGTCTAGTGTATACCATTGTCTAGAATCATGTGTAGTCACATTTCATCCCCTTAACAGGCTTATTTTGTAGTACAATGATACAAGACACCCTCCGAATGGAATGCAAAGCTCGAAGCTAAGACAAGGTGTTTAATCAAACTACTATAAACCAAGTAATTCAAACTTGTAGGACCATGAAATAAAAACTCTCCGCATGGAATGCTAAGCTCGAGGCAAAGACAAAGTATGTATTTCACACTACTATGAACCAACAATGGAGGCCGTGAGATCCAACCTTTGTATTTCTCTCCCACTAGATGTTTTAAAAGAAAGGTTTTTAATTGTTTAATACATCTATAAACTAATTACACATAGCCTTGCACTTTACACATGTAATAAACAGGTGTCATAATTTTTTTTTGGCGACCGGTTTTGGCGACTCGTCCCAGTCGCGAGTTTTGGCGACTTGTTTTGGTGACTTACCTAGTCTTGAGATTCCAGTCGCTAGTTCATCCAGAAACTTTGGCGACTCACTGGCAACTTAACTCGCGACTCGCCAGTCGTGAAAAAACCCAGAAATAGTTGTTTTTCTGTTTAACCATTTTTGACGTTTCCAATGAACAAAACACATTCTTAATGATCAAAAGCGATGAGATTAAGATTAGAACTTGAATTTCATTGATGTTAAAGTGTTAAAATTCAATTTTACATGATTAAAATCAAACATAAACAACATCATAACATCAAAATCAGTTTTAATCAAACAATAGTTTCAAAAACTATAATATGCAGAAAAATGACTGCATAATTTTCACAACTATGAAAATAGTTTTCTCTAATTCTAAAACTCATTAAACATATTATATAGATTCGAAAATGAAGACCGCTCTGATACCAATTGTAGGAATATACATGTACGCAGCGGAAAATTAACAAATCACCTTCATTCAGAATTGATAACATGCATTAAGTAAGTTTCAAAATATAGAACAAGAGAGTGTACCTTGGTGCAGTGAATTTCAAAACCAAAGATCAGAAGTTCTCAGGAACACTTTCAATCTTTACTCCAATTCCACTAATGCCCAAGATGTGTGGTCTCTCAATCAGTTTCCAAGGGAGAGTAATTGAGTGGCTTCACTCACACATACACACCATTTCACAAACTTGTTGTGTGTTCTTAAAATTCTGTATGTTTCTCTCCTAATAACTGATTGTCTAATTGGGCTAACCTTTTGAGCCTTTCCAATTGGGCTTTAGTATGTGGCTTGGAGTGGGACCAAAAGGGACCAATAAGACACTAGCTCCAATCGGCCTTGGGCTTTTCTGGCAACTCTTAACAAGTCCAAAGTTACCGTTAATTATATTTAATACCACTATATAAATATAATTGCACTCTAGGCCTTATTAATAAATTATATCCCAAGACTTTATTATACATGCAACCCCTTTATAAAATATTCGTAGTAATACAAAGTTATGAAAGTAGACTGCCACTTTATAAATTACTACATCTTAATCCTTGAGTACCCGGTTTAATCCTTTTAACTTATTCACCATATATTTATAAAATCCAATTTCATAAATATATATACTTTAGTAATTTCTTACTAAAGTGGTTAGGCCTAACTCTTTGAATAACTGAACCCATTAAACTTATCTCAAGGGAATATTTTATATCTCCGTTAAGGGACTATGAATTCCATCGTGAGAATATATGTTCCATCAACACTAAATGTGGTTGCCCAACATACTGAGGTTTTGACCGTTACTTTAGATCTCACTCCTGATATATCAAAGCAACCTACACTTCATGATCAGGTCCATTATTCTCTTAGGATTAAGAGTTCATGCAAATATAAGTCGTGAAATTTATTATTCAGTTGACAGTCATTAGGAGAATAATAAATCTCACAGTGGTCCAATTCAATATGTCTTAACTCTTAAAACATATCAACATATCAACTAGAAGTCACCACTTCCATGATCAAGACAAATCATCTTAGTTGACATGTTATAGTCTAGGCAGATGAAATGCCCAATTTCATCACCAACTACGAACTAAAATTCTGAGTTTACAAAGAACATGTGATTTATATCTTCTGTGACTTTTCACATAAATCACATACTATGCATCTCATGAACTATATGATAATGTCTGAATATTCATGTTACTAATACTTCAGATAATAATAAAACAACTTTATTAATCAGAATATTAAGTCATACATCATGTCATACATAATATCATATATAGCATCATACAATAGGATTCTAGGGCACTAATCCCAACAACCAAAACCTTATATTAACTCTAAGAACCTTTTAAAAATTTGATTGACAACTAGAAGTTTGTGGTTGGAACTATGACTCCAACTTTATCATTAATTGATCTTCAGATCTACTTTTAATGTCTCTAGTATCGTAATTAAAATTGAGAGAATTTGTTTATAAAAACTATTTTAGAACAGACAACTCATGCTTTCCTGGATCAAATTTACTACCATAAGTCAACTTGCAAGAAATATAGAAAGTAGGGATTAGGGGAGTGATAACGACGGTATTGAATGAAATATGGTGACATATGTGAAGAGAAATGACATGGGGAACAAAATTCTGCACCATTGTTGCTAATCGACGTCACTTTTTTGGAAAATCCTTCGTTTAGGCACTAGAATCCTAGTTTTTGCTATTTTTGGTCATTTTTGTTTCCTTAATAACTTTTAATTTAAAAGTTAGAATAAGGTCTCATCTACTTTGAGATTTCTCTTGGAGAAAATAGTTATGAATCTTATGATTAGTGCGAATTAGGGTTTGCAAAGAATTTTCTTAACTACCCGAGGATTTCTTTTTAGTATTTAAATACATTGTAACTTTTGTGAGATTATACATTTTGCACATGATGTAAAATACATTGTAGCCTCTTTTTAGTATGATATGTTTTACACAATATCCACACTTTCACAGTAGATTTCCACATTTTACATATGATCTGAAAAAATGTTGACATAAATATGAAAGAGTGTGGACATTATTGATGAGAAACATTCAAAGCCATTTGTACAATGTTGATCAAAAATAATATATAATTTTCAAAATCACTACGTGCAAGAGAGAGAGAGAGAGAGAGAGAGAGAGAGAGAGAGAGAGAGAGCAGGTTTTTTCAATTATTAATGTCTATTACTTATAACTAAATGCAGGAAAAAATAAGTACCTACAGATTGCCATTGCCATTGCCATCAGTGCCATTGCCATCAGTGCCATTGCTCTGCTTGTAATTTTTATCTGTATATTGTTTTACCTACATAGAAGGAGAATAATTGTACTTCAAGGTAGATGGTTCCCCATAGATTGTTCTCGTTTGATTATTTCTTGATTATTTGTTACCTAAATGAAAGTTATGATTTTATGTAAATTTTCACAAGTAATAATGATGAAAATGATAAGAGAAAATTGCTTAGTTCAGAGATATCTATTGGAGAAAATGGAATTCCTAATAATAGAAATAACGCACATGATGTAAGTGTATTTAGCTACGAATGTATAACCACCGCCACAAACAACGCACATGAATCTTGTTAAGCTTCTGGGTTGTTCCATTTTTGGAGAAGAAATGATGTTAATTTATGAATACATGCCCAACAGAAGCTTGGACTACTTCTTATTTGGTTTGAAAAGCATTTAATTTTTTTCCGAAGACTTCATTTTTTTCCTCAATGAATATATATAATTATCTATTGTACTTTATGTAAAGTATATTATTGACCATATATTGTACTTTATGAGATTTGGCAAATGCATGTCAAGACTGCATTTCTTAATGGCAATCTTGAAGAGGAAATCTATATGATGCAACCAGAAGGTTTCATAACATATGGTATACAAGTTGAAAAGGTCCATTTATAGACTTAAGCAAGCATCTAGGTCATGGAACATCAGATTTGATCAAGCAATCAAGTCATTTGGTTTTGAACAAAATCTCGATGAACCATGTGTGTCCAAGAGACATCAAGATAAAGTGGTAATGTTCCTAGTGCTTTATGTTGATGATATTCTACTCATTGGAAATGATGTAGGGGTAATGTCATCTGTAAAGGTTTGGTTGTCAAGCCAATTTGATATGAAGGACTTGGGTGAGGCTAACTTTATTCTAGGGATCAAGCTTTGGCAACATCACAAGAATAAGATGTTAGGCTTATCACAACCTAGATATATAGATAAAGTTTTAGAATGGTTTAGCATGCAAAACTCCAAGAAAGGATCATGTCCTTTCAGACATGGAGTTCCTCTGTCTGATAACCAACGGCCTAAGACTCAAAAGGAAGAAAATATGATGAGACAAGTTCCTTATGCTTCAGCAGTAGGAAGTCTCATGTATGCCACACTTTATACTAGACCAGATATCTATTATTCAGTTGGCATGGTCAGTCGATATCAATCAAACCCAGGACCAAAACATTGGCAAGTTGTAAAGCATATTCTCAAGTATCTACTGAAAACGAAAGATTCTATGCTTGTTTACTGTTGTGACGATTTGATTCCCATTGGCCATACATATTCAGACTTTCAATCGGATCTAGATTTCAAAAAGTCCACATTAGGACGGGTTTTCACCATGGGAGGTGGAGCCATAACATGGAGGAGTGTTAAGCAATCTTGTATTGCGGACTCCACCATGGAAGCAGAATATGTTGCTGCTTGTGAAGCAGCAAAAGAGGCTGTATGGCTCAAGAAATTCCTTTCTGACCTTGGTGTAATGAGAATGGAACAAGTTCCCATCACATTGTTTTGCGAAAATAGTGGTGCAGTTGCACAATCAAAAGATCCAAGGAATCACAAGAAAGGAAAGCACATTGAGAGAAAATATCACATCATTCGAGACATCATTGCTCGTGGAGATGTAGTGGTTGCAAAGATTGAAAGTGCAAATAATCTAGCATATCCCTTTACCAAAGCCTTACCTCAAAGGACCTTCGAGTCACATTTGGAGTGAATGGGAGTTAGATTAGTGCACAATAGTCTTTAGGGCAAGTGGGAGATTGTTGGGATTAGTGCCCTAGAATCCTATTGTGTTAGGTTCTAAAGATTTAGGAATTTATGTATTTAGAACTCCAATTTGTATTATTGGCAAACCATGATCAAAACAGGTTGTTTAGTCTTGTTTAGGCTTGCTCAAAGTTGTGTCTTTCATGTAAAGTTGGAATCGAGAGGCTGCAGATGAATTGGTGCATTTCGGCCTGGCTCGATCAATCGAAAGAAAGACTCGATTGATCGAATCTCGGGCAGAATGCTTTTCTGCAGAAGTTTCCAACTCAGCCCTAACTCATTAAACATTTTGGGTTTTCTATTTTTACCCTAGGTATATATAGAAAAACCCTAGCCACCTTTTGAGGGTGGCTCCTATTGTATTGTTGCTCATACTTTTCTATTTTGTGTAAATCTCTTGTGAGATCTAGAGGAGCTTTCCTTTACACAAATCTTAGGGTTTTCAAGGTAGAGATAGTATCAACATCTTGATGATCAACTCGGTTGCTACCATTGGAGCTTGAAGAATAACAAGCGTGGGTGCTTGTAGCTGATTGGAGAATCCAAGAAAGAAGGAGTCTGTGGATTCGGAGCTTGCACGTGGTCGTGTCAGTAAGTTCTACTGGTAGGTAGCATTAGGAAGTCGAGCGGGGAGCTTGTAAGTCCTTTTGTATGAACTTCGATTCTTTCAGCATAGTGGATTCAGTTTACTTTGAGGATAGCTAGGTCAAATCCGCCCCAGGTTTTTACCGTGTGGTTTCCTGGGTGATCATATCATTGTGTTCTTTATTATTCCGCTGCTTTATATTTTTGATATGATTGTATGCTTGTGATAACCTAGAATTGCATAATTGGACTAAGTTTATAACTTGGCTAATTAACTAGGTTAATCTGGTTGGTTTAAGGGGTCTAAAACCGTTCAAGTGGTATCAGAGCAGGTAGCTCTTTTCCTATAGATCTTTTGATCTCTAAGCTGATCCTTGACCCCTGTTGTCATGGAACACGGTCATTCTCTTGTTGTTCCTCCTCACTTTGATGGTAATAACTATGCTTATTGGAAAGTAAGGATGAAACCATTCCTGAAATCCATTGATGACAGAGTTTGGAATTCCGTTGAGTACGAATGGAAGAAGCCCACTACTCCTGTGAGTGAGTGGCAAACTTCTCAAAAGAAGCAGCTGGGTTTAATAGCAAAGCTATGAATGCCATTTTTAATGTTGTT
This sequence comes from Quercus ilex subsp. ballota, assembly GCA_032727855.1. Classification (NCBI taxonomy): domain Eukaryota; kingdom Viridiplantae; phylum Streptophyta; class Magnoliopsida; order Fagales; family Fagaceae; genus Quercus; species Quercus ilex. The sequence continues at coordinate 76,939,688 of CM064911.1, forward strand.
TCTATGGAGGAATTTAAGAGAATCTCTAATGTTGAGGTTACCCATACTGCTTGGAAAATCCTCCAAACTGTGCATAAAGACACAAAGGCAGTTAAGATAAACAAACTGCAGCAATTAACTTCTAGGTTTGAGAGCATTAGGATGTCTGATGATGAATCCTTTGATGAATTTTATGCCAAACTTAATGACATTGTTAATTCTGTTTTTAATTTGGGTGAAATCTATGATCAACCTAAAATTGTTAGGAAGATTCTTAGATCTCTAACTGAAGACTTTAGACCCAAAGTTACTGCCATTACTGAGAGCAAGGATGTGGATTCCATCCCTGTTGATGAGCTTATAGGATCTCTTCAGTCCTATGAGTCTGACCTACCCAAAGCAAACAAATCCAAATCAATGGCTCTTAAGTCTGTTAATGATGTTGATGTTGGTGGATTTGATGATGAGCTCTCTATTACAGAGATAGCTTACCTTGCCAAGAATTTTAGAAACTTTCTGAGAAATACTAACAGAAGGGCAAGAAATACAAACACTGCTGAACCTAGAAACTTTAGGAAGAATGATCCCACTAAGGTTAATAACTTTGAAAAACCTAGAGAAAAAGTTGGTCAATCTTCAAATAATACTTTGGGTGCTCAGAATTTTGGTTGTCAAGGGTACGGTCATGTTAAATCTGAATGTCCTACTTTCTTAAAGTCTAAGGGTAAGGCTATGGCTGTAACTCTTAGTGATAATGAGGTTTTTGATGATGAGTCTAGATGTGACGAGGATCAAAACTTCATTGCTTTCACTGCTACTGCTATAGTAAATGAAAGCGTATCTGCTGAAGAGAACCCTTATGATGGGGAACTCTCTGAGGATGCAGATCTTCAAGAGGCCTATAATAAACTTTGCAAAGTTGCTTCAAAGGATGCTATGAATGTTGAACTTGGCCTAAAGAAAATTGATTCTCTTGAGCTTGAAAAGAAAATTTTGCTTGTTAAATTACTTGATGCTAATAATCTTTTGAACCATGTGAAATCTGAGAACATGCTCTTGCTTGATAAAGTTAAAACTTTGGAACATGATTTATCTATTGCTAGATCTGCTAGTTCTAAACTTGATCAAATGCTGAATGTTCAAAAGTATCCTTCTGATAAATCTGGGTTAGGATATGTTGAAAGCATCTCTATGTCTACTCCTAATTCCACAAACTTTGTTCCTTCATCTTCTTCTGAACCTTCCGTGAGTGAGGTTGTGAGTGATACTGTCAAACCACCTGTGAGTGAGGTTGTCAAACCTATAGAAGTTTCACCACCTAGGAAGATTAGGGTTGATCTAGGAGAGACTAAACCTAAGGAAACTACCCTTTCTAAGGACAAGATGCATGGTAAACCTGCTTGGGTTTGTCACTATTGTGGAAAGTATGGACACATTCGTCCTAACTGTTACAAGTTTCAAGCTGCTAAGAGAGCAAACAAACCAAAAGTGTCTGTGCCTCAAGCACAAGATCCTATGGCACTTATTGGTGAATTGGTAAAGGCTTTGAACCTTTATTCCAATCTTGGAGTTGGAAATCACTCGAATGTGAATAGGAACTCTAATGCTCGCGGTGCATCTAAAAGGTTTTGGATGCAAAAGACTCGATCTAATTGAGTCTTTCTGACATGGTCCTTATGCTTCACTGCTCATTCCTTTGTGACCATTGTTCTTTCGTTTTTGTTGATTTTGTTTGTTTCTAGGATTTGCATTGCATTACATTCATGCATTTCATTCTAGGATTTATTTGTTTTCTCTTTTAAAATAAAATAAATAATAAATAAAAAATAAATAAAAAAGGGAAAAGCAAATTGTATTTGGCATTATTATTCTTGGTCTTTGAAAACAAGATTGGTCAATTTATTTACACATAACTTGTCTTGTATACCTTGTTTAGCTTTGATGAGCTTATTTATTGCACTTTACTAGTTGAAGCTTTGTAGTGCACATTGTGTGGGAAAGATGTTTATGGTGTTTATCACTTTGTCTTTATCTTGAAGTCACATGTTATTTGACTGTCGGACTTGTTCCTTTTTGAGAAAGGCATAAATAACCATCTCACCACTGTTCACTAGCCAATCATGAACACCTTAGTGCATATCATAAGATTTTGTGCTCGAGAAAGTGTAGCACATGCACAAAAAGAACATAAGGTGTGGCCTCGGTTAATTGCTTAATGATTAAAACTGGTGTGTACTATTAGGATTGATGCCAATTCACTTGATTAAAATTGGTGTGTACTATTAGGCTTGATGCCAAATTTCATCTAATTATGGGGCAAAATTCAAGAAACTTACATGATTGCAAGCTTATGTTCTAGGAGATGTGAGAGTTATATGATGTAACTCTTTAGGTGATAGTCTCTTTTGAATTCTATGTGATGCATTTTGTAGACTTTGTGATTTATTGCTATTCACATATCACCTCACATGTATCTCAAGCTTTTGCTAGTTGCACACACTACAGAAGTTACTCTTTGTTAAACATTGTACATGATATTATGTGTGTTTTTGGTCTGACCAACCAAGTTTGAAAATACTTTGAGTTTTATGCATAATTCTTTTTGCTTGAGAATGTAAAGAGAGACTGGCTGAAATCTTTCTTTGGAGAAACTAGGATTAAAATTTGGTTTTTTTTTTTAAATTCCATATCATCTCATACTCATGCATTTTGTTTCGTCAATTTTAATGCTTTGAGGAGTTATTTTCAAAAATTGGTTTGAATTTTTCAAAACTGTGATTTTTCTCAAAATACTGTGAGCTGCTGCCTGTTTCGATCGATCCAATTTGTTATTCGATCGATCGAAAATACTTAAAATTCTTTTAAAAATCTCAGATTGATTCGATCGATCGAATGTAATTTTCGATCAATCAAAAGTCGCGAATCAGGTTTTTTAAAAACAATGTTCTTGACTTAGTCAAACACTTTTTCAAAAAGTTTTTCAAACTTTTCTTCTCTCTTCGACTAGGCAAGGTTCTACAGTCAATTTTTTGTCATTTTCCTCCGAATTTTTTGCAAAGATTCTCTTTCCTCAAGACGGTAAGACTCTTTTGCCCTTTCTTTTGAGTTTATTTTCATATTTTCATGCATTTTTCACTCAAATTTTCGGACCTTTTTCTATTTGGGATTTTTGTTGATTCAAGACCTATTTTGTGAAATTGATCAATGGGTTTTTGTTGGGACATGATATAAACTTGTTCTTGGTGGTTTAATGTCATCAATTTTGGGTTTTGTGAAAAATTGAAATTTCTAGGGTTTGTATTGAATCCGAATTGGGGATTTTGTTCAATTAGGTTGAAATTGATGAAATTGGCTTGTTGTTTTGATGTAATTATGCATTATAATCTGTGTGTTGTGTTATGTAATGCTCAATTCATCAATTTGTTTCAAAATTATTAAGTGGTTTTTCAAATTTTTGGGGTTTTTGTTAGAAACTCTATGCTCGAGCTAATTTTGTGCAATTGAACTTAAAATTGAACTTTGTTAACTGCATTAGTACATGCATCATGACATTATAACTGTTCATGCATCATATAGATTTTTGATCTATATTTTTTTTGTGCTAACTTGCAGTCTGCCCTTGGTTTTTTGTTTTTTTTTTATTCTGTTGGTTTTCTCTTTCTTTCTCTGTCCTTTCCTTAGCACTATGCCTAGGAAGATTAGGGCTCGTAGGTCTATTCCCTCACCTACTCCTTCCCCTCCTCCCTTTGACCGAGAGAGGTTTCCTAGTGAGAAAAACCAAGAGATTTATGATACACTGAACCTTAAGAGGAAGATTTGGTCTGAGCATTTTGTCATCTTAGATAAGCTTGATCCTGCCATTAGGGCAAACTTTGAGCGTAGGGGCTGGTTACCCTTGGTGGATATTTCTGATCCTCTTCCACATGCTACCTTGATTAGAGAGTTCTTTTCGAACATCTCTATCCGCATCTATGATTCCAACACCTTGGTAAAGAGTTGGATACGAGGCGTAGAGTACACCATTACTCCTAAGGTAGTGGCTGATGCTCTAGGGGTACCTTTGGTACAGCACCCTGTTTATCCTTATGATGAGTCTCCTCTTTTGAGTGATGTCATGTCTTACATCACTGGGTCTTCTATCCAGTAGGGTTCTAATCCTAGGATCACCACTGCTGAACTTTCTGAGTTACACTATCTCCTCTTTAGGATAGCGTGTCATTCTTTCTGGCCCATTTCTCATCTTCACACCATTCCTCTCGAGCGGTGTGTATTTTTGTATGCTCTTGTCACTGATGCTCCTATTAGTTTTCCCCCATTTGTTTCTTCGTTCTTTGAACGAAGTGTGTAGTAGTTCATCTACTTCTCATGCCTTTGTTCATCATATTTTCATTCATAGGATTTTGCTTTATCTTGATCTTGGTTGCTTTCCTTCCTCTGAGCCCGTTCATTTGATTGCTCCTATAGGTGCGTCTTTTCTTAGACAGATGGCTGCTCACCTTCGAGTTGGCTCTAAACACCCTAGGTCTGTGCCTTCTGGTTCCGTAGCTCCTTCCTCTTCTTCTACAGGTCCTGCTGGTAAGGCTGTTCCTGATCCTGATGCTGCTGCTACTGCTGCTATTCCTCCACCTCCATCGGATGACTTTGATATACGTCGCACTTTGGAGACTGTCATGACCGTTCAAGTGGCTCATGGTCAGCTTTTGGTGGACTTATTTGACGAGATCCGTGCTTTGCGTGCTGATCTGGCGCATTTGCGTTCGCCCTCACCACCTCCTTTTAATGATGGCTTGTGATTGCACTTTGGCATTCCGTCACAAAAAAGGGGAGTTGGGTGTTTGTATGGGAGTTATGTAGTTAGGGGGAGACTTTTTGTTTTTGAGGAGCTAGTGGAGATGTTAGATTGTATCTAGGCGCTTTACTTTGTATATCATTTTTGGGGCTATTCATGTTAGGGGGAGTAACATTGCTTTTTGATATACATGATATATTCTTGATTCTTGTTTTCTTTGGATTCACTGTTTATTGATTTATATTTCTGAGTTGTTCATTGATATATATCTTTATTATGTGTTGTGTGAATCAAACAAGAATGTTATACCTGTCTATTTACTATTTTCTGCCACACATGCGTTTATGCTTTTGTTGAGTGTTTCAGGAATATACAGGTTGATTCAATTGAGCTACTGTCTACACTTGCAACTGATGGATAGTAGTTAGGATTGAATTTTAGTTTTTATGAGCATTGTTTTTGTAAAGGGCTTTTACTTGTAAACTTTGAGCTTTGTGTTTTTGTTTTGTCACGGATTACCAAAGGGGGAGTTTGTTAGGTTCTAAAGATTTAGGAATTTATGTATTTAGAACTCTAATTTGTATTATTGGCAAACCGTGATCAAAACAGGTTGTTTAGTCTTGTTTAGACTTGCTCAAAGTTGTGTCTTTCATGTAAAGTTGGAATCGAGAGGCTGTAGATGCATTGGTGCATTTCGGCCTGGCTCGATCGATCGAAAGAAAGACTCGATCGATCGAATCTCGGGCAGAATGCTTTTCTGCAGAAGTTTCCAACTCAGCCCTAACTCATTAAACGTTTTGGGTTTTCTGTTTTTACCCTAGGTATATAAAGAAAAACCCTAGCCACGTTTTGAGGGTGGCTCCTGTTGTATTGTTGCTTATACTTTTCTGTTTTGTGTAAATCTCTTGTGAGATCTAGAGGAGCTTTACTTTACACAAAGTTTAGGGTTTTCAAGGTAGAGATAGTATCAACATCTTGATGATCAACTCGGTTGCTGCCATTGGGGCTTAAAGAATAACAAGCGTGGGTGCTTGTAGTTGATTGGAGAATCCAAGAAAGAAGCAGTCCGTGGATTCGGAGCTTGCACGTGGTCGTGTCAGTAAGCTCTACTGGTATGTAGCATTAGGAAGTCGAGCGGGGAGCTTGTAAGTCCTTTTGTATGAACTTCGATTCTTTCAGCATAGTGGATTCAGTTTACCTTGAGGATAGCTAGGTCAAATCCCCCCCAGGTTTTTACCGTGTAGTTTCCTGGGTGATCATATCATTGGGTTCTTTATTATTCTGCTGCTTTATATTTTTGATATGATTGTATGCTTGTGATAACCTAGAATTGCATAATTGGACTAAGTTTATAACTTGGCTAATTAACTAGGTTAATCTGGTTGGTTTAAGGGGTCTAAAACCGTTCATATTGTATGATGTTATATATGATATTATGTATGACATTATGTATGACTTAATATTCTGATTAATAAAGTTGTTTTATTATTATCTGAAGTAGACATTATCGTATAGTCCATGAAATGCATAGTATCTGATTTATGTGAAAAGTCACAAAAGATATAAATCACAGGTTCTTTGTAAACTCAGAATTTTAGTTCGTAGTTGGGCATTTCATCTGCGAAGACTATAACATGTCAACTAAGATGATTTGTCTTGATTATGGAAGTGGTGACTTCTAGTTGATATGTTGATATGTTTTAAGAGTTAAGACATATTGAACTGGACCGCTGTGAGATTTATTATTCTCCTAATGACTATTAACTGAATAATAAATCTCACGACTTATATTTGCATGAACTCTTAATCCTGAGAGAATAATGGACATGATCATGAAGTGTAGGTTGCTTTGATATATCAGGAGTGAGATCTAAAGTAACGGTCAAAACCACAGTATGTTGAGCAACCACATTTAGTGTTGATGGAACATATATTCTCAAGATGGAATTCATAGTCTCTTAATGGAGATATAAAATATTCCCTTGAGATAAGTTTAATGGGTTCAGTTATTCAGAGAGTTAGGCCTAACCACTTTAGTAAGAAATTACTAAAGTGTATATATTTATGAAATTGGATTTTATAAATATATGGTGAATAACTTAAAAGGATTAAACCGGGTACTCAAGGATTAAGATGTAATAATTTACAAAGTGACAGTCTACTTTCATAACTTTGTGTTATTACGAATATTTTATAAAAGGGTTGCATGTATAATAAAGTCTTGGGATATAATTTATTAATAAGGCCTAGAGTGCAATTATATTTATATAGTGGTATTAAATATAATTAATGGTAACTTTGGACTTGTCAAGAGTTGATAAAAAAGCCCAAGGCCCATTGGAGCTAGTGTCTTATTGGTCCCTTTTGGTCCCACTCCAAGCCACATACTAAAGCCCAATTGGAAATGCCCAAAAGGCTAGCCCAATTAGACAATCAGTTATTAGGAGAGAAATATACAGAATTTTAATAACACACAACAAGTTTGTGAAATGGTGTGTATGTGTGAGTGAAGCCACTCAATTACTCTCCCTTGGAAACTGATTGAGAGACCACACATCTTGGGCATTAGTGGAATTGGAGTGAAGATTGAAAGTGTTCCTGAGAACTTCTGATCTTTGGTTTTGAAATTCACTGCACCAAGGTACACTCTCTTGTTCTATATTCTGAAACTTACTTAATGCATGTTATCAATTTTGAATGAAGTAGATCCGTTAAGTTTCCACTGCGTACATGTATTTTTCCAACAGATAGTTCATCCCTTTGCATGTTTTCTTTCTAGTTGCTTCTTTGCTTATCTGTTGGCTTATTTCCTTTGTCATTGCATGTACATGCTTGGAGTGAGGACATTTGGAGCAAGGGCGCGACTTCCTAGGCGCAAGCAAAAAGGGCAAAGATGCAAGTGAGAAGATGCAAGCCCAAAAAGGGCAATTTATGGTAGATTAGGAGGCCTAGCCTCCCCTAGTGGTTTCCTCTCATTCTCGTAGCCTTCTCTCTAGAACCATGTATTAGGAATTCATTTCCTTGTATCTTTTACTTTTCCTGCACTTTGCTTAGGCTGCGCTCCTTGAGTACGGCAATGTCTGATTTACATTTCCTGTACCTTGTTGGGCCATGCCTTTGGAACGTTGGCAATGTCTGCTTCACTTTCCTACTCTGTGTGATGACTTTGTGCATGATGTATGTATGTCTATATATTCTTGTATGTGGGTGATCGTGCACTTTGTATGAAGGACTCTCGTTACTAAAATAGCGACCCTCTCTAGTCATGAGTGCTCTTGACCTTGTAGTGTGGGTATGTGCTCAAGGCAATTGTTGTAGGTGCATATTCATGCTATATTGTGTGCGTGATCATCGTAGTGTGATTGTCTCAATCCGTGTTACCTGAGTGACATTGGTTTCCCCGTATATGGGACACGTACCAATATGCTTGATGCTTTAAGGGGCTCTGACTCGTCTTAGCATAAGCATGTAGGCATGCGCTGTATACATAAGCATTAAACCTTGTCGGTGCACCATAGCACACCAAACACAGAACTCTGTCGAATTTTCACCGTGAAAATGAGGCACCTCTGTTGCCATATTCTCACAATGAAAGCTTGGTAAGAATAGTGTTTTGTGTGCTATGATGCACTTGAGGCAAAGTACTACTAGATTTCTGCCACGAAAATAAGGCGAAATGCTGCTGAATTTTCATTGTGGAAATTTTGCAATGATTCCAAAAACACGAGGGAAGCATCAATCAAGACCACACCCTTTCCAAAATCAAACCTCAAATCCCAATTCCATTAAAGCCTCGATAGCTAATGCCAATATCTTGTTTTAAATTGCCAATGTCTGAAAATTAAGATTTTACCAAAAGGACTATCTACAAACAAGTGTTGTATGGTGCCTAACACTTTCCCCATACGTAACTAGACTTCCGAACTCAAGAAGCAAAATTTTTTATCTGTCCCTATTAAATTAGGAAAAATGACTTTTTTCTTAGCCTTGGATTGGTAATAAAATCAAATAGAATCAGGTGACCAATTACACTTTAGAAAAAATCTAATGATTGGTGGCGACTCCATTTACCTTTGGTAATTTTATTAAAATTGACTCATTTCTAGTCACACACCAGAGGTACCCTTCACCCTCTCTTCATAGCACTTGAGCTCCCAAGCTCATGCGTACACATGCATTCCAAGAAAGGGGCGCATGCAAGCATTGCCACGATGGGTGGTCGACTGCAACCAGGCATCGATAGAGATAAAGAGGTTGGTTGAGAAGCAAACCTTACATGCATTTCCTCTCTCACTCACGAGAGGAGCATTAAGATGGTACTATTGCTTGGATCCAAGAAAAACCAAGGTGTGGAATGAACTAGTGGAATTGTTTGTAGATCAGTTCATTTTCAATACTATGATTGATGTAATTCTTAGAGACTTGGAGACCACTAAACAAGGAGTTGGGGAGACTTTCTTTGAATACATGACAAGGTGGAAGGGGAAAGCTTCCAAAATTGTTAATAGGCCAATGAGAACGACCAAATCAACATGATTATCAAGAACTTGCTTTCGACATACAATAGTAGGCTTTTGTCATCGCCTATTAGTTCTTTTGGGGAATTGTGTGATTGTGGAACTAGGATCGAGGATGCCATCAATAATGAACAATTCGAGAAAGGGGAAAGTAAGCCTCCAATCAAGAAGACATATAGGGGAGGAGCATCCGCTACTAAAGCACCCAACAACTCTATCCTACCAAAGCTTCACAAAGAAATCTTGTTGAGAGTTTTCCAACCTAGGAATGACCCTTTCCCAAGCATATAAGAACCTAACTTCCAAGGGATTTCTTAAGGCTTTAGATCCCACACCAATGCCTAATCATGTACCTCTTACGTCGAACCATAATGAATATTGTCATTTCCATCAGAAATTTGACCATAAGACCAAAAATTGCTTTCTCCTTAAGTATTAGATACAAGACTTGATAAACAATGGAACTTTCCTAAACCCAAACATCATCACTAAGCCCAACATTAGAAAGAACCCTTTGCCTGATTATCATAAGATCCTCCTCTATATCAGAATTGTGTGGAAGTTAAAGAGATTGATTGGGATTGTTCTAAGTTGATAGAGGTTGTGGAAGTCAACATAGTTGAAATCCAAGGAATATGGTACGAAGAAGATGAGAAGTTGAAAAATGTCATAGACGTGTAGGGGATAGTTCCTAAGGAGATGTTTGAGTTAAAGAAGAGGATCCTAGAAGATGATGTACAAATGTCACTAGGAATGGAATGCATTACAAATCATCCTTTTTAGAGAAGGATCACCCCGGTAGAAATTTAGAGGAAGGGTCAAGACATAGTGGACTCAATGGGAAGGAGGAAAAGGAGGAAGATAGGGTCTTAACCCAATTAAAGAAAACTCAAGCACATGTATCCACTTGGGGTTTGCTAATGGCCTCTCACAAGCATCGCAACACACTCCTAGAAGCTTTGAACGGGAAAGTAGTGCCTATAGAGACTACACCTCAAGACATTCTATCTCTCATAGGGGTTGAAGCCCCATCTCACCCTTTCCTTTCCCTTTTTGATGAAGAAGTTCCTCTCGAAGGGGCTACTCATACTAGACCTTTGCAAATCACTATTGAATGCATGGGCACTAAGGTTACAATGGTGCTTATTGACAATGGATCCGATTTGAATGTGTACCCATTTAGGATCACTCTTAAGGTCGGCTTAGATTTAGAGACAATCATCCCTTCTCCTTTGACTGTTAGAGCATATGACAACACCTCGAGGAAGGTTATGGGAACTTTCAAAGCTCCCTAAAAAAGTGGTCCATTGGACACAATTGTGAAATTTCATGTGATGGCCATCACCCGTAACTACAACCTACTCTTAGGAAGGGCGTGGCTTCATCCCATTGGACCTATTCCTTCTACTTTGCACCAAAAGATGAAGATTCCATGGAATGGAAGAATTGCTATGGTACTTGGAGATGGTGAGATCCTAGCTCCCATTTGTGGACTTGAATGAAAGGATAATGAGCTTCAGATGAGTATATTTGAATTTGTGAACATGGATGATTATGGATTGATGAATGAGAAGTATACTACGGATTTACTCCCCTATTGTAGGCATGAGGTGATTGCAATGATGAAAAAGATAGGGTACATGCTTGGTATGGGTCTTGGGAAAGAAGGAGGAGGAGTGGCTGAATTCCCCAATTTTAAGACTCAACTAACTAGGGAAGGTTTGAGATTCTTTAAAGGCTGCAACGGAATCAAGAAAAACCTTGGTACTTTCAATGGAAACTTTGTGAAAGAAGGAGGAGACTTCCCTTTTTGTGACTTTCTTGAGCTTTGGGTAGACAAAGATGGAAAAGTGCATCCCAGCCGAGAAATCTTCTTTGAGGAGAAACTCTCTTTCAAGAAAAAGCCAACTATTGCGATTAAGGAGGTTCAAGAAGAGGTTGTTTGGATGGACTAAATGGATGTTGAAGTAATAGAAGCAATGCTAAAAGTTGAGGGGGACGTGCTCACCATCACAATTGAAGAGCCAAATGATCTTGCAGCATTCATCATGCCTGCCGATGGGCACCTTAGCAATTAGACTTAGGTTGGGTTTTCTAATAGCATGGGGGAGACACCTTGTAACGCAAGTTCCGATGTACTTTTCAACACTTTTAATAAGATGAATCTCGAATTTGGTTTATTTTGATGTGTCCCATAATATTTAAAGTTTGCACTTAAATGATTCCAATGAATTTGAAAATGAAATTAATAAATAATTGGAAAAGAAAATTGAACCTATGGAACCAACTTTTGAAACTTTTAATTTGGGCAATGATGAGAATCCACGTTTAATTAAAAATGGTTCCACTATAAGTAAACAAGAAATGAAAGATCTCAAAGAACTTCTCATTGAATTCCAAGTAGTGTTTGCATGGTCTTATAAAGATATGCCTGGCATTGATCCCAATATAGCACAATATCACATTGATACTTATTCACACATGGTGCCCGTCAAGCAAAAATTAAGGTACATGAGAATTGAATGGCTCCTTAGAATCAAAGAAAAGGTTAAAAAGCAGTTAAAAATAGGGTTCATCAAACCCGTACACCAAACCGAATGGATAGCTAATGTTGTGCTTGTACCTAAGAAGGATGGAAAGATAAGGATATGTGTGGACTTTAAAGACTTAAACAAGGCTTGTCTTAAGGATGATTTCCCTTTAACTCATATAGATGTCTTGGTAGATAGCACTGCTGGTAGTGCTTTGATGTTTTTCATGGATAGTTTTTTGGGATACAATCAAATCAAGAAGGCTCCTAAGGACATGACTAAGACCACTTTCACTACCGAATGAGAAATATTTTGTTATGCAATGATGCCATTTAGGCATAAGAATGCAGGTGCAACCTACCAAAGGATGGCCACAGCCTTATTAAATGATGCATAATGAGGTAGAGGTATACGTCAATGATATGATCATAAAGTCCAACGATAGAGGGGGATAGAAGAGTACAGGCTAAGATTGAACCCACAAAAATGCACCTTTGGAGTAACTGCTGGAAAATTACTAGGTTTCCTAGTAAGTGATAGGGGGATAGAAGTTGACCTATCAAAGATCAAGGCCATATTGGACATTCCTCCACCTAAGAATGAAAATGAGATAAGAAGATTCTTAGGCCTACTGCAATACATTAGCCGATGCATTGCCAAACCCACTTTCACTTGTGAGCTTATCTTCAAACTTCTAAGGAAGAACAAACCCCATATGTGGAATGATGAATGTCAAAAAGCCTTCAAGGTTATCAAAGAATACCTTCTCCACCCACCTGTCTTGGTACCTCTAGAATCTGGAAAACCCTTACACCTCTATCTATCAATTATAGAAGATGCAGTAGGAAGTATGTTAGCACAAGAAGATGATGATAAGAATGAGAGAGCCATATATTATTTGAGCAAGATATTCCATAACTATGAAACTAGATACGCACCCATAGAGAAATCCTTCTTTGCTCTTGTATGGGCTATACAGGAATCAAGACATATCATCCTACCATTCCAAGTATGGATAGTCACTAAAATGGACCCTTTGAAGTACTTATTTGAGAAATCTGCCTTAAGCGAAAGGTTGTCCAGATGGTTGATCTTATTGGCTAAATTTGATTTGAAGTATGTAGCTAGAAAAACCATCAAAGGAAGCACCGAGTCAGATTTTTGTGCTGAGAACCCCATAGAAGGAGAAAGTGGAAGAGAACATTTCCTAGATAAGGACATTTTGGACATAAAACTGGGGGTATGTAAGATGTATTTCGATGGAGCGGTGAATGAATATGGAAATAGGATAGGAGTACTTTTGATCACCCCCAATGGATCTCATGTACCTTTAGCCATAAATTTGAATTTCAAAGCAACCAATAACATGGTAAAATATGAGGCTTGTCTTGCCAGAACGGAAGCCCTACGAGAGCTAGGGACAAAGGAAGCCAAAGTCTTTAGTGATTCGACCTTGGTCATAGCACAAGCACAAAAGTTGTGGAAGGTGAAGAAGGAACACCTAAAGCCTTACCAATAATACTTGCAGAAATTAACAAAAACATTCGACAGGATTGAATACACTATCATTCCTAGAGCCCAGAATCAATTTGCAGATGCATTGGCTACTTTGGCCTCCATGGTTGAGATACTCAGGGTATGGACACAAACCTTGGAAATAGAATAAAAGTATCAACTAGTACACAGAGAGAAAGAAGATTTGGCCACCTTAGCCATAAAAGAGGAAGGAGTTCCTTGGTTTTATGACATCATGAAGTTTTTAGAACTAGGAATCTACCGTGATGGTGCAGGAAAGAAGGAGCGGCACTCAATAAGGATGATGGCAATGCAATACATCATTTACGAAGGTTAGCTCTATAGGAGGTCCTATGATGGAGTACACCTTCATTGTCTAAAGAAAGAAGAAGCCAAAAGAATCATGGAAGAAGTTTACCAAGGAATTTGTGGCCCCCATATGAATGGGAAGATGTTGTCAAAGAAGATTTTGAGGATGAGATACTACTGGAATACAATGAAAATTGACTACATAGGCTTTATGAAAAGTTTCCATGACTGCTAAACACATGCCCACCAGAACCATATGCCACCTAGTGAGCTATACCGCATGACCTCTCCATGGCCTTTCTTTGTGTGGGGCATAGATGTGATTGAAAGGATAGCTCCTATGGCCTAGAATAGGCATGAGTACATCCTAGTTAAAATTGACTACTTCACCAAGTGGGTAGAACCAGCTTCCTATTCCATACTACAAGCCAAGCACGTGGCTCGATTCATAGAAAACAACATCATTTGCCAGTTTGGAGTGTTATAATTAGTGCCCTTAAATCCTATTGTATGATGCTATGTATGATATTAAGTGTGACATTATGTATGACTTAATATTGTGTTTAACAAAGTTGTTTTATTATTATCTAAAATAATGGTAACATGAATATTCGGATATTATCACATAGTCCATGAGATGCATAGTATGTGATTTATGTGATTTAGTCACAGAAGATATAAGTCACAAGTTCTTTGTAAACTCAGAATTATAGTTCGTAGTCGGTGATGAAATTGGGCATTTCGTCTGTGAAGACTATAACATATCAATTACGATAATTTGTCTTGATCATGGAAGTGGAGACTTCTAGTTGATGTGTTGGTATGTTTTAAGAGTTAAGACATATTGAACGGGACCACTATGAGATTTATTATTCTCCTAAGGACTGTCAAATGAATAATAAATCTCACGACTTATATTTGCATGAACTCTTAATCCTGAGAGAGTAATGGACTTGATCATGAAGTGTAGGTTTCTTTGATATATCAGGAGTGAGATCTAAAGTAACGGTCAAAACCTCAGTATGTTGGGCAGCCACATTTAGTATTGATGGAACATATATTCTCAAGATGGAATTCATAATCTCTTAACGGAGATATAAAATATTCCCTTGAGATAAGTTTAATGGGTTTGTTATTCAGAGAGTTAGGCCTAACCACTTTGGTAAGAAATTACTAAAGTATATATTTATGAAATTGGATTTCATAAATATATGATAGATAACTTAAAAGGATTAAACCGGGTACTCAAGGATTAAGATGTAGTAATCTACAAAGTGGCAGTCCACATTTATGACTTTGTATTACTACGAATATTTTATGAAGGGGTTTGCATGTATAATAAAGTCTTGGGATATAATTTATAGATAAGGCCTAGAGTGCAACTATATTTATATAGTGGTATTAAATATAGTTAATGGTAATTTTGGACTTATCAAGAGTTGACAGAGAAGCCCAAGGCCCATTGAAGCTAGTGTCTAATTAGTCCCTTTTGGTCCCACTCCAAGCCACACACATAAGCCCAATTGGAAAGGCCCAAAAGGCTAGCCCAATTAGATAATTGGTTAGATACAAAAGGAAAAACGTATAGAATTTATATATAGTGAAAAACATCATTGTAAAATGGTGTGTATGTGAGTGTGAATCACTCTTTAATTCTCCTTTTGTAACTGATTGAGAGTCCACACTTCTTAGGCGATAGTGGAATTGGAGTGAAGATTAAAAGTATTCCCAAGTGCTTGGATCTTTGTTTTGAAATTCATCGCTTCAAGGTATACTATCTTATACTTGAAATCTGAAATTTACATAGTGCATGTTATAGATTGAGAATGAAGTAGATCCGTTAATTTTTCGCAGCGTACATACTTATTCCCTTCATGGAGTACTATAAGAAATCATCTTCGACAATGGTTCCCACTTCGCGGGAGAAGTCCAAAGGAGCATGGAATTGTACAATACTGAGCATCACAAGTCTGTTGGGGTTTATGCCCTAAAATCCAATTTATTGGCATGTCATAAATAATTAAATTGTTTAATTATATGAGACTATCTATAAATGAACTAGTAGGACATTATCTTAGTCCATGAGATGCATAGTATATGATTTATGTGAAAAGTCATAGAAGATATAAATCACAAGTTCTTTATAAACTCAGAATTTTAGTTCGTAGTCGGTGATGAAATTGGGCGTTTCATCTGCGAAGACTATAACATATCAACTAAGATGATTTGTCTTGATTATGGAAGTGGAGACCTATAATTGGTATGTTGATATGTTTTAAGAGTTAAGATAATTGAACTGGACCGCTGTGAGATTTATTATTCTCCTAACGACTGTCAAATGAATAATAAATCTCACGACTTCTATTTACATCAACTCTAAATCCTGAGAGAATAATGGACTTGATCATGAAGTGTAGATTGCTTTGATATATCAAAAGTGAGATCTATAAGTTACATTCAAATGAAGCTACCAAGGTAGTTAAAATGTACGTATGATGAAAAGAGAAGAAATCAGTTTTTCTCCATAAGGAGAAGAAGAAGGATTTTTCTTTGAGAATCAATGTATAAAAAGACTGATTGAGAGACCACACTTCTTGGGCACCATGTGGAATTGAGATGAAGATTAAAGGTATTCTCAAGTCTTGGTTTTGAATTTTGCTGCATCAAGGTACTCTTTCTATTCTTTGTTCTAGAATTCAAGGTTACATGTTATCTTTCATGAATGAAGTAGATTCGTGTTTGTTGCTTCCACTGCGTGTTTTGTATGAGATACAAAACCAGATTTTTCCAACAAATGGTATCAGAGTGGTCTTCAAAATCAGGCTTGTATAACATGTGATTGAGTTTTAGAATTAAAGAAAAATCGTTTTCTTGGTGTTCTAGTTTTCTACAGTAAAAATTTCTGCAAATTTATGTTTTAATCGTGGTTTATGATGAAGAGATTCATGGCATTAGTTTTAAATGGAACTGATATATCGGTCAAGCATGGGCATTTCGTTTTGCACTGCTTGGATATAGTTGGTAACTGAATTTTCTTTCATAACCATTGCCATTTAAATATATGTAAAATTCAGTTTTTCGAAGTAGTCATGATAATATCTCTCAATATTAGTCGTGTTTTGATAGTGTCTGTGTTAGGCATGAACACGATAGTCTTCGTGTTAGAGATGAACACATAAACCTATAAAGCATTGATAGAGTTTGATGTACTGTTCTCTTGTCTTCTTGGAAAGCATTGATTAATATATGCCATGATTTAATATATGATATATATATTGGTTTGTGTTATTCCATGAAGCCAATGATCATGTCTTTTGTTCATGATGCCATGTTATGCTTAATCATATAAAAGTTGAAGCACTAGAACCTTTCTTATGGAATTATGTGCTTGACATCATTGGATTAAATGAATATATGTATAGATTCATGTCCGAATATATAATCCATTGGTGTTGTGATATCAGTTCATGATTACATATATTAATATAGGCGTGATGTTATTTTGGAGATTAAGTTTTTATGATTTATAGTGTTCTTAATGTTTTAGGGTTCTTTATCTTGATCTTGAAAACCTTAATGTTTGAACTATAAATCTTCATTCATAAAAATCAAAAGTGTTTTTGATGGAAGAACAATGAAGATGTCAAAAATGGTTAACTGAAAGTTCTGAAAAAATTCAGTTTTGCCCTTTAAAAACTGAAAACACAGGTTTTTCGCAGGTAACTTTTTCACGAAATTACTCGTGAAAAATGCCTCTGAAGCACAAAAGTTTTCGTGGGTAAGCTTTACTCGCGAAACTATCACGAGACGGTTGCAAAAGTTTCTGTCTAAATTTTGTATTTTCACAATTTAGCCTTAACCCATTTTCGCGAGATTCTCACGAAAATGCCTTTAAGGCTAAAGGCACTGAATTTTGAATTTTCACTTGTTTTTTACTAAGTGTTAAAACTTTGATTAAAAGCAAAGCTATGTGATTAATTTTATAGTCCTTAAAAGTTAAGGACATTTATTAATCATTATCTAACTAAAAGACCTAATGAGATCAAAGATGTTAGTTAAATAGAACTCTTAGTCTTAAATTGTTTTATGATTAAAAGTCCTTAATTTATTTTAATTAGAGGTTTTTAATAAGATTAAAATTCTAATTAAAGTTATATAGTTTCTAATGAGATTAGAATACTTTATCTAGTAAATTAAGGATAGAGTTCTATATAACTAATTTTTGATTCATTAGTGTTTAAGGAATCCTAAATAGTTTTGGACTTCCATTTTAGTTAGTGATTCTAATGAGATTAGAGTCTTTATCAAGTGCAAGGTTATTAGTTATGATATGATCACAATTATTTAAGAAAAACCCAAATAATAAGTGGGAGTGCTGAAATAACCCTTTTGTTAAGTTTATTGTAACGTTAATAGATACCTTGTCTTGACTTCGAGTCTTGCATTCCATACTGAGGGTATTTACTTCACGGACTACATGGTTAAACTTCTTTGTAATTGTGCAAATGTTCGTTACGCTACTGTGACGTGACTTAGTTACATCACATTGAATTTAACAAAATAAACACATTTAATGTGTAGCGTTAAAATTGTAATTAGATCACAATGATTTCAAGACAATCCACTTGTTTTAATATTTCTAGGGGGAGAGAGATACAAGGGTTGGATCTCACGGCCTCCATTGTTGGTTCATAGTGGTGTGGGGTAAACATCTCATCTTGGCCTCGAGCCTTGCGTTCCATGCGGAGGATGTTTATTTCATAGTACTACAAGATTGAACTTCCTGGTTTATAGTGGTGTGGGCAAGCATCTCGCCTTCGGCTCGAGCCTTGCGTTCCATGCGGAGGGTGTTTTGCATCATAGTACTACAAGATTAAACCTTCAAGGGTAGAGTTATGTGGCTAGACATGGGTCTAGGCAATGGTGTACACTAGACTAAGTTTAATAGTATCCTCTATGCTGAGTTCTTGTTATTATTACTCAAAGTTTAAACGAAAAATGGCAAATTATTTTTGTTTGGTAAGAGTTACCATGATAGCATTAATAATGAGAAAAATTCTTGTCTGATCATAGTGGTTGGTATTCACTCTATGCTAAGGAATATTAATTGCGGGATTAGGTTGTCGTTGCACCTAGTATAGTATTTTTTTTTTTTTTGGGGTTTCATGCTATATGGTTATGGATGCAAAATATAATGTCCCAGTAATTATGTTCATAGTCTAAAAATAAAGTTGTCATAAATTTTGTTCTCTAGCTACTATTTTATTGAATCACATTAACTAAGAAATAATTTTGGACATGGTGCTTAAAGGAGCTAAAGTGCATAAATATGTTTCGATTCAGCATTGTCATAATTTCCTATGCATGATGCATTGATGGAAGATAGCCTATGATCTGATCATAGTCTCCATTGAAATGCTAAAATGTTACATTGGCTTCTATTTCAATTGTACTACAGCATGAGATGCAAGAGTTAGTACTAGACTTAGACTTTATATTAAGTCTAAATGAGATGTTTGGTATGAATCATATTGAGTGCTAAGAAAGGCTTAAGGAGTTCTAATTCTAAATCATTTTATGAAAATATTTTACTTTTTAAAATGAATTGGAATTCTTGGATGTAGAGATTAAATGTTAATCTCATATGGATATGATCCACAAGTCCTTGTTAGAATCATTTGATCAATTCAGATTGTTTTGAAAATAAATTCTTTTTATGTTATCTGAATTGATGAGTGAGTTCTACGCAACGGAAAACATCCTAAAAGCTAAGGCTAGGATCAATATGATTTAATTTGAATTCTTAGCCTAAACCAAATGGTAAGGGTGGTAAGAAGAGGAATTATAATACCAAACAGTTGGACAAGCTAGATGCCCTAATAGTTGTCAAAAGAAAATTAGACTCAAAAAAATGACCAAAAGGAAAGTATTTTTGTTTTGGTAAAGATAAGCATTGTCCATGATTGTCTTCTAGATGAAAATTTACATGTTTTACTTTTTAAAGAGAAAGTTTTCGTCCTTTGTAATTGTATGTTTTGGCACTTATGTCTATAGATCTTATTAATCTAAATGGCATTCAAGATTGGTGAAAGATAGGCTTTTAGAATCATTATTTTATTATATTCTCAATCTATGAATTCTATTTAGAGGATAATAAGATCTAGGGTTTCTTTTTGTAAAGGAATGAAGTTCTAATGACTTCTTTAAGTTAGTGCATACATAAAGGAGAAATAGTGCTCTTTTAAAGGTAGACTGTTCTAGAAGAAAAATATCAAAATTTGTTGTAGGACAACTATAAAATATATTTAGAAATGAGATGGTTGTATTAGATACACCACAAGACATTATTCTATAGATTACTATTACACCGGTACAATATCGTAGTGAGAGGATTACCAAATAAATTCATACTTTTGAAATAAACTTTTGTAGTTATTTCACAAGGATATGAATTTGATCGCCAGTCCTACCTAAAGGCAATAGATCATATGAATATGGATTACTGGATCAAGGTTATGTGAATAGAATTCGATTCTATTTAAATTCTAGAACTTGTAGAGGCGCCTAATGGCATTAAGCCTATTGTTTTCAAATAGGTCTAAAAGTAAATGAGATTGATAGATTTGAAGGTGCAAACCTTCAAAGTCAAGACTAGTGGCGAAAAGATTTATTCAGAAAGAAATTGTTCGACTATGAAAAGATTTTTTCACCAATAGTCAAGTTTGACTCTATTTAGATTCTCTTATTCATTATATTTCATTTGGATGAAATATGGCAATGAATATCAAGAGAGCTTCTTTTAGTAGCAATCTTGAGGAAGACATCTATATGATGTAACTAGACTTGTTCATAGCAAAGAAATAGAAGTGTTTTGTATGCAAGTTGCTTAAAGACCATTTATGGAATAAAGCAAGCATCTAAATCATAAAATATCATATTTGATCAAGCAATCAAATTGTTTGATTTTGATCAAGTATTAAAAAGCCTTATGTGTGTAAAAGCTATGTAGAATAATAAATTTCTTAATGTATGTTAGTGACATTCTAATCATTTAGAATGATGTAGAGTTATTGTCATCAATGAAATTTTGTGTTGTCTAGTCCAGTTTGATATAAAGTACTTAGGAAAGACCGGTCACATCCTAAGAATTAAATTTTGTTAAAATTCAAGAATTAGAATGTTGGGTCTATCTCAAACTACTTAAATAGATTAGATTCTAACCAAGTATAGCATGTAATACTTCAAGTAATGATTCTTTCCCTTTAATTTTGAAGTTCTTTTATAAAGGACTATAGTCCTAAGACATATAAAAGGAAGAGCATATTAAGGCGGTTCCTTATACCATTTCAATAGGGAGTCTTTATGCTATGTTATATACTAGGCTAAATATCTATTTTGCAGTGGGCATGGTAAGCAAATATCAATTGAATCAAAAATCACTTAATTTAGTGGGAGTAAAGCATATACTAAAATATCTTAGGAGAATGAGGGATTATATGCTTGTCCACAAAAGTGAAGTTTTGACGGTTACTGGATGTACAAATACTAACTTGTAGTTTGATTGTGATTCATGAAGTTTGACTTTAGATATGTGTTCATCCTAGGTGGTGAAGATACACATTAAGTGTAAGTATTATCTCATTAGAGAGATTTAAGTACACGAGATATAGTAGTAGAAAAGATAATTTATACAATAAATCTGGCTAAAACTTGTTTCCAATCCTTACTTTAGAGTGACTATGAATTTGTTAGGACATATGTATTTTCACTTGTTAAGAACATATGTCACTTATTTATGTAAATTGGCTAATCCTTTGACCAAAATGCACTCTACTTGTAATTGGGTAGTTCTAGGTGTTTTTAATATTTCAAGAAACAAGGTTTCAAGATCAAGTGTTGAAGTCATCAAGTCTGTCCAAGAAAAACAAGGTGAAGTGCAAAATCATTAAAGCTTGACACCTGCTCGATAGATTCTCGACACCTGCTATCTGTTGAGATTTATAAAATCTGATTTTCTTATCTGATTTCTTGGGATCCGTGAATGTGTCTTTGGGCCTTCTTTTCTCCTAACCCTAAACATACAAAAGGATTGTTTTAAGAGCCGTCAAAGAAGACGCAAGTTGCACAAGCATTGAGCAAACTCTGTTCAAGCAATTTGTGATCAAAGACGAAGTTCTTGACCTAGTTCATCTTCTCTGAAGAAGTTGCTGTGTATTTGCACCAAAGGGTTTTGTAACCAAGCATCATCCTGATCTTCATTGTGTAGGATGAACTGAAGAACTTTGCAGCCAACCTCTCCTTCTAAGTTGGTGTTTGAAGTCACGTACTGGGATCTGTGCATTGGTTAGTCACGTACTTGGGAGCCATGCATCAAAAGGGGGAACTGTCACTACAGATCAAGTCCAATTGGGTATTGGGGTAAGGGTTCAACTGTAGGTTGGTAAGGTACTTGGGATTCCTTTACTTGTAACCGCTTGATTTGATAATAGTGGAGTTTCGGGAGTGCTGACCTGAAAATCACCCGGTGGGGTTTTTGCCGCAAGAGTTTTCCCCATTCATAAACAAATCACCGTGTCATTTAATTTCTGCTGCATATTTAGTTGTTTGGTGATTTGTTTGTGCTTCCACGTAATTGCATGATAAATTGATTAATTAATAACTTAGCTAATTAATTAATTGGTTTAATCACAAGGGGTTATTCAGTTTGTGGCCTATCAAGTGGTATCAGAGCAAGCACACTCTGATTAGGGTTTAATCTTTGGTGTGTTTGATCCATTGACCCCTGTTTGTCATGGATAGAGGACAATCGTTAATTATACCTCCTTTATTTGATGGCACTAACTATGCATACTGGAAAGTACGCATGAGAGCTTTCTTGCAGTCTTTAGACGAAAAAGTATGGCAAGCTGTACAGATTGGCTGGACTAAGCCAGAGGAAGTGTCGGCCGATTGGGATGAAGCCAAGATCAAGGCGGCAAACTTCAACAGCAGAGCGTTGAATGCCCTACTCAGCGCAGTCACTAATGAGGAGTTCAAGAAGATATCCTCTACTGAAACTGCAAAGGAAGCATGGACCATCCTCCAGACAACCTATGAGGGCACAAAGGCTGTCAAGGATTCAAAGTTTCAGAGGCTCACTACAAGTTTTGAAGAGATTAAAATGGAGGAGGATAAGTCATTTGATGAGTTCTATGCCAAGCTCAAGGACATAGTAAACTCAGCCTTCAATCTTGGGGAAACCATCCCTGAACCCAAGATTGTGAGGAAAGTGCTCAGATCTCTACCCAAGAGATTCCATGCCAAGATCACGGCGATAGAAGAATTAGAGGATATTGACAAGATTCCTTTGACTGAGCTGGTTGGAAACTTGCAGACCTATGAGCTAGGATTGGCAAGTCAAGTAAAGGCAAGAGCATGGCCTTGAAGGCAAAGAGCAGTGATACAGATGGGTCTTCCGATGATGAAGATTCCAAGATGAAGTCCTACATCACCAAGCAGTTCAAGAAATTCATGAAGAATGCCAAAGGAAGGAGCTTCGACAAGGACCGCAGACAGTCCAGTTATTCTCAGTTTAAGAGTCAAGACAAAGGGAAGAAAGATGCTAAGGATGGCGGTCAGTATACTGTTCCCGCAGGACCTAAGTGCTTCGGATGTCATGGGTTTACACACATGAAACATGAGTGTCCTACATATCTCAAGAGCATTGGAAAAAGCAAGGCACTTGCTACTACCTTAAGTGACACTGAGTCTGAAGATGATTCCGACAATGAGGATGATGGAATCTTAAATGCCTTCACTGCCACAATCAATCCTACTGAAGGGATTGTTGAAGAAGTGGACGAAGAAGAAGAACTGGTGGAGTCAAAATTTGAGAAGACGGATGATCAAGATGATATCCATTCAGCCTACGAAAAGCTTTACAAGCTCTCTGAGAAGCATGAGAAATTGTATAGGCTGGCCACCAAAAAGCTAAGTGATGTGGAACTTGATCGTGAAGAGTTGTCCACAAAGTTTGATGAGGCGAATCAAACTATTGGTGCACTGAGATTTGAGAACAATTTCTTGGCTGGGAAGACCAAGAAGCTTGAAGCGGAGCTATTTCAAGTTAGAGCTCAATTGGAGAGGACTTCAAGTGCAAAGCTTGATGAGATGCTTAGCAATCAGAAATCTGCTTCAGATCGAACAGGTTTAGGGTACGGTCTTTCTTCCTCTCATATTGCTTCTACTAGTACTGCTGTTTGTGTTTCTCCTGCTAATAACACTGAAATTGAGAACACTGAGGTTAAAACTGAATTAGCTAGTGAGAACCTAGACAAGAGTAAATCTATCTTAGGAGCACCCCCTAAGCAAGATAAGAAAGATGCTAAAAACCCTAGGGCTAAGAAAGCTAACTCTCAAAAGCCTAAACAGAAGAAGCAGCATCTCTGTCATCATTGTGGAGCTGCCAGTCATACTCGACCAAATTGCTACAAGTGGCTAGCCACTCAACAGAGCAACAGCATGATAGCATCGGGAAGCCAAAATCAGCTTCAATCCTCTCTTGCTCCTCTTGGAGATCTTCTAAAAGCCCTCATGTTCCTTTCGAACTTGAACGGTTTCAATTCTTCCCCCTCACTGCCGGTTCAAGGGTTCAATCAAAGGAAAAGTTCTTCCAAGGTGTGAAAGAAAAAGGACTCTAAGTGATTTTATCACTTTCTTCTATCTTCTTGTTTTTGTTTGTTGCATTACTTGTGTGTTTTGCATTTTTTTTAGTCAGTCTAGTTTTATGCTTTGCTTTGATAACATGTTTTTGTTTGTTTATTTTCAGCTTTGTTTATTTTGTTTTTGATATAAAAATTTTAAAAAAAATTGAAAAAAAATCGGAAAATACAAAAACAGTGTGTGTTTTGTGTACTTTGGTACTTTTTTACCTTGGATGGCCATTGAAACAAAATTTTCTAAACTTTGTATCTTTTGTAGTTTAGATGAGCATCTCTATCCACAACTAAGCAAGTGAGCTTTATGGCTCTTATTTGCGATGAGTAAGATTAAGTTATCTCTTAAAACTTAACACTCATATCACTCTTTTTGACGGGTAGGACTAGAAAATCCTAAGAGAAAGGCATAAATAACCATCTCACCACTGTTGCCCGCTAATCATAGTATGACACCTGTATGCTTCGGCATAGCAAAAGTGCAGTGTCATAGACACCTGTATGTTTCGGCATAGCAAAAGTGCAGTGTCAAAGACATCCGTATGCTTCAGCATAGCAAAAGTGCAATGTCTATGCTTAATATGTTGGGTATTTCTTTTCTCTTTTTTATATGCCCATGCATGATATGCTTAAAAGAAAATATGCAAAGAAAATATAAAGCAAAAAGATTAAAATGCTTTAAATATGATTGCAAGCGTGTTTTCTAGGAGATGTGGGAGTTATAGGATGTACCTTGAAGGTGATAGTCCCCATCAAACAGTTATGATTGTGTGTGAGTTAAAGTTATTTTCTCATATCTCAGATCGTCATAACATGTATACACATATGCAATCTTGCGATGTTTTTCACACACAACACGCAATATTCTTTGCTACTATTGATACATGTGCAAGTACAATGTGATTTGGCCATCACAAGTGTTTACATGTGCTAATGTATACTCACTAAACTGTCTTGACTTGTTTTTGAAAAATAAAATTGGTTACACTTGTTTAGTGTGTGTGTGTGTTTCTGGGGATCCATGTGCTTGAAAATATTTGTTGAGAGATGTTTTTGAGAGCTCATTATGTTGATTGGATCATTGGTTAAGGCTCATGTTGGATTGCATTCATATCTGTGTTTTTCACTTCTAAAAAAACTGCTTTTAACTGCTGGCTCGACACCTCCTTGACACCTCCTCGACACCTTGGTATCTGTCGAGCTTCTTAAGTCTTTTTCTTATCACAATCTCGACACCTCTTCGACACCTGATGGATCGATCGAGAAATCTCCTGCCTCCTCGATACCTTTTCGATACCTTCTCGATCAATCGAGCTTCTGTTCTTGGTTCTGGTGTTCATTCCTCGACACCTTCAGTTGTCGACGTGCATTTTCTCGACACCTTCCTCGACAGCTGTCTCAACACCTCTCGACACCTTAGCTGTCGAGAATTACTGAAGCTCCTATATAAGCTTCTATCGCGATCCAGTTCTCATTTTCTCGATCTCTCTCGATCTGTCCGCGGCTGTTCATCTCCTAAACTCCTTTTTCCCACTCCAAATCTTCAATCCATGTGATTTTCGACCCTTCCTTGCTTCAAATCACTTGGTATGATCTCTCTTTCCCTCATATTTCATGCATTTCATGTTTTGAATCTTAAGTTTTGGAGTTTTTGAAAATTTTTGGGGTTTTTCAAAATTAATAAGTTTTTCTTGAAATTTTGGTTTGGGTTTTCACTTAAATGTGTTCAAAATGTCATACATTGCATTTCATGTGCATTAGAATGGTATTTACATGCATTTAAATGTGTGTTCAATGTTTGTGTGCTGCTAGGATTGGAATGGGCTGAGCCCATGATGTTTTTCCCTTGCATGTCACATGTACATGCATTCCCCATGCATATGTACTCATTGTTCAATATATTTGATATATGTGAACTGTTTTGGGACTATTCTGATTGTCTCCTTCTCTATCTCTTTCTCATTCTGTTTACGTTAGTAGTATCTATGGCACCCAAACGTAAATCCACTCCTGCTCGGAACCCTCTGCGTTCTGGAGCTTCTTCCTCTTCTGATTCTGCTCCTCTTAATCTTCGGTTCCGTGATGGAGATGCCCACAAGCCATTTTCGGAGAACTTTTCTAGACGAGGTGTTCATTCGGAACGCCAAGTCATTTTGGCGGACTTCGCCGACACTGACCTTCCCTCTATCATTCACAGTAAGGGATGGGAGTCACTGTGTGACGTCTCGGTCACTTGTCCTCTCGTGCTCATTCAGGAGTTCTACTCTAACATGCACACGATCGATCGTTCAGTACCTCTCTTTTTCATTCGCGTTCGAGGTACACGCATCCCTATCACACCACAGCTAGTTGCGGATGTACTTAAGGTTCCTAGGATAGAGTTTCCTGACTATCCTTCTTGTAAGCGTCTGAGGATTGCGTCCAAAGATGAGCTCATCTCTGCTTTTTGTGAGCGCCCCGCTGATTGGGGTGAACATCAGTATACATCATGTAGACCTTTTACTAAATGTCCTAGATTCTTAAACATGGTGATGACTTTTGTACTCCATCCACTCTTTCACTATAACTCCATCACAGAGCCTCGTGCTCAATTTTTGTTATCTCTTCTTGAGCATCTGACTATAGATTTCACTTCTCATTTCATTCTTTCTATCATAGATGTTCACTTAGATTCGGCGTCCCGTGATAAGCTCATCTTTCCTTCCGCTATCACGAGGATCTTACGCCATTTTTCTATCCCTTTTCTAGTGGCTGACCACTTCACACACATTTTTTCCATAGATGCCGCTACCGTAAAACGTAGTGAGGCTCAGTTTAGGTCGAGACAGACGGATTCCACTCCTCCCTCCCATTCAGCTCCATCTAGATCTGCTTCATCTACATCTGCTCCTTCTTCCTCTATAGGTGATGTATCTCTTGGAGACATCATGGCGCAACTGCAGTGCATGGATGCTCGCCTCGATACACTCTCCACTGAGTTGTATCAGGTGAATGTTCATGTTGGTCGTATTGCACAACAGCAAGTGACCATGGGTGGTTTTGCTTCTGAGGCTACTCCTTCACCACCTCCTCCAGCAGGTTCTGACTCTGAGGATGATGATGATGATGGTGATGACGATGATGCTTCGGATGATGATGGAAATGCTAGCTCTACTGATGATATGTCTACATGACACTCTACCCTTTGTCACTCGTGACAAAAAAGGGGAGTAGTTTTGGGTTATGAGAGTAATCATCTTAGGAGGAAAGTTAGTATAGGACATTTTTGTTAGGGGGAGTGTTGATATTTGAGGGATGTAGTGAGGTTATGATATATCTGTTCTTTTCTTTCTTTTTAGATACACTGTTCTTGTATATGAGGTCTTGTGACCAATTTTACATACATTGTACTTATATTCATTATATGTGGATGTATGTTTCTTTCACCTTTCTCTACATGTGTTGTTTCTTTTCTATCTTTATACACATGATTCTTATACTTGTACGCAATCTATTTATTTTTGTTTCACACAAGATGCCTTGATGAGTTTTGTTTAAAGTGTTTCAGAAATACAAGTTGTCAAAGTCTAACTTGCCATAAACTCTTTTCTTGCAAAGTTTTTCAAGGGTTTGTGTTAGGATAGATTTTATTGTATTCAATAAGTGAGTATGAGTTGAGCGATTTATGACTTCTCTCATATGTTCATTTGTTTGTTGTGGTTTTGTCACGGATTGCCAAAGGGAGAGATTGTTAGGACATATGTGTTTTCATTTGTTAAGAACATATGTCACTTATTTATGTAAATTGGCTAATCCTTTGACCAAAACACACTCTACTTGTAATTTGGTAGTTCTATGTGTTTTTAATACTTCAAGAAACAAGGTTTCAAGATCAAGTGTTGAAGTCATTAAGTCTGTCCAAGAAAAACAAGCTGAAGTGCAAAATCATTAAAGCTCGACACCTGCTATCTGTCGAAATTTATAAAATCTGATTTTCTTATCTGATTTCTTGGGATCCGTGAATGTGTCTTTGGGCCTTCTTTTCTCCTAACCCTAGACATATAAAAGGATTGTTTTAAGACCGTCAAAGAAGACACAAGTTGCACAAGTATTGAGCAAACTCTGTTCAAGCAATTTGTGATCAAAGACGAAGTTCTTGACCTAGTTCATCTTCTCTGAAGAAGTTGCTGTGTATTTGCACCAAAGGGTTTTGTAACCAAGCATCTTCCTGATCTTCATCGTGTAGGATGAACTGAAGAACTTTGCAGCCAACCTCTCCTTCTAAGTTGGTGTTTGAAGTAGCGTACTGGAATCCGCGCATTGGTTAGTCAAGTACTTGGGAGCCATGCATCAAAAGGGGGAACTGTCACTACAGATCAAGTCCAATTGGGTATTGGGGTAAGGGTTCAACTGTAGGTTGGTAAGGTACTTGGGATTCCTTTACTTGTAACCGCTTGATTTGATAATAGTTGAGTTTCGGGAGTGGTGACCTGAAAATCACCCGGTGGGGTTTTTGCCGCAAGGGTTTTCCTCATTCGTAAACAAATCACTGTGTCATTTAATTTCCGCTACATATTTAGTTGTTTGGTGATTTGTTTGTGCTTCCATGCAATTGCATGATAAATTGATTAATTAATAACTTGGCTAATTAATTAATTGGTTTAATCATAAGGGGTCATTCAGTTTGTGGCCTATCAGAATTACTCTAAAGGGAAATAAGTGTCGGATACATGGTAAATTGTCTTTGAGGGCAAGTGAGAGATTGTTGGGGTTTATTCCCTAAAATCCAATTTATTGGCATGTCATTAATAATTAAATTGTTTAATTATATGAGACTATCTATAAATGAACTAATGGTACATTATCTTAGTCCGTGAGATGCATAATATGTGATTTATGTGAAAAGTCACAGAAGATATAAATCACCAGTTCTTTGTAAACTCAGGATTTTAATTTGTAGTCGGTGATGAAATTGGGCGTTTCATCTGCGAAGACTATAACATATCAACTAAGATGATTTGTCTTGATCATGGAAGTGGAGACTTCTAGTTGGTATGTTGATATGTTTTATGAGTTAAGACATATTGAACTAGACCGCTGTGAGATTTATTATTCTCCTAACAACTGTCAAATGAATAATAAATCTCACGACTTCTATTTACATCAACTCTAAATCCTGAGAGAATAATGAACCTGATCATGAAGTGTTGGTTGTTTTGATATATTATGAGTGAGATCTATAAGTCACGATCAAAACCTCAGTATGTTGGGCAGCCACATTTAGTGATAATGGAACATATATTCTCAAGATGGAATTCATAATCTCTTAACGGAGATATAAAATATTCCCTTGAAATAAGTTTAATGGGTTTCGTTATTCAAAGTGTTGGGCCCAACCACTTTAGTAAGGAGTTACTAAAGTATATATTTATGAAATTGGATTTCATAAATATATGATAAATAACATAAAGGATTAAACCGGGTACTCAATGATTAAGATGTAGTAATCTTCAAAGTGGCAGTCAACATTCATGACTTTGTATTACTACGAATATTTTAATGAAAGGGTTGTATGTATAATAAAGTCTTGGGGTATAATTTATTAATAAAGCCTAGAGTGTGATTATATTCTTATAGTGGTATTAAATATAATTAATGGTAACTTTAGACTTGTCAAGAGTTGACAAAAAAGCCCAAGACCCATTGGAGTTAGAGTCTTATTTGTTCCCTTTGGTCCCATCTCAAGCCACAAACTAAAGCCCAATTGGGTAGGCCCAAAAGGCTAACCTAGTTAGATAATCAATTTTTATTTAATAAGAGTTATTAAATAAAGAAACTACCAAGGTAGTTAAAATGCACGTATGATGAAAAGAAAAGAAATCAGTTTTTCTCCACAAGGAGAAGAAGAAAGATTTTTCTTTGAGAATCAATGTACAAAAAGACTGATTGAGAGACCACACTTCTTGGGCACCAGGTGGAACTGAGATGAAAATTAAAGGTATTCTCAAGTCTTGGTTTTGAATTTCACTACATCAAGGTATGCTTTCTATTCTTTGTTCTAGAATTCAAGGTTACATATTATCTTTCATGAATGAAGTAGATCTGTGTTTGTTGCTTCTGCTGCGAGTTTTGTATGAGATACAAAACCATATTTTTCCAACAAAGTCTTCACCATATCGACCATGAATTAATGGGGCCGTGGAAGCAACTAACAAGAATATTAAGAACATCATAACTAAGATGGTAGTGACATACAAGGATTGGGCCGAGAAAATTTCATTTGCTTTATGGGGTTATAGGACTTCTATCCATGCATCAACTGGGGCAACTCCCTACTCTTTGGTTTATGGGAGTGAAGCGGTGCTTCCCATTGAAGTGGAGATACAGTATGAGAAGAGGATTGGATGAGGGAAAGTATGACCAATTAGCCTTAATTGATGAAAATAGGATGAGAGCTCAATACCATGCACAAAGTTATCAAAAGAGAATTGCTAGGGCATTCAACAAGAGGGTACAGCCAAGAAACCTCAGGGAAGGAGATCTAGTCCTAAAGGTACTTAGGGATGAAATTTTCAATCCAAGGCGGAAAATGAAGCCAAGATGATCTGGATCTGTTGTCATCAAGAAGATCATGTCAAGGGGCGCCACAAGAATTACAAACTTGGATGAAGAAGAGATGCCTCTCCCAATCGACATTGACAAGCTCTGGAAATAGAACTTTTGAAAAGAAAAAAAAAAAGCCCTCTTGGTTGAAATCCCGAAAGAGCAACCTAGGCAAACATTAGGGCAAAGAAACCTTGACAATTTCAAAACCCGAAAGGGTGGTCTAGGCAAAAGTTATGGGAAAAGACCATGGGCATGGCGAAAATTCCTACAAGGATGTCATAGGTAAAAATTACATGGCATAGAAAAAAGAAAAAGAAAAGAAAAGAAAGGAAAATGAAGACAATAAGCAAAGATAATAAAATGGTTGATTCTCTCATTGTACAAATTAAAAGATGCTAAATTGTCTCATAGGGGATTTGGAACATTCTAATCCTATATTAACTCAAATGAAAAGACATGGAATCATAAAGTGTAGAAAAGTAAAATTTGGGACATATCAAGATAGTCACTCAGTCCTCTTCCTTTTGTTGGATTTCTTGTGATCATTTTATTCCCTATGAACTGCCCTCATATCAGTGGATAACCAATTTTTGTATCCTAATGTTGGATGGAAAAACTAAGGGAAATAGATGTCTCCATTGATCACCCTTCAAGGCCAAGTCTCTTGTAGTCTACCTAAAACTCTCTTAGTGAATGATAAAGTATGATAAGAACCATTGCCACAAGGAAACCCTTGATGGTCGTCAAATTGTCGCACAATGCAACATGTAGGATAATAAGAGCAACGGCAAAGCCCAACCAAAGGTACATAGTTTTACTTGAAACCACAGCTAGTCATGGCCTTGATACGCCACCATTCTACCACCCATTGGATGTCCACAAAAGTGAGATGCTTCAAAAGTTCAGTAAGCTTGGTAAGATCCATCTCTTTTTCCTTGAGCTTGCAATCATGATAATGTTTCAGTTGGTATCGATTAGATGGAAGGAGGGGAGGATGAATCAGTTTGAGCTTCTCATACAACTATATCTAAGGGAGAGAAAAAGAGAGCATGAGAGTTAAGTAGAAAAAAGAGAGATAAATATATAAAGATGATATAAGGAACCTCGATGGATTGAAAACCGAATGGCAATCCATGCAAAATTAGAGGAATCCTACTAGGTTGAGTAAACTTAGGCAAAAATTAGGGATCATACCTACTGAAGAAGAGGACTCTTTGCAAAGAATGTTGCTTCCTCCCTATGAACGACATCTAAACCATTGAGGGTTTCAACCGAGATAATGGCTATTGGGCTCCCACTCCCTAGATTCTTAACCACATGAAGAATTCCAAGATCCACATGAGATGTTTCATGCACCAAGAAGAACCTTGCAGTCAACCTAAGACTAAACAAGCGTTTTCTCTCAAACAAACTAAGAGCTCTCCCCCCCACTAAGGTCATTGCCGGCGTCTTTCTATTTGTTAAATATTAGCATTGATACACCATGTTAAATATGCTAGTATGGATGCAGAAGCGAAAGCATAAAGTATAGAACACAATAACACACGAGGGTTACGTGGTTCAGCCTAACGGCTTACATCCACGGAGGAAACCCTAAAATGCTACATCAATAATATATTATAGTGTAGTACAAATCCTGTATTACAATGAATCATAACATGTGTATATATAATAGACTAAACCCTAGACTAATAGACTTCTAGTACAAGTAGAAGACTTGGCTTGCACACAAAGTATAATTAAGCTTGGGCTTATGTTAATGGGCTAATATATCTTTAACACTATTGACAGGCTGTCAACATCCACCAAGCTATCTCTTTCTCTACACTTCTTGTTCCCCCAGTAAGTGTAGCCATCTTTTCTCATAAATCCCTCCTTTAATTTCTGCACGTTTATCATCATTTCAACTTGTTGTTCCACACTTTTGCATGCTTGAGGCGTGTCACCTAGTACTCTTAGTCAACCTCCAGCTTATCCTGCCCACTTGCTTTATCAAATAATAGAAAACTCTAATAAACATAAACATACTTTTCAACTCTCAACCTTTTGTCTTCTTCCTACACCACTCATTTTGCTTCTTTGTCTTTTTGACTTCTTTTCCCCAAACTTCCTTACATACTAGTTTCTTCAACTTCAGTGGTCCCCAAAATAGCTTTCTTCCAATAACACTCACTACCCCACCAGTGCATGCAAGCCTTGTCATCCTCGTACTAACATCCATGGAAAACCATATACAAGCAAGAGAATATGGCTGGACAGATAGTAGTGATTCAAATTTTAGTGATGACCTCTTGGAGGAGGAGCTAGAGTCTGATCTTATTTCAAGTGATGAGGATGAAATTCCCTTTGCTAGACATGAACTTGCCATAGATCTGGATCCTTAGGAAGTGGCTATTCAAAGAGATTTCTAGAATCTTTGTGTGATTGGCTTTATCTTGGACTACAAAAAATTCTCTATTAGGCACCTCCAACAAGTTTTTGACTCTGCATGGAGAATCAGGGGATCCGTCTCAATTGTAGGTAAGGAGTCCTATTTCTATATCTTTCACTTTGAGTTTGTGGAAGATCTGATGCACATCTGCAATAAAGGCCCATGGGCTGTGGATGGAGCCCTTCTTGCGCTAGAACGATGGAGGCCAAACTTGGTCCTTAGCCATCTGCAACTAAACTATATCTTAGTATAGGTTCAACTTCATGGGCTACCTTTAGAATACCAATACCCAAAAAGAATGGGTCAAATTATGGGGTTATTGGAAAGGGTTGACTGGGAAGACAGGATTCTCATAAATATTCGTTTCATGAGAATCAAAATCCGAATTGACCCATGGATGCCAGTGATCACAGGATTTATGCTTAGACTTGATGATGGTTTAAGAGTGTGGATACGCTGCTGATATGAACGGATCCATAAGCTGTGCACAAAGTGCAGATTAATCAGTCACACCCGTAGCCAATGCACTCACTGCATGGACAACATCGAGATAATGCTTTATAGACAGAGAAGAAGGATCCAAGAACTTCACCAAGTCCAATATCGTTTCGATGCTCTTTAACCACAGTTTACAAATGATTTAAAAGCATTCCATAATCGAAGAAAAAGGTGGACAACTCAGATCCGATTTGGTTAGCTGGCTAATTCTAACAGACCATCAATAGCCCAACCACCCACTTACAAACTCCCTAACCCCAGCACCCCAAGCCCACCACAATCCCCACATGCAAGCCATCCAAACCTCAACACCCAACTCAACAATCTTCAACCTAATCCCAACCCCATTCCTGATCATCACTCAAACAACAACCATCAAAATCAGAATAGTGACACCAATCTCCATTCAGTCATTAATCTCCTAAACCTCAATAACCCCACTCAACCCAACTCCCTTCCTTCACAGCATCCTCCCTTAGCCATGCATCATATACACCAAACTGCCCCCCCAACACCAGTGAACTCTGTAGCTTCTGCCAGCTCTAGTGCCACTAACTTTGATACAGAAAGGGCGCACAACATGTTGCATGTAGAAAATTTGGAACCACAGTATAACCTCTAAGGCAACAGGACAAATAATGTCAATTTTACCATGAGACCACCCTAGATATCCCCTTCGAACTCTTAGCTACAATGGAATTGGATTGATGGAAATGGACCTTTTATCACTAATAGGATGAGCCAACATCCCCAATTTGAAGCCTCAGAATTAGAAAGCGACACCACTACCATTATGTTTAATCTGGATAATTTGAACGAGGAAAGACCAGAAACCATGCAAGACCAAGGTTGGGCAAAAGAGTGCATACTAGAATCTCCAGACTCGTTCATAAAGTTGTTAGTCCAGAGAGCTGATAGAGGGGGATTTCGTTTTGAATTAGAAGGCTCAAGCAATTGGCCAAGGCTGGTAGCTCCCCAAGAGGCAGAAATCCAAAACAATACAAATGGACAAAGTCTTTAAAGGAATTAGGATTTGGGCTCTCTCAACGGGCCACTTCAATCAGACTGCCATGCAAGCCCACCAGGTGATATCCAGCCCAATAATGTTGATTTCAATATTAGGAATTTGAGCCCTTTTGAGTTACTAACACTAGGACCGAGTCCTCCGTAAGCCATAACCTCCCTACCCCCTACTGTCAAAAATGCTGATCTTTGGTGTAGTGAATATTGGGACACAACAATGAGGAGTGATAGCTCCAATTCTAAACTAAGCTCAATGAAAAGAATTAGAAAAGAAATAGAAAGGTTTGGAAGAAATATTAAACAAAGGTTATGTTGAGCTATGTTTGATAGGGAAGATTTACAAGTGAGGACAACTTCAGATCAAGAGAATTTGCCAAATGTCTTTAACATTGAATGTTCAATATGTGTGTAAAACACCCTTGAACGTTTAGACCCTAAATTACAAATTATCAATTCAAGCTTATTATCAAACAATTAATGTGCGGAACATGAACATAAGCCAA
This sequence comes from Quercus ilex subsp. ballota, assembly GCA_032727855.1. Lineage (NCBI taxonomy): Eukaryota > Viridiplantae > Streptophyta > Magnoliopsida > Fagales > Fagaceae > Quercus > Quercus ilex. Next base: position 76,975,062 of record CM064911.1, read on the forward strand.
ATACAGAATTGATAAACAATCTAAGCCAATTATAATCACATCCACAATAGAAAATAAATGGCAAAGATAAAGGAAGAGAGATGCAAACACAAGGACAACACGCAATGTGTTATCGAAGAGAAAATCGAAGCCCTCAGCATAAAACCTCTCTGCCGCCCTCCAAGCAGTCAATAATCCACTAGAAAATGTAGTTGGGATACATGAACAGCAATAGATCCTCCAAGCCTAATCTACCCAAGTACCTAAGCCCTCCAAGCTTTCTGCTCCAACGAGGTTGCGCCGAACCTTTTTCTTTTCTAGCTTACTGGATTCCGCTATAACCCATAGCATCAACCAATAATCATTGGTCACTTCCAAACTACTTCCCTTAGCACCAAAAGACCTTCTCACAAACGTGGGTGTGGTGAGAAAATGATTTGGTCAAGAACCTCTCAAGGATGTATCAATGGAGAGGAAGAGAGTAGAGGAATTTGAAGAGTCTCTTAGATGAAGATTGAGGATGAGGCAATCTTGTTTTTCTCTAGGGTTTCTCTCTCAAAATTCTCTCTAAAAGCTCTCTACATTTCGTGGGTATAAAGGTCTATATATAGTGGTGTGTGTTTGTAATACGAAAAGACAGTTTTTGCCAAACAGGACAAGTTGGCGGCTTGGCCTCACGACTGGTCTAAGTCGCGAGTTCAAGTCGAGAGCTAACGGCCTGACCAGCTTAGGACTTTTGTCCTGTAGTGCGACAGCTAGCGTGACCCTTCACCTCCCCGCATGCTTCTCACGTGTGCTACAGTTTGGCGGCTTGCAAGTCACGAGTCAGTCGCGAGTCCTAGCCGCGAGTCCCTGCTTCTTTGCACATTGTTGAACAATTCTTCACACTCTCTCACACACTACCCTTACATGAATCTCACCTAAATACAGGGTTACTAAGTGCTAAATTACAAGCAAATTGGCACGAAATAAAGCCAACAAGATGGTTGATAAAATTCAACTTTACAAACACTACTCAAGATGTTGATTCAAATGAAAGGCATCGGGAAGCTGGCCTACAACAGCTTCCCTAGCAGCCATGAGGATTTTGAGCTGGAACTGTAGAGGGTTAGGTAACCCCACTATAGTTCTTCAGTGTCAAAAAAAGGCCCTGGAGCAAAAACCAAACATCATATTTTTAATGGAGACTATACTAGCAATGGGTAAGGGTAAAGATATTTTGAAGACATGTGGATTCTGGAATGGATAGGAATATCTTCGAGAAGGTCTCAGTGGAGGGTTACTGCTAGGATGGACATCAAACCAAACCATCAACATATAGTACAACTCAAAGCACCTGATTCATGTTGATCTACTCGATAACAAAGGTATTCCTTTATCCATTACTTTTGTTTATGGTTATCCTAAGCATGCAAAAAGAGAAGAAGTCTAGGTAGAGTTAAAACATCTTAAAAGCAATGCCTCACCAAATTGGTTATGCATTGGTGACTTTAACCAAATTTTGTCACAAGAAGACAAATTCTCTTTTCATAATAGGAAAATTATTGGTGCTAAATTGCTCCAATAGACCTTGTTTGAGTTAGAATTGTGTTAATTAAAGGCCAAGGGCTAGAAATATACATGGATGAATAGAAGGGAAGATGAGAACTTTATTATGGAGAAATTAGTTAAGGCCTTTGCTACTGTGGAGTGGATCAATACACACCCACATTATGTGCTACAAAACCAACCCATTCTAAGGTCTAATCATGGGGCAATCATTTTGGATTTTGATTTCCAGCAACCATTTCATAGGAGACCTTTTAGATTTGAAAAATTGTGGCTTACCCATACCAGTTGTAAAGACATTGTTCAAAATGCTTGGAAAGTAGACACTCAGGGATCTCATGCATTTAGATTAAGACACAAGATAAGTAATGTGAAGAAGTAGTTCATTGATTTGAACAAAAAGGTGTTTGGAAAGGTAGAAAGGGAAATTAAAAATAAACAACAAAGGCTCCAAGAGATTCACGATTCCATCCAAACTATGGCTGATGTAAAATTTGAAAGAGACCTTAGAGAAGAAGTAGAAACCGTCATGCTTAGAGAAGAAATCATGTAGGCACAAAAAGCTAGAAGTGACTGGATTATCAAAGGGGATAGGAACACTAGGTACTTCCAAACTGTGGTGAAACAAAGGAGAGCAAGAAGTAGAATTTTACATATCACAACTAAGGAAGGAAATACAACTAAGGACTTGGAGGAAATAGAAAGCACTCTTTTGCAACATTTCAGAAGTCAGTATATTGAAACTGACTCAAAACCTATTCCAACTTTGATGGAGAAGCTGGTAGGTCTACCTATTCCTAAGGTTGATCAACACTAGCTTGCTTTTCTGTACTGTCCAATTATAGGTGCTGAAATAGAAGCAGCGTTATTTCAACTTGGTCCAAGCAAGGCACTAGGACTAGATGGAATCCTAGCATTTTTTTTATCAAGAATATTGGAGCATAGTCAAACAGGACATTCTCAACTCAGTCCATGCTTTCTTTCACCCAGGTTCACTTCTTAAAGCCCTAAATAAAACCTTCCTCACCCTTATACCTAAAATTCAATTTCCTGAGGATGTGTCACACTTTAAACCAATTAGCCTTTGTAATGTTACCTACAAGATCATATCCAAAACTCCAGTGTCTAGATTGAAGCCTATCATGGATAACCTCATAACACCCTACCAGAATGCCTTTATTCAAGCGAGAAACATCACTGATAATATCTTGATAGCCCATGAGATTTTTGACACCCTTAGGAAGAAAAAAGGAAGGAAGAAAGGCTATTGAGCTTTGAATATTGACATGTGTAAAGCCTATGATAGAGTGAGCTGGAACTTTTTAAAGGCTGTTCTTATCTCTATGAACTTTAGTAGTACCTGGGTGAGTTGGGTAATGGAATGTGTCAACCACAGTTCAGTATACTCTACTTATCATTGGCAGCCCTACTCAAGCCTTTACCCTAACTAGAGGTCTAAGACAACGGGACCCTGTCTCCCCATACTTTCTCTTACTTTGTGCCAATATTCTTTCCTTAGCTCTCATTCAAGCTGAGAATCAAAAGAAAATTAAGGGCATCAAAGTTGGAAGATTTGGCATTACATTTTCACGTCTATTCTTTGCTGATGACTCCTTATTTTTCTTCCAGAATAATAAAAACTCTCTTTTAAACCTGAAAAATATAATAGTGGTACTGTTCCATTTCAGGCCAAAGCATAAACTATAATAAATCTGATCTGTTCTGCTCACCCAACATACCCTCTAATATTCTAGAAGATCTTGTATATTCCCTTCAGGTAAATCTTGTCTTGAACCCTCGCAAATATCTAGGCATCAATTTCAAACTTAGAGGAAAAAGGATAGTAGATTTTCAAGACTTAATTGGCAAAGTCCAATCTAAGCTCCAAGGTTGGAAAACTAGAATGTCGTCTCAGGCTAGTAGAACAACACTGATTTCTTTAGTCCTCCAATCCATGCCACTCCATACCTTCTCTTGTTTTAGAGTGCCTGAATCTGTCTGCAACAAACTTGATGGAATCATTAGAGCCTTTTGGTGGGGACACCAACTAGGGGTCCAAAAGCTGCATTTGGTCAATTGGGATACAATTTGTCAACCAAGAAGTAGGGGAGGTCTAGGACCCAAAAAATATAGTTTTGTTAATCAAGCAATGATATCACTAAGTAATTTTTGAGAATCCAAAACCACCCAAACTCTTTAGCAGCTAGAGCTGCCTTCAAAGCTAAATACTTCCCTAACACATCCTTAAGAGACCATAAACCAAAACCCAATCATTCATGGATATGGAAGATTATTACTCAGCCACAATGCAAGGATTTGCTCCAAGGGCGTTGGTTGATAGGAAGTGGGAATCATATTCCCCTCACACACCCAGACTGGTTTTATTCTTCTGACCAAAGACTTAGGGATAACAATTTGCTTGAAGGTACAGTGGCTGATCTCATAGATGGGAACACAAAATCATGGAAAGGTGAACTCCTCAATAAACTTTATCCATATTCTACCTACAAGGAGATCATGAAACTCTCAATTCCTAAAACTAAAGGAAATGAAGATAAGCTTATATGGAAGCACTCACACTCTGGTCAATACAAAGTAAGGAATGCCTACCATCTTATTCAACAACAACAGTGCCCTACTAATAGGATAGACCAAAGAACAAATGACATCCCACAAAATGTTTGGAAGTTGCTTTGGAAAGTTAAATTGCCCCTGAAGATCCTAACTTTCATATGGAAAATTCTGTTGGATTTTTTACCTATTTTTGCAACTTTGGAAAGAAGAGGAATACCTGTCACTAACAAATGCCTATTGTGTGAAGAGGAAGAAGAGGAAACTATTGATCATATTTTTTTAAGATGTCATTTTGTGAGAGCTATATGGCATGGTTCTATCCTGGAGATTAGAACAACTAACCTAATGCAGAATACAACTAGGCAATGGCTATCCAATTGTATCCTTAATAACAGATCCAGGAAACAAAATCATATCTATTTCCTTCAAGCCTATTTCACCAATGTTTGGCTAATATGGAATCACAGGAATCAAGTCTTTCACCAAGGAAAATCACCTAATCCTATTGAGGTTATTCTCACTTGTCAATCTTTGATTTTTAGGTACCAGGAAGCCTATCAACAAAATGAAGCACCTCAGCAGAAGCCTAGTAGGAACAATCATCAATATCTTACAAACTAGAACTGGCATATAATCATCAGACTAGCAGCTCATAGGAGTAGGAAAAGGAGGAGAAGCGATTTTGCTTATGAAGCTTTAAATTTGGATGGTTGTGTTTTGTTTCCAGGTGGTGCTAGCAGTGGAAGGAAACCTCATTTTCTGGCAATCCAAGATGGTTTGATAGAGGCTGTGCTAAAGGCAAAGGACCTTGGTTTCAACAGGATTTTGACATTGAGTAATAGCAAAAGACTTGTGCAAAGATGCAATCTCTTAGGAACCCCATATTGGCAGGAGCAATCCCTTACCTCTGATCTTCTTTGGTTGCAACAAAAAGGGATGACCGTTCACTTCTTCTTTTTCCTAGGATAACGATTTCACATGTAATAGAGCTAGCTGCTATAACTACTAGCTTCCCTGTTCATTTCTGTAGACTTCTCCCATATATTAATATATGTTTTATTTGGTATAAAAATAAAATTAATTAATTAATTAAAAAAATTAATAAATAAATAAAAAAAGCCTTGCAAGAATGCAAAGGCAAAAAGCATTGAGATGATGAGAATGCTTCGCCCCAGCCAATGGGGCATCTTTCTTAGAGGAGTACTTGAAATCCATGGAGACATTCAACTTGTCAGACTTACACCATCTCTTGGTCATAGCTAGATGAACTCCTAAAAGTTGTTGAGCCTACTCTCTCTCTCTCTCTCTCTCTCTCTCTCTCTCTCTCTCTCTCTCTCTCTCTTCGTGCTATGACGGAGACGTTTATGACAACTCAAGCAGCACATGGACAACCTTTGGATGAGCTTATTACTGAGGTTGCTACTTTAAAAGCAGATTATTCTGAGTATAGGAGTACTTTTCCACCTCCTCCACTCTTTGATTTTTGATGATTGCCTTTGGCAATACGTAACAAAAAAGGGAGTGTGGATAGTGAAAGCTCTTGTACTTAGGGGGAGAGCAAAATTTTTGGTAGCTTTTGTAGCTAAGGGGAGAATAGATGATATTTTTTATGTATATTTTTTTTTATCTTTTGTTCTTTTGTTCTTATTTCATACACATGATATCTTTTGTTGATACATTGATTATGTTAATGGTATTGATGATGTTTTTCATTTGATATCTGATTCTGTTTTACGTTTGTGAATTCAAGTTCAATTTTTAGTTTTTGATTTACACAGTATTTTCCACACATGCATTTTATGGTTTTTTTTTAGTGTTTCAAGAATTTATAGGTTCATTCTTTCATCAACTACTGTCTATTCTAGCAACTTATAGATAGTAGATTGTGATAGAATTGTATTAGGGCAATATCTTGTAATTGGATTAGTTCTTGAATTGAGCAATTCATATTTATGTGTGTTTTGTCACGGATTGCCAAAGGGAGGATTGTTAGGTTCTAAATATTTAGGATTAAATGTTTAGTTTCCAAATATATGTATGTTGGCAAACCGAGAACAAAAACATGTCTAAATTACGTGTTAGACATTGATCAAATTTGTTCAAGTCAAGTTTCAATTGTCAAGCTGTAGAAAAAAGAAGCAAGCTACTATGAAGCTCAATCGATCGAAAGATAGGTTCAACCGATCGAAAATTGGATTATGCAAAATTTTAAATCAAGCACAAGCCCGTGAAAACATTTAGGGTTTCAATCCAATACTACTAGGTATAAAAGGTAAACCCTAATCAAGTTTTAGAAGCTCTTGGAAGTCTTTTGAGTTAATTCTGTGAGATTTGTGAGGTTTTTGTAACCTTCTAACTCTACAAGCATCTACAAGAATGAGATCTACAATCAAGAGCTAGTGGAAACAAATTGCTGCATAAAGATTTACTACTAATGGTGATCTGAAATCTTTGAGTAGGGTCTCAAAGTGACAAACGTGGGAGTTTGTGTTCAGCATATTCAAGATAGAAGAGTTTGTGGTGTCAAAGTTACACGTGGACATGTTAGTAAGTTCTACAAGAAGTAACTTTAGATTTAGGGTTTAAATCTATTGTAAACTTCCATTCTATCAAAGTGGATTTGTTTACCTTAAGGAGAGTTAGGGTAAATCCTCCCCAGGTTTTTTACCTTAAAACTATTGGTTTCATTGGTTTTCCGGGTCATCATATTGTTGTCTTCTTTACTTTTCTGCACTAAGTAATATGATTGCATGAGTTTAACCTACATCTGAATAATCAGTCTAAGTAACTACTTGACTAATTCATTAGGTTAAACTAATCTAGTTTAAAAGGGGTTTAAACTAAACAAACAGTATCAGCATTCTGATAATTGATTTGTTGGTCTTATGTTGACAACTGCGATAATCGTCCTTTGTGAATTCTACTATGGCGCCATACTTATTTGGGATGCACAATATGGGTGGGAAACACAATCCCATAGAAATAAAGTAGAAAACTTTTAAGGAGGGATTGTTGCATAGTTTGATCACTTCTGCTATTCTTTTCCTAATTTTATTTTTTTAAGGCACACTTCTTTCCTAATTTTAGTTTCTAAAATTTTGCAACCATATGATTCTACTTGGGTGTTACACTTCGAAGATTATTCTAAGGTTGACATTTTGTTGGGGATGATAGTAAATGTTGTTCAAAACTTGTTGATGAATTTATAGTTTAACATAATGCAATCGTTCACCTGTATGGCTAAACTTGTTGACAATGGTTGTTCAAGATTTCAAAGGTTGACATTTTGTTGTGAATAACAATTAGTGTTGTTCAGAACTAGTCGATTAATTTATAGTTTTACATAATGGAACCCCAAGAGGAAGCACAATAGGCTTGGAAACGCACCTCTTCAAACTGAGATCACTAATTCAAATCTCTCCTTGCCCCTTCCCTTTAGACTGAAAGGTCCGAAACTCACTTATCAAAAACTGGAAAAAAGAAAAGTTTTTCATCATGCAATCCTTCACTTGTGTGACTAAACTGTTGAAAATGTACACGGATTATTGCCACACATCTTTCTTGAATTCCCTTTATGAGCTTTTTATAGGCCATGGCACTACTGAATTTGTTGCTTGACTGTATACTAATTGCTTGCTTGTTGCTGTTTTGAAGCTCTTCTTGTTATCTTTTTCTTTCTCCCCTCCGGCATCTTTTTTTACCTTTCTTTCTTTTTTGGCTCCCTTAGATGACACTTGCTGAAGAAGCTGTAGTTGATTAGTCTTTATTTACAACAATTATGCCTTTACTATTTTCTATAAACTCTGATTTTGTACACACATCGAGGCAATTAGTGGAACTGAAGTGGCAAGTGTTGTTCCAAATTCGTAGTATCCTGATTAACTTCTAGTTACTATTTCCGACTAGATTGGTATGATCTGTACTGCATAGTTATCTTGAATTTTCAGTGAGCTGTCATGAACAATTGTAACTTTCAGTATCAAACAAATATTTATATGTTCTAGGGTTGGCATTGTTGTATGATGAAAAGAAAAAAATGCACTAACTAAGAATATTCTGGAATTTTGGTAGCATTAAGTATGTGGTGTGTGTTGTCCGGTCATATCTTCCGTAAACATTCCCATTCCTTTTATACTAGAGGGCTTGCATTGAGTATGTGGTGTGTGTTGTCTGGTCATATCTTTTAGCACATATAGGGTACACTATTGGTGGAAGAATTAGATCATTACTTTTAGAGATGTGAGAGTTTGAATAATTGTGAAAACTCATCCATAAAGTATTTTGTCATTTCAATTAGAAAATAGTGTAGCCAGCACATCATGGATTCCCTAGGCAATTGTCCCTTCTAAGTGGTGGTATAGCCTAGGTAAAAGTGTGCATTTTTCACCTTTGTTAATCTACACTTCTCTTATATATTTTTATATGAATTCCTCTTGCATAGTGCAATTGACTCAAAGAGGAGCAAATTTTTTTTTTTTTTTTTTTTTTTTTTGAGAAACAAAGAGGAGCAAAACTAGAGGCAAAATAAATAAGGAATTATGTTTTTCTTTTTAATGTGGGGCCACCTTTATATGATTTAATTGATGTTATCATATTGAGTCTTTTTTCTTCTTCTTTTTTGAGGGGGTTATCATATTGAGTCTTACATGAAGGTTTCTTTCTTTAGTATTTTGTTGGTGTCTTTTATTGTTGCTGGAATGGGCTGTGCTAGTAGCCCATGGAGGTCTATTGTTATTATTAGTTTAATCTTATGGGCTTTGTTGTGTCATTGACCTCTGATGGCCTTTGGTTCAGCCTGTAATTCAAAATGTTTTTATCTTGGGACACTTTCATTGAAGCAAACAGTAGCCTATAATATTCTTTAGAGATCAAAATATTATTTTTATTATAATAAAATGTTAGGTTCTAAGTACTTAGGAACTAATGTATTAGAACTCTAATTTGTATTGTTGGCAAACCATGATCAAAACAGGTTCTTAGTCTTGTTTTAGACTTGCTCAAAGTATGTCGTTTATGTAAGTTGGAATCGAGTTAACAGCAGAATTGAGTGTGCAATTCTGACTGACTCGATCGATCGAAAATTTGACTCGATCAATCGAAAGTCATGCAAATTGTTTTTTCTGCAGAATTTCCAACTCAGCCCGAAACTCATATGACTTGTAGGGTTTTATGTTTTGCCCTAGGTATAAAAGGGAAACCTTAGCCACGTTTTAGAGGTTGCTCTATTTGCTGTGTGTGTGAATCTCTTGTGAGATCTGAGAGGTGGTTGCCTTCACACATGCTTAGGATTATCAAGAAGGAGATTTCATTGAGAACTTGTTGATCATTCAGTTGCTGCACAAAAGAGCTTAAAGATACACAAGCGGGAGTGCTTATACTTGCTGAAGAATTCAAGAAAGAATGAGTCCGTGGTCTCGGAGCTTGCATGTGATTGTGTCAGTAAGTTTTCTACTGGTGGGTAGCAATAGGATGTTAGTGGTCTAAGTCGCTATTGTAAAACTTCAATTCTTTCATAGCGGATTCAGGTTTACCTTGAAGATAGCTAGGTTAAATCCTCCGCAGGTTTTTTACAGGTTTGGTTTTCCTGGGTGATCATATCTTTGTGTTCTTTATATTCCGCACTTTGCATTGATATGATTATATGATTGTGTTAATCTAAATCTGAAATTTGGACTAAGTAATAACTTGACTAATTAACTAGGTTAATCCAGTTGTGTTTTAAGGGGTCTAAAAACAAACATAAAATAATAACAATATGCAAATTTAGTGAACTTAATTTAGCGGCTTTACTTCACTTGGAACTAATAGAAGTCTTGCTCCGCCAAAAAGAAGTACGGAACTTGCTCAGAGTAAAAATTTGTGTCAACTGTCAAGCTGAGTACTAAATTTTTGAAGACTGTTCGTGTGTCAAGCAGTTGCCTGTTCAAATTTAACCTTATGGAGCTGATTTTTAGCAATGCTAAAGTAGTTGGTTTGATTTAGAGCTGCGTCTGTGCTGTACACATTGAATATGAATTATGAAAAGAAACTAAAATTTTACATTATTAAAAATTGGGATTAACCATGAACAGTAGGTTCCATGCCATATTGGTGAAGATGCTTTGAGCGGGATGAAGTATCTGAATAACACCAGGATAAAACTACCTATCAATCATCTCCCCACCCTTGCAAAAGTAGGAATTTTGTGCACTAGGTATGACCGTTTCTTATGGGGCCTGGAAGAAAATTTTCAAATTGTTTCAAGTCATTTCTTTCTGATTGGTAAATTACCAAGGTTAGCTAAACTATAGATGCAATTAATGCAATCGCCTAAGACCCCCAAATAAAAGAAGACCCCCACGTGTAAAAAACAATTATATATATATATATATATTTTAATTACAAAAAAAAAAAATGAATCCTTTTATTGGTCAATAGTTTAAAAACAAAAACAAAACAAAAATAGTCAAATTTGGCTAACAAAATTAAATTCTAGGAGACAAATTTATTACCTCATTCTTGAAATATGCAAAAATCAAATTAATACTTGAAGATGTAAATTTGGGTTAGAGATGGGCATGATAGTCATCAACCGTGGGCCGATAGAGGACAGGCCCATTAGCTATCAAATCTATTGTAAACGGATCCAATATGGAATATTAACAGGTCCAATGCCCATGAGGCAGGCAGAAAGGCCCATGGTATGGAATACTTGCGACACACTCCATTAGAGTCCTATAAGGAAAAGATTCCGCAATCTACACACGTAAGGATTCCTATAAGGAAAAAACTTCTACTCCAAGGAAGAAAGGTCCACCCTCTACTATAAAAGCCCCAATACCCTCACAAATCGAGGTACGCATAATTAACCCTCTCTAGCACTCTAGAGTTGTGAGAATATTTCTGACTTAACCTTCGGAGGGTATTTGGCTGGCACCACACTGGTGCTCTCTGTTAGGATTCCTTCTTCGTGTTATGCAGCTTCACGTTCGAGCGCGTAGGTATCGTGTGGCTCACTGGTGAATTTCTCGGCATCATCAGTACTAAAAAAATTCATTAATAATACAACTAAAATGTCTTGAAATATGCTAAAATAGAGACTATAAATTTCTAAAACAAAAGAAAAAAAATCACTCATCTCTCTACCTCTCCATGTATATTCTTACCTTTCTTTTCTTCATCTTGATTCTTGAATCCTTGATCTTTTTCTATAAGCTTTCTTTTATTCAATCATTCCTTGCAACAAATTCACTGCCTTCATAGTAAATTCAAGATTGAAGAGTGGCGGTGTGGGCATAGCAAAGGTAACACCTTTCTCCCTCCCCTCTCCATCTTTCTGAAATTTTCATGTAGATTTAAGATTGAAGAGTGTTGGATTTTTATTCAATTTCAATATTTCAAATTATATTTTTTAATCTGCTTGACAAGACAACACACTAGCTGATTGGCACTACATAGTGCACACAACACAATACAATATGCACAAAGGTGAAAGGCCAGAGGCCCATAGCTCACAGATGGACCCCACACACTAACCCTCTCACACTCGATGCATAGTTGTATACACAGACGCCTCCTCCATCTTTTACTTTTACCCTTTTTTTTTAATGCAAAAATTTACTTTATCAATTATTATAAGTTATCACACTAATTAATGATACTAACTTATTGAACCATATAATTAATATTTAAATATAAAAAATGTCTCACTTACCATTTTGCTTAAAGTCCTCAAAGTTGTTTAGTCAATCCTGTAAGTTACAAATGCACCTAGTGGGTCTTAAACTCACAACCTTAAGCTTCACCTTATTCTTGTTGAAGGAGGAAGTTCTATTTGAGCTAGAGCTCATTGGCCTCTGTTAAGTCATTTCTTTGTGGGTAGATGCTACAGATCAACTATTTATATTGCCCGTTGTTAGATGTGATGTTCTTGGTGAGGATCATCAACTTAAGATTAAATATTCTAGATTCTCAAAAAACTAACAAGAGCATTTAAAATATTATAGGAACAGGATCCTGGTCAAATAGATCAATATGCCAAACCCATACCCTTTATAAGTGGAAAAACTTTATGCAAATATTTGTCAATTATAGTAACACCATAGATTTTTCTTGTTCTTGGCCAGATGTTTTCCTTCTTCAGTGGTTGCTTGAGTGCATGTGATTAACTGCCCCAATGGAGGTAACGATCTGAATATTTAAGTCAGGGGATTGGCTTGGTTCTAACCTTGATTGGTTCAGTTTAAGTATAATTTTTTAGTCTATTCACATTCTTGACTTATTAAATAGTAAATATGATGATCTGACTTGAAAGATAAAAAGTGGAAAATGCTGCCGTGTTTATCTATGTCTATACATGTTTCTTCTACCTTTATTTGAAGTTCATTATGTGCCCAAATATTAGTTCTTTTCTATATCAATGTTGTGCGTGTTTAACTTGTGTTTAGCTCTCTCTGTTGAGAGAGAGAGAGAGAGATTGGGTCTATTAACTTTCATAGTGTAGCCTCTTTGGCCAGTAGAATATATTATGAAATATTTAGCGGCATGGATCTTTTTCCAGTAGCATGTTTTGTTTTATTAATGATATTTTTATACCATTATTCCTTTCAGCCTAGTTTTGGGTCCGTCGGAGGTCAATTATATCTATATCAAGAGTTTCCTTTCCCGAGGCATTCTTAAAAGAAAGTGCTTTGCTTTACCTATGATTTTTCTTCCTCATTCTAATTTTTGTACCTCAAATTAACATCCCTGCTAATGGTGGATTTAATCTCAATGCTTAGGTTTGCCATGAAGATTAAATGGAATTTCTCCTTTTCCATCTCAGCACTCACACCCCATCCTTAAACAAAAAGAAATACAAGAAGATAATAAGCATGATACATGGACTCATACTCCCCTGTAGAATTTGACCCTTTTGAGGATTCATCCTATAGTGCGGTAGATTTGGTAGACCAGCTCCAGGAACTAGATTAATGCAATGCTGGATATCGAGCATTGGTGGTAAACCTGTAGGTAGCTCCTCTAGAAAAACCTCCTCAAACTCCTTGATCAATGGTTGAATTGCCTTAGGTATCTACTTCCTTCGACTCTCCATCTGTCACCACTACTACATAAACTTGTTTCATCTCCTTACGCTCTTTGTTAAACTCATTCTCATTGTTAAAAATGAGAAGAGATGGCTTTTCCTCCACTTTATAAGCTTTGGGTACACTACTATCCTTAATAGGACCAAGGACAATTTTTCTACCATTCTTAAAGAACACATATACATTATCCTTACACCTGTGAGTAGCATCTACATCATATTGCTTAGGTCTACCCTATATTAAATGACACGCATCCATTTCAACAACATCATAAAGGACTTCATCTACATAGCATTTACCCATGGAAAAAGTAACACAACATTATTGAGTAACAAGAGTTTCTGTACCTTTCTTGATCCAACCTATTTTGTATGGAGAGGGATGCTTTTCTATCTTCATTCCCAGCTTGGTAACCAAACTCTTAGATGCGATATTCTCTACATTGCCACTGTCAATGATTAAATCACAGACCCTCTTAATGATGGTGCAACACGCTCAAAAGATCTCATTCCACTAATTAGTGTAATCCACCCTTGGTGTGAGCAAAAACCTCTGAATCACTAGGGATCTCCCTAATGGCATGCCTTCTTCATCATCTTGGATTTCATTGAGGTCATAGGCATATGGATCAACATCATTATACACCTATTTGCATTCTTGTTCACCTTCTGCCTCTCCCTCTTCTGCCACTACCAAATTCACTATGACTCGTTTAGGGCAAATACTACATCGATGCTCTAGTTTTCCATACCTGTAGCACTTATTCCCAGTTGGCTAAGCATAAGGGTTGGTGTTAGCTGTCGGTTGTACAGCGGAACCTGCTACTGCCACTATGGACTGGTTAACACTACTATTCTCCCTAACCACGGGTTGTGATCATGGTGTAAACCTAGGTTATGCTATAGTCTCATTTATAGTATATAGGGTTTGTAAGGATACTTAATCAGATGGACATTTGCAGCTCGTATACAAATTTGAATATTCATTGATCTTCAGTATCCTCCAAGTCACTGTTTTTTTTTTTTTTTTTTTTTTGAGAGAGAGAGAGAGAGAGAACCTCCAAATCATTGTGGTTTACCAATCTATCAAACTCCTCCATGTACTCATTAACTATCTTGGTACCTTGCCTACAATCCTGGTACTGTTTAAACAACTCCTTCTAGTAATCTGGTAGTAAGAACCGATCTGCCATTAATCTCTTCATCCTCCTCCATGATCATATTAGAAACTTTCTCTCACAAGTACAGTTTAACTAAACATGCTCCCACTAGGCAAATGCTCCTCCCTTCAACTTATATGCCACCAAACACACCTGTTTCTCATCTAGAGTACTCATATAATCAAAAAACTTCTTAACCTCACTGACCCAATCCAGATACTTTTCAATGGAGACATTACCATTAAAAGATGGTAATTCTACTTTCATACGATAATTCTCCTGCTCCTAATAATCTCGGCCATTATCCCTCGCAAGACCACGATGATTCCTAAGAACTCCTTCTACATACTCTTCGTCCTCACAATTCTCTTCATTGTAGTCTTGCCGCCTATTCTGATTTGGACCACGATGGGGAGGGCCACGTGCTAGATTATCACTTCGCTCTTCATCATCACAAATAAGGTTTCGAGTAAGCAAGGTGGCAAGCATTTCTTGAATTTGATCTAGATTCTATTGGGTTAAATCATGAAACTGTTGATTCTCATCACAAAAATCAAGGAACTCGGCCCTAGTGAGGATTGTGTTGTTGACATCATTGCCGCTGTTGTTGTGGTGGTCACCATCTCACCAGTTAGCCATCAAACCAGGGTATGTCAAGGATCTGATACCAACTGATGTCACAGAAGCCTAAAGAAAGTACACATGATACTCTCTTTGATAAATAAATAAAATAAATAAAATAAAATAACTAAACTGTTAGTTTCTAGGTAGTAAACCTCAAATGTACGAGGGATTCTTTGAATCCACAAGGTAATAAAACTAGAATCCACCAGAGGAGAAAATTGACAAAACATCTGTGTTTATTAATAATAGTCTAATTTCCTCTAAAAGTTACAAAACATATAAATACTAAAAAAAAGGTCTAAAACTCTAATTTACATTAATTATGCAATTAGAGGTGTGTTTGGATGTGGATTAAAATTATAAATTATTTCACTATTTAACTTATTTTTGCTACTATTTATGGGCCGCAATGCACTTTTTTGACACTATTTATGGGCCCCACTGTACTATTTCAACTAACTTTTACCTTTATCTATAGTACTTTCAGCAATAAGTTTTCAATTTCAACAAAATAAGCGATATCCAAATATACCCTAGGTGACAAAATACTGAAATTTACCAAAAAAGACAAAATTGAGTTAAATGCAGCCATAAATTACCGACCTTAAGGGTCATCCCAAAACAAGTGGAACTTTATTCTGACTTTTGAGTAAAAAGTTATAAAAGAAAAAAAATTACTATAAACGATAAAATTGCAGTTTTCAGGCCTAAATGGAGGAATTCACCATTATCAGTGGGTACCTCATGGCAATGCAACGACTATTACTCAGAAGGCCATTTTGCTTCAGCCTGCCAAATTTCATGCGATTCCAACTCTGTTGCCCAAATGATTTCTACTAGTGCCTTTTTACCTTGAGCGATTTTAGGCATGCTTGGGACTCCAGAAAGGCCATGGCGATCTCTTCTACATCACCGCAACACAATAGGTGTTTTTCCCCCCTGTGTTCCTCATTCTGGTTGTTGCATAGATAAAAGTATATCAGTAAATATGATAAAAGTATCTGAATGCTTACAATAATCGCATATTTTATTTTGCTAATTGCTTGGCTGAAAATGTTTGTGCAGCTGTCCCAATTTGTGTTACTTTGGCCAACCCCCTTACAGATTGTCAATTCTGTTTTCTAATATTGTGGGTTTCAAATTGTGTAATAGTAAAAAGGGTCACTCTGCAAAATTACTTCAGCTATCTCTCTCTCTCTCTTGCTCTTCTGCCCATTCTTTTTTGCATTTCCTGCGTCCATATTCACCACTTATTCAAATTGGTTGATGTAACTAAGAAAATGGACATTTTAGTAAAAAGAAATGAGGCTGTATAGAATTTATGCAATCTTCCTAAATTACATTCATCACAAATGATAGATATTGTCACACCATTTGTCAGTGCTAAACCTCTGCTTCACCTATCATTGTTCCACATCTGACCTTATTATGCTACAATTATGACGCAGTAACATGAGCACTAGCAAATAAAAGCATTGCTGCTGGCCTAGTGCTACTAGTCAGCGCTCGCTATGAAACACTTCACATTAGGACAATGATACAAAATCCTCCTTTTAGTACATTCTCATTTGATTTGAAAGTACATAGTGGTTTCACCCTCAGCTTCCATTCAATTTATGCTTTATTGACCGGATGATCAACATCTTTCAATATATTTCTATCTTGTTTCCAATATATAGGTAAATTTGGATTTTTCCTGGAACTTATTCCATTGTGTTTGCATGAAATTTGATATAAGCACATTTCCTTTTCACACCACTTTGAACTTTGAGACTATATGGCTACATGTGTAGGTTCTATCCTCATAATTGCTTGAAATAGCATTATTCTAGACTTGTCTTGTAGGGAATTAAATTATTGCCTTGAAGATGATCCGAAGAAAAAAAAATGTAAGGATTTTGTCTTTCTAGGATATCCAAACACGTCATTGACAAATACTATTCTAAGGTTATATTGTTGTATA
The DNA here is from genome assembly GCA_032727855.1 of Quercus ilex subsp. ballota. Classification (NCBI taxonomy): domain Eukaryota; kingdom Viridiplantae; phylum Streptophyta; class Magnoliopsida; order Fagales; family Fagaceae; genus Quercus; species Quercus ilex. The sequence continues at coordinate 76,991,974 of CM064911.1, forward strand.
ATTGCAATGCCCTTTACCATATGGTATATACCATTATTAATGTTATTATGCAAGTCAGTGCAAAAGGCACTATTTTAAAAAATTAGTGTTTTCTACTTTCAATAAAAAAAAAAAAATTAAAAGAAGGGAATATGCTCTGGTTTGTGACTCAGCTGAATGGCCGCTCCCTCAACGACTCTGAGGTCTGTAAGTGATTTGCCTTCTCAGAATCCTATAGTTAGCTACTTGTTGGACTTGCTCCTAGCTTTATTGACTTTGCTGAGCTAATGACGGAACCCATTCACGTTCGTGGTTCATTTATTTATCCCTGAACAACGAATGTAATTTTGATTTTAATATTAGTGTTCATACATTTGGGAAGAAAAATGAAACAAGTCACAATTTTATTCTATACAAACTTACAATATGCACTGCACTTCTTGCGGTTGGGTTTGTGACCTTAAAAAGGCCTTTTAGGCACAAGGCTAAACTACATCTACCATATCATACAAAGTATATACCTATGTAGGTCCCCTATAATTAAATATCAAACCTTCCGGTTCCAGTGGTGCAATGCTTACAGTGCTTTCATGCACTGGTGGAGGTGGTTCTGATGAGCTAGCCTGGCTGCAGCCGACGATCTTTTGGCAGGTCTCAATCAGGCAGTGCCTGCATTTTGGGCATGATGAGTGTGAACTTAGCCACTTATCGATGCACCGGACATGGAATCCATGGTGGCACTTTGGTAGAAGGCGAACATGCTCACCGGGTGTGAAATCTGATAGGCATATCACACACTCGGCGTCCAATCCTGGCAGGTTCAGCTCAGGTGAGTAACTAACTGTTGCGAAAGTCTTGAGGGCCTTTTTCTTGACCCCAGTATTGGCTGTCCTAGCTGCGGAGTCTCCACCTGAATCAGAGGCTACTAACCTTGAGCACCTTAAGGCATACCTAATGATAGAATTAAAGCCAAGGGAGCAAATCAAGGCACATAAAAGAACAGAGAGGACCATAATAACATTTGTATCAAAGCTGTTGTCAACAGGGTAGCTTTCTGATGACTCATGGCTATATCCAGGGACTGGAGGAGATTCTGTAGCTGGTGCTTGGTTAAGAGGGTTGTGATAGAGCAGTCTCCTTGAATAGAAATCTCCCAAAAAGTCTTGGAAGAGCTGAGTAGGTGTGAGTTTAGAATCAGACATGTTTGTAGTGTGTATCTTATGATTCTTGAGTTGAGATATTGAGTTAAGAAAGCACTTCTTGAAGGTGGGCTTTAGAAGGGGATTTATATATAGGAAAAGATTTAAAAAAAAAAAAATTAAACTTGCTTTTTTTTTGAGTTATTGGTATAATTTTTAAAATTAGTATGGAATTTAAATGTGATGATTGAGAATATTCTGAGTATTTTAGGGTTTTATCTTTTATCGAATATGCAGATATTGATCTCCAAGCTTGTGAATCCTTCCCTGAACCTTTTATAGTTTAATGGGCTTTCTAATCAAAATGAGCTCATCCCACTTTCTGAGCGACAGAAAGTGACACGTGATATTTGCCTTTCATAAATCATATCTCTAAATATTGCCCATGACCCACTGGCTCAATAACTTGGCCCAATGAGTTTTGACAAAGACATGAAAAATTTGTTTTACAAGTTGATATGAGTGGGATTTTGCATATTTGTCAAGAGAAGAACTTTTTGTTTTTTCTCTTGAATTTTTGTTTAAGCATGTGTTTAGTTTAGTCATTAGAATTCCTCAAAAAAAAAAAAAAAAAAAAAGGTTTAGTCATTAGAATGACATATAATATAGGCCGAAATGTACTATTGAGTCAGACTCGGCTCAAGTCATGAAACTCTATTGGTCACTATGAGAGTGTTCAACAAGAATTGAACTAATCATATATTGCAATCACAAAGTTTAACCATGTAGTAGGTCTCATCACTATGAAAGCCTTTTCCAACAAGCATATTTACCTACCTGGGTTTGAATATTCTCGAGGCACAAATATCTCTTATTGTTGAAGGGTCTTGAAAATAACAAGCTGGGCTAACACGAGTACTAATCGAGTTCAAGCAATAGAGTCCTATATACTTTGCTTCTAATTGGTAAACTAGTATAATTGAGATAACCAACAACTAGTGACTGGCTAGCTCACTGTTTTTCTTCCAATTAAGTCCAATGTCTTTGCATTTGACACCGATGAAACTGTATGCACTGAGTTCGTTCTTTACTCTTTTACTAATTAATTTTTTTTCTACTACTATCACAAACGAAACCCCAGTAGTTAGGAACACTTGGCTCCCACTAGTAAGTTGTACCACAATCCGTTGCAAACAACACCTATTACCTTTTGCAAGCGTTATATATATATATATATATATATATATATATATATATGTGTGTGTGTGTTGTTACCCTTTATTAAGGATGGCCATACCCATTGGGTAATGGATATTCAACCTTACTCGATCCAAATGTTCTAAATAATACCCGGTTATTCATGGTAGAACTTAATAGGGTAAGGTATGGATATTACCCGAATTGTTCGGGTAGGGTATGAATATTATCCAAACCCGACCCGTCTTAAAAAAAAAAAAAAAAAAAAAAAAAAAAAAAAAAAAAAAAACCTCTCTCACCGTGTGCGAAAGTTCTGAGAAAAAGAAGTGGGGGAAAAAGGGTTATTGAGGATTGAGATAGGGAACACCAAAAGACAAGTGCATTGATATGGATGCTTTCTCGTCAGTAGTGTAATCTTTTGAATTGAGGATTACACTCTCTCTGGCATTAAGATTAGCTTTGGCAGAGCAGAGAGAGTTTGAGATTTTGATACATTCATGAGTGAGTGAGTGAGTATAACATAACGCGAAAGATTAAGAGAGAGATAGAAACTCACTTGCTACCAATAAAACGACGACGTCCTGTGGAATTCCTTTTCTCCTAGCCCTTTCTTTTAACCGGCGTCGTTTCTTATACACTTCTCCACACTCTCTCTCCTCTTCTTTTTCTTCAATACCTTGGACACCGTTTTAACTTCAGCTCTTTATTTGTCCCTCACTCACCACGGCAAAGAATTTTTTATTGTTTTTTTTTTTTTTTAAATCACCGAGATTCAATATAAAAACAATTTTTTCCTGGATTTTTTTTTTTAATTTTTAATTTTTTATACACACAACAAGAATGGAGATGTCTTTGGGATTATTAGAAATTTTATCTAATAAAATTTATATCTCTATCTAAAAAAAAAAAAAAAAGGGAAGCAGGTACAAACTAACATATAATTTTTTTTTAAATTTTTTATTGATTTGTTTTTTTTCTTTTTTAAGATTGGTTAGTTTTTATGTTAAAATGTTTTGGATTTTTTTAAAAAAAAAAATTTTAATGGGTTTCGAGTTTTGGGTAGGGTATGGATATCCATAGATAATATATTCAGGTAAGATTCGGGTATAGATACTAATGGGTATTGATATTCGGGTATTCATGGGCAAACTTTTCAGGTAGGGTATGCGTATTCTCGATCCATACCCTACCCATGGCCATCCCTACCCTTTATGTCAACTCCTATATTTTTAACTACAATACATTTATATATCAACTTTCATCTTTTGTTTATTGCAATACTATTTCCTTGGTACGGCAAATGTCGGAGACCTTTAATCACACCTCTAATTATATATCAAATCTGATTACAGCATATATGATACGGAAAATGTCCTTTTAAGATTTGTTGTTTTATCGTATGCAAACCAAGTTATGATCTCTTTATTCTCCAAAAAAAAACAAAAAAAAAAACAAAAAAAACAAGTTATGATCTCTTTTCAATGCAAGTTGGCCGATTGCGATCTATTGCAGTAGTAATAATTAACTTTTCTTGTGGTTCCTAATTAAAGTAGCATTATCTATAAGATTTTTGGAACAATCCCTTATTAAAAAAATAATAAAAATAAAAATAAAAACCCAAATTGGTTTTAATGGAAGTAATATAAGGTTAACAAAGTTTATCTGAATCATGTGCATACAGAGGTAATGACTTCAAAACCATCAGTATGACATATAAAGTACAATGCTCATGTATTGAATATTGTAAATTTATTCAAAAAAACATATTGCCTTGGAGAACAAGTGGGGGATACTCTATTTATTTTTAATGAACGAAAAAGGGCAGGGGGAGGGGGAGGGGTGATCAACGTAGCAATCTTACTTAAGCGTGGCCATAGTAGCACCCTATCCGTTGGGTCCGAGGCCTTATTGGGGTGTGGGTGGGGATACTTGTTTTAATGAACCAAAAAGGGTAGGGGGAGGGGGAGGGGTGATCAACGTAGCAATCTTACCTGAGCGTGACCATAGTAGCACCCTATCCGTTGGGTTCGAGGCCTTACTGGGGTGTGGGTGGGGATACTTGTTTCTTCCTTATTCACTTTCATTAACTTTTATAATGAGAGATGAGAAATGGGCTGAGCTTGAAGAGCTGCTTTTGTTTTTTTGTTTGTACTAGAATTACCACTACTTGGATCCATATCTTGTTGGTTGGCTGGATTTCACTAGGTTGTTGTTATGGGTCCAACATTCCAAGTTACAAAGATGGATATAGAGAGATTATCTTGTCGTATATATGGTGATAATAAAACGAGTTACTTAAAAAAATAAAATGTATAGTGATACCTAAAACAAATGTGTTCACGTGCTAATCTACTACTGAGGAGTGCTAGTATGGTTCTTTGGCCACAATTATATTCCACTAGTATGTAGCCTCATGCTACCGCACAGGAATGGATATATTATTAGTCATAAGTTTATTCATGTTTAAAATGCTCAGTTAAGTCTAAATTCATATTATTAACCAGAAAATTTCATTAACAAAACTTAGCAGTATATATATTTTACACAGAAAGATGAACCTTGGTGAAATGTTTATCCAAAAGATCTATTCACGCTTTTGAATCTTCAATCTCTATTGGTGATTGAAATTTTCGTAGCTTAAAAAATTTTAAATTAAAAAGAAAAAAAAAAAAAAAAAAAAAAAAAACCTCTGAGTTGTACTCATTTTGTAGTTTTATGATAGGTCATTTTGTAACATGATGGGCATTTGTGTGAAGAAAAAACCTCTAAAGTTCTATGGCTGATAAAAGAAATTTTCTCCAATCTCTTTTTATAGATAGATGGGTTTGTGCGTGTTTTTATACATCCTTCATTGTTGTATTATCACGAAGCAGGTCCAATGGATTTAGATTGGTACTACCGATTCCCAAAACATGAGTGTTTAATTTGTTATTAATTTCATCTCATTGGCTTCTGCACATAACAGCAAAATTAAAAATAATTAGATTGTACACGTGTATAGTAAAATTAGACTCCAATTTCAGATTCTAATTGAACAATTGAAATGATAATATATGATAGTAACAACAATAGGAAAATTCAAATAAAATTTCAGATTAAATTGTAACAATCTAAATAAAAAAATCCAGTAATAAGACAGAGTGGAGTGATCCACTCTAAGAAAGCGACCAAACTTGCGTAAATATAGAATAATAAATCTCTCTCTGAAAAATTTATAGTGTTCATAACCTTTACCTTCACTGAAAATTTTAAAAACATAGTGACTCACATCTGCCATCCAAACATCTACAGCTGGGTCCTCTCCAATTCGCGTGAGATTCCATTGATCACTAAGTTCCTTTGCAGCCTACAAAAAGTATCATCCATCGGTCCACAGCAGTGCTTTCTTCATTGTTATAGGTGTCAAACCTGAACAAAAATCCAAATATAAGGATAGTGAATTTTAGGCATAATGTGCATCTAATCACATATTAGCAATTTATAACAAATGTAAAGATGCAAACTTTGTAAGTGAATAGTAAATAAAATTCAGTGTCAAAATCAAGAAGAAAGCACTTTAATCTGAAACTCAGTGCAAATGTAAAGATGCAAACTCTGGCTTTGCTATCTTTTTGGTAATTATGCAATGTACCCAAACCAAGTTCTTATCACCGATATTAATCTCTTTGGTTTTCACGTTTGACTGCAAAATCAAGAAAAAACTTAATTAGTACAGTAACTCACTTGACCTGATACATAGAAGTGGTTTTAATGAGAATGAGCCCACATACATTTAACCACATGATGCAAAATTCAACTTCAATTTCAGATTCTAGACACATGGCACAAAATTAGAACTCTAATTAGGAATTCCAATTTGAGTTTCTCTCTACTTCACCTATTATTATATATATATATTTGATGAAAATGGCATAAGAAGTAGAGTGGGGGAGCACTATTAGAAAACATCTGTGCTATACAAGCAAACATATGTTGTAAAAGTTCCCTGCCTCTCATTTTGGTTAATATTTCACTTAAATTTAATTAATACCGAAATATTGGGAAAGGATCCCGGATCTTATCCCCGAAATGCATATTATCATTTCATAAATTTCCAACATTTGCTTGGCACATCCCTTAATAGTTCATTTTTATCAGTATAAATTGATATATGACTAATGTGACACAATAACTACTTAGGACAACAACGGATGCCTATGGAAATAGGTTCACATTCAGACAAGTTGTTGAGTACTTCATCAAAAAAAAAAAATTTGTTGAGTACTTCTAAAATGAAAAATTATATAATACTCTTGAATCTACTATTCATGTGAAAGGAATGAGTACACATCTATTGTATTATTTGAATACTTTATAACAACCTAAACGCTTTAATTTTTAAGCAAGTTTCATTAATAAGTATATAGTTCCCAAAAAAAAAAACTATTAGAAGCCTGCTCTATTATTAATTTATGAATATAACGATTTAAAAGTTCAGCAAGATTTGTTTGAAAAGAAATTTAATTTAGTATTTCCTACTAAGGATCAAACATAGCCATGGGGTGCCTCCCTCTACCAAATTATTACATTAAGGGTAAGAATTTGGCATAGTTCCTAAAACTTGGCTCCTAAGTTCAAACTATTTTATTTTACTATTTCAAAAACTATTTTATCTATTATAACATATCATTTTACAATATACCCAAATCCCAAACTCTATTCTTTTATCATTTTATTTAAATATTACTCCCTCCGTCCCAATTTGTTTATCATATTTGAAAAATCAAACTTTTTAAGGAAATATCATTTATTATCTTGTCTGCCTTATAAAAATGTATAAGTTTACAAAACTACCCTTAAATAAATTTATCAATTTTTTTTTTTAAAGAAGAGTTATTCTTAATGAGACAATTAAAAAGGAGCCCCAATTAGATTGATTTTTTAAATATTTGTTAGTTTTCTTTTCAAATAGTTTTGAAAATAAAGTAGGGGTATACTAGGAACATTAGTAAATTAATAGCTTTTATTTTTAGAAACAAGACAATATTTTGGGACATCCCAAAATGGAATAAAGAACAAACAAATTGGGACGGAGAGAGTATTTTTTTTTAATCTCTCTCTCTCTCTCTCTCTCTCTCTCTCTCTCTCTCTCTCTCTCTCTCTCTCTCTCTCTCTCTCCTAGCAACCAAACACAGAACCTATTTCTGTGTTCTCTCTTCCTCACCATTTGTGTTTGAAAGAACACCACCCCCATAAATAAATAAATAACCCAGCCACCACCATTTTAAAAAAAAAAATCCAGCCACCACCACCCACCTCTCTCTTCCTCTCAAACTCATACAACCAATCAAAAAACACAACCATCCAATCCAAACACAACCTACTGCCACTACAACAAAAACCCACTGCCACTATAGCAAAAAAGCCATCAACAACATAACCACCACCCATACCTAAATTAACTCAACACAACCACCCAACCACCACCATTAAGCCACTACCACTGATCACTAAACCCATCTCCAAACTAGAAAAACAAAATCCTTAACTCACATTCACACCACCACCTATTAGCAAACCCACCACCACTGATTAGCAAACCCATCACTACCATCGATCAGCAAACCCACCACCACCGCCAATCAACAACCCATTGCCCATGACCAAAAACAACCCATAACTACCAACAACCCATGACCAAAACCGACCTATGGCAGTAAACCCACAACCAAAAATGACCCACAGCAGCATACCCACAACCAAAACCCATCCATGACGGCCAACCCATGACAAAACCCACCCACAGCAGCAAACCCATGAACAAAACCCACCCACGGTGGCAAACCCATGACAAAACCGACCCACGGCAGCAAACCCATGACCAAAAGCAACCCACAATAGCAAAACCTAGCCATTAATTCCCATCTCCATCATCGCTACTACCGCCGCCACCTTCAACTAGAAATAACACCTTCAACTAGAGTGAGTGAGACTCGACAATAAAGAGAGAGAAAGGGAGAGAAGCTACAAAAGAGGGAGAAAAGAGGGGAGTGTCTTGAGACGAGAGAGAGTCAGAGTGAGTAATAAAATATGATATATAATTTTACAATCTGTGAACAGTAGAGTGTAAATGTAGAAGTGTAATGTAGCAGGATTGTAAAAAATTTAGCAAATACACATCCGGGTAATGCATGTATTTGGTGGTTTGATGCTAAAAATATAGGATATCTGGAGTTTACAACTACTAGAGCATTCACATCCGAACTGCCAAATGCCAAATGTATGACAGATTTAGTATTAAAGCCCAAAAACCCCCAACACCCAGACTAGTAAAAACCAAGTATTGCAAAAAATTTTGCAATTGTGCTACAGTGTAATTCTAAAGGTAGAATTGCATTGTAGCTCAATTGTAAAAAAAAAAAAAAAAAAAAAAAAAATACAAATATTTTATTCAATCTTTATCAATTCATCTTTCTCTCTCTCTCTCTCTCACCGATCACACTCTCATCTCCTCTCCTTTTTTTTTTCTTTTTTTTTTCTTCTTTTTCAGTTCACTCATTCAATTCCTCCCACTCTCTCGTCCCCCTCTTCCCTTTCATTTTGTTTTCTCTTTATTTTCCCTTGAATCAAGGGTTTAATGTGGGTTTGATGTGGTGGAAAATGGGTTTAATGTAGGTTTGATGTGGTGGAGCTCATAGGTTTGATGTGGTGGAGGGTTTCCATGGTGGTGGCAGCATGGGTTGTGTGGCGGCATGGGTTTAGGTCGGTGGTGCTGATCAGCGTGGTGGAATGGCAAGGTGGAGATCAACGTGGTGGGTTTATTGATCGGTGTGGTGGCGTGGTTGTCAGCAATATCGAAGTGATGGTTGTCAGCGGCGTGGGTTCCTCTCTCTCAAATCTTCTCTTCAAACCCATTTTCTTCAAACCCAAAACTCATGCACATGAACACCATCACCAGAGCCACCCATGGCCAGACCCACTAAGCAGTGTTTATGTTTGGAGTGATGGCAGTGGCAGTGACTATTTTTGGGTGATTTGGTGGATTTGCTGCTGCTTTGTTCTTGGCTTTTTTTGTCTTTTGAGAAAAATCTTAGCTAGGTTCGTGGTGGTTAAATAATGGGTTTTGGTGTGGTGGTGCCTGTTGTTGGTAGCGGTGTGGCTGAGAGAGAGAGAGAGGTAGTGAGGAAAAGTGACAGAAATTAGGGATAAAGGAAAGAGGGAGATAATTTTATATTATTTTTTTATTGTATAATTTATATTATTTTAATGTGTAGTATGGTAAAATAAAAGTTGGGATGTTGGGTGTATTGTAAAAGGGTATGGTATAATTGATAAAATAGCTTTTTGGGATGGTAAAATAGGATGGGATAGAATTCCCAAATGTGAATGCTCTAATGCTCTTAGTGTGCCAAATGCCAAATATTTTACATTTGACACACCTGATGCTAGTGCTCTTACAAACCAAGAAGAAGCTCTTATAAGAAAAACAAATCAATTTATTTCCATGTGTATTGTGGTCCTCCTCTCTCAAATCTAAACAAAGATTTTCAACCATCCTCTCTCTCTATCTGTCTATGAAGAATGGAGATCTCTATTCACTCTTTGCCTCTCTCTCTCTCTCTCTCTCTTTCTCTCTCTCTAAAGATCTGTGTTTCCAGGCAAGGTTAGGAATTTTGACCACTCCAAGAAGCTGGCTTCGATGCCATGTTCACCAAAGCCCTCAATCATCACTGGTAGACGTAGGTCTAAGGAAAAAAAAAAAAATCTTTGATGCAAAATTTTTAGTTTCAAATCTGTTTCACCCATTTTACAAAACTGTTGCAAAACTAGTTCAACCATACTAGTTCTTGATTTTTTTGGTTGACCCTCTAGTTACTGGTTATTTTCGATATTTCTTTAATTTTCGATTTTTATGAATAACTAGACCGGATTGATGTCTGATTCCCAGTTGAACCGGCCAGTCCAATTCGGTTTTTAAAGTCATGGGTAGAACAATTAAAACAAAAATTCATCAAAAGAGAAACAATAAAGAGAGTATTGTCCTTTTTCATTGTTGATAGAAGTTGGAAAAAGTAGGTGAAAGAGGTAGAAAGGGAAGTTATACAAAATTTAAATGAAAATTAAGATAGATAAACAGGATTGAAGAAGATGAAAGGAGAAAATATAAAGGAGAAAAATTAAGAATGCATAAAGGGAATGAAATGGAAAATTTAAAGATGCATAAAGGAATTGAAATGGAAAATTTAAGAAGAAATTGGTTGGAGAGAAATATTTTCATATTTATAGGTAAATACATGAAATAAATTGGTGAGTTTATCGAAATATCTTTCTAGGTATATACATGTATTCTCCAAAAGCATCTCATGTTTTTCTCTATTTTGTAGTCTTGCTTCTTCTTCTTTTCTTTTTTTTTTACTTAGTTTCAATAAATTCTGAGTTTAATTATTTAACTTTCTATTTTGATTTTCCATGAATAGGAGGAATCATACTACTCACTAGTGGCATGAAATGATTACTGGAGCAATTCTAGAGGTTCTGATTTTGTTGCAAAAGTATAATAATGAACAAAAGGCAGAGTTAAGCTCTCATATTGATTAGAAGTTGTGGGAGAAAAGTGAATGAGATGGAGCAGCAAATGGCTTGGGAAATTCTTTTGCTAAAGAAGAGTTGGTAAAGGCAAGTATGAATCTATCAAAGTAGATGTTTCAAGAAATTAAATTGTTGAAATACAAGTTAACGAATGTGAGGAGTTGTGATAAGTTTGAGATGAAGTTAAACTTTCAGAGACGTCAGAGTTTTGTTGCCAAAGGCAATATTGCTCGACCTAGTAGTTCTGATTGATGTATCATGATATTTTTTTCAATAAATTAGTTGAACATTTTGCTTTTTTCTTTTTTCTATTTTTTTATGTAAAAATTTATAAAATAAATCACTGGTAAGGCTAGTGCACAGTTGTAAATTGTGGTATGGTGAGAGTAAATCTCTTTACTTGGGATTTTCTTCTTTTAGTATATGAAATTGTGGCAACTAATTGAAGAATGAAATTCTGGTTTGCAATGGTACAAATTTTGAATTATTGTGTCTCATATTATTCATAGATAATTCTAAGCATTGGAGTAGAGAAAAATTAATATGACTTGGACCATCTGTTTATGTTTACACATACACATAGCAATACATTACAAACATAACTATATTCCCAACAATACATGACCACAAGATGGCCAGTAGGAAGGGATGACCTTCATTTAGTGCAACCATGATTCTTCTATAATGGCATTGTGTGGGGAGAAAGTATCAATTATTAAAATTGAAAATGAACAAATCATATATTAAAATGAAGTTTTAAATGAAATTGAGTAGGCCCTATTTTTCTAATAAATTTACTAAATTCTATATAAAAATAAATAAATTGTTGTATAAAGTACTAGTCGTAGGCCTCTGTGTTCGAGTGATAAAATATTTAATGGGATCTGATACTATTGTGTATTATAGGCCAATAACTATGGAATTGGGTGGATATGAAAAAAAGAAATTTGGACTCTACGCAAGTTTGTTAAACACCTTTCGATCGCTTGCTACCTTAATTTTAGCATACTTATTTGGTTATAGGAAGATCCTCGTTTGTTCGCTATGAATCAAGATTATTGCTTCAATTACTATATTTTTGTAGATTTATTTGGCAGTTGTAAGCCTTATTTCTATCATTCTTTCCTTATTGATACATGATTTCATAAATATTACAATTTTCTACCATTCCCATCATCCTAAATTCTGAGGTTTATTTATTAGATTTAAAGTATAGTTGAAATGTCTAGGTTCGTAATATTTTATCCTGAACACAAAACTATACCCTTCAAAGTTTAGGATGTTGAGAGCCGAAGTAGCAACAATTGTTAACTCTCTCAATAGCATTTACTGTAACAGTTTGTATTCTTATTATATTAAACTAATTATTTTCCTTTATTTCATGCAATATGATTCAATTAATTCTTTTTGGAATGCATTGTTGTATAACTTATTTATATTTCTTACAATTAAATGATCTATTATTTTTGGAAAAAAAAATCTATTTGTTTAATGTATTTACCTATTAACCTTTATTTTTGTATATTATTGTTTATCCTTTATGTGTTGAATTGTTCTCCAAGCATGCACTTAGCATGTTCACATAATGAAGGTGTTTTTCGTGTGGATGGAGGAAAGATATTATAAAACTTAGAGTGTCTCATCAAGTTCGGATTTTTGAACTTCATAATATTGCACATGTTAGTATCTTCACCCATTCTAGCAACCCTTATAAGGATTCTGAGCTTCTAGTCTTTGTTTAACGTAAACGCTATTCATATAATAAATTTTGATTCATAAATTTCCTTCTTTAACATATGATAGATCAAACCTTATAAGGAGCAGAATTGAGAAAATTTGATTTAGAATTGATTATATGTTTAAACATATGTTTAAATACATATATAACAATAAAATGGCAAACATAATAATAAGCACTACAATGGAATGAATTAACACCTTAATTTAATTCTACTCTTATTATTTATTAAAGAAAAACTATATTAACATTTAGTAGGATTTTTTGCGCTTTGGGCAATTTTTACTAACAATTTCATTATGTCGCATAAAGCAAACATATCAGTTGAGTAGAATCTCAAGTTTTAAAAACTCGAGTCTTAACCTTCGTTTTAGAGTTCATAAAGGAATAGAAAGGAATGATAGAATGTCCATAAGTGAATGAAATGGAATGGAATGTATTTAAGTAAGGGATAGGAAATGGAAATAAATGGAATTAAGCAATCTTGATTGGATGTTTTAAAATAAATGAATTGAAAGGCATGGAAGATAAATAACTTTATTTGGGTGTAACATGGAGGGAAATGAATGAATCATTTTAAAACAACATTACTATTAGACCCCTATTTTAAAATAAATGGCTGAATATATTGGGATATTTTGGGATTTTTAGTAAATAATTCATTAAATCTAACTTCATTCCACCCAATTCCTCCCAATTTGACGGAAATGAAAATTTGAGATTTTGAAATAATAGAGAAGAATGATTGCCCCCTCCTAATCATTCCATTCCCCTCAACTTAAACTTCCAAACAAAGGAATGGACATTACAATCAATCCATTAAAACAACCAAACAAGGGAATGGAATAAGAATGACACTTATTCAAAAAAAAAAAAAACACACACACACACACAATGGTTAGTCAATCGAAAATAATTGGATAAGTGACATATTTTGACTTTTGCAATTGGAATTTTGTCATTGTTAAATATAAATAAAATAAAAATTATTAAGAGTACATTCTCTACAAAAGTTACAAATTTCTTCATCCAAAAGGATAAAATAAAACCTACAAAACCTCATTGTTCAACATCTAAATGGATTACTAAAAAGAACTTAAATTTTCACTTTCAAAAAATACTAATTATTAACCCAAACTCAAATCAAATTGAAGTAATATAGGGGGGGGGGGGGGGGGGGGGGAACAGCTAAAGGCATGAGTTGAAACACCTAAAAACAAGTGTGATTAAAAAAATTTAAATCAACAATAACAAAAAAAAGAACCATCCGTGGGGGGGGGGGGGGGGGGGGGGGGACGTGGTAGAAATTTTAAATAAAAAAAATCCATCAAGAGAGGAACAATACTAATGAAATAAAGGGAGTATTGTCCTTTTTTGTTGTGGATAAAAGTTGGAAAAAGTAGGTGAGAGAAGGGGGAAGTGAAGTTATACAAAATTTATATGAAAAATAAGATAAAAGAGAGAGGGTCAAAGGAGATGAAAGGTTGGACAAAGTAAAAAGATAGAACTTAACTAAGATGATATAAAGGAGAAAAATTAAGAATGCATAAAGGGAATGAAATGTAAAATTTAAGGATGCATAAAGGAAATGAAATTGAAAATTTTAAGAAGATAACGGCTGGAGAAGATGAATGGTTGAACTAAGAAGTCAACAAATGAAAGAGATAAAAGGTACGATAATAAAGCGGGAAAAAAAAAGTGGGGTAGATGTTGTTGACGTGGCGCATCAGGTGTTTTGCAAAATTTATTACAAGGCTTCCATTATTAGGTATATATAGTACAGATTGGAAGACGTGGTTTATGGGGCTAGCTTTTGATACAAATTAAGTTTGCTTTGAATCAACTTAGTCACTTTAGTGTTAGAATGATAATCTAGGCTTAATCTGCTTTAGTTTACTTCAAATTACCTTTCTTAGATTGAATTCAATTTGAATTAGTTCACTTTGAACCATTTTAATTCAAATCATTAACAATGATTATAACTTAGAATCAGAACTTCTTTTTTGTTTCATTTTTCACTGTTACTTGCATATTCAACAAAATTTCTTCTTTAAGTGAGGCATATTCAAACCCCTACCTTAATCCATGAAGTCAAAATTTATTTTGAACCATAATTTCATCTCAAATCATCACTTCAAATTACCTACATTCAACATTTAGAAGGCCAAACTTAATAGAAGTGATTTTTGCTCAAACATCTTGTTTTTCAATTTCTAGTGTTTTGGCAAGGAATATTTTATATTAATGGATTAACATTCAAATAGAGTTAAAAAATTATATATTAGTAGGACACAACTACTTCAGAGATAAACAAATAAATTAACGCCCTCCAACGGTGTCGTTTAATCCAGCAAATGAGAAGGAAGAGTGGAAGACTTGTAATGCGTAAAGCAAAACACGCGAGAGACACGTGCATTAATACAAAGCAGTTTTATTCAAAGATCAGGACTGACCGTTCCAGCAACCAACCAAGACGCAATATCATTAAAACACGTGTTAGTCTACCATATGAATCTTATATATGGTGTTAATACAATACTATCCTCTGAGCTCGCGCGTGATCTTCTATTTTTTTGGTAAAAAAAAAAAAAAATACGTGGGGTGAGTTTTGTAGATTGGAGAAGTTTTAAAACTAACAAAAGAGTGATCCTATTTTGTAAGAAGTTAGGAAGTTAGTGAGTAGAAGTAGGAATTTAAATCAACATAAAAGTAGGAGTTTATTAGAAACAGAAAGACATTTCAACGTAGAAGTAGAAGTTTAAATCAATTTACTATTTTAACCTCATTTTTAAGCTTTAGGTAGTAGTATTTTTTACAGTAAAAAATACAATAACTAACTTTCTTTTGTCAATTTACTATTTTAACCTCATTTTTAAGTTGTTAGTTAATTAATTTAGGGGTATTTTTGACAGGAAAAAAAAGCAATAACTAACTTTTTGAATCCTCTTAATATATACAGAAGATAAACTAACACCTTTCCTATATGTTATTATAAATGAACTAGTTGCGATGTTTCTTAAAAAAAAAAAAAAAAATAGTTGCGATGTTCAAGAATATTTAATTATTTTTTAATGAAATATAATATATAATTTATTTATAAAAATATTTATCAAATCATATATGAGAATTAGTCATGAGTAACAAAGTATTTTAATTTTTTCATAAGAAATATTTTATTTTGGAAATATTAAACTATTAATTTATAATAAAAAATAAAACTCCTCCTTATCTTCCTCTCTACAAAACCAACTAATGGCAATGATTTTTTTTTTTTTTTACTAAAATAAATTATGTCATATTACTTTTTTATCAACCAATGAAAATTTTGAGATATATATATATATATATACATACATATATATATATATACACATATATATATATTGTGGTGGTCTATTTCCAATAACCTTGGGTCGTTGGGCCTAAACTCTCAATTTACTTGTACCCTGGATTAGTCTTATCCCACAATGGGAAGTCCAAAGAAGTGATTGGTGGCGTCACTAATGGTGTTATGATGATCCCTCAATGCTGAACTATCTTAATTTTAGCTCGGCCGTGAAGGCTACCCAGTAGCTGAGCCCCCTCTCTCAAGTTCGAACAGGACTACCTTCTCCTCAGAATGTATCTTTCTCACTTCTCTCATGTTTCTCTCCCAATTTTGTTCCAAACCCTTCTTTTTACCCCTGCCTTCTTATTTATACCCTTCTTTAAGTGGGGTAGCCATGTTGGAGGAATATTTGGGATGTCAATGGATCCACCATATCATATCACCTGTCAAAGGGGACCCACCTCTTACTGTTGAAATGACTCCCTCGTAATTTGTGTCTGACACCAGGTTTTAATGCCCGGCAAGCAAATTCTCCCAAGGCATTATCTCTTATTCTCGGCATATCTTGCATACTTTCCTATCTACTTGGCTGACTCCCAACTACTTGGTTATATAGGCCCGAATTGGGCCGAAGTTATCCCAATGAACACAGGGCCTAACACGATTCGGGAGCTACCTTCAAAAATAGCAATTACAATGTATACACACACCAACATATTTTTGTCAAAAAAATTATATACCTAGTCCTCAGAGTTTTAGACAAAAAAATTGCACCTTAATAAATTAGCAAAGCCTTGTTCTGTTATGATAGGTACGTCCTAACAGTATATACCTAGTCCAACAAGCCAATCTTATTACTCTTCATCCAGAAGAAATAGTTAACCACATAATGCAATTGAGAGTATAAGTGCGCAAGGTTAAGACAAATTTGCCCTTGATAAATAGCATGTACGAGATAGGAGGAGAGAAAAACTCTATTTGGCATGGCATTATGAGAGCATCCGCAACTGGGCATGGATATGGCAAATGTAAGATGGGTTTAGCATAAAGGCCCCAAAAACCCCCCACAATTGAGCTTGTAAAAAGCAAGTATTGCAAAAAAAATTGCAATACTGCTATAGTGCAATTCTACCTTTAGAATTGCACTGTAGCACAATTGTAAAAAAAAAAAAAAAATTTAAAAACTAATATTTTATTTGGTTTTCACTTTATCAATTCCTCTCTCTCTCACCAGTCACACTCTTATCTCCTTTCTCTAGCTTTTTTTTTTCTTCTTCTTTTTCAGTTCACTCATTCAATCCCTCCCCCTCTCTCGACCCTCTCTTCCCTTTCATTTTTTTTCCTCTCTATTTTCCCTTGAATCAAGGGTTTGATGTGGTGGCAGATGGGTTTGATGTGGTGGAGGGTTTCTGTGGTGGTGGGGATGGGTGATTGAGGGTGACGGTGTGGAGCTTGCTGACCGGCATGGTGGAAATTGGCGTGGAGCTATGAGTGTTAACAGTAGATCAGATCGGAGGGGAGGTGGAGAAGCACCAAGCGACAAACAGAGAGAGAGATCAGAGCAAGTTTTGCTGTGAAAACGGGTTTTGCAGTGATGGGTTTTGCCAATATGAGAGCGGGCTTCTCCCCCCCCCCCCCCCCCCGATCTAGGTTGATATGGATGATGGAGGATAAAGGAATGGAGTTGTGTGGAAGAACGTGATGGGTTTTGCAGCGATGTTGGCGGCCTTTTTCTTTTTCACCAATCTGGGTTGATATGGATGATGGAAGATAAAGGAATGGAGTTTTGTGGAAGAAGGAGAAAAGTAAAGTTAATGGAGGAGTCTGGAAGGTAGCGTGTGGAGGAGAAAATTGGGAAAAAACAAATATATATATATATATATATATTTTATTGTGTAGAAATATTATTTTAACGAGTAGAATAGGAAAATAAAAGTTGGGATGGTGGTAGTATTATAAAATTGTATTGTATAATTGATAAAGTGGCTTTTTGGGATGGTAAAATAAGATAGGATAGAATTCCCGGACGTGGATGCCCTAAATAACCTACATGTATCTTTTTCTATTTTTACCTTCATTGCCAACCAATGTATTTAATGATTCATGAATCATTCTCCTTCATGCATGGTTAGAATTCAGCAATGGTTATGCATCAACAAAAATATTTAACGAGAAAAAGGGAAAAAAAAAAATAGTAACTCATCATTCATCAATAAAACCAATGACTTGCCAGTGCTGTTCAAGTGAGGGTAATCAACATAGACGACAAACAAGCAACGAAGAAAGCCAGCTACCTAGAATTTCTTATTCTCATCATGGTACACAAAATCCCCTAAAGACATAACAAAGTATCTAAGGATAAAGACTTGATAAAGTCAAACAAATAGTCTCTAATGATAAATATTGCAATTGTTGGGGTCATATTTTCTATGTAATTGGTTAATCATTTGACAAAATGTACTTTACTTGTAATTAGGTAGATCTAAGTTGGGTTTAATATATCAAGTAGTATGTTGTTCAAACATATCAAGTAATATCTTTAAAGACATGAAGGTTGATACAAGAAACAAGTGAAGAAAATAAGTTTCATTAAATCTCGACACAAGCTCGACAGATGTTGCTATCGAATATTAATGGAGAAGCTCAACACAAGCTCAATCTATCGAGATCTACTTTTTCATAAATCTCATAAATGAAATTTAGCCCATGATGACTTGAATGATTAGAGTTTCTTTTCTTACAACCTTAGTCATATATAAGGCCTATTTTAAAACTCATCATAAACAAAAACAAAGACTTAGAATTCATACACTCTGTGAGAAGCTCCTGCGTTTGTGAGCCTTAGAATTTTGTAACCAAGTGTTTCCTGATCTTCACCGTTTATGAAGTGAAGAACTTTGAAACCAACAACAATCAATTAAGTTGCTGGAGTTAGTCACGTATTGGGATCCATGCAAAGGAGTTAGTCACAGATTGGAGATTTGTGCAACAAAGGAAAGAAGTCTGCTACAAGATCAAGTTCAGTTGGGTATTGAAGTGAAGGTTCAACTGTAGGTTGGTATATTGGGATAGGTCAGAGTAGTGGTAAGATTTCTTATACTTATAACCGCTTGATTATTGATTAGGGGATTCTTGGGAGCGGTGACCTTAAATTCACCTGAAGGGTTTTTGCCTTGCAAGAATTTTTCCTCATTGTCAACAAATCACCCTGTTAATTTATTTTCCGCTGCATATTAGTTATTTGGTGATTTGTTGGTGCCTCCATGATTTGCATGTAATTTGACCTAATTAATCAACTTGGGTAATTGAATTAATTAACTGGAATCAATCTACTTTAACCCAACAGCAATACAAAATCTTGAAAAATCAAACTAGAACTCATATGAGTTCATAAATGAAAAGCAAGGATTCTTTGTGAGTTCATAAAACAAAAACAAAAACAAACAAAAAAAAAAACAAAAACAAAAACAAAAACAAAACAAAACAAAAAAGGACAAACTTTTGATGTAGAAATTTATATGATACTTAGGAAAATTAATATTACCAATCATGGCAAAATTAATATTATCAATCATGGCATATTGCAAAGCACAATTATGATCCACTATCAACTCCATGAAAATCTTTTTCCTTGACACTCATTCCCAACCTTTTTACTTCCTACCCAACCCAAACAGGCAAACACTAAGGCATGATAAAACCAAAATGATGCAACAAAAATATCAAAGAAGAGAAAATTAAAAAGTACCTTTTTTTAGGATTAGTGTCCTTAAATCCTATTGTATGATGCTATGTATGACATTATGTATGACTTAATACTGTAATTAATAAAGTTGTTTTATTATTATCTAAAATAATGGTAACATGGATATTTGGACATTATCATATAGTCCCATAAGATGTATAGTATATAAGTCACAAGTTCTTTATAAATTCAGAATTTTAGTTCGTAGTCGGTGATGAAATTGGGCGTTTCATCTGCGAAAACTATAACATATCAACTAAAATAATTTGTCTTGATCATGGAAGTGGAGACTTCTAGCTGATATGTTGATATATTTTAAGAGTTAAGACATATTGAACTGGACCGCTGTGAGATTTATTATTCTCCTAACGACTATTAGATGAATAATAAATCTCACGACTTTTATTTAAATGAACTCTTAATTTTGAGAGAATAATGGACATAATCATAAAATGTAGGTTCCTTTGATATATTAGGATTGAGATCTAAAATCACGATCAAAACCTCTATATGTTGGGTAGCCACATTTAGTGTTGATGGAACATATATTCTCAAGATAGAATTCATAATCTCTTAATGGAGATATAAAATATTCTCTTGAGATAAGTTTAATGGGTTTGGTTATTCAGAGTGTTAGGCCTAACCACTTTAGTAAGGAGTTATTAAAGTATATATTTATAAAATTGGATTTCATAAATATATGATGAATAACTTAAAGGATTAAACTGGGTATTCAAGGATTAAGATGTAGTAATCTTCAAAGTGGCAGTCTACTTTTATGATTTCGTATTACTACGAATATTTTATGAAGTGATTGTATGTATAATAAAGTCTTGCGATATAATTTATTAATAAAGCCTAGAGTGCAATTATATTTATATAGTGGTATTAAATATAACTAATGGTAACTTTGGACTTGTCAAAAGTTGACAGAAAAGCCTAAGGCTGATTGGAGCCAGAGTCTTATTTGTTTCCTTTTGGTCCCACTCCGAGCTACATACTAAAACCCAATTGGAATGGCTCAAAAGGCTAGCCCAATTAGATAATCAGTTATAAGGAGAGAAACATACAGAATTTTGTAAGAGAATGAAATGGTTTGTATGCGAGTATTGGACACTCTTTTATTCTCTTAAACATATTCATATAAACTGATTGAGAGACCATACTTCTTAGGTACAAGTGGAATTGGAGTGAAGATTAAAAGTGTTCCCACGTACTTCTAATCTTTGATTTTAAATTTCACCGCACCAAGGTACACTCTCTTATTCTTATATTATGAAATTTACATAATACATTTTATCAATTGTGAATGAAGTAGATCATGTAAGGTTGAATTTATTCAACCATTTTGTTGGCTTTATTCCGTGCCAAATTTGCTTGTAATTCATATTTAAAAACCCTGTATTTAGGTGGGAATCATGTAAGGGTAGTGTGTGAGAAAGTGTGAAGAAAAGCTCAAGAGTGTGCACTCAAGAAGAGCCTCACGACTGAATCTCGCGACTAGCAAGTCGCCAAAAGTGGCACACGTCTGAAGCATGTAAGGGAGCTGAAGAGTCATGCCAGCTGTTGCACTACAGGAAAAAACTTCCAGTCTAGCCAGGTCGTTAGCTCGCGACTCAAACTTGCAACATGATCCAGTCGCAAGCTCAAGTCTCCAGACCACTCTGTTTGTTACAAAACTGACTCTTTGCATTCCATACACACCCTACTATATATAGACCCTTATACCCACGTATTGTAAAGAGTTTCCAGAGAGAATTTTAAAAAAGAAACCCTAGAGAAAAATAAGATTGACTCATCCACAGTCTTCATCCTTGTTCTCCATTCCTCTACCCTCACCCTCTCCATTGATACATCCTTGAGAGGTACATTAGCCAAATCCTTATCTCACCATACCCATATCTGTGAGAAGGTTATTTGGGGCTTGGGAAATAGTTAGGAAGGGACCAATTGATATTGGTTGATGCAATGGACTAATTGCGGGATCCGGTAAGTTAAAGAAGACAAAAGTTCGGCATAACCTCGTTGGAGCAAGAAACTTGGAGGGCTTAGGTGCACTGGGTAAATTAGGTTTGGAGGGTCTTCTACTATTCATGTAGCCCAACTTTATTCTCTAGTGGATTATTGACCGCTTGGAGGGCGGCGGAGAGGTTTTACACCGAGAACTTCAGTTTCCTCTTCAATAACACATTGCTGTGTTGTCTTTGTGTTTACATCTCTCTTCTCTTAATCTTTGCCTTTTAATTACTGCTGTGGTTGTGACTAATTATGGTTTAGATTGTTTTATCAATTCTGTTTTAGCTTATTTTCATATTCTGCACATACATTGTTTGATAATAAGCTTCAATTGGTAATTTATAATTTGGGGGTCTAAACGTTCATAGGTGTTTTTCACACTATTTGAACATTTAATTGGTATCAGAGTTAGTGCACTTGCTGTGGTTTAATTACCTAAGTGCGATCCTTAACCCCATTGAGATGGATCGATCTCAATCTCTAAATGCTCCACCATATTTTGATGGTAGCAACTATGCCTTTTGGAAAGTCCAGATGAGGGCATTCTTGTGTTTAATTGATGAAACTGTTTGGGATGTAGTGGATGTAGGATGGACAAGGCCGGAGGCCGCTAAATCCACATGGGATAAGGCGACTCTTACAGCAGCTAATGCAAATAGCAAAGCACTAAATGCTATTTTTTGTGGTATTTCTCCAGATGAATTTCATAGAATATCCCACATTACAATTGCCAAGGAGGCAATGCAAATATTGGAGACCACGTATGAAGGAACCAAGAAAGTGAAGGATACTAAGTTGCAGATGCTAACCACTCAATTTGAAGAGCTAAAAATGAGTGATGACGAGTCATTCGACTCATTCTATAGCAAGCTGAATGAGGTGGTTATTGGCAAGTTCAACTTGGGTGAGAAGACGGAGAACTCAAAGATAGTGAGGAAAATCCTTCGATCATTGCCAGAGAGTTTTCGTGCAAAAGTTACTGCAATTGAAGAGAGCAAGGACTTAGATGATATCAAAGTTCAAGAACTAATTAGCTCACTTCAAACATATGAGTTGTCATTGCCATCACAAAGAAAGAGCAAATCCCTTGCTCTTAAGACAATTAATGAGAGGGAGGAAGCTCACGACTCATCGAATGAGGATAAGGTCGATAAAGATGTGGCATATCTTGTGAAGAATTTTCGATAGTTCTTGAAATTCAAGAAGAATGGAAAATTTGCTGAGAAGGGAAAATTCCCAAGTTTGGGAAAGGAGAAAAGGGACTTCAAGAGGAAAGATGGGAAGGAGTCTCAATCCTCTCAAGGAATCACATGCTTCAAATGCAATGGACATGAACATATCAAGAAAGAGTGTCCTAATTATTTGAGAGGGAAGGGCAAGGTGTATGCCACCACTCTTAGTGATTCTGACTCCTCTGACTCAGCTTCAGATGAAAGCTATGATGGAGAGGGAAACTTCTCTGCATTCATGACCATTGCTCCAGTAGAATCTTCGAATGATTTGGGTGCGCTAGTGAAAGAGTTTGGTGAGCACTCTGAATTGGACTCAATAGGGATAGTAGAGGAATCTGATGATATGATGTTGAAAGATTATACATTTAATTTTCTGCATGGTTGTTGAAATTATTGTTTGATAAAAACTGATATTGATGTTATGATGTTGTTTAAGTTTTTATATTAAGTATGTTAAATTGAACTTTAAGGCTATAGCATCAATAGAATTCAGTTTTGATATCAATCTCTTTCTATCATGTTCATATGATGGTTGTTTGTTCATGAAAAACCATTGAAAATTGCTTCAGAAAAATTCTGGAAAAATTCAAGTTTCACAAGATTTGATCGATCAAAAATTGCTTTCGATCGATCAAGTGAAACAGTGACCAATCTGTTTGATTCGATTGATATTCGATTGCTAGTCGATCAATCGAATTTTCTTTTTCGATCGATCGAGCAACGATCGAGTACCAATTGAGGTAGGCAGATTGTTTGGTGAGAATTTTTTTTAATTTTTTCGACTAATCGAGACACACATTCGATCGATAGAAAACTGTGAATTTTGAATTTTTCTAAGTGTTTTCACATGGATAAAGTGCAAGGCTGTAAACTTTTTCCCCGGTAAGAAAAGGAAAAAGGATACACTCTCTTATTCTTATATTCTAAAATTTACATAGTACATGTTATCAATTGCGAATAAAGTAAATCCGTTAATTTTCCGCTGCGTATGTCTTTGAATGCGATACAAACATATATTTTTCCAACACCTCTATCAATTGAACCCTTTGAATCTTTCTTCACCACAAGTTCTGGAGTCTATGTCACAGAAAATAATTCAAATAGATTTACAACATATTCACATTCTGAAAAGCAAGATTTAGTGACAAGTACTTATGCACAACTAATTTCATATAAAAGCACGGAAAAGAAAGTTACTACTCCTTATACCTCTTCTCCACTACCTCCAATATCTGAATCTGCTTGTAAAACTTACAAACGCAATAAACAGACCTGCACCCACATTCAAAGACATAAGAACCATAGATGACAATGAATTGCAGACTCCTAATAAAGGATCTGATTACAAGGATATTATTGGTTGACAATTACCAATATAGAAGAATTGTTGCAGCACACAAAATGATATTCCTTTAAGCTTTGTATATCTACATAAGACAACTCCAAAATAAACTTGTCGAAAGATTACAAAGCAAAATCAAATCGTATAAACAAACACAGTAAAATCTCCCAAAAATCATATGAGTATTTAAACAAAGCTTGAAGGAGCAAATTAAATCACACACCAACAGCCTATATTCACCAAAATTAAACCCTAAATCACACACAAAAATCTGTAATGACCCCGCTCCAACTATGTAGAAATTGTTCGCTTTAGGGACCACACCCCTCACGGTTTTGTTCTCCCCCAAAGCACATGGTAGTGAGGGAAAATGCCTCTACACATTATAGGGATGTCATTCCTTATAAGCACATCCCTGTGTGCTTCACTAGGTGATGTGGGTTGTCTACAAATTTCATTTTAAAAATGAAGATCTGATTACAATAAAAATACAGATTCAACTTTTGTTAAAGAGAAAAATTCCAGATCTGTATTTTAATGAAAAATACAAATCTGGTTTTGTTAAAAGAAATTCAGCTCTGTATTTTAATGAAAAATATAGATCTAGTTTTGATAAAGAAAAAAATTCAGATATGTATTTTAATGAAAAAACAGATTTGGTTTTTGTTAAAGAAAAAAATTTCAGATTTGTATTTTAATGAAAAATACAGATCTGGTTTTATTAAAAAATTCAGATTTGTATTTTAATGAAAAATACAGATTTGGTTTTTTTAAAGAAAAATTCAAATCTGTATTTTAATGAAAAATACAGATTTGGTTTTTTTAAAGAAAAAAATTCAAATCTGTATTATAATGAAAAATACAGATTTAGTTTCTATTAAAAAATATATAGATTTAGTTTCTGTTAAAGAAAAAATTCAGATCTGTATTTTAATAAAAATACAGATTTAATTTTTGTTAAAGAAAAAAATTTCAGATATGTATTTTAATGAAAAATACAGATCTGGTTTTGTTTAAAAAATTCAGATCTATATTTTAATGAAAAATATAGATTTGGTTTTGTTAAAGAAAAAAATTGAGATATATATTTTAATGAAAAAGACAAATTTGGTTTTTGTTAAAGAAAAAAATTCATATTTGTATTTAAATGAAAAATGCAGATTTGGTTTTTGTTAAAGAAAAAAATTTTCGATGTATATTTTAATGAAAAATACAGATCTAGTTTTGTTAAAAAATTCAAATCTGTATTTTAATGAAAAATGCAGATTTGGTTTTTGTTAAAGAAAAAAAATTCAAATCTATATTTTAATGAAAAATACTGATCTGGTTTTTATTAGAGAAAAAAAAAAATGAAGCTTTCATAGTAAATTTCTTGCAGATCTAAAAATCTTAAAAGGAAATTTAACCCTAGATATATGCATGTTAATCAATTAATGTATTAGAACCTAAACTAAGCATGTGAATTTAAAAGAAAGGATAGAGGGAGAGTATGCAAAGCTATTTAAGAACATGACTAGGTGAATAATGAAAAAAACAAAACAAAACACACATTCATAAAAGAAGAAGAAAAAAAAAACATGTTTATGAAAAGAAAACAAGAACAAGATAAAATTGTGAAAGAAAGAAACAAAGTAAGAAAATACCTGCATGAATGTATTCTACAAGAGGGGAGTATTTTAGAGGTCAAAGAAAATGAACCTCTTTGAGATCTAAAATAGTATTACTTACAGAAAAGAAATTCCTAAAGCAGAGCTTTCAGAATTTCTTTAACGTAAGAGGAGAGAGGGGTACTGAATTTTAGATTTTCTCTTCTATTTATAGAGGTGTGTCTGCTTAAAAAATAAGCTAGGGTTGCTTAAAAAATCAGCAAATATGAATTAGGATAGGTTTTATCCCTAAAAAAAGAATCAGATAAGTTTAGACCTCAGGTAAAAGTTTTTGGGCTGGGCTTAAAATCTGTGCCAATTGGCACTCCTCAGTGCTCGGCTCGGTTTTCTTTTGGGGTTCATTTTGGACTCTTTTCTGTGCATTTTCTGGGCTAGGATTTGTACTTGGACGTTTTTCAAACTTGTATTCCGAATAAAATTCATTTTACTTTGATAATTAAGTCCTTAAAAGAATAATTGACTGAAAGATAATTATTTCTAAAAGCCTAATTATCAACAATTCCCATATTATCAGATTATCCATTTTATTCATATGCAACCAAACTCATTTTAATCAAATTCAACAACCAATCACATAAATTACTTAATTAATTTTAATTATTGACCAATCAAAATTAATTTCAATTAATCACCCATGATCGGTTTCACCCAAATGAAATGCATGCAGACCATGAAAACTTGGTCTCATGATATCTTTCAATCCAACGGTCCAAGTTAAGAATCGAACATACCGTCGTGATCAGGGGCGGAGCCACGTAGTGGCTTAGGGGGGCCCCGGCCCCTGCAAAAAAAAATTTTCCATTAGAGTAGGTAGGAAAAAAAATTGGGCCCCCCTAATATTGGACAGCCGGCCCCCCCAATGCCCAATTCTCAACTATTCTCTCAAGCCCAGCTTTAGTTTTAGACCTTATCACCTTCTGTACTCCAAATAAAACAAGCTAGTCCGCTCAAGTCTAAACACTAAAAACAAAACTTCACTTTCTCTTCATCTCAAAAAATCCACCCACTGACCCACAGAATCCCTTTGTTTACTTCTTATTCTTTTGTTTGGTCTTCTTTGATACACTTTCATTTGCACTGTACCGTTGCCTACCTACCAGCCCCCAAAATTCCAGTCTTTTGTACTCACAGTCCCAAAAAAAAAAAAAATCCTGAACAATTTTTTCTTTCTTCATCAGCTTTAGTTTTGAAACTTGGTGACTGGTGAGTTTTCTTCTCTTTCTTAAGCATTAGACATTCATCTCTTTTTAGTGTCTTTTTTTGATTTTCTCAATTATCTACACCTAAATATTCACATGCTCTTTATATTTCATAGATTTTTAGAGAAATACATGATTGAAGGCATGGGGAGATTGTTTGTGATGAGGCTTGAAGGGAAGATTTAATGTTGGAGGCAGTCAGGCAGAAGCAGTAGACATTGCCACACGGGTGCACTTTGTGAAGCATCTTTGCACTTTGTGAAGACAAAGTATCTAAGGTAAAATTGTTTTGATTTATTACCTATTTTTGATTAGTTAGATATCATGTGGCTGTGGGTGTTGTTAAATTGTTTGGTTTATGTTGTGTACCAATACTTGTGTGTTTAATTTTTGTTTTTGTTTGAGGGGTTATTATTAATTAAAGTCGTATTAAAAATGGGTTGTATGTTTAAATTATAGTGAAAATTTTGTTTTTTCTTGAGTATGAATAACATCCATATAACTAAGTAAAAATTTCTAATTAAAATTTTATTTTTTAAACTTATTTTCAGGTTAATTTTTGAGTCAGCAAACGAAAAAACAATTGATGCATTTTTTAAGAAAAAAGATGTTAACAATTCAGAAATTAGGACACCTGTGGCTATAGAAACAAATGTTGATGCTTCAATGCCTGATGAACACCCTGGCCCCTCCAAATGTTCAAGAATTCAATCTGAAGAGATAGATCGTGATCGAGGATCACGTAAACAAATATGTGAATTTCCTATTAATAAACAAGATTAAATCCGATGAGCTTATCTCAAAGAAGGTCCATATCAACCTAAAAATATAGACTATCCATACAACGATGATACTCATCGTCATCGATTTCAACCTTCATGGTTCGAATCGACCCCTCCATGTAAAAATTCCTGGCTATGCCCCTGGTCGTGATCGTTAGAATCTCAAGATTATTTTTATGATATGTGATGAATGATTTAATGCATGAAATGCAATTATGATTTTTGGGGTACTTAGAATGATCATTTTAACCATCTTCCAAAATTAATTTATGGGTGCAAAATTGAGTGTCTACACCCCCAAAGCACATAGTAGTGGGGGAAAATGCCTTTACACATTAAAGGGAGGTCATTCCTTATAAGCACATTCTCATGTACTTGCCTAGGCAATATGGGATTCCATAAAATGCAAGACCCCCCCCCCCTTTTGTGTCACTACAAATTGCCACATTCAATCAATAAAAACAAATACAACAACAAAAGCAGTGCACAATATTCAATCAAGATTAGAAAATGAAAAATTAGGGCATCAAAAGGTTGAACCTTGATTGAGATTGGTGAAGAAGCGTGCGGAAGCAGATCTTCATTGGTGCTGCTGACCTAGCTCGCTAGAATATTCCTTACTCCGATCAGAGATTCCCACACACCAAAATTTTTGTAGAGAAAATGATAGAGAGAGAGAGAGAGACAGACAAACAGATAGACAAAAAGACAAATACAGGGAGACATTGAGCGATCGCTATATATATATATATATAGAGAGAGAGAGAGAGATCAATCGAATAAAAAATAAATCAAAGAAAATAAAAGCCAAATACTCTGAGATTGTAGAAATTTGAACAGAAAGAAAGAGCATAAATTCTAGGCTCATCAAATATAGAGAGAGCATTTGTTTTCCACTGACCCAACGTTTGCTGGGCTCTTCGAATCAGTTTCAGGGAATGAATTTGAAAAACCTTTATAAATTTTAGTGCGTAAACTTGCGGGCCCTATTTCTAGCACTTATTTCAATGGTTAAGAATATTATTTCAAGAGTTGTGTTAACTTATTTCAAAGGCACTCAATAATGTTGAACAAAACTCTGAACAAAAAGCTTTTATTTAAAACTGGACTTTTTGAATTACAACACTTCACGAGCACCACTGTGATTACACCAATGCACACACGGCACTTTTACATTCACACACATTATCCTTAAATACACTTACTCACCAAATACACTTGCACCCACTTCTTTAGACACCTATTGACACTTTTGACTTTGCTTCACTTGGCTTATGACACACTTCACCTCACACCACTTTACTTCACCACACACTTCACTTCACTCACTCCACACATGGGAACCAAAGGTTCCAATTTATACGAGCTGGAATTGACATTGAGAGTTGTTTGGTACATGCACTTAAACAACAATTTTCAGTTTTTTAAACAACATTACACGTATTTTCATATACTTTTTCACCTACACGTATTTCCAAAAAATACAAACAACATTACTAGAAGATGAAATTCACTAGTGTAAGCAAGCTTCTAGAGAAAATATGAGAAATATCTTGGAGAGAATTCCAGAAAGAGAGCAAGAGAGAAATGTCTGGAATTTGAGTGAAATTTCTAGAAAGAGAGAGAGGTGGTGCTTGATTTTTAACAAATAAGTCTAGTAATAGTGTCACATTAGTATTTGTTTGGACAAACTTTAGTGAACCCTTGAAAAAAAATAATTTAGCATGTGGTTTTGTCCCTTCTTCAATTTTGCATCTATTTATTTTAGATTTTTTTTTTTTTTTTTTTTTTTTTGTGCAATGTACTTTTTATTATAGATTTTCCCCCAGTTTTAACGTTTACCATTTTTTCCTTTGGATAAGTTATCACAGTACTATTTCTCAATATATGAGAGAAATGGTGTATCAGGTTCCTCGGGGTGCCAATAAGTGCTTTTGGCTGTAGTTTATTCACACAAAAAAAAAAATAAAAAAATAAAAAAAAAATTCTTTTATCATTTCTTCACTTGCAATTTTTTTTTTTTTCTAAATGATAGTTAAATTTTCATTTTACATGTGGTATAGGACACAATTTACTATTTAATTATTATAATTTATTAATTTTGATATTTTTATGTAAAATTCGTTATTTTAGGTTTAAGTTATTTATTTCCTTGTTTTTAAGTGTTTTTAATGCTTTTTAGGCCAAAGCTGATTCCTGTTATGGTTAGGTATTAATTAGGAGTTATTTTAGAATACATTTTCTTGTCTATCAAGTTTTATGAAGCCCTTAAATAGGTCCTTAAGTCTGTAAACGTTTTTCATAGAATAATCAATAAAATACAGACTTTTTGTCAAATTTTTTCTCTGGTGGATTCTAGTTTATCACCTTGTGGATTCAAAAAACCCCTCGAGGATTCAAGGTTCACTATCGGAAACTAACATTTTAGTTTTTGTCCATCAAAGAGAGCATTGTGTGTGCTTTCTTCAAGCTTCCACGACATCAGTTGGTATCATAACCTTGACTTACTCTGGTTTGATGGCTAACCAGCATGATGGTAACCACCACAACTACAACAATGAAGTTGAAGACACATTTCACACTAGGGTTGAATTCCACCAATTTCGTGAAAAGAAACAGTAAATTATAAGCGAAATCCAACAAAAGATTGCTATTCTTCTTGCTAGGAAATCATCTTCCAAATTTCATTCTTTGATGGAGATATGTGTAAATTGGATTTTATCAACTGGCTTCTTGATTTGGAAGAGTATTTTAATTTTTGGAAGATTTGTGATGAAGAAAAAGTGTGGCTTGCATCTAATAAATTAGACGATGAAGAAGAGGAATGGTAAGAAGACATTCAAATAGATAGAAAGCGGCGAGGTAAGCATCCAATCTGCTCTTGGCAAAGAATGAAAAAGGTATTAATTGATTTATGGTTTCCTAATGACTATTATAATATACTAGGTTATACAAGTGTTAATTATAAATATATATATTCATATGAAAAGTAATATGTTCAAAACATAAAAAGTCAACCACAAAACCAAAATTATCATAACCAAGTCCATATGTCAAGAAAAGAAAAGGGTTTGTGGGTTGACAAGAGGCAGCCAATTCTAAAGAAAATTTTGAAGTGGTTAAAAAAGATCAAGACTTGCAACAAGTTATTGAATTGAAAATGGAAGATACAACTTGTCAAAAAATTGATGAAGAGGTCAAAGGAAAAAGGTTAAGTTGATTGTGGATAATGATAGAAATCAAGAGATGGTAATTATTAAGAATATTATGAAAGATCCAATTGAGGGTAAATATGAGGATGAGTCCACAACTCACAATCATCAGGTTTCAGTTGATTTATTGAAGAAGACTACACAATATGTTGATTTTCTTAGAATAGAAAATTTTAATTTTATTATCAAACCTTTGTCGATTGATGTTGCAAATAAATTGAAGGTAGATGAGAAGAAAATTTATGCTGCACTTTATGAAGAATTCAAGTTTCAAAACTAGATCAAGTTATTAAAGTATTTAAAGTATTTGTTTATTTAGAATGGAAGATTTCAAATTTCAAAGATGAACTCAAGGACGAGTTTGTTTCAAGTGGAGGGGCCTGATGTAGGACACAATTTACTATTTAATTATTGTAATTTATTAATTTTGGTATTTTTATGTAAAATTCGTTATTTTAGGTTTAGGTTATTTATTTTCTTATTTTTAGGTGCTTTTAATGCTTTTTAGATCAAATTTGGTTCATATTATCGTTATGTATTAATTTTAGAATATATTTTCTTGTCTGGCAAGTTTTATGGAGCCCTTAAATAAGCGCCTAAATCTGTAAACGCTTTTCAAAGATTATTATCAATAAATATAGATTATTATCATTCCTTATGGATTCAAGGAACCCCTTGCGAATTTGAAGTTCAATACCAAAAACTAACAGTTTAGTTTCCGTCCATCAAAGAGAATATCGTGTGTGCTTTCTTCAGACTTCCACGATATCAACATGTAAATAAATTAATTTGTGCTCATTTTAATTGTTGAAAATCATATAAAAATAAGACTACAAAATTCAGCTACAATGATATCATAATTGAAGCAAAGTTGGGTCAATTTTGTCCAAACCTATTTTGCAAAACAAATCTCTTAAACTATTAAAAAAAATTGAAATTCAATAGAAAAAGAAAATTTATATAGATTTTATGGACAGCTGTGTCTACTACTAGTTTTTTTTTTTTTTTTTTTTAGAGAGAGAAAAGGTTTACGACTAGTTAGTATAAAAGAAAAGATAATAATAATTGGACCTAACTCCAACTATCAAATTCATTTAAAAAGAAAATTAACAAACGAAAGACATAGGACTTTGTCAGATATTGATGAGAGTATAATTATAAACACGCAAGTAGCAACCTTAAAATATTAGGGTGCATTTGTTTCGGTGGTAAAGGAAATCAAGAAAACGTTTTACACCCTTGAGGGTGTTTGGGTGCGCATGAAAATTCAGTCAAACTGAAAATGAAATTCAGTTGACCGTAAAATACTGAGCCTCACGCATGAAAACCAATTACACTTTCATTTTACCTTCAAATGATTTTCGGCTCAGACACCCGAAGAGAGAGAGAGAGAGAGAGAGAGAGAGAAAGAGCACATCCTTGCCGAACTCACACAGAAGATCCATCCATCAAGCCGAGCAAGGAGAGGGTACTCTGCCGACCCATCCCTCATCCTCACTAACCCATCCCACTCCGGCGAACCATCCCACTCCACCGGTCTCATCGATCGCAGCATCGCGCCGATCGCACCAAATCGCACCGGTCTCGTCAATCACAGCACCGCGCCGATCGCACCGCAACAATCAAGCAAAGATTGAACCCAGTCACCTCACACGCCTTCGCCTTCAAACCCACACGCCTTCGCCCAAGCAAAGATCGCAACACCGCGCTGACCCACACGCCTTCACCTTCGAACCCAGTCGCCTCTCTCTCTTCCTTCTTCCCTCAATTTAACCGGATTTGATGATTTTTTTTCTTTGGTTTTGTTTCTTTTGTGTTTGTGGATTGAGAAATGATATTATGTATTTTTTTGGAAGCTGAGAAAATGTGAGAAAATGTGAGCAACAAGTAAAAAATGTGTTTTCTATAGTATTTTCAAGAATACAACTAAACACCAGAAAATATTTTTCAAAGCATTTTTTGAAATGCAACCAAACACTTGAAAATATTTTCATTTCCCAAAAATATTTTTACCTGAAAATATTTTACACCCGAAAAATATTTTACACTGAAACAAACGCAGCCTTAGAAATAAAGCACGCTTATCAAAAAAGGAAAAAAAAATAATAAATAATGCACGCATTAATTTGCGAGGTCTAGCTAGAGGACTTAGTCATATTTTCTGCTGAATAGCTATTAATTGACTTTGTCCTTCTAGGCAACCTCCAAAGAAATATATATATATGAATTTGTCGGCTTTCTTTATTTGTACTTACTTCTTCGTATAAAAAGTATAGGCTTGGCATTGATGTTTCACACTCACATTCATCATTATTATATATATATATAGAGAGAGAGAGAGAGAGAGAGAGAGAGAGAGAGAGAGAGAGAGATGGTGGTGCGAACTGTGTTTCAGATACTTTTGTTATTGGGATCAATTAATACAGGGGTAAAAGAAGCAAGTATAGCAAAGGACTCATGTCAAGCGCAATGTGGGGACGTTGATATTCCATACCCTTTTGGAATAGGAGCTGGTTGCTACATCAACGATTGGTTTGCGATAGATTGCAATAATCAAACTGCTGTGTCCTCAACTCCCAAACCTTTCTTGAAGAGCTTCAAACTGGAGGTGCTAAATATTTCATTACAACATGGCACAGTTCTTGTCAACTATCCAATTTTTTGGATATGTGCAAATGGTACTAAGACAAAAGCAAGTGTGGATTTAGCACCAAGCCCTTTTGTGTTCTCGCAATTCGCAAACAAATTTCTTGCTGTGGGTTGTGACAATTTCGCGTCATTGACATCCCCAGATGGTACAATTGTTGGTGGCTGCATGTCTGTTTGTGAGAATAACGCCACACTACTCACAAATAATAATGGCACTATTTGCAATGGCATCAACTGTTGCCAAACCTCGATCCCTTCAAATCTCCAACTATTTAACACAACTATAGAGTCAATAAACAGGGAATCTCCAAGTACCATAGATTGCAAGTATGCATTCTTAGCAAAGCAGATGTGGTTCGAAGCCAATTTGATAAACCCCTTTAAAATCCAAAATATGTCCCAAGATCCTGTGGCATTAGATTGGGGGATAAATACAACATTGTTACCTCTTGTTACGGGAAATAACCAATCATCAAGTTATAACTCATCATCCTATACATGTTCAAGTAAATCTTCTACCTTTGCATGTTTTTGCAAATCCGGCTTCGAAGGAAATCCATATCTTCCTCAAGGATGTAAGGTAAACTATTTCTCTGAGTCTATTAATTTTAAGTTTCAAGTATCATCAAATCAATATAGGAATTTTAATATTGAAATTTCATAAGGTAGTAAAGGTTGAAATTTTCAAATCACTCTAATAATCAAATTATTTTTTTTTTTTTTTTTTAAAAAGGAGTTGAAACTTTCAAAGGATTGTCTAGATCAGCCAAAGAATGTAAGTTCTAATAGTAATGAACTTCTCATCAAAAAAAAAAAAAAAAGTAATGAACTTCCAAACTTATCTACTTCTTGTTTTTTTGGTAAATCAAACTTATCACTTAGATATTTAAAATGATTGTTTTTGGATGATTGTCAACGTGGCTTTCAGTTTTGTTGCTCAAATTGTTCTACAGCTGTGTTTTTCATTATATGTCAGATATTAATGAATGCATAGATAATTCCAAACTGTGTTTGGCTGCCTGGAATAACTCTTCGAGATCCCTCTGCGTAAATACTTATGGGTCATACTATTGTTTACCAGTCATCGAGCCTCGTCCTCCTCCGACCAAAGCGATGACAATAGGTACGTCTTTTTTGTTTAACAGTTACTTTAATTTCTTCAGATTTGCTACCAAAGTTGTGGAACTTTTCCTGCTGTTTTTTGTTTTTAAAATTCGTTTAGCCATTTGAACTTATCTTTCTTGTCACCTACACAGTTTCTCGAAAAAAAACTATCTTATTGTTTGTGTAACATCAAGCCACATGTCCCACTCCTTTGCTAGTTTTTAATTTTATTCAATAAAAAACTGTGTGCTTTGTACTAATTTAATTTTTAGGTAAACAGCTCGTATTATCAGTTATTAAAAAACAAAAACAAATTAAAAAACGAAAAAAAGTAATAGAATCATTTAAACCATATTTGGGAGATTATAAAAGAATCAAATGCAGAGTAATAGAGAGAACACAATGGAATGGAATATGATGTAATTTTTTATAGTATGCTTAGGAGTCTATAAATGAAATATCCAATTAATTTTATTAGAACATTAGCATTAGGGTGTAAAAACCCCCCAGTTGCTACTTTAACAACTAACAAGTCAAAACCCACTCGCATCTAGGGGTGGGTCTCTATGTATTTTTTCCAATTGTGAATAGTTGGTTCTCATATATGAGAACCACCAGTTCACAAGGATGTAAAAAAGAATATATATATATATATATATAATGAGAAAATAGGGACAAAAAGGTAGAGAGGTAAAAGAAATAGAAGAGAAGAGAGAAAAACCAAAATTTTATATTATTTGTTGGTATAATTTATATTATTTTAATGAGTTGTATGTAAAAATAGAAATCGGAATGTTGGATGAATTGTAAAATTGAATGGTAAAATAGATAAAGTATGTTTTGAAGATGTAAAATAAACACTTTTTTTGCATTCCCAGATGCTAGTGTTCTTAGTATTTTTTTATTTTTTATTTAAATAGGGATAAAATCAATATTTCATGCCAATTTTATTAAAATAAAGATTATTATTATTTTGAGAGGGATGGGATAGAATGATCATCCCTTACAACCATTTCAAATAAGGGAACAGATGCAATATTCTTGAAAGATCAATTCTATTAGATTGATTTCCATTCCTTTCTCTCATTCCAAAGGAAGTAAGGAACTATTAAGAGGCAAAACATGTTTCTTATATATATATATATATATATATTCCCCCATTAACAATTCTTAGTATTTCCTTCTCTTGTATAATTTGCCAAGTTTTTTGAGCATTCAAAGAAGATGTGTCTCTATTTTACTTGAACATATTATAACCTTTACTACAAGGAGTAATCCTTTCCTATTTCATTGCGCTATGCAGGTATTAGCACAAGCCTTGGGTTACTATTTTTGCTAAATATTGGTGGATGGTGGTCCTACAAAGTGGTAAAGAAAAGGAACAACATCAAACGCAAGGAGAATTTCTTCAAACGAAATGGTGGTTTATTGCTACAACAACAATTATCTTCAAGTGAAGTTAATGTTGAGAAAACCAAATTGTTTAATTCAAAGGAACTAGAAAAGGCCACTGACCATTTTAATGTGAATAGAATACTTGGCCAAGGAGGACAAGGCACCGTTTATAAAGGCATGTTGGTAGATGGGAGGATCGTTGCAGTAAAAAAATCCAAGGTAATTGATGAAGCAAAACTAGAAGAATTCATCAATGAAGTTGTCATTCTTTCTCAAATTAACCATAGGAATGTGGTTAAGCTACTTGGTTGTTGTTTAGAAACAGAAGTTCCTCTGCTAGTTTATGAATTCATTCTTAATGGAACTCTATCTCACTATCTCAATGGCCAAAATGAGGAGTTTCCACCAACATAGGACATGCGCTTACGAATTGCCAATGAAGTTGTAGGAGCTCTTTTCTACTTACACTCAGCAGCTTCCTCACCCATTTACCACCGAGACATTAAGACTACAAATATACTCTTAGATGATAAGTACAAAGCAAAAATAGCAGACTTCCGGACTTCAAGATCCATTACTATTGATCAAACTCACCTAACCACAGTAGTACAGGGCACTTCTGGCTATTTGGACCCTGAATATTTCCAGTCAAGTCAGTTTACTGATAAGAGTGATGTTTATAGTTTTGGTGTTGTCCTTGTTAAACTCTTAACAGTAGAAAAAGCGATCTCTTCTACAAGGACACCAGAAAACAAAAGTTTAGCCACATATTTCATTCATTCAATGGAGGAGAACAATTTGTTTGACATTATTGATGCTCAAGTTATGAAGGATGCTAAGAAAGAAGAGATTATAGCTGTTGCAAATCGTGCAAAAATGTGCTTGAACTTGACTAGAAAGAAACAACCAACAATGAAAGAAGTTGCAATGCAGTTGGAGGCAGTTCAAATGTTACGAAAAGCTCCTAATGTTCAACAAAACTGTGAAGAGGTTGAATATGTTACAATTGAAATGTATGAGCAATGGGATGCTATTTCTACATCAGCAATGTCAAGTGCGGACAGTGGTGTAGTATCATCTTCAGACTCCCACCCATTATTATCTTTTTAATTAGACTGAAGTAAAACCTTTTGTTGGCGTGGATTTGGGTGGGTGTGTCATCAGAGAGAGACGAAGAGAGATGGAGAGATGGACTGTTAGTAGATTGGTTTTTTAGATTTGATTTGATTTTTTTTAAATAGCTTATGATGAAATTTTCATTTGAGTTCTTTTAATCCCTGATATGTATCTCAGTTATATCTTAATAACTAACGTGTCATTATCCACATCAGCAGTTTGTAGCTCTTGCACTATTATTTTTGTAAAATTGTTTGTAACTCTAGCACTAATATTTTTCAAATGGAAACCCTAACTATATATTTTATAGCCGAAGTACCCAAAATACTTCTGAAACTTCCAATATTACCAACATATAGCTAAAATCTCTAAAATACCAATATTCTATTCTAGATATGAGAATGCAAAAGAGCTTTCATTTATATCAAAGCAAAGCTAACATATTAAATTTTACCCATATAATAGAAAGAAATGTTTAGTTACCACATGGTGAAAATTTCTTACCTTCAAGTGAACAGTGAAACCTTATTCAATAAATAACTTTTTAAATTTTCATGAAATAATTTCCAGGTAAATCTTAGCAAGTATAAAAATTAAATTTTCAAGTACTCTTTAAAAGAAATGAATATAATTTTAAAGGTTTTTACACAGATTTGAACACTTTAATCATTTTACTTTGTGACTGGTTGGCAAAGCCATTGTCTTCCATTATGCTTTTTTTTTTTTATTGCGTACTTTTCTATCATCCTTAACTTAGACACAGACAAAAGAAAGAAAGAAAGAAAAAACAAATAAATAACAAAGCAATTTAAACAACCCAAGTGTAAATAATGAGATATACAAAGTTTTCACATAAATGAGTGTAAGGCCAAAGAATGAGGAGTGAACATTTTGATCTCAAGTTATCAAATAACATCAGGAGAATGCAAAGTAAAATGCACTAAACAAATGACTTCAATCTCTAAAGCATAAATTTTGTTGATGTGATGATGCCGAAAATATCACCAGTGAGTCACACGGTTCTCGCACACTCGAAACAGCACCTACACAACACAAAAGCCGAAAACCTTAAGAGAAGTACCGGTGTGGTACCGGCCAAATACCCTCCGACGGTCAAGTTAGAGAATTCTCTTGTTCACAACTCTAGAGTACCGGAGTTAGGGTGAATTATGCGTACCTTGGTTTATGAGGGTATTAAGGTTTTTATAGTAGTAGAGGGTTGACCTTTCTTCCTTGGGCTAGAAGTCTTTTCCTTATAGGAATTCTCATGAGCGTATATTGCGGAATCCTTTCCTTGTAGGAGACTAACATTAAGCGTGGGATATAAGACATTTCCTTATATACTTATGCATGGTGGCCAAGTCAAGGGTACATTGGAGCCGTCAGCTTTAGGGTTGTTAGCTTTGCCTACTCCCTCGTTAGGGTCGTCAGTTTCGACTACTCCCTTCAGCTTAGTTGGGGTCGTCAGCTTTGCCCACTCCCTCGTCGGGGTCGTCAGCTTCGCCTACTCCCTCGTCGGGGTCATCAGCTTCGCCTACTCCCTCGTCGGGGTCGTCAGCTTCGCCTTCTCCCTTTAGCTTAGTCGGGGTCGTCAGCTTCGCCTACTCCCTCGTCGGGGTCGTTAGCTTCGCCTACTACCTCGTTATGGTCGTCAGCTTCATCTACGACCTCGTTAGGGTCGTCAGCTTTGCCTATGACCTCGTTAGGGTCGTCAGCTTTGCCTGCACCCTTCAGCTTTATTAGCGTCGGCTACCCATCTTCATTGCCTAAGGTCAACTCGTCGGCTATGCGGTGAGCTTCGTGGACTCCCTAACATTGTCACTTACTAATGGATCCCAACGGAGGTTTGCTTACCCTCTTCAGTTTGTTCTTATCAGCTTCCTCTTATGCTTACTGTCTTCAGATTACCGTCTTCAGCTTACTATCTTCAGCCTACTGCCTTTAGCTTAGAGACTGATAGCTTCATCTTGCGTGATGTCTTCAGTATACATAATAGAGCTTACGTGTCTTTGGATATCAATAACTTTTATTTTTCCAATTAAAAATTCCCCTTATCATGATGAATATCTTATTAGAATTAGTTTGTGATGCTATTGAACTGATTGAGAAGTACGTTAATATATTGCATAATCTTAAAAAACCTTATCTAGCTATAACTCAAAGCCTTTTTTCCTATATACAATGTAACTAGTCGCTAACCCGTGCGATGCACTGGATAGTTAAATAAAAGGACAATTAACCAACATCACGTTAAGGTAAAAGAATTAGTGAGAGACTGATTTGCCCACCAAGAATTTAAAAGAAAAAAAATATTGATATAATAAAATCTAAGAAATTTAGAAATAGAAAATTGGATTAATAATATGCATATTATAGACATTTTGCTAGTTAGCGTTTAAAAAAAGATCTGTCATAATTAAATAAAATACAATGGAAATAAATATTTAACTTCTATGCTTTTCTATAGTTTAGAAGTGTTGTCTAACGTAGAATGTTATTGGGTTGTAAGAAAATTTTTTATAAAATGTTAATACCATATATATATGCCTATATTATCAATGTCTCACTGCACTGAAATCTACAAAGTAATATACAATTCTTAAATTAATGAAGCAAAATTCCCAAAAGTTAAATATACACACACACTCAAAACTGATATAAACTACAAAGATAAAAACAAATCTTATTTAGTCGTAGTAATAACAATATAAACAATTCAAAACATGGAACATTATCAAATTTATAACACATAATTCCATTATCTTTTACGTTGAATCCAAACAAATAATTAATTGAAATTAATCCAAACAAATAATTAATCAACCAAAAATCAAAGCTTTAATTAAGAAAACAAAAAATCACATGAACCCAAATAAAAATTCTCAATAAAGCAAAAACATATAAGGTAAAGAATTAAGATCAACCTACTAAAACGCAAATACCAAAAACCCCAAAACTTAAAGCTTACAAATTTTATAGAATCCCCTAATTCTACTTCAAAACCAAACAAAACCCTTCAAATTCAAAAAATTCATATATAATATACCAAATAAAAATTTACCACACCTTGGGTTGGAAGACATGGGTTGCAGCTTTGATTTTTCTCCAAAAAATAGAGATGCTTCATCTGCTATATATAATATAAAATAATTATTAGAAATTTCAACCCAAAAACCAAACCCACAAAAACACTATCAAAATATAGAGATTAACCCAAATACTTAGAAGAAAATAAATTCTAAACATAACAAAACAATAAGATAGAATGAAAATTTCAGGCACATATGAAAGCAAATAAAAAAGACAAAACCTACGTTTTTTTTTTTTTTTTTTTTTTTTTTTACGTGAGTCTCTCTCCTTCTTATTTTTTTAATTTTAAAGTGAAGTTAAGTTTAGGGTTTTGAGATGATAATTGCTAGAGTTTTAAGGAGAGAAGAGAGAGTCCTACCAGGAGTCTTAACAATATAAAAAATTCAAAATATGGAACATTATCAAATTTATAACACCTAATTCCATTATCTTTTACGTTGAATCCAAACAAATAATTAATTGAAATTAATCCAAACAAATAATTAATCAACCAAAAATCAAAGCTTTAATAAAAAAACAAAAAATCACATGAACCCAAATAAAAATTCTCAATAAAGCAAGAACATATAAAAATTTACCACACCTTGAGCTGGAAGACATAGGTTGCAGTTTTGATTTTTCTCCAAAAAATAGAGATGCTTCATCTGCCATATACAATATAAAATAATTATTAGAATTTCAACCCAAAAACCAAACCCATAAAAACACTATCAAAATATAGAGATTAACCCAAATACTTAGAAGAAAATCAATTCTAAATATAATAAAACAATAAGATAGAATGAAAATTTCAGGCACATATGAAAGCAAATAAAAAAGACAAAACCTACTTTTTTTTTTTTTTTTACGTGAGTCTCTCTCCTTATTTTTTTAATCTTAAAGTGAAGTTGAGTTTAGGGTTTTGAGATGGTAATTGCTAGGGTTTTAAGGAGAGAAGAGAGAGTCCTACCAGGAGTCTCTCTCTTTTTTTCTTAATCCTAAAGTTTTTTTTTTTTTTGGGTGAGTCCTTTTAAAAAAAAAAAAAAAAAATTCTATCATGTTATGTGAGTTTTTTTTTTTTTTTTTTTTTGAAACCTAAAGTGAGTCATTTTTTTTTTTTAATTCTAACGTGGGGTATCTTAAAAAATTGAAATTTTTTTTGTAATTATTTAATTTTGGTATTTTTATGTAAAAAACGTTATTTTAGGTCTAGGTGATTTATTTCCTTGTTTTTAGGTTCTTTTAATGTTTTTTAGGTCAAATTTGGTTCCTATTATGGTTAGGTATTAATTAGGGCTTATTTTAGAATATATTTTCTTGTCCATCAAGTTTTATGGAGCCCTTAAATAGGCCTCCAAGTTTGTATACGTTTTTCAATATTATTGATATTAATAAAAATTTAAACTTTTGTCTATTGTTTTTCTGGTGGATTCTATATAAGATATAAAACCTAAAATAAAAGGAATCTAAAATAAAAAGAAAAAGAAAATAGTGATGATGTGGAAAATTGTGAGAGCTTCAGAGGCTTCGGTTTTATATATATATATATATATATATATAGATAATGGCAAAATCCCTTGCCTTGAACCCGATATAACCATAGCGCACACCCCTTAATTTGATCCCAATCCATATATATATATATATATATATATATATATCTACACACACACCTATATATACCAATATATACCTTTATGTCAAAAAAGAAACATCAAAAGCTAAAAGTTAGAAGAATGTTGCATACATTTTATTCTTATGTGTACAATTTTAATTTCATGTATTGAAAAAGTGGAAAAAAATAAATAAAATTACTTTTAGGCTTCTTTTCTAATTGTGATGTATTTAATTATGGTTCCAAAATAAGTTTTTTTTTAATACCAATAGATAATAGATAATTAGATTACACATATATTACTCAATTAAAGTATTTTTTTCAACAAATTACTTTTTTTTTAAGATCAAAATACTAAATTAGCCTTTGGAAGGTGAATGGTTAGGAAAATAAATAGACAAATGACAAAAAAATTAAGACTTAGTAGTCATAAATAATAATATAAATGTGAACTCAAATACCATACTAAAGCTTTCTCAAAAAAAAATAATAATAATAATACCATACTAAAGAAATGCACCAAATCATCTGTTCAGTTAAATCTTAGGGCAAATTACAACTTACCCACATGTGGTTTGGCCAAAATTTGATTTGGCCAAAATTTAAGTTTCCTACCTATGATTTAAAATTTGACACTTTACCTACCTAAGGTTAGCTTAGTTAGAGTTCTGTAATTCACTTATGTTAAAAATAGGTTTAAATATGTATTTGCTCCACTTTTTTGTCTCTCTCCTCCAAAAATACAAAAAACATAAAAATACAAGATCAAATGAGAATAAAAACAATACAACGGAACACTTGCATTATGGGATTTTAAACCACATGTAGGCAACTTAAATTTTGGTCAAACATAAGGTGGGTAAAGTGTCAAATTTCAAACCACAGATGACAACTTAAATTTCGGCCAAACTACAAGTGAGTAAGTTGTAATAACCTTAAAAGAATAACCATCACTCTTCCTCAATTTTCTTCTATTTCTAAAACAAACTTCAGATTCAAAAAATTAAGGTTAAGGCCCAAATGCATATCTTCACCTTTCTTCCTCTCTCAATTTCTCTGTGGGGAATTTTGAAGAACAAGATCTATAAATCATCTATTTTCTTATTTTTATTTGCTTTGTATTTAGTGGGAAAACTCTAAATTTTAGTTTTGTTTAGCAATAAGGATTGTTTTAAATTTCTTCGAAACTATGTATTTATTTTGGCGTAATTAAGATGCACTTTTGTATATTAATTGTTAATTTTTCACTTGTATTTGATTTTAGTTTTGATATTTTTCCCTTTGGGTTATCAAGTTTTGCTTTTTGGAAAAAAAAATAATAAATTGAGCGCATGCTTAGAGGCTAGTCTTACTCATTCGACTCTTAATGGAAGAGGGTTGAAACACTTGTCAAGGATATAGCAACCAAAGGACATGTGTCAGTACAAGGAAAATTTGGTAGTTATTTGTTGCAAATAGCCACCCCTCACTTGCATAGTGAGGTAGTTTTCGGTTGAAAAAATCGCCACATTTGCCTATACATGGAGGCATAAT
Source organism: Quercus ilex subsp. ballota (assembly GCA_032727855.1). Lineage (NCBI taxonomy): Eukaryota > Viridiplantae > Streptophyta > Magnoliopsida > Fagales > Fagaceae > Quercus > Quercus ilex. The sequence goes on from CM064911.1 coordinate 77,035,599, forward strand.
TTTATAAGAAAAACCAGAGAAATTATTCAGAACACAAATAGAACACTTTCAGAGACCATTAGATTAGATTCTTAGGAAGTAGTTTGTCACCTGCGATCAATTAGTTCTTTAGGCCAGTAAAAAAATCTTCATTGTCTTATGCTTGTAAATTTATGTCTGGTTGTGTATGTACTTGTGATTTCAATCAAGTATTTAAGTTTGTTACAATCTGCTATTGTTAATTTCAGTTTGATCTGATTTACTATTCGATTAGAAGTAATTTAGTGTTAGTTCAATCCAGTAGGCTCAAATCAGCTAACTTTGTTGACAGAAAAGTTCTGTTCAGGTTGCTTTTTCCACCGATAATTTGTTGTCAGTATCCACCGTGGAAGGACCAAAAACTTCTTGTGTTTCACTGCCCATTGAGCCTTCTTTGTTCCAACATCTGTTGAGACCACATGCGTTACGGATGAATCAGGCTTTGTCACACAAGTAGCTCCCAGCTGTTCTGCCATCTTCCACAGATGTTGATTTTCAGCCCGGTCTATGGTGGGAAACGCTCGGCTGAAGACAATTTTGCACCCCTTCAGAACTTCTTTCTTAACTGTTTTCAGCATCTGCAGAAAATAACATAAATATAAAATATCTTTATTAACACAAATCTTCATAAAGAAAAACCAACTTGTCCATAATTCTCCTTTTCAAAGTTTTTAGGAAAACAGGCTACAATTTATCACATGGGATGAGGGGATCAACAGACAAATATTAATAAAGTCAACACCAAACATTTTAAAAACTGATTTCTGATTACAAAGAAGAATGCATGGTGTCCATTCAATATATTTATAGCAATCATCAGCCTGCCTCAAGTAATGTTTTACTAAGAATGCATCTTCACTACTATCCGAAGAAAAAAAAAAAAAAAAAAAAAAAAGGATGCATTATATGCATGATTTAGACCAAGTTACAATCAATAGGCCAGAACACATGCCAGGTTAAGTGAAACCAAGGCAAAATAGGGGAGAGAGAGAGAGATGGTAGTGGTAATTAAGGATTTGACAAACAAAAAAAACACTACATACATGAGCCAGATTTAATACCTTAACACAAAAATCATTAATTGTTCAGATTTTCTAGTCCCATTGGGACAAAATTAAAATCGTCCTTATGACAGGAATGTTAAATATACACACATATAGAGGTGGTTGCCACTGGGGGCCAGGACCGGACAACAAAAGATCAGACAAGTGAACGCAACTTAGAATAACAAATTCATGTTTCAACTGTCAAGAAAAAAATTACCTGCCTCACATCTCTGTCAACAAGATTGTCCTTAAGTTCCTGCAATAAGGTTCCCGTACATAAGAATTTATCACACAAGAAATTTAACATCTAATATCAACAAGTGAAACAAAGAGGGACATACATCAAAGAACATATTATGGATTTTCTTAAGAACTTTAAGCACAGTTGCAAGTGCTCCATCAGTCTCACTTTCATCTCTCTTCAACTCAGCAAGAGATTTACAATTGAAGCGAAATTGGCAACAACTTGAAGCAAAGAAAAAGTATCTTTCCATTACTATTAAATTCTCCTTATTTGTTTGCCATACCTACAATAATGCAAAACATTTACATCAAGCTTATGGTAACAGAATGATTGCAGCCACAAAAACCTATAAGATAAATTGCAAGTTCAAAGGCCATGAAAATGAATCAGAACAAATAACAGGTACCATTTCCCTGTGCACCTATATCTTAAAAATAACTGAATAAGTACACATATATATTCCTAAAAAATACTTTCAAGCTGGTACTAGGAAATACTTTCAAATTTCCCTTCAACAGCTTCAAACAGATTTTCAAATAACCTTTTTTTTCTATGATTTCTAATTGGATTTGAATTTTAACTGTTATTGAATAAAATAAAATTTTGACTTTTTAAAGAAGTAACAAAACATGAGTTCCTAAGGCAGGAATTAACAAATACAAAATATAGAACTTTGTGTAATTTTTCAATCAATGCCAGACAGTTTGCTGATTTCAATGATGTTTATAAAACCTGTATATAAGCTTCAGTTTCATGCACAGGATCCATTAGATCCAAAAAATATTTCACTTGACAGGATTTTCACTACTTTTGGGAAGTTCTTGATTCCAAATCCAACATGTTTCTTCTGAATACAAAGCTTGCAACATCAACATACCTCCTGTACTAATTTGAATTATCTTAAAGACACGAGCATTAGTCACATCAGCAAAGTAGAACACCAAATTCCTGAACTCTGCCGTTTTATGGAAGACAACATGAACAAACAAAGATGCAAACTACAATGGCGCCTTCGCTCCTTCATATCCACACTTGAGTTCTAGCTCATTCTATTTGAACTTCATTGTCTATATGTTTGAAATTACAACTTCAAACATGTTTCCAGAGACACCAAAAGTAAATGATAAAATGATAGGCAAACCATGACTGGTAGAGCCAGTAATGTTCTTTTCTCAACCTGAGTAAGTGCTACATATTTAAAATAATGATGAAATTTCCCTTTTCTGTAATCTGAATCTTCCCTATAAATAAGAGGACTTGTAGTGTTGAAAGAACTTCTTTAGTGGGTAAAACAGAAAGATTAAAAGTATTATCATGTGTAACGAATACTATCAGATTAAAGAGAAATAAATTGGTTGAGCAGAGATATTCAGCTGATCACAGATGTACCTACCTCTTCTGTATCATCAAGAATCAGAACAGCACTTTCATGCCCAAGAAAGATATCAAGATCCTTTTTATTTTTCTGGGTACGATCATCACATGAAATCACTCTACCACTGAAGTACTCTCTTTGAGGATCAAGCAGCTCAACCATTTCTAAAGCATAGGTCCGATCACCCATTGTGTCAATGTACAACTCAAACATTTCACTAACTTCTTTTAGAAATGTGCGAACAAAGGGTCTTAGCTTCATCATCATATGCACAGAGTTCACCATGAAGAGACTTCCTTTTGAGACATCTGTCCATTTCATAATTTTTGAATACCATAAGGCCACAAGCACATCAAGTCACTCAAATACCAAGAATGTCAAAGAAAAGACAGTGTAACCAAAACCAAAAAAATTAGACAACATATATTTTTCAAAAAGAATAAATACACATCTTCTGCAGCAGAACAGATATAGTGAAAAGCAAAGCCAACTTAATAATCAATCGAATCGATAAGAGAGCCTCTATTTAGTTTCCATGGCCTATAGGGGACAAGGACGCAAACAGTGAAGAAGGAATTATTCTTAAATAAATTTGCTTTTTAATTGATGGGTGCTGAATGTTCTATGTTTTAACCACATATCTATGCAAAATGAATACCATGATAGGAAGTTTTTCCTATAACTACCAAAACTTTCCTATTTGCAGTTTGCCTCATGCCTTAAGGAACAAAAAAACTCATGGTGATTTTACAAATGAAGACAGTATTTAAGCTTGTCTTAAGTATAACAAATAAATTCTGCCAATCTTTCTTTAAAAAACGGGAGGGAGGAGGGCAAAAAAGGTGCAGACAAGTGAAAAAGAAAAGGCAGTGCTTCCCACAAGGGCAACAATATTTTGCAGGAAAATAAAAAGATTCCACCAGAAATTCCTCAAAACTTCCTGGTAATTCATGGTTATGGTGATTTTACGACATAAGACTGCATAAGCAATAAAGTAAACTATATCCTTTTCGTTTCTTTAGAAGTTTTACCTACCTTTGGTTAGAAATGTGAACATTCCATTTAGAAAGCACTCAGATAAAAACTTTCATCAACAGATTCAGAACCAAACAACAATCATTCATGTTGACTTATAAAAGTTGTACAGCATGATGATGTTACAAATTGTAACATACAATAGTATTTAGTCAAGCTAATCAGAGTTGATAATACAAACAAAGAAGCAATGTCCCTGCAATACCTGAAAACAATGATATACTAAAAGCAAAGTACTATAACAATTTATAATCAAATATAAAAGTAACAGAAATACCTTGCAAAGAATCTGTTTGGCTCTTCAAATGTTCCTTCTTTGGAAGTCATAGCTCTAAGCCCAGTTGAATTTAGCAGTGTATGGTCTAAATCAAGAACCAAGTAAAGCTTCTTGTGGCGTAATGGATTCTTCGTGTCCGCGTTTCTATGTCTGACAATTTCATGATTCTGAAGCCTTATTCCCGGCAAATAATGTTCAAAGTTGGTTTACATCTCTCAAGTTGTAATTCTAAAAATTATTTCATATTAGGGGATCATTAGATTCATTACTTTGTAAATGCTACCTCAAGAAATTGAAAATTTTACAAGTATGAAAGATATTGTCATCCATTATGCAGCAAAGATAACCAAAATTCATAACTCCACAAAATAGTCATTCATCTCAAAGAAGGGAAGGTTACCTCATGAATGCAACTAATTGCCAAACCAGATTCCGCCTGCAAGATTTTCCCACAATGATAACACATTGGTTTAATAGTACCAGGATGTGCACATTCATCCTTCATTAATGGTTGAAGTTCCTCTTTGTTTTCAAACTCCTTCTCCTCCACTTTGCGCCTTTTTGACCTGCAGGTTAATAATGCATATAAGCATAGGTTGGAGTTCAAATTAGATATAGTTGAACAATGAGATGAGACACAGAAGAGCAGGAAGTCAGAGAACACAACAGCATGAATACTATTCGAGTTATTCTAGGACTGCAACAAATTCCACACAACTATCCTATGTGGAAAACTGCTGTCTATCTACTAATGACCCATGGAATTGGTTGTGATCCTATTAACTATTGTGGAATCAAATTCAAGCACCCTTTTGGTAAAATTCAATTGCGGAATCAAATTCAAGTGTACCCTTTTGGCAAAATTCAATTGCGGAATCAAAATTCAATTGCGGAATCAAATTCAAGTGTACCCTCTTGGCAAAATTCAATTGTAGAATCAAATTCAAGTACCCTTTTGGCAAAATTCAATTGTGAAACCAAATTCAAGTGTAACCTTTTGGTAAAATTGAACCATGTGTTTGCATTGGGCAATACATAAATAAACAAACACACACTGAAGTTAGTTTTGATTTGATTTGATTATTAGGGGCATAGTTTAGTTCAGTGCAATTTAGTTTCAGTTAATTAACATAGGTCCCAGCCCTCAATTACTCAAATAAATTTTAAGCACGTGATCAAATGGTTGGTTGTATTGGCCATAAAAAACACACATCACATGATTTTTGTCGGAATCGAGTTCTTCATCAAGAAACGCATCAAAGTCTTCAGTGCTTGACTTGACCAGTGAATGTGAATCGATCATCTCCACTAATTCACTTTAGATCGAATTACAAATCGACCAAACACAAACACAGGCGACTGGTGTGGTAGCGTGACGGGGCTAGGGTTTAGTTTGGACTCGGGGCTTTGTGTTGGAAGTTTGGACACATCGGAAACGGGATAATCATTATTACATAATTATTAATATTATCAAATACTAATAATCAATATTATTAATTAATTAATTTGATAATTTGATAAATAAACATACAAATATGAAAATTTAAATATATATATATATATATAAAAAGAGATGGGTTCAAGTTACACCTGGTGTAACTCTAAAATGTTACACATTTTCTAAACCATTGGATTTAAGTAGATCCAATGGTCAAAAAAATGCACTCATTAATGCTGATATTCTGATAAAGATCTCATTTATTATCTTTATTTATAATATTTCATATTTATCTCTAATCCCAAAAATATGTATATTTTTCTCTATGCTCTCTCTTTCTCGTCCACTAAAGGTTTCTCTCTCCACCATTGCTCTTCCACCTCCATTTCTATAAAGTTCTACCTCCACAGCCACATAGAATCTGATACAAAAAAATCTATGTATCACTGAATAGATAAATTTCTTAATTAATCTCACCATTTCCACCTTGTCAAGAAACTCAGTCTCATATAATATTGACCGTTGGATCTACCATTCTACCTACGATTATAATATTGAAGACTCCAAGTGGGTCAAATATTCCTATTATTCCGTCTTCGAAAAGATGAACTAAGCAAATATATATAGTGATTACTATCGGAGATAATGCTGCACTTTTGTACATTGTATACAATACTCACTTTATAAGCTTCACCGTTTCTTGCGGAGTACATGTTATTTAATAGGAATGAAGGCAAAATTAACTAAAAAGTAGAAATTAAGAATTAGATCCAGGTGGTGGTTGTGGTTCTAAAGAATCTAAGCCCTGTCAATTTAAATGTAATCGTTCAAACAGCAACAGTTCACCCAAAACCATAAAAACTTTTATTTTAATGAATAAATTCAACCATTACAAATATTATATTCAAAAGAAAAATACATATCCAAGGCTTTATGCCTAGCACGAAATATATAAAATTGATATATAATTCATTTAATTGAGGCAGAAATTTTTAATCCTTCTCGCCGAATTTTGTGTATTCCTTTGGATTCTAATTCTAAGAAACTTCTTGGCTCTTGCCTGTGATCAATCATCACTTTTCATATGGAGTGAATTGATCTTCATTATAAAATGTATCTGAAAACGAAAAGTACCCTTAAGAAACAGTAAATAGACACTCTTAAATAGTTGTGCTCATGAAGATAAAACGTGTGTGTCTATAGTTGTTCTCAGATTTTGAAGTTTTTTTTAAAGTTCCTTTATTTATTTATTTTAAGGAGCAAATTGAAAGTCATTTGACTCTTGCTATAGGTAGTTTTGTGAAATCAATGAAAGTGGGATTATTTTTCAATTCTTTTTGTTAGATTTTGTTGAAGAAAATATTATATGGTGGAAAGCAGTAAATGAGGAGAGAGAGAAAGAGAGAGAGAATGTTAGTATTAATTAGGTAATAAGATAGAAAATATTAGCATTTAATAGTGTTTTTTTAACCGTTAGATCTCTTAGAAATTTATGGTGTAAAAAAGGTGTAAGTTTATAAAAGTTACACCAGGTGTAACTTGAACCCATCTCATATAAAAGATGTAAACTACGTTTTTTGTCTCTATTCTATATACCATATTTTAATTTGACTAATAACCTTTCAACTACGTCAATTTAGTCCCTAACAGTAACGTGTCAATTTAGTCTCTGTCATTATCTTTTAAATAAAAGTTGAAGACGTGTCTAATGGCCAAAATAAAAAATTAACTTCCATTGATGTGAAAATAAACTAAAATTTTATTTTGGCCATTTGTCATGTAAATGTAAACAACGGCTCACAATTTCATATAATTTTTTTTTTCTTCCTTTGTAATATATTTTTAACTATTAGTTCTCTTATTCAAAATCTATATGGCCTAAAAAGATGTATAATTTTTAAAATTTTGTACACATATACACTTAGATTAAATTAAAGTAGAATTTCTATCTTTTATATAAATAAATATATGTGGGGGGGGGGGGGGGGGGGGGGGAGGGAGGGGAGGGGTGCCGGGGGGGTGGAGGGGTAAAGCAATAAATGTTTCAATGATGACATTTTTTTTTATAAGAGTTTTAACTTATAGCGTCCACTTCTGATGATTGTACTCCTTATCATCAAACCAAAACACTAGTCAGTTTTTTATGTAGACAGGGATTGAACTCTAAGTTTCTTATTCAACCATCAAAAACTTACTAGTTGAACCAATCGGTTTTTTATGTAGACAGAAACTGAACCCTAGGTCTATTATTCAACCATAAAAAATTTTGCTAGTTGAGCTAACTGAAACCCACCAATGATGACATATTAGTAATGTATTTTTAACGATTAATTCTCTTGTTCAAAATCTATGGCCTAAAAGATCTATAACTTTTGTAAAGTTATATTTGATGTAACTTGCAAGAAAGAATATATATATATATATATATTTGGGTTTTGGCATCGGATAGGTCATGAACCCATGATCATATCCTATTACCATTCCCATTTGTGATTTGTCTTATAAGTTGGATAAGCTGCATGAAGTGATCATATTCCATAATAAAACCAATTAGTTTACCATATGAAGTCTTTGATGGGATGGAGCTTGTGAAAACAGTGAAAGAATGCTTAAGCATCCAACAAAACAGTTACATTTCCAAGCTAGTTCAATGATTTTGTTATTATCCTCATCTTTTTTTATTTTTTTCTCCTTGCTGATATCCCGTTTTCCAACAAAGAGGAGCAATCTAACACCATTCCCTGATGCATATACACTATTGTTTCCTGCTGGAAACAGAAACTGATGAGAAATCTAATTATATGTAGACTAACTCAGCTGACACAGGTCCATCTATGGTACACACAAACACATCTTGTGGATGAGTAGATAATTAATTTTAAATATAAACACCTAAAATATGTTGACGAATGAAATTCATTATCAAGATTAGGTTGAACTCATTCCTCCATTATGATTGTAAATGCATTGAAGTAATGAGAATTATTATTAAGTCATCTAACAAATCAATGCTTACAGGTGACTTGGAGATCTGTCAGGATCTTCAAGGCCCCATATAGTAGAGACTAGAGAGAAAGGAAAATGCCAGCAACTTGAGCTTTTAATTTCCGTAAGAATGGAGATGATTGGTAGGAGAGAAAGTCCAAGCTTCATTTCATAACAAAAGAGTTAATCCCTTCTTTGGTTCATAAAGCTAGGCTCCTGGACCTTAAAGATACTGATGGACACCACACCCACAAATCAGAGAAAAAAGGCCACAACATATTCATTATTTTCGGAACATGTTTTTTTTTTTTTTTTTTTTTTTGAGAGAGTTTCAACCTATGGCGTCCGCTCCTGATGATAGCTCTTTATCATCAAACCAAGACACCAATCAGTTTTTGGTGTAGGCGGGGATTGAACCCCAGATCTCTTATACAACCATCAGAGACTTTACCAGTTGAGCTAACTGGAACCCACTCGGAACATGTTTTCATACATAAACAAGTGCACACACCTGTATAGGTTGGTTGGTAGGGGTGTGGGTATGGGTATGGGTATGGGATTATGAATTAAGGGAAAAAAGAAGGGCAAGATGACCTAAATGGCTAAATCATGCCTCTGACCTCTGACTTTATCCAGGGTAGGATTCAGATCACATCCCCACATCAAATAAGCAGCCCACCAGCCCCATAGCAGGGAGGGTGTGGGGTTATGGGTATCTAAATCACCCATTAAAAGGCTATTTCAAACTACAAGTACTGACTTGTAGTTTGAAATAGCCTTTTAATGGCCCATAACCCCATACACTCCCTGCTTGTAGTTTGGAATAGACTTTTAATGGGTGAATTAGATACCCATAACCCCACACCTCCCCCGCTATGGGTTTAAAAAAAAAAAAAAAAAAAGGCCGAAGGCCCAATGTTTACAAGCCCAAGCTGTGTTTCATATTATATATGTATATAAAATATAGGGTTGTGCAAAAAACCGGGAAACCAAAAAAAACAGCCGGACTGTTGAAAAAATTCCAATTCGGTTTCGATGCGATTCAGTTTCAATTTTCATTTCATAAAAACCAAAAATTTTGGTTTGGATTTTGGTGGTAGGTTTGTATGCACCGAACAAGCCCAAACCAAAAATATTATAATATATTTTATATTACATATATAATATGAAACACAACTTGGGCTTGCAAACATTGGGCCTCCAGCTTTTTATTTGATTTTATAAACATTAGGCCTTTGGCCTTTTTTGTTTTTTTAAAACCCACATGTTTGGGCCTTAGGCCTTTTTATTTAAAATAAAAACATTGGGCCTCTTGCTATTTAAAACCCAATAACCCATTAGATTAACTAATTAAACTAAAAGCAAAAGACATTTTAGAAACCCTACCTTATATACCCCACAAATCACACTTTTCAGTTTTCATTCTCACTCTCAAACAACCTCCACACTCCACTCCAATCTGATTCTGCCTCTACCGCCGGCCTCCCCTTTTCTTTCACTCTCAGTCTCTTTTGATCATCAGTGGTTCTGCTTCGTTCTTTACTTCTTTTGATCATTGGTATGATTCTTCTCTCCCTCTTTCCATTTCTTTCTTGATTTTCTTTGTTCTTCAACAACTCTGCCTCTCTCTCTATTGCTTTGTTTTTATATGTGATTATTGTTAGAGATTTGAAAATCTCAATATGTTATTAAAGTTAGGGTTATGAAAATCTCAAAAACTAAAAACCAACCAAAACCGACTGAAGCTGAAATAAAACCGAAATTGAAAATTTCCAATTATTTCGATCAATTTAGGTAAAAAACTTCACAAACCAAAAATTTCGGTTTCGGTTGGCTAAACACTAAGAAAACCGATCAAACCGAACCGAACCGATTACACCCCTATTATATATACCATATGCACTAGATTGATAAGTTATATCTTTGCTTTGACTCTTTTAGATAAGTTATAAAAGTTCTATTAAAGAAAAGCACAAACCTCCCAGTTTACAAGAGGTATAATTTAGAGCAACCGCATCAGTATGTGTAAAATTTCTCTTCTATTTTAGCTTAAAACCCTACTTTTTCTATTTTACACAGTCACTTTTACAAAATACCCACATCAGACTATCTATTATACACCTCTTTTTATTTAAATATTCATTTATTATTCATTTATTATTATTATTTTTACCTTTATTTTTTCTCATGCATTATCTCTCCTTCTCATCTCTCACACGTTCTCTCATCTCTCAGCTCTCTTCTCTTCAGAGTTCAAACCACCACAAAACTTCCCTAACTGAACCTCCATAGCCAAAACTCAAATAGCCACCACAAAGGCGAACCTCCATGGCTGGGCCTCCATTTCCTTCATCTATTGTTGTCGTTGTTTGCTGTTGTTGTTGCTGCTGCTTATTCGATGCTATCATTACTTTTTTTTTTTCTTTTCTTTTTTTGGCTACTGCTATAGTCGCTACTTCTTCTTCTTCGTCTTAACCATTTCTTCTTCTTTGTTGACGATTCACATATATTTGAATATGGGTTTGATGATATGGTTTTGTAAATGGGTTTGATGATTTTGAGATTTAGATTTAAGAAAACCATATGGGTTTGATGAGTTAAGATCTTGATCTAGGATTTGTTTGATAATTTTGATGATTTGTCTGGAATTGATGATTTGTATAGAGAAGATAGAGATGGAAGAGAGTCAAGTGGAGAAGGGAGAGAGAGTTGACGGAGAAGAGAGAAAATATGACTTGAGAAGTGAGAGAAAAAATTATTAAAAAAATAAAATACAAAGCTATAGTGACCGTGCACATATGTACAGTTACTGTAACAAATGTGCAAATATGCACACTTTTAGAAGCACTGATATGGAGCATTTTTAGGCAAAATGTGTAAAATTTGTATCTTTTTGTATTATGCAAAAGTTTACATCTACTGATGCGGATGCTCTAAGAAGGCCATATCTTTACTAGATTCTCGCTCCTTCTAGGTAATATCATCTTAATTGCTTCCTGCTTTCCCCAAAGGCTAAGCACACTCGGCCTCTCCTTCAGCTTCCACTTCTATGTCAAGCATCATAACTACAATCTCTTGACTTTGTAAATTTTTCTTTCGACAAAGTTGCAATTCTTCAATAGTAAGAAATAGTAAGTACTAAATCATTGTGGTTTGTAAACTAAATATATGCTAAATGGAGAATAAAGTTAATTTTTTGGCAGCAGATTTACAAGGACATTCTTTATAATTTTTTGCGCTATATCAGAGTATACATATTGCTAAATCATATTGAAAAAAATAAAAATGTAAGTACCTGCCTAAAGGTACATATACACATATACAGTGTTGTTATACTTCCCCATTTTAAGGCTTTGGTTCAGATAAACTTGGATGTTCTATATATAACTGTACACAGAGAGGTTCGCTACTCATTGACTTAATAGGGGTCAGGAGGGGAGGTTGCTCCCACTGCCTCGTGTCCGTTGGGATCCATTGCTCCACATGCTTGTTTGCACTAGCTTCTGGAAGGGATCGAAAGTAAGCAGTTATCTCCCACCTGTAGTCTGTCAAAAGAGAAGTGTGTGGGTGCAGGTGGGGGGTAGATTAGAGACCTACCCTTAATTCTAAACATAAAAGGAAAAAAAAAAATCCAGGATATAGATCATGAATGCAGCAAACACTTGAAAATTCCTTCAAGCATAGGAACCAACACCAAGGCATTTGATAAATAATGGAAAGCCATAACAAAATAATAAAAAAGGCATATTTTGTAACACATGTACACGGAATGAAGTATTAAACTGAGAATCAATATACTGAACTCCTATATTCAGCACTTACCGCAGGGAAGAACCTTAGTAAGAGATTCTGAGACCGAAAGCTTGATTAAGAATGATCTAAGAGAGAACTCCAGGTCAGCTTCTTCAACCTTTGAGCCATATGACAGATTCACTGCAAGCTTGAAAACAAAACGCTCCACTGGGATACTGTCAGTGTTGAAAAAAATAACTGCTACTCTCTCCACCATTCCCTATTTGTGAAGAACAAGGCTGTTTCAGTTGATAATCATAATATGAAACCAAAATCTTAATATTCTTTGTTAAAATTTATATTTAGGCAACTTAATTCAAATAACTAATTGCAACACAAGTTTTATATATCCCTATATGATGATTGGAAACATTCAAATACAAAAGAAAGGAGCCTCCCTGTTATAGATACTTGAATTTTTAATTCAAGTAAAAATTAGAGGAGATTATGATGACAGAAGTTGATTAAAGAAATTATGAGAAAAGCAAATCTTATCTTTAACTAACGGATATAATTAGACAATACCAGAGATTCTATACAAGAAGAAGGGTGACTCCAACAGTGGAAATTACCCCATTTACTATTCAGATTTTCTTTTCTTTTTTTGATCCCCCCCACTACTTATTTCCATTCAAACTTTCGACATTTGGGTCTATGTTTTGTAACACTTTAATGGTTAATAATCACCCAAATGTCAATAGAGAATCATTCGGAAATTAAAGCATAATATATGATCAATCTTTCAAAGTTAACTAAAACCAATATGGTCAGCTAGACGTAACCTATTGTTTCCTCCTTACTTAAAAATAACATCTGAATTCTTTCAATACAAGCCAAGCAGTGAAACTCTCCAATATGTAAGCCCACTTTAACACCTGAGTATGGCCTCTACTAATATAGGACATGTATTTTATTTAACTTACAACAAATTGAGAAGGAAACTAACAAATTTACCATGCCAACCACTCAAACCTTTCAGAAGTTATTGGTTACAAACTTAACAAAGCATCATGAATTTGAGGATGACTATCCAATCAAAAAGAAAAAGTATTTGCAATTTGTTTTCCATAGCATTTGTAATATTATTTTTACATTACAAAAATAAAAACATCACCATGACTAATAGCATACACTAAAAAGATCCTTTATCTACATAGAACATTAGAAATTGCATTGACCCAAAAAGGGAAGGGGGGGGGGGGGGGGGGTGTGCGGGGGGGTTGGGGAACTCATTTTATAGATTTAGCATCATCAATTTAAATATTATTTATAACTAAATCCAAAACCAACCTTTTGGATAAAAGGAAGAAGACCAAAGACAGCTGAATGTATATAATCTCTGAGCTGAGGGTGGCGAGCCCTCTGAACTACCAAATTCATATACCTCCTCCTCTCAAATGCACCTTTCACCCACAAATTCACCATCACCCAATTCATCAAGTAGGTATATATAGATAACACAATATCAGAAATGCACTTCTTCTTTTCTTAATTTTCCTCCTGTTTTGATGCATATAAATTTTATAGGCAACCAAACATAGAGAGAGAGAGAGAGAGAGAGAGAAGGGTTTAAAGAGAAACTAACCAGAAGGGTAAAGCCCTTTGAGGAAAACAATAGAAGTGATCGCCACTTCCAAGAATTCAACCAAAATCCGTGCTGTTTCACCTGCCATTAGTTTTCACTCACACTCAGTTTCTTTTTTCTGTTTTCTTTTTTCTTTTTTTCAATTTAAAGGGGAAAAAAGGTATAAGAGAAAAGGAAGTAATAAAATTAAAACCTTGAGGAGATTGGTTATCTTTGCGGTCCATAACACTAATAAATACTATTATGTATGTGTCTCTGTAAGCTGCAATTTCTGTGCCACTCCAATTTGGTTATCTGCCTCTCTACTTTTGGCTTTGGAAATGCTTGCCAGTTGCAGCCCTTTTGATGATTGTCTTGTGCTTATGTTTCAAGTTTTCCAACTCTCAATTTGAGAACCATACATCATAGTTGTGCTTATTATTCTAGGTAAAATAAATAAAGATACAAAGATGACCTACAAGGTATTACAAAATTAGGGATACAAATATATTCTTGTAGCCCTGTAATGACTGAGCCACATCAATCTAGAGAGACCTATACATGCATACAGACATTCAATAAGCTCTTACCTCCAAAAAGAAAAATCTACCTATATGCAGTTGCCCATTGCAGATAGATAACACCCCTTTTATGTTAAACATAGTTTGCGGCTCAGAATTATTGGAACCATAACACTATACCTACCAAATTATATAGCCAAGAAAAAAGAGCTAACGCACGTCTAAGTTCTAACCTGACCTTAACGGGTTTGTATTATGGGCAGAGGTGAAGCTGCATTGGTGAATTTTAAGGATGTTGATAAAAGTATATACTATAATGTATACTCAAAATGACAAAACTTAGATACGGTTACTTAGGTTCCCTAATTGAAATAAACCACATAACTGTATTGACCAATGTAACAATACAACCATTAGGTACAACAACACGGCCTAATTTCTCACATAATAAAAATGTTTCAAAATCGGCCACATTACTAATATGTTTGGGAAATTAGCCTAACATGCAAAAAAAACCCAACAATATCTAAGAAACTGTACCTAAGTTTTACCTAGATCGAGAATCTCACGTCAATGACCAAAAAAAGAAAGAAAGAAAACATTGGTGAATAGCAAAAATGAGTCTCAAATCAATGGCAGATTCAATCCTTTTTGGCAGATTTTGTCTGGGTTCAACTGAAAACTAAAAACCCATATGCCAAAACAACATTTTGATAATTTTTCTTTTTCATCTTTGATTATATGAGAAACTTTGAAGAGTCAGTGACTTGGGTTCAATCTAATTCTAACATATCTAAAATATTCATTACTGTTCTCCAAGAATTGAACCAAGTCTCAGTTATTCAACATAATAAGTTTATCATTGTATGAAAATATGCGAGTTGTAGCCAAAAAAGAATAACATAAAAGGTAGTATGTAGATGGGTTACCTGAGATTTTGGCAGTGGCACGATAGAGAAGAACAAACAGAGGATATAACTGTGAGGGGGGTTTTGGCGTTTTTAGAAACGTATTTCCAAATAAAAACGCGATGCCAAGAACACGTCTTTTCTTTTCGCGTTTACCCTTAAAAGAGTTCAAATTTTTTATTTTTGAGGTTTTTTTTTTTTTTTTTTATTATTATTTTTAAATTTAAGATTACAATTAACATCCGGCTTTTTTTTTTCCTAAAAAAATAAAATCAGGAACTAAAGATAGCAATGGAACGGGACAGCATATTAATCATACTACTGTATGAGTAATTATTGTGTAGTCCAAGACCATTGTTCCCTCCTCTCATATGAGAAGTAAGCCATATATTTTTCCGCTTTATTCCTTATTTGAGACCAAAAAAAAAGACACACGCAGGGTAAGAGTGGGATAGGTCAAGGTCAAAACGAGTTGGAGACACGTTATCATTTCTAATGAAGTGACTTGACACTAATGAGATAAAGATAATGAAAAAGGAGAAAGACAATTGTGAAAGTGGTAAGAGATAGAAAAAGTAAAGAAATGTTATACCTACTGATGATGAACGAAATCAGTAGGCTGGACAACTCAGCTTCGATAGGCTGAAAGTGGTAGCGAATGCCTAAAAAATAAACAAAATATCAAAGGAGACCGGGGTGGACCGGCCTAAGACCCTCCAATGACTAAGTTAGTATCTTCTCATGAATGGAGTTCTAACTGTATTGGGAGTAAAAATCTCAGTCTCATACATTTGCTTAGTTCAGACCGGTCTTTATATAGAGAACTTTGGGGTGGTTATTGGTTCAATAACTTCCCCCAGATTTGTGGAATCCGGATATAACTTCCTCAACGGCTATAGAAATTACAACCGCTACTGGAAGTTACATACTTGGGAGGAATTGGTGGCGATGAACACGGGTTAATTAACCGCTCCAGAATTTGCTAAGTGTTGTGTGGTCGTCCATGTGCAATGCCCATGGACGACTCTTTGTTAGACTATTGTGTGGTCGTCCATGCGCTTTGCACATGGACGACTCTTCCGACCTGATTCCCTGAGGTTTATTCAATTGATCAATACTCAGTGACGACATATCTGGACGAATCAGAGATGGTCTGGCCATTTGGCTAACTGGTGATCATGGACGACTCCTCTAGACGAACCATAGATGATAATTTTTGCTATCCCATCAGTTGCCCCCTTGTCCAGGGTGTCGTTCAAGGATATTGTGGGGATTTAATTCCCTTTATGTAGCCACGTGTCATGATTTAATTCGTTGAGTAGTTACGTCAATTACATTTTCCCAAGTGATTGCCACGTGTCAGCTTCTTAATGGATGGTGTCGCTTTGCTGTCCCTACTTCTGGGCCCTATAAATAGGCACATTCTCTTTCTTGCCCTTTACCTTTCTCATAAACTCCCTTCTGCCATCTCATCCAAGATCCTCGTCCTAGTTCTGTCAGGTATTTCCTCTTCCTTTTTAGGTTTTCATCTTGATCTTTATTTTAGCTATGTCTTCGTCCAGTAGTATAGAGAGAGAAATAGACGAGTATCAGGACGTTTCGTTTGGGAGTCATGAGAGTGGTGAGGGTAGCATAAGTTATAGTAGCAGTAGTTCCTCGGACGAGCGTTATTCATCTGGGGTTCCTAGTATTTCCATAGAAGAATTTCAAGAAATGCAACGTAGGACGGCCTCTGGAGCTAGGACTAGCTCATCTAGAACGCCACCTAGCCCTTCTCAGGACAAAGAGGAGGAAGAGGAAAACGTAATATACAGCTATGCCCCTGAAGTAGTGTCCACCTTAGACGCCCATAAGTTAAAAACTTTAGTAGATAGATACCAAATCCCTAAGGAGCTCAAATCTCGTCTACCCAAGGAAGGAGGGTGGGGTTGTTCTCCTTCTTCTAGTTTGGGAGTATACACATCTTACCTCTTAGCTAGTCTTAGGTTTCCATTAAATTCTTTTTGTAGAGGTCTTCTTCATAGGTTGGGCATTGGTCCTAACCAGCTCAACCCCAATGGTTGGAGGACGATAGTTGCCATGCAAGTGCTATGGCGTGAGGCACTGGAAGGAGAATGTCCTATAACAGTGGGCAAGTTCCTTTACTGTTATAAGCCCTCGGAAATAAAAAAGTCTGCTAGTTTTTACCAGTTCTCGTCCAGAGGCTCTCACTATAGCTTAATCAAGGGCCGCAGCTCGTCTGACAGGCTCTGGAAAAAAGAGTTTTTTATTATTTCTGGAAATTGGGCTGGGGACCCCATAGATGTGAGTAATGCCCCCTTCCCTCCTTTTACCAGCCCTATAGGTCGCCTTCGTCCTGAGGGTATGTCTTCTTTCCATGTTATTTCCTTTATTCCTTACACATTTTCTAACTTTCAATCGTCTAACCACCTTTCTTTTTATTGGTGCAGCTGTTGTTCGTCCACGTTTGGACAGATTTTACTTGGATCGAATTGACCAAGTACGTGCCTTCCCTAGAAGGACTTTTCATGATCTAGTGACTTTTAGCAGTTTGGCTACGTGGGGGCTTGGTCCAGAACCTACTGCTGAGAACCTAGGCCACGAAGAAACTACTCGTAGAAGTAAGCATCGTCCATCCCTACTTCATTTCCTTTCCTTTTCTTTTCTTTTTTAACTGATTTCCTTTGTCGTAGGAATAATTACAATGAGGGAAAATAAGGAAAAAACAGTAACTAGTGGGGACGAGGATGCTCCTGTACCATCAGTCGTCCAGAAGACTTCCGTCCAGACTGGGAAGAGAAAATCAAAAAAGATTTCTAGTGCTGTGGATCTGGACAACCTTTCTAGTCATCGAGGCTCCAAAAAACAAAAATCCAACCAGACTTCATCTCTTCCCAAGGTCCCCAAATTTACACCTCCGACGGTAAATCTGGACGACCCTCCTGCCAACGTAGAGCCTGTCCAAATAATTCATCCTGTTCAAACTGATCCTACTCCCCCTCTAGCTAAGACTCCTCGCAAACCTCATCCGTTAGAGCAATCTGACCGTCCTTCCAACTTGGTGCTGGACGAGGGCTATGCATGGAGGATGTTCAAAGGAATCGTCACTGACAATGAAGTTAATGAATGTTATAACATGTCAGTGAAGGAATTTGAACGTTCTGGCATTCATGACCTCTTCAAGGTAGGACCTTTATTCGTCCTTGTGTTTTTTCAACAAGTTTTTCAAAGATGGAATCTCCAACTTTCCTTCGTCCATGCACAGGCTATGTCAAAGTTTTATACAGCGACATGCCAGGCCAAGGAACTTGCTGAGGAGGCAAAGACGGTGAAAGAGAAGGCTAAGGAGCTGAATAATGAAGTTCTATTGAAAAAGGGGGAAGTGATCAGATTGACTGAGAATCTCAATCGCTTGCAAGGAATAGAGACGAAGTTGAAGGACGAGGTTGAGGAACTTAAAGTAGATGCTGTTGAGAAGGATACTCGCATCGCTTATTTGGAGGGACAAGTCTCAGAGTTTCCTTCATCCTTGGAGAAAGCACGTAAGGAAGCTATATCAGCCTTTAAGAAGTCTGACGAATACAAGCATCGTCTAGACAGCCATTATGCTGCTGGGTATGAAGACTTCCGTGTTGATGCCAATGATGCATTCCCTAACTTGAACTTTGATACATTTAAGATCCCCCTCGCTACAGAGAGTTCCTTGCTTGTGACGAGCTCTGAGGACGTCAATGTGGAGGACGATGCTAATAACGAGGTGACCCAGGACGATCCGAAGACCAACCCACCAAAGTAACTTCAGCTTTTAGAAAGTTTTTATATTTTTACTTTTGTTTGGAAGTGCCCTAGTGTTTTGGGCTTTTATCTCTTTTTTCTAGAATTTATTCAAGTACAATTTCCTCGCCCAAGTTTATGGACGAGTTTTATGAATAAGCACTCATTACTATTTAAGGGTTTTTAGACTGTGGTCGTCCACCCTTTGGATTTTATGAATGTATGAATGCTTTTCCTTTCATTGTTCATTGTGTTTAAATATGCCTTAAGTTTTGTGAACAAGTTTCATTTATATCGTCCATACCATTTCTGTGGTTGTGGGATTTTCCCACTTATGGAGATTTTATCTCGTCTTGAACATATGGATGAATTCTTTCCTGCATTGTTAGGATAACATGAGATGTTCATTTTCAAGCAAATTTCGTCCATGAATGATGTCTTTTTGCCAGATTTATTCGTTGCTCAAATTTAGGACGATTATTTACTCGTCCTTAATGAAACTTTCCCAACAAATGCTCGTCCATGGGCTGGATTGTTAAGTTGGTTAAATTCGTCTATGGGCCTGTGGTGTATTTACATGCACATTATTCATCCATGGTTTAGACAATCGTACTTTAGGTTGGTCTCATCTTGAGCTTAGACGGACATACCTTAGTTTATTTTTCTTACTTTATCCTTATCTAAGGAAAGCTTTTAGACGATACTTCCTTGCGACCAAGGATTTTATTCGCCTTCCATGGATCATCTTGAATCATAGAAAATGGAGGATTCCCATACAATTATACATATACTTAAAACACATCATATATATATTTGGAAATCCATGCTATGTAATCATTCGTCTACAATTATGGCACATGCTTGAGAGCTTGTGCTTTTAGGGAATTAAAAATACATAATACAACATAACTTCGTCCATTATCAGCATAAAATACTTATACACTTAAAATACAATAGTAATAAGCAAATACTGGAAAATAATATTAAACACATTACTTCAAACGTCCAAGGATCTTGTCCATGTCAAGGCTCGTCCATGATCACCCTTCATTGATAGTATCTCCTTAGGCGTTCAACATTCCACGGGTGCTCTAACTTTCGTCCATCCAGGGCTTCCAAATAGTAGGATCCTTGTCTCTTGGAGTTGATGATTCTGTAAGGTCCTTTCCAGTTTGGTCCCAGCTTCCCATGGGCCGGGTTTTTGGTGGCCAAAGAAACCCTTTTAAGGACGAGATCCCCAATGCTGAAGAGCCTGGGTTTCACCATGGCATCATGCTGCTTTGCCATGAGATTTTTGTACCTTGCTGTTCTTTGCTCCGCGTCCATTCTTACCTCGTCTATAAGATCAAGGTTAAGACGAAGCTGTTTGTTGTTTCCCTCATCTTGATACTTCATCACCCTATGGCTGGCCATATGCACTTCTGCAGGTATGACTGTTTCGCTCCCATAAGCCAGTTTGAAAGGAGTCTCTCCTGTGGGAGTCCTCACTGTTGTTCTATAAGCCCACAAAACACCTGGTAATTCATCCGGCCATATTCCCTTTGCCCCCTCAAGCCGAGTCTTGATGATTTTCAATAAGGATCAGTTTGCTACTTTTGCTTGTCCGTTAACCTGTGGGTGGGAGGGTGAGGAATAATGATCCTTGATTCTAAGTTGTTCACAGAATTCTCTGAAGGGTGTGTTATCAAACTGTCGTCCATTGTCAGATACTAGTACTCTTGGTACTCCAAATCTGCATACAATATTTTTCCAGACGAAGTTTTTGACATTTTGTTGTGTAGTTTTCACCAAGGGTTCAGCTTCCACCCACTTAGTGAAATAATCTATCCCTACCACCAAAAACTTCATCTGTCTGGTTCTAGTTGAAAATGGGCCTAAAATATCCAAACCCCATTGTGCAAAAGGCCATGGGGCTATCATTGGGGTAAGATATTCTGATGGCTGTCTAGGTATATTACTGAAACGTTGACATTGATCACATACCTTAACATATGCCTTAGCATCAGCTTGGATGTTTGGCCAATAGTACCCTGCACGAATGACCTTGTGGACGAGTGATTTGGCTCCTGAGTGATTACCACATGCTCCTTCATGAACTTCCCTCAATACGTAATTCGCTTCATCTGGAGCTAAGCACCTCAGGTATGGTTGTGAAAAACCTCTTTTGTACAGCACTTCGTCCATAAGGATGTATCTGGCTGATTTAACTCTGAGCTTCCTGGCTTCGTCCTTCCCCTCTGGAAGCCTTCCGTCCTTCAGGTATGATACTATTGGGGCCATCCAATTTTCTTCACCTTCTATCTGCAACATTTCTGGGAAGTCTATACTAGGCAAGTATTGTATTTCATCAAATTCACCCATTACTTTGTTCGTGGAGGCTTCCTTCGCTAGAGTATCTACTTCCATGTTCTCTTCCCTTGGGATTTGAACAAAGTCAGCTTCTTTGAATTTCTTCATAAGGCATACTACCTTCTTCAAATATCTCTTCATTCTATCTTCCTTAGCTTCACATGTCCCATTTACTTGGCCTATGACCAACTGAGAGTCTCCTAAGACAAGTATTGAATCTGCTTCCACCGATTTAGCCAATTCCAACCCTTTAAGAAGAGCTTCATATTCTGCTTCATTATTAGTTGTTTGGTACTGCAAGCGAACTTTGTGCTCCAGTTTATCTCATTCTGGTGACTGAAAAACAACTCTTATACCTCCTGCATACAGTGTAGATGATCCATCTACATGGACGACCCATTTTTTATTGTCTTCTTTCTCATCCAAGTTCTCATAACTTGGAGTGAACTCTGCATTGAAATCTACCAGGGCTTGAGGTTTTATTGCATTCCTCAGTTGGCACCGAATGTCAAACTCACTAAGCTCAACTGCCCATTGAATTAGTCGTCCTGCAGCTTCAAGTTTGTTCATTGCCTTCTTGAGTGGATGATCAGTCATAACATTGATGACATGACCTTGGAAATAGTGTCTTAACTTCCTAGAAGCTGTTATTAGTGCGAAAGCTAACTTCTCTATCAGTGGGTACCTTCCTTCTGCCCCTCTCAATGCTTGGCTAGTATAATATACAAGTTTCTGCACCTTTTCTTCCTCCCTGATCAACGCTGAACTCACAGCATGTGGGGACACTGCTAAGTATAGATACAGTTCTTCTCCTAGCATGGACGGACTTAGCAATGGGGCCATGGTAAGATAGTGCTTTAGGTCCTAGAAGGCCCTCTGACACTCGTCCGTCCATTCAAATGCCTTCCTGAGAATTTTGAAAAATGGTAAACACTTGTCAGTGGCTTTTGAGACAAACCTATTCAGAGCTGCAACTCGTCCAGTTAGGGATTGGACTTCCTTGATGTTCTTCGGTGGTTCCATGTTCAATATGGCTTGGATCTTGTTTGGATTTGCCTCAATACCTCTCTCAGAAACCATGAATCCTAAAAACTTTCCTGACGATACTCCGAATGCACATTTACTTGGGTTCAACTTCATCTTGTATCACCTAAGTGTTTCAAAGGTTTCTTGAAGATCATCCAAGTGGCTTCCCTCGTTTAAGCTCTTCACAAGCATGTCATCTACGTACACCTCCACATTCCGTCCTATCTGTGGACGAAACATGTGACTCACCAACTTTTGATAAGTTGCCCATGCGTTCTTTAGACCGAAGGGCATCACCTTGTAACAAAACAAACCTTGACTGATAATAAAAGATGTCTTTTCTTGGTCTGCCTCGTCCATCTTTATCTGATTATATCCTGAGAAAGCGTCCATGAAGCTCAACAGTTGATGGCCAGCTGTAGAATCGACCAGTTGATCAATACATGGCAAATGATAACTATCCTTAGGGCAAGCCTTTTCAAGTCAGTGAAGTCTACGCACATCCTCCACTTGCCATTTGCCTTCTTCACCATCACTACATTTGCTAACCAATCTGGGTAATAGACTTCCCGGATGAACTGTGCTGTGGTTAGTTTCTGAACCTCTTCCTTGATAGCCTTCTCTCGTTCAGGGGCGAACACCCTGTTCTTTTGACGAATAGGCTTAGAAGAAGGGGACACGTTCAGTCGATGAGTAATTACACTTGGATCAATGCCAAGCATGTCGTCATGACTCCATGCAAAAACATCGGCATTTTTCTTCAGAAACTGGACTAGGTCTTCTTTCGCCTTCTCTTTCATACTTGCTCCAATCCTAGTGAACTTCTCAGGATCATTTTCTTGTAATAAAACATCTTCCAATACTTTAGTCGGTTCTTCAACAATTCTTCTTTCTTCTATACTCATAGTCTGCATCTGCTCGTCCACAGCCAACATGGCTAGATAACACTCTCTGGCTGCCAACTGATCTCCTTGTGCTTGCCCAATCCCGCACTCTGTAGGGAATTTGACTGATATATGGTAGGTAGATGTTACTGCCTTCCAACTGTTTAAAGTTGGTCTTCCAATGATGGCATTGTATGAGGATAAACAATCCACCACAAGGAAATTCACTTCCTTAGTTATCTGCTGCGGGTATGACCCCACCGCTACAGGCAATGTAATGGTGCCGACGAGCTGCACTTTCATTCCTCCAAATCCTATCAATGGTGAGCATGCTGGACGAAGTTGATCTCGTCCAAGCCTCATCTGCTGGAAGGCGGGATAATACAATATATCCATCGAGCTTCCATTATCCACCAATACCCTCCTGGTTGTATAATCTGCAATGAGTAGGGTAATGACGATTGCATCGTCATGTGGATGATGGATCCTCTCAGCTTCTTCGTCCGTAGAAGAGATGGTTTGCTCGTCTGTTTCCCTCATCCTTGGGGGTTGTCCAGAGAGTTGGACATTTTGCACCGCTTTGATATACGTCTTCTTTGACTTGGAAGATTGTCCTGTCGAAGTCCCACCAATGATAACCCTTATTTCTTCGAGTGGTGGCCGTGATGACTCTTCCATCTTTGCTTTCAATTTTTCATCTTTATGATCCCTTCCAACGAAATGCCTCAACTTTCCTTGTCTAATGAGATTCTCAATCTGCTACTTCAAGTCATAACACTCGTCCGTGTCATGCCCATGATCTCTATGGAAGTGATAATATTTATTCTTATTGCGCTTGTTAGGATCTCCTTTCATCTTCTCTGGCCATTTCAAGGAAGAATCATCCTTGATTTGCATGAGCACTTGATCGAGTGGGGCATGCTGGACGAAGTTGATCTCATTCAAGCCTCATCTGCTGGAAGGCAGGATAATACAATATATCCGCCGAGCTTCCATTATCCACCAATACCCTCCTGGTTGTATAATCTGCAATGAGTAGGGTAATAACGATTGCATCGTCATGTGGATGATGGATCCTCTCAGCTTCTTCATCCGTAAAAGAGATGGTTGGCTCGTCTGTTTCCCTCATCCTTGGGTCGTCCAGAGAGTTGGACGTTTTGCACCGCTTTAATATACGTCTTCTTTGCCTTGGAAGATTGTCTTGTCGAAGTCCCACCAATGATAACCCTTATTTCTCCGAGTGGCGGCCGTGATGACTCTTCCATCTTTGCTTTCAATTTTTCGTCTTTATGATCCCTTCCAACGAAATGCCTCAACTTTCCTTGTCTAATGAGATTCTTAATCTGCTGCTTCAAGTCATAACACTCGTCCGTGTCATGCCCATGATCTCTATGGAAGCGGCAATATTTATTCTTATTGCGCTTGTTAGGATCTCCTTTCATCTTCTCTGGCCATTTCAAGAAAGGATCATCCTTGATTTGCATAAGCACTTGATCGAGTGGGGCATTCAAGGGTGTGTAGTTCTGATTACTTGCTGATGGGCCTGCCTTCCTGTTATCTCTGTCTCGATCCTTTTTATCTTTCGTTTATCCCTTCTTTGGACGAGGCCCTTGATCAGAGTAACGCGTGGGGTTGACTTCCATTCTCTCAGCTCTCTTCCTCTTCTTAGCTATGATTGCGTCTTCTGCGTTCATAAAGTTTTGGGCTGAATGGACCAGTTCAGCCATAGATTGGGGCTCTTTTTCATACAGCTTGTGAATGAATAAGTCCGAGTTAACCCCATTGTGGAAGGCTGCCAATAGTAGCTTGTCGTCCACCTCGTCTACTGTCAGGGCTTCCCTGTTGAAGCGCGTGATGAAGGAACGCAGACTTTCATTCTCTCCTTACTCTATGGTTAACAAGCTGGACAAGGAACGCTTGTGTCTCTGTCCCCCAATGAAATTATTAACAAATAATTTGCTTAACTCCTCGAAAGAACTTACAGAATTGGGGGGTATTTTGCTGAACCACACTCGCGCTGGCCCCTTAAGTGTGGTAGGGAAGGCTCTGCACATAATCTTGCCCGGAACCCCCTGGAGATGCATTGTAGTCTTGAAAGTGGCGATATGATCAAAAGAATCACGCGCTCCATCATACGAATCCAAGGAAGGCATTTTGAACTTTGGAGGCAAGGGATGGCCATTGATGGAAGCCGTAAAAGGGGAATTTGTTCGGTGAACCAAATCCTCTACGGGATTTTCCCTTCTCATGTTCTCCTTCATCTCGTCCATAACCTTCTTCATCTGATCCATTTCCTTATCCAAATGTGGCATCCTTCGCGAAGTGGTGCCTCTTGATTGAGTCTCAGGCTCAGCATTTCCCCCTCTATCTTCTTGACTCTAGGATTGTCTCTCAGCATATCCTTCACGGCGCTGCCTATCTATCTCCCTAGTCAACTCTTGATTCTGGCGAGTTAACTCCGCCATGGCGGCTGCCATGGACTGTATATGTTGGATGGAAGGCGGTTGCATGACAGGCGCTGATTGGTGATCTCGGTTGGAATGCCTGGAAGCATCCCTACTTTCTTGGTGGCCTGGGCTAGTGGCCCTTGATCTAGTCCGAACCATACAGCCTTTTGTCGGAGAAAGATAAACTGCCAAACTTGAAGTTTTCTCCTTCCCACAGACGGCACCAACTGATGATGAACAGAATCAGTAGGCTGGACAACTCGGCTTCGATAGGCTGAAAGTGGTAGCGAAGGCCTGAAAAATAAACAAAATATCAAAGGAGACCGGGGTGGACCGGCTTAAGACCCTCCGATGACTAAGTTAGTATCTTCTCACGAATGGAGTTCTAACTGTATTGGGAGTAAAAATCTCAGTCTCATACCTTTGCTTGGTTCAGACCGGTCTTTATATAGGGAACTTTGGGGCGGTTATTGGTTCAATAACTTCCCCCAGATTTGTGGAATCCGGATATAACTTCCTCAACGGCTATAGAAATTACAACCGCTGTTGGAAGTTACATACTTGGGAGGAATTGGTGGCGATGAACACGGGTTGATTAACCGCTCCAGAATTTGCTAAGTGTTGTGTGGTCGTCCATGTGCAATGCCCATGGACGACTCTTTGTTAGACTATTGTGTGGTCGTCCATGCGCTTTGCACATGGACGACTCTTCCGACCTGATTCTCTAAGGTTTATTCAATTGATCAATACTCAGGGACGACATACCTGGACGAATCAGAGATGGTCTGGCCATTTGACTAACTGGTGATCATGGACGACTCCTCTGGACGAACCATAGATGATAATTTTTGCTATCCCATCACCTACAATATTTTTACAATACTTTCACAACAAATTTTAAGTGACAGATTATTACGGATTGTTATTGATGAACAAAAATGTAACTTTAGTGGTTCAAATTACAACCACTAACAATGCACTGTTTAGGAGTTTTTTCCACATAAATATAGCCAGAAAAGTAGCTGCAATGCATTTAATGCGGTGGTAGCAGTTTTTCCTTAGATATTTCTGAGTTCCCATCACTCTTATATGTGTATGATGCACATCCTTATCGCTGGAGCCTCCTAGAAGGTCACCTTAATTGTTGGAATACAGATTTGAGCTGCATTCATCATATTTGAGGGGAGTTCCTCCTCAGACCACCTTCCATTCGTTCCTTACTTCTGAGATTTTAAAATTGAAACCCCTCAAAGCTATTTGCCCCTTCCTGGACCATTTAATGTCTTCGGACCAAGTCCAATGCCCAATATATAATTCTGGACCCTTATCCCCACAATAGGCATAAGTACGATAAACACCATTTTTATTAGCACAAGCCTCTTAACAATAATTTTTAGCATAACTCTCCTAAAATATTTAAAATTTGTGTGAGAGTTTTAATGCTAAAAAAGGCACAATTTATACTACCTAATTCCTTTGCAAAGCATAGGATATCGAATAACTTCAAAATAAAGGATATTGTTAAAAATATTTCAAATTTTATTACATAAAGTTTACAAACTGACATAACGGTAAATGTGATTTGTGCATTTCAATGACAAAAGAAATAAATGTCTAAACGTTTTTTTTTGTTTTTGTTTTTATTATAATTCCTATAAACTTTATTTTCACCCGTCAATATATAGTTTTCATTAGAGAAAGAGATACTCTTTTAATAATGACTTTTGGTTGCTTCAAAAAATAATAATAATAATAATGACTTTTGGTATATCTAAATAAATAAATAAATAATGACTTTTGGAAAATTTTTATAGCTTTTAAATAACGTTATCAATCAAGAATAAAGATTCGTCTATTCACTTATGACTTATGCACAAAATTACTATGCCTTAGAAAAGAGTAATCATAATTTCTGATTGCTGGAAGTCTACAGGTAAATTACTAAATTATATTGATGGAAAAGCAAGTAAACTTGCTGACTTCATTGCTTTCATTGGGCATGACCTTCAAATACACGTAGGATAATTCGGAATTTCAATCCTCTTTACTTTTTAGATATAATTGTTGTAAACCCTATAAGAGGAATTGTTCTAGTAAATTTTCCTACATACCTAAAAAAAAAAAATTTATTTCTCTTCATTTGTACCTTTAATTTTTCAAGAGTTATCATGTAATAATTTTCCCACACACCTAAAAAAATTATTGGGCATGACCTTCAAATTTTTTTTTTTAATTATAATCTATTTATTATAACAAGCATTGAATGGAGATTCGAACTTTAGTTCTCATTGTAAATGAGACCAAACAATGCTAAAAAGTTAGTATAGTGATTAAGATTGACAGATATTATTCTCATGAAATATATAAATATATATATATATATATATTTGAATTATTCTCATAAAATTAATATTTTCTTTTTAATAATAATCTCATGCAAATCTTAACAGGATATAAAATATTAAGCTTATTTGGCTTATGTAAATCTTTTTAAAACTTCATTTTTTTTTTAGATACAATTATAACTTTTTACAAATTTTTTTTTTTTTAGGGATAAAATGCAAAATCACTCCCTATTCCTAATCTTTGGGTCAAAATTAAACGGATTCTTGATGTTCTAATTTGAATTTAAAAGTCACTTTAACTTTATTCCTTTTGAAAAATTTGGGAGATAGGGAATTTTAATTCCAAAAATCTCTATTAAAAACATCCATAAGTGACCTCATCATTTGAGAAGAAGCGTTAAAAAAAGATCTTTAATCAAATTTTAATTTAAATAGTTTTTTATTACAATTTATTCTAAAATAAGGTTTTTTTTTTAATATAAAAATGAAATGTAAGAAGACGAAAATTAGATGTTAGAATCAATTAAACAAATTTCAAAATTCATGGATTTTTAGTTTTTAAATAAAAAAAAATAGCAGAAAATCAGTTTGTTTTTACCTTAAAAAATCAATTAAAAAAAAGTCCAAAATATATTACTGAAAAAAAAAAAAAAAAAAAAAAGAAGAAGAAGAAGAAGAAGAAGAAGAAAGACACGGCTTATAAATTCCCAAACTAAGTTCTGAGGTCCGATGAGGTCTAAGAGAGTTGTGATTTCGAAGAAACTTTTCAGATGTCAGCTAAACTCTTCTATATCCATGTCAATTTCAACCTCCAAAGAAAGCAGCTCTACATGTGACCCTTAAAAGACCCTGCACTCCAACTGTTCGACGATTGGTCCCAGAGACACCTCTTTGTTCTTATTCGTAAATGCTGGGGACATTCATGTTCTTGAGCTTAAACAAGCTCCTCAAATGTTCAAAAACTGGTTCTATGACATGGGTTCCAGTGAGGCACAAATCAAGTGGAGGAAGAAGACCCAAGAAGAAAATCTACCACAGGGTCCATGAACTTGACAGAGTCATGGACTTGCAAAAGAAACCATCTTTGATCCTTCAGCTCAAGTCCATCATCCAATCCCAGAAACAGCAGTCTCTCTTTCTCAGGGACCTTGAAAAAGAAGTTGGGTTTGTTCAGAAATGGAATTTCATGGCTGTCATTGAGAAGTACCCTGCTATATTTTGTGTTGAAGGGGGTGGCAATACAAACAGAACACCCCCTTCTGTTAGGCTCACTGATAAGGCCCAAAAGATTGCCAGTGAAGAAGGTGAAGCTAGGAACTTGATGGAACCAATTCTGGTTAGCAATTTGAGGAAGTTGTTAATGTTATCAGTTGATTGTAGAGTACCCCTTGAAAAGATAGAATTCATTGAATCTGAATTGGGTTTGCCAAATGACTTTAAGGAGTCATTGATTCCAAAGTACCCGGAATACTTTTCTGTGAAGGATGTCAATGGGAAGCCTTATCTTAATTTGGAAAATTGGGACTCTTCATTGACCGTCACTGCCCGTGAGGAAAGAGCAGCACAGGATGGGATTCCGGACTTTAATGGGAGTCGAAAGCAGGTTAGAATCTCGAAAGATGGTAACTATCGAGGTCCGAATGCATTTAGACTGAGTTTTCCTGTAGGCTTTAGGCCTAACAAGAGTTATCTTGAGGAAATTGAGAGGTGGCAGAAAATGGATTTCCCTTCTCCATACTTAAATGCAAGGAGATTTGAAGCTAAAGATCCAAAAGCCCGAAAACGGGTGGTGGCAGTCCTCCATGAGCTTCTCAGTTTGACTATGGAGAAGAGAATGACATCTGCACAATTGGATGCATTTCATTCTGAGTATCTGTTACCATCTCGGTTATTGCTTTGCTTGATAAGGCATCATGGTATGTTTTACATCACTAATAAAGGTGCAAAAAGCACTGTTTTTCTCAAAGAAGCTTATGATGGTTCAAATTTGATAGATAAATGTCCTTTGTTGTTATTTTATGACAAATTCATATCACTTAGTGGTAGAAGAGAGATCAATTTGAACGGTGAGATGCCTTCTTCACAAGTTGTTACCTGAGAATTTGCTTTGCTGAGAGAGATACTGTGTAATGCTGGTAGATATGGACTATGCTTGTGAGACTTGCTTTAATGCCATAATTAAGGCAGTCATTTTGTAGTTCCTGATTTTGGTCTAGCTAACTGGTTTTGATCTACCCCAACAATCAAACTTATTTGCGTTGATTCATTTTATTGCCAGGGCTTGATATCTGTGTGTATAAATATGCAGTTTCCACATATGTAATCATATTTTTATATCATTTTGCTTTTGATATCCACCGTTGTCTCTGAGCATTGGGTGATTACTGGAAGTTCTGTTTAAAAATCATACTTACAATAGGTCATCTTTTACCTCTTTGTCAATCATTAAATGGGTATTGTGGTTGAACTCCTACAAGCAACATTTTTAGTCGAGGTTATCTATGCAAGTATTTTGATCAACATGAGTTTTAGTATTATGGCGACTGCCTGACTGTGATCTATAGAATCTCTATGTTTAGGCTTTTGCACCTTCATTTCTGTGCTACTTGAGGGTTATAACTTATATTGGCCCCCCTCTCTTCTGTATTATCCTTAATTAAACTGCATCTTCTGGTTGTTTACCTCATGTTGAATACTGTTGGGAATCCATGGTTAGACACTATTGCAGTTATATGTAGTGCATGAGTAAATTTCGAGGGCAATATCTGTTGAGTATGTAGTGGCCATTGCTACTCTCTGCTTCTTCCTCTTATCCACTATCTCTTAAATGTCCAAAATTTGAATTTATTTCTTTAAGTTAGTTATCAGTTTCAGAGACCTATCCAATATGTTCTGGAAAATTTAATAAAATTGCAATTTAATAATAATAAAAAAAATAATATGATCATATACATATTGATGTATCCCTTTAAAATTCACATCTTTCATTATCAACATATTTGTGTGAAATCCATCTCCCCTATCTATAAGTGCTTCAAAGGCAGTGACTTTGGTCTATTAAATGGCTTCCCCACAAACCCCCCCCCCCCACCCTCCTCCCCAAATTTGTTACTATGATGTAAAAGAATTTATACCTTTTCTTTTTTGTGTACAAATAAGAAAAGATTTTCTTATTAAAAAAAATAGAAAAGCTTTGATATATATCATCTGTCCCATTTCTTTAAGAGATGTAAGGTGCTAGAAGGATGTTGTGAGGAATATCCTCAGTGAGGATATGACTGAAATTCATGAAACGGTCCAATCATCTGTCTTAGATTAGCTTAGGAAGCCAGAGACAACCAAATGAAATGGAGGGGTTCACCAGATGGTTCTATGTCTGTGCCATCTGTTTTTGCCGAAGATGTTGAGAAGTGGTATGTTTTCTTTCTTGTTTGTGTTTGGGGCACAAATATATCCAACAAAACCTAAGTCGAATCAATAGATTATGGTGTTTGGTGGACAATAGCTGCACTTTATGTGGTATGGAATGTGACTTTGCTAGAGTAGTGTGGTTTGGATTAGGTTGGTGCCTTTTGTATTGGTGCAATTAATGTGAATTTAAGTATTTATCTGATAATGTTGGTAGTTGCTCCCCCAGCTCAAGTCCTGGATGGCAGAGTAACAAACCAGTTGCCATTATTTGCTGCTGTGATTATAGATTAATTACTGAAGCTAAGGAACTTAACTTGATCTAATTCCGCTGAAGTTTTAACTGTGAAGCTACCTGCCAGAGTAATGCAGAATTTTGAAAGCTTTGCTAAGCTCAGACAAGATCTCTACTCAGGCAACTATGGAGCTGACAGAAACCTCCTGCATTAAGTTCAAGATGAACTGTGATGTCGCTCTCAATTCACAGCAGGCATGTATAGCCAGCTGTTTTGCGAGACTGGGAAGGCCGTGTTCTGAAAGGGTGGGCAAAGAGGATTCCAATTTTCCAAAGAAAAGGGTGTAAGGGAGATGACAAGGGAAGGGGAATCCAAGATGTGCATGGATGTTTTAAGAAAGGAGGCAAAGTCCAAGCTGGGAAATGTCTTCCATCCTCGAGGCTGTTATGTGGCTCCAGCATGTATGTTTGATTGGGTTAGAAGGAATGCTAATGGTGTGGTTCACTCCCTTAGCAGTTGGGCTATTACTCGTTGTCCTCGTGGGTATTTTTTTTTTTTAATACTTTCCACCAGAGGTTCTATCAGTCATTTTTGTAATTCTTGTGTGCAATAAGTAGTCTATTACCATAATAAAAACATCATTCTTATAAAATAAAATTAAAAAACTGGATAATTGAATTGCATGCACATGCGCTAAAGTAGTTATTTTGTCAGTTCACTGGTATAAAGACTAGGAGGACTCACCAGAGTTTCCAGAGATAAATGTCTTTCCTTTGGGCCATCACACTGAGGGGAAACATTGGTGGCGCGTATGAGTGAAACAAAAAGCAAGAATTTTGAAAGCCTCCAAGCTATTAGATATCTGCAGCAGCAACATGCTTATGACTGAAACTAGTTGATTTTTTGTAGTTGACTGCTGATATGAAACTTACCTATGAAACTAACTGCAATATTTTAGTTTAGAGGTTGAACACTGTCAGTGTATTACAGGATTTAGTTCAGTTGGACACAAGTGATGTGAATATGTGTATATAAGTGCAGAAAAAATTTAGAACTTGATTGTACCATATCTAAATGCTTGAACCCTAACTGGCTGATTTAGTTCAAAGAATTGACAGCACAAAAGATGTGAAGAAGAATAATGAATTTCCTGAATGGCTTCTAGTTGGTGATTGGAGAAAAATCATAGAGAAAGATTTCTTTTTCTGTATTTTGGTGAATGCAATATGCAATCTTAACAGGGAACCAATTAGGTGATTACTTGATTGTGCTCAACTTAGAGGAAGCTTTTATCTTAAAATGGGTAATTAGAGATCTTAGGTTCAAGGTTTTAGTTGAACACGTGTTGCGCGTGGTAATATTTTTAGGATGACTTCATTAAATTTATATTTTGCAATTTAGACTAATTTTTAATTAGTAATGTATTTCATAATCATATTTTCATTTATTATAGAGACAATCACAAATGTAATATATATATATATATATATATAAAATTTATGTCGTACCAAAATCAAAATAAAAATAATAAAATTTTCCTCGAGAATTCAGAAGGAAAGCGAAAATATTAAATTTTTAATAAAAGTTATTTATAACATTTTGTGTACCATTAAAAAATATTTAAAATTTGAAAATTATTCTTTTAATTTTAAAAAAACTTTCGCAAACCTAATTTTTTATATCTTTTTATATCGTGCAGTCAATAACATCGAGAAATGTATCTAAAAAAAATAAAACTCAATAAAATTTCAATTCAAAAAAAAAAAAAAAAAGAGATGAAAAAATAAAGCTCACACCAAAGCCAAACTCCATCTAAATATGTAAAACATATCAAATGTGACGTAATCAAGCCAAATATCAAATGCATAATCAAATTCAAAGTTTGTAATATGACTATGAAGTAACGCAATAGAAATATGTCTTTGTTCCCAAGTAAAAGTGCTAATTATAGCTTTATACAAAATGATTATAACTCTTTTTCCTTAATAAATTTAATAAAAAAAAAATAGAAACCAAGTGTACAGTTCTAGAGGGGGGAAAAGTAGAGAAAATTTTTGGAAAAAAAGAAGAAGTATTGTGTTAATACTGTTATAATTTATTTTAACATCTAATTTAACATGTGAAAAATGAATTGATAAATAATTAGTTTAAAAAAAATTGAATTTGTCTTCTTTAAAATCTCAAATAATACACTAAGCTTAAAACAATTATCATAGCATCTACGGAGTGGACAACATATAACAAAGGCATAACAATTTGTTGCAAATTTGTTGCAAATTTGTTAAACAAAATATTTACAAACAGTTAAAGGAAACTACACAAAAACCACCATCTTCTTCAACCACACCAACTTTTCTTCATCATATTATCCAGACAATCCCGATCACATAATAAACTGACCGTTGTGCACCACGATCAACTCGTATTAACACCAAACTTACAGCATAAGGGGCCACAACGATATAGGCATATAGAACCTCGTCTATTTCAGGACTAAACATGATAAGTGGCCAAGCAAGATATTCCTTAAGCTGCTGAAAAGCTAAGGCACATTTTTCAGTCCACTCAAACCCCTTCCACTTGTTGATCAACAAGAAGAAAGGTCTGCATCTATCTGTCAATCGAGAGATAAATCGGTTCAAAGTAGCGGCCATACCAGTCAACTTCTGGACTTCTTTGGGGTTTCGAGGTGGCTGTAAACTGTTAATAGCTTTTATCTGATCGGGATTGACCTCAATTCCCCGGTGAGTGACCACATAACCCAAGAACTTGCCTGATCCTACGCCAAATGAGCACTTGGAAGCATTTAGACGCAACTTATATTTTCTAAGAATTTCAAATATGTTTCCAAGGTCTCCCACATGCTCAGAAACTATCTTGCTTTTTACCACCATGTCATCTATGTAGATCTCAATATTCTTACCCAATTGTAGCTCAAACATCCTTGTCAACATTCTTTGGTAGGTGGATTCCGCATTTTTCAAACCAAATGTCATCACTTTGTAGTGGTAATTCCCAATGGGAGTAACAAAAGCAGTCTTTTCCTGATCATCCAAGGCTAAAGGTATTTGGTGATAACCTTGAAAAGCATTCAGGAAGCTCATCTGAGGATGGCTTACAGTTGCATCCACCAGTTGGTCTATTTTAGGCATGAGGAATGGATCTTTAGGACAAGCCTTATTCAAGTATGTGAAATCTACACACACTCACCACTTCCCACTCTTCTTCTTCACCACCACAATATTCGCTAACCATTCAGGATAAAAAACTTCCTTAATTGTTCCAGCTTGCTTGAGTTTTGTTACTTCCTCTCGTACTGCATCAACGTGCTCTTTGGATGGGCGCCGAGGAGATTGCTTATTGGGGATGACCAGTGGGTTGACATTTAGGTGATGACAGATGAATTCTAGATCCACTCTTGGGGCTTCATAGGCATTTCAAGCAAATACATCTATGTTTCTTCTGAAAAATTCTATTAGTTCTTCCTTCTCTTGAGGTGGCAACTGAGAGCCAACTTGAAAAAACTTTTCGAGATCATCCCCGATAGCAACATTCACCAAATCTTCACATTTCACCTCCTCGACTGATTTATTGATGGGCAACGCTGGGGATTTTAACTCCTATAGATCCTTTCCTAGATGGGCCGAGGACTCATCTTCTGGCTTATGTTGTATGGCAGCCACCAAGCATTGTCTGGCCACAGATTGATCTCCCAAAATTTTCTTAACCTGGCCTTCAGGTGGATACTTAACCTGCTGGTGCAGAATAGAAGAAACAGCTCCTAGTGTATGAAGCTAGGGTCTGACCACGATTGCTGTATGGAGAAATATGCATCTACAACAATGAAATTCACCTCTACTATCTCCAGACCAGTTTGCACAGGTAGTCGTATTTGACCCCTCGGGACAATGACCTTTCCGTCAAAACTCACCAAAGGGGAACTATAGGGCGTTAAGTCCTCGGGTTTTAAGTTTAGCATCTTGTAAAGGTTAGGGTACATTATCTCAGCTCCACTGCCTTGGTCCACCATCACCCTTTTCACATCATACCCTCCAATTCTGAGGGTAACTACCAAAGCGTTGTCATGGGGTTGGATGGTTCCAATCTTATCCTCATCCGAGAAGCCCAGGACTAGTGGAATTTCCATTTTAGCACTCTTCGGATCCTAATTAATGTCTATTGTGGATAGACGGGCCACAGACATTATCCTGGATGGCCAAGATCCTATTCTCCTCGATGCAACGAAGATGACATTAATAGTTCCCAAAGGGGGTCTTGAAGAATCATCTCTTCGAGATTCCGAACTTGCTTGACTCCCTTGGCCACTGGAATGGTGTAGGAGTTGTTTCAATTTGTTCTCGTGGACAAGTTGGTCGAAATGATCCCACAGACTCCTACAATCCTCTGTGGTATGCTCATGATCCTGATGGTATTGGCAATAGAGGTTATGATTACGTCTTTCAGGGTTTCCTATCATCTTATTCAGTCGTTTGAAGAATGACTCGTTCTTAA
This sequence comes from Quercus ilex subsp. ballota, assembly GCA_032727855.1. Taxonomy (NCBI): domain Eukaryota; kingdom Viridiplantae; phylum Streptophyta; class Magnoliopsida; order Fagales; family Fagaceae; genus Quercus; species Quercus ilex. Next base: position 77,071,783 of record CM064911.1, read on the forward strand.
TCTTCTCCAACACTTGATGCACTGGCTCTCTGAACACAGCGTTGACTGCTTGAAGATTTGCTGATCCTGACTGTCCAGAAAAATTCCTACGCGGTTTTTTATTATTGTACCGATCCGACCTGAAATCCCTCCTCTCCTGAGGGATAACCTTGTCATTTCCCTTCCCTTGCTGTTGGTCCTCTTTAACTCTTTTATACTTGTCAATCTGATCCATGAGCAGACGCACGTTGGTAACATGCTTACAAGTCAAGGATTTTCTTAAACCATGCTCGGATGGAAGGCCGAGCTTAAATGTACTGATGGCCACATCGTCGAAGTCACCTTCAATCTCATTAAACAACTCCCAATATCTGTCGAAGTACGTTTTAAGATTCTCACCCTCTTGCATGCTCAAGGACAGGAGGGAAGCTAACGACCTAGGAACTCTCCTACAGGTCACAAACCGGGAACCAAATGCTTGAGTGAGCTCATGGAAGGAATTTATGGACTCTGCCTTCAGGCCATCAAACCATCTCATCGCAATGGGTTCGAGATTGAATGGAAAGACTTTGCACATCAAGGCCTCGTCCTTGGAATAAACAGTCATTCTCTGATTGAAATGACTCACATGCTTAACAGGATCTGTGCGTCCGTTGTAAATGGTGAACGTTGGCTGATGAAAACGCCGAGGAAGCCTTGCCCCCTCAATCTTACGCGTGAATGGAGACTTGGAGATTTGGTTTAAGGCTCTGCTCATAGCATCATTCCTTACGCCCCTGTGTAGCGAGCTTTTAAACCGCTGCTCATTATGGAGCTCTTCTTCGTAAGAGAAAGACTCACTAGGCGGGGTTCGGGACCTCCGCCTATAACTAGTGTCTCTTCCATCATCAGAAGAAACGTCATTGTCAGGGGAAGCTCACTTCCTCTTTGCATGACGTAATTTTCTCTTCAACTGGTCAATCTCCAGCTGCATACCCCTATTGCTCCTTGCGTGGGAGATATGGCTTCCACCTCGAGTTTGACTCTCCCCAGCATGTATGGTGTGTACACTTCGTTCACGGTCACCTCTCCGCTCAAGGTTGAGGAAAGGATTACCAGACTCTGCTTGTTGTGGACCTGGTTCTGCCATAGTTGGTCATTGCGTTCACTATCGCTCAAGCTTTCCCCACAGACGGCGCCAATTGTAGAGTCACGATTTGTAGCCCAAGCCCAAAAGAGATGGGATGTGAGCCCAATGAGCCCAATACAATAAATTTGTAAAGTATGGGTGAAAGAGTTGGGCTATATGTGAATTGGACAATGGCTAGTAAAGATTTAAAAGATGAAAAAGCACAAAAACACTCTTAAAACTTGATTAAATTGGTGTCCGAGGAGATGAATTATGAACTGAACTGTTCCTGAAAGCTAAGATAGTCCTTAGTGCTACAGTAAATCTTTTTCTCTACTATTTTTCTATATCCTCCGATCCTCTTCTTATGGGAGGTCTTTTACATTATATAGTTTCCTCTTAGATCATCTTGATCATATACTTATTAATCACCTAAGCCTTCACTTGAGTATATATCCCATCAGTCATCTTCTTTGGCTCTCTGTGAATGGTGGTGGTTGAGATTGCATTGTTCAAGGGTCTTCTCCACATAAATGCGGCCAGAAAAGTTGCCGCAGTGCATTTAATGCAGTGGTAGCAGTTTTTCTTTTAGATATTTCTGTATTCTTGTCACCTTTGTACGTGCCTGAAGTTCATCCTTATCGTTGGAACTTCTTGGAAAGTCACCTAAATCGCCCAAGTACTTGCTTGACCGATATTCATCCTATCCGAGAAGGACAACCTCCTCGGACTATATCCCCCATCCTTTCCTTGCATGATCTTCCATTCTGGGGCCTTTCCTAATCATTTACTCCTCCTTAGACGTATCCACATCCTCAAATAGGGCCCAAGGCCCAGTATACAAATTTGGACTCTTACTCCCATAATAGGTAACATCAAATTATAAAACTATCAACTTGCATTTAATTAATTGTTAATCTTTAATGAATGTAATAAACTATTATTTAAAACATTACATATATTTAAACATAAACTTGTATTCTAAACATATGTGAAAAATTAAATATTTTTATACATTCTTTTGTTATATGCATGTTTTTATCCAATTTAGACATTCAGCTCAATTCCATTATAAAACAATTGCTGAGTATGCCATTAACTAACCAAAAAAAAAAAAAAAAAAAATTCTCAGATAAAAAAATCTATAAATATTTTTTATTAATTTTATAAAAAAAAATTCATCTGAGAAAAATATTCTTTTAACAGCAATTTTTTTAACGAAATTGGACAAAATGCCTAAATGAATAAATATGAAATTTATAGGACTTAATTGAATGAAAGTAAAGTTAGAAAACTAAAATAAATTTCAATCCAATTTAGATAATGTAATTTACATTTTAGTATTTTGTTTTAAAGCCCAGCTAATTTTAACCTTGGATTAAGATTCTAGTTTAAAGCCATGTATCGAGTTGCTAGGATACTCTAGATTTGCTTAATAAAAAAATTTACTATAACTTTTTTTTTCTATAATAAATAATTTTATTTTTTAACTTTTTTTTAATAAATGTAAGACCAAAATAATATTTTTGCCATACTTTTCTTTTGTAACCAATCATATCATATTATATTATGTACTAATGAAATTTGGCTTAAAAGTTGTGGTTTGCCAAATGGTTGTTCCAAATACTATAAAATAAAAGTCAGACTTACAAATTATGGACTAAACCAAATTGCAGCAATTTTTTTTAATAAAACCAATATGTTATTTTTTACTAGAATCTTTCTCTATGTGATTTTTTTATTCTAACTAGTTATTTGTACATGAGTTAGTGGCTGACGTGAATGAAAGAAACTATTTGAAATTGAAATTCTTCATTTTTTTTCCAACTCTCACATAGAGGCATTGAAATTCAAATAGAAGAAGTAATTTTCTAATATATATATATATATATATATATATATATAAATAACCATGTGTTTTTTTTTTTAAGAAAAAAAGAGGTAAAGTAACTTGAAAAAATGTTTAAAAGTGAGAAAGAGATGGTATCCTAATTTTGAGACAAAATGGGGAAGAGAAAGGAAAAAAACCTAAAACTTAAGAACAATAAATTATTCTTTTAACCAATTTGTATTTTTTTTAATTTAAAATTATTTAACTAAAAGGTAGGGGTATTTTAGAAAGTTTAAGAATTTGTATGAGAATATTTTAGTACGCAAAATGATGAAACCCAAATAGGAAATCTTGTTATTAGTAATATAAATTATCAACTCTTTCTCTGTTATTTTCTAGATTATTTTTGTTATCACTTTTTCCTCTACTATTTTGCCACGCGGGGTGAATTCCTTGAATTTTGCTCCACTCTCCCTACTAAGTCTACATATCTCCCATGATGGTAGTGGCATCTAACAAGTAGACTCACTCCAAACTCTCTATAAAAAGAACCAAGCCTCACACAACCAAGGTACATTCTACTATTCACTCACCCATTACTCTTGTGTTTAAAAGAGAAAACTGATTTAACCGTTGGAGAGTCCTTGGCCGGTTCACCCCAATCATCTTTGATAGTCATTTTCTTCCTTTTCAAGTCATCCAATCATCGTAAAAACCCAGAGTATTCAGCCTACTGATTTTCGTGTAGCATCAATATTTATTTTTGCTTGGTATGTGTATATAATGGTATTAATAGATAATGATGATGAGATGATTCTTAGCCATCCATTCTGTGATTTTCTTTATAAATGTTAAAATCTTGTCACAGGTGATATATGCAGATATTCCAAAATGACCTATCCTTCTGTATAATTAGGGCTATCCACGGGTCGGATTGGATCAGGTTTTGGGTTAACCCGTACTCGACCCGATTGGATCGAGTGAACAAAAAAGGGACTCAAGACCGACCATATTTCAGGTTGGACCTAGTGGCTCGGGTCGTTAGTTGATTGGGTCAGAACCATCAAGTAATTCGAGTTTGAAGTATAGCAAGAATAGAAATTCAAAACCCAGACTCAAAGAACAAAAAAATAAAAACCTAGATCCATGAGAAATCAACCAAAGAATGGAGAACCAAAGAATGGAGAAATCAAAACCAGCCCAGACCTATGAGAAATCAACCAAAGAATAGAGAAACCAAAACTAACCCATACCCATGAGGAATCAACCCAAAGAACACAGAGAAATCAAAACCTAAAACATAAACCACAATCCAAACCTACAGAAATCAAATAGCACAAATAAGTCCACAAACCGAGATTTATGAGACGAAAAGAGAGAACACTAAACCGGCACCACCACCACTCCATCTCCCACCGTCACCACATCCATCACAAGGTCAGTAAGAAATTAAAAAAAAAAAAAAAAGTACTAACCCACCATCAGATGCACAAGATCAAAGCTTCAAACGACAAATCAGAGGAAGCTTTAAGGGAGGGGTTTGGGCAAGAGAGAGACTACTTGAATTGAACAACGGCAGGTCATTGATGACGGCGACTTAACAATGGTGGTGGTAAGAAGTGGCTAGGGTTAGGGATTTGAGAGAGAGAAAGAGGGGTGAACATGAAACTAAAAGCGGTGCCTGTAGGAGTGGAGTGTTGAGGCTTGAGAGAGAGTCTTATGATTTGAGACTCTAATGAGAGTGGAGTGAAAGACTGAAACGTCTGAAACTCTGTTTTGATTTGATTTTGCATTTGTGTTTAAGTTTCAATTATTTAGAACTCAAACTATAGAGTAGAGAGCAGAGGCTATACGGGTTGTCTTATCATTTCAAAGACCCAAAAAAATAATATATTTTTTCTAAAATCTGAAACTATCAGTTGGGTCAGGTAATACGGGTTTTTAATACCTTAACTTGTTACCCGAATCGATAATTCGGTTTTCGTTAGAGGCAGACCTGAATCTGACCGACCATGGGTTTCAGGTCCACCCGTTGGGCTTCGGGTTGGTTGGACCGGGTTGGTTTGGGCAGGTTATTGAACCGCTGGACAGCCCTAAGTATAATAGACATAAATTCTACTCTACTCAATGAAAAAATTATCTTATGAGATGGTCTCATAACCCTCTCTCTTACAACATGTGTTTGGTCCCACATGAAATACTCTCTCCTATTGTACTAAGCCTTAACCAGGGTATCCTTAATCCTTTTTGAACTAACATAATGTGTGTTTCACTGTATACTGTAATTAGCAAAATGCTTTATTAAGAGAATCTCACTTGAATGCAGCAACAAAAGCAAGAAGGATCAAGGATCCCCTCAACCAGTACAAATTGGCGCAGATCACTCTTTGGACAAGGTCCACAAGGAGGATGAGAATTGATCTGATACAATCCACTGAACCCATTATGAAAATATATTGTACTTAGCAAGAGACAATTTCAAACAATGAAAGATTAATAAAAACTGATTACTGGAAGAGCTTTCAGAGCAATAGATGGAACCAGTTGCTGGAACCAACAAAGTGAAGATTACAGTTTTCGGTCTCATTGCTGAGGCACAAGTATATTCATACATTGTTCGGCTAATCTTTCCCTCCATCTCTGTTTGAGAAAAATAAACTGAAAAGCCAGAGCAATCAAGCAATGGAGCAACTTAAATCACAGAATTCAGTATATCTGCCTTTGAAAATTTCTCAAGAATCCCAGTCGGTGAAAATGAGTATAGGAACCCATCCAATGAGCAATACAAGATTATAGAAGAGAGTGTAAAAATGAAAATGCTGATTTGGAAGAATAGCAATACAAGAAAAGATATTATCAGAAATATGAGCAACTAAGACCAATACAGATGCAGACTGGAACCATTATGATTTATGCCAAAGAGAAAATGATATATTGACGCTTTATTAAGTTATATTGACGTTTTGGTCGGGTGACATGCAGCTGCATGCATAGGCCCACGTACCTCCCACTAGCATGTCCTGGTTGATGTTTTTGTAACAACTATACAAATAGCTTTTGAATAAAATTCTATCTTTACGTTCAAAAAAAAAGAAAAAAAAAAGTTAAATTGAGCACATTTATCCCAAATTAAAGTGAATTCAACACCAGTCCATATATAACTATTAAATAATACAACTGCTTCTACTTTTTATTGTTAACTATTAAATTAAAGTGAATTCAACACCAGTCCATATCCTCAAATGCTTGTCAAATTTTGTTGTGACCACATGCTTCCTAGTCTTGATCATTTCAAGGATCCAAAAACTTCCGACTTCCAAATCAGTATGAGATGACAATTGACAAATTTATAGTGCTATGTAACATGAACCAACTACAAATATTTGGCTACATATAGTTACCATTAGAATGTCAGAGAAGAATGAAGGAAACACTGGATGTGTGTAGATTACATATATACTAGCTTCACATTGATCATGCACTGGCACTGAAGTAAAATAGCAATCAGCTAAATTTTTCCTGCAACCTAGTCAGTAGCCAAATCAATATATCACAGATCTAACCTGTGGCCGCTCTAGGAATTTTTCGTAGTGTGGTCACTAAAAGACTTAAATTATATAAGATCTAATGAAAAAAGAACTTAAATATATTGACATCACAAAAAAAAAAAAAAAAAAAAAAAAAATCGCAAAAGGAGAACACACACAAATACATGAAGTGTTACCATTTCCTTTTATTAAAATGAAAATTCAACTCAACTTTAATTTTTTTTGTTGCAATATTTTTGTTGTACGTGTTCATAGCATTATGCTATTAAAAAGAAATTTTCTTATTACTTTAATTTTTATTATGTCCTTAGCATTACCATATTAAAAATTTAACTATTCTTAAATTTTTTGTTGTTGCATTTTTGTTGTGTCAACAACATTATTTTTGTTGTAACTGTTTTTCTATTTATCAGTCTTTGTAATTTTCCAATTTCCTTTACTCTTTTATTTATCAACTAGCCATAATATTTTCAGAGTGCCAGCCATATTGACTTTGTCATTTAAAACAATCAATTTTTTTTCTTTAAAATTTAACATCAGCATACTATAAATTTTTGTTGTTGGGCTTGATTCTTTTTTATTTTTATTTTTTTCCAAATTTTAGATAAATATAATTTGTTGTTGGATCTTTTCTTTTTGTTTTAAAATGTCAATAATATTGTTAAGGGATGCTAAGTTTCAATTTTGTTGGACTTAATCCGTAAATCAATCACCTAAAAAATTTAGGGTATTCATTTTTTCATTTATGATGAAATTTTTTTTTTTTAAAAATATATAAATTAATTTATTTTTCATGGTCAGGGTGTTCATTTGAAAACCCTCACCATAACATTGAACCGTCCCTGGGTCCAACAGTCCACATCAGTTGTCCACGGTCATATATGCAAAGATTCCTCAATTCTTAATAGTAATAAATATAGATGAACTCAATGTTTGATTTATTTATAGCTTTGTGTATAACATCATATAAAATCATGCATATAAGGAATTAATGTATAAAATTATTTAATTTTCTCATATGTGTAAGTATATGTTTCTGTTTAAATAAATGTTATGTTTGAAAAAAGTTTATTACATTCATTAAAGATTAACAAATAATTAACATGCAAGTTGATCGATTTGTAATTTGATGTTATACGTAAAAAGGTTTTAAATTCTTTGGGTACAAGTTTGTCCAACTGGAGAAGGCAGTGGCCCAAGTATGAACTCAAGCCTAAGGAATTGTGGCCCAAACAGAAGATAGAGAATGGTGACCCAAGATGTGCAAGAGAAAATAAAAATGAAGTGCACTGGTTTATGATATTGATGTCATTAAGAACGGTGAATGATACCATGATTTCAGAGCCATAGGCATCATCATTGTCACTGACTTGTTTGCCTTTGGTTGAGGTAGGTGAAGTGACCCACTATGTGTTATCCAAAGTCTTGCTTTAAGTTTTAAGTTGACCTTGGAGAACTTCTGCAATCTTCTATTTCTTTACACGCGTTATCTTATCTCAGGTCTTGTATTACTAGCAACTATGACTAAAGAAAAAAAAGGTGCTTTAGTAGATTTCATCATGTGCATTTAGAGGAATGAAGTTTTAGTTACTTTTCTTGCAACCTGCTGCAATCATAGAATGCCACATCTAGTAAGATAGCAATTGTTGAGATATTCTTAAGAGTGCACTACATATCATTCGGTGTGGAATGTTATCAACAAGTAACAATTCAAAAGTAGTGCTAAACTTAGTGATTATAATAATAAAGGTAGTGACGACCGAGGACAAAGCAGATGATATGATAGACTCCACTACCACCTAGCTCTTTTTAAATAGCCTAAGCATAACTTGAGTTTGGACCCCTCTTTCTGTGTGTGTAAACAAAATGGCCATAGCCTTACACTTGAGCACTTTGATACTTCCCTTCCTATTAGTGCTAATGTCAGTTATGGTTAGCTATACAATGGCAGATGCAGCCAAAGACAGAGAGGAGTGTGCACAACAACTAGTAGGACTGGCTACATGTCTACCTTACGTTGGCGGTCAAGCAAAAGCACCTACACCAGACTGTTGTAGTGGTCTTAAACAAGTCCTAAAGGACAACAAGAAGTGCTTGTGTGTCATCATCAGAGATCGCAATGATCCTGAATTAGGACTACAGATTAATGTTACAATTGCTTTGGGCTTGCCTTCTGTTTGCAATGCCCCTGCTAATGTCTCCCAGTGTCCTGGTATGCATTCAGCTATAAGAGTTGTTTTGTTCCAGCTAATTGTTCTTTTATGAAATTCGATGTAAGGAGTGAATGGTGAATGGTGAATGCTGTAGACTGGTTTTGGTTTTACACTTCTTTAAAAAGAAGGATAAATGTCACTGGAAGTGGCTAATATTTGACACACTTATTTGATTTGTTTGCATGGTCATGGATGCAGTTCTTCTACACTTGGATCCTAATTCACCAGAAGCTCAAGTTTTCTACCAATTGGGAAGTTCTAATCAAAGTGATGGTAGTCCTGCTCCTAGTCCTAGTGGTAATATAACCAACATACATGAATCTTTTTTTCATTTCAATTTCTTTTGATATTGTAGAAAACTACTTAAATTTGTGGGTAATTTCTTTGGCTACAGGTGGAGGGAGTTCCACGAGTGCCAAAAGTGAGGGGACTAGTGGTCAGGACAAGAATGAAGGTTGTTATGGTCCAAAGAGATGGTTTGGAATGGAGATTGTTATTGGTGGGGCCTTAACATGGTGTTTCATTACTTCACACTTGTTCATATAGGCACTTGGACTGTCACTCTTCAGAAACTTTGGCCTTCAACTACTGTTTTGTAGTTGTTATCCTCATGTTATGTTCATTTTATTTTTTAATACTCCCTACCTCTATTTATTCCAGAATAATAATAAAAACCTTCTATCTCTTCCTTTGTCTTTGCTTTTCCACAAGGGGTTGTCTTTTGAAATATGCTTTCCTTATAAATTTTCTATATATAAAAAAAAGGAGTCGAAGGATAAAGTATATGCATCGATTAAAAGAAATTTGAAACAGAACTGAACAAATATTACTCAAAGAGGTGACATCAACACAAAAATGATTAGAAAATCAGCATGCTGTAACAATTCAGAGCTAGGAACCACACTTGTAACATAGCAGCAAGGTAACTATAGATCATATGACATAATGATACAAGCAATAATCAACTGGTAAAATACCATTTAATCTTTTTTCATTCTTGTAATAGCAGGAAAAAGATTGTTTTTTTGATAAGTGATTCAAGAAAATAGAAAAAAACAAAGAGAGAAAGAAATGTGGAATTTACTACAGAGATAGAGAAGCTTGATCGTGTGAAAAGCCAACCATATAATAATAAATTTTATATGTTTTTGATGGCACAAGCAAAGCACAACACGTTGAGAGATACCTCCTTAAAGAATCCAAGAAATGGTATCTATAATAATAACCTCAACATTTGATGCTTACCTACCAAGAGAGAATTAAAAAAACCCATTTGTCAAAGAAAACAAGACCAAACAAAAATGTATAAATAAACAAATCTCTCTGAGTTTATTACAACACAGTGGGTTAACTCGTTGAGAGAACTCGAAAGTTTGTCTTGTAGTAATTTTTAAATTGTGATGGTAATTGATGATACCGAAAAAATCACCAGTGAGCTACACGATACTCGCACACTTCAAAATAACACCTGCACAACAAAAAGGAGAAGACCTAACAGAGAGCACCGGTGTGGTGCCGGCCAAATATCCTCCGAAGGTCAAGTTAGAATTTCTCACAACTCTAGAGTGCTAGAGAGGGGTTAATTATGCGTACCTTGGTTTGTGAGGGTATTGGGACTTTTATAGTAGTAGAGGATTGGTCTTTCTTCCTTGGGCTAGAAGTCTTTTCCTTATAGGAATCCTTGTGAGCGTATATTACAGAATCCTTTCCTTGTAGGAGACTAACACCAAGCGTGGGATGTAAGACATTTCCTTATATATTCAGGCGTGGAGGCCAAGTCAAGTTTACATTAGAGCTGTCAGCTTTATCCTACTCCCTTCAGCCTTATCATCGTCAGCTTATTGGTGGTGTCAGCCTTCAGGTGTGTTTTGCAGACTCCCTTTTGTATACTAATCAAATCTCTATTTGCCAATTCACTAATGGAAGCCAACGGCTGTAACTATAACCGTCGGCTTATACCTGTTGGTTTTACCTATACTGTCAGCTTGTACCTAATGCAAGTAAGCACTATTTTCTCCCTTATCAGTAATGTTCTTACCATTTTCTACCACTCATCATTTCTTTAACGTCGAGTCAAGTCTTTATTAATGTCCACTCATTTCCTTCTTCCTGCCCTTTCACATCGACGATCTTAACTATCGTGCAATAGTCCACAGCAAAGCGAACCATTCCCAAAATATATTTGTAAACACCCATCCAAACATGCCCTTTAATCTATTTCCCACTTCACCAGTCAATGAAGTCAACCCACTCTCAACAAATCTAATCCAATGTTTAATCAACTACTTTTCCCCTAACCAAAAGACGAGCTGAACCTTCACCGGCCATTAAATTGAATTTAGGCAAAACCTTGAGCACAATAACCAAAAGAACCATAGTGAAATCCATTTCAAAATAAAAAATAAATCATTATAATTCCAGGGTTGAGATAAAAACAGCGCAGATGAAACAAATTAGTGAGCAGAAAAAAAAACCTAGACTTTTCACACATTCGAATATACATAAATACATTTTCACATTTAGAGAGAGAGAGAGAGAGAAGGAAGACTTGCCAGAGCTCGTGAAGAACAGAGTCGACGTTGGATTCGTCGATGCTCTAGAAAAGGAAGCGAATCTGGTTCGCCGTCGTTGACAAAAACTTCAGCATACTTACCAAATGATTTTCAATTTCTAGGGTTTAGGGTTTGCGCACAGAGAGAGAGAGAGAGAGAGAGAGAGAGAGAGAGAGAGAGAGAGAGAGAGAGATTTGGTGTAGGGGATTGGGAGATTTGGGGAGGAGATGGAGATCAGAGAGCATGGTGGGTTTTTATAGCGTTATGAGAGAGAGTGGTGTGGTGTGTTGAGAAGAGAGTAAAGTTTGTGTTGTTTGTGTGTGAACTGGGAAAGGAAATAAGCGACAGAGTTAGCATAGCGAGAGTTAGCAGAGCTAGAGGGAAGATGGGTTGACAAAATTTTAGGTGAACAAAGGGTGAAAGTGGTTGACAAAAGATGGGTTTGTCATTGGGAGGTTTTTTGGAGTTTGGATCGAAAGGAAGAAAGAGGTGTGAGCTTTTGGTTCAACAATGGCAGTGCAGCAAAGAGGATTTCATGGAGAGATTGAGAGTGAGGCGTTTAGGTGAACAAAGGGTCTGATGGAGGGTGAGGGCTGTGCGATGGGAGCTAGAGGGTTAGGGTTTCAGAATGAAAGAGCTGATCAGATTTTTAGTGTTTATACAAAGCATAAAGCCGCGTTTTTAACCTGCGGCTATAGGCAAAATTTGAAGCCACGTTAAAAAAACGCAGCCCAATCCCAAGCTTCAAACTAAATTTAAAGCTGCGTCTAAAAAACGCGGCTTTAGGCAAGCTAGAGCCGCGTTTTTTACACGTAGCCATAGTTAAGATTAAAAAAAAAAAAATGAAATACTCGGGTCCTATAGCCGCGTGTTTTAAATGCGGCGTTAGACGCGTTCTATGGCCGCATGTTTAAAACACGGCATTTGTTGTTTCTTTAAGCTGCGTTTTTTAAAAACAAGGCTTTAGCCTGTCTTTAGCCGCGTTTTTGGAAACGCGGCCTAAAAAAAGCGGCCTAAGACCTGCGTGTTTTGTAGTGAATAATTGTATTAATTCCTGAAAAGAGTATTTATTAAATTTATATTTGAACTCAAGTTGGACATTATTTGTTGTAATAGGGGTTCTTATCCATGTATAGTGTTTTGTGTATTAAAAAAGAAAAAGACAAATGGAAATATTAATTTTTAAGCATTAGTATGCCAAAAGTGGGAAAATCTCTGAAGCAATTTAGTCACCCCCTAATTCATAGAGGAGAAGTTTCCTAGAGATATATGATATAAGTGTTTGAAACTTATCTAGTCACCATCTTAATCATCAATCAACATTGATATGCATTACTTCCAAAAGAAGAATGCTGCATGTTTATAATGTCACAGTTTGAAGAACAATTTTACCCCGAAAAAAGCCTTTTGAAAGATATTCTAGAATATTTGAAAATCCAACCAAATTTAAGCGATCTTTTGTAAAATGTTCAAAAACTTCATTAGGTTTTGATGAATTCTAGTTCAGAGTTTTGCTAGATGATAAATCGACGAAAAATGGATATTTGCAGTTGAAGTGGCAAAATCTAAAATTCCCTCACACAAATTATTAAACTCTCTAAAATACACATATCTAATTTTAGTTAAATAATTTTAAATTAAAAAATACAAACTGGTTAAATGAATAATTTATTGTTCCTAATTAGGCTATAACAACTTGTCACTTAATTAAATTTGTTGTAGAACTTTTCTTATTCAAGTTGTTATTGGTAAGTGGGTAATATCTCAAATGTGAACATTTACCACCTACATGGCCTTAGACCACGCTTTCTACACATCTTTATCATAAACAGCTTGGGTGTGACGGAGCTAATATATATGTATAAAAACTTTAGTTAATGCTCAATGGATGAAAGCTAATACAGAATGAACGAATTTACCATATAACACTATAATCTATTATATAAATAACAAATTTAATTGTTGTCCAAGTAGCTTAAATTTTATATGAACATTGATCATGGTGTAAAAGCAAAGTTTTACAGCACCTAATGAATAAGCACCTATAAAATTACCATGGATAAGTAAAAGAGTTTTATGGTAACTTTATCTAGCACATAAAGTCTAAGTATAAAGGTTTTATACTAGATTATTAAACTTCTTTTATTATCGTGGATTCCTTTGTTGTGATTGTAGGTCAGTGATTTTTCTCTTGGAAATGTTTTCCTTGTACTTTTCATTTCTTCACCATATCATGTGTTCATATATTGTTTGATTTATTTACAATTTTTTATATAACATAGTATAAAATCATGCATAAAAAGGAATGAATATATAAAGTTATTTAATTTTCATGTATGTTTAAGATCATGTTTATGTTTAGATAAATATTATGTTTATAAAACCTTTTTTTTTTTTTGAGAAACCATGTTTATAAAATTTTATTACATTCTTTGAAGATTAGAAAATAATTAAATGCAAGTTGATAGTTTTGTAATTTGATGTACTTGTAAAAGGTTTTTAAATTCTTTCAAGTACAAGTTGAATATTATTATTATTATTTTTTTTTTTTGAGGAAGAGTTGAATATTATTTGTTGTAATAATTGTATTAAAAAGAGTGTTCAATGATTTTATTTTTACTTGAATTTTTTTAATTTTAAAAAAAATGGATGGATTTAATAAATGTTAGGAATAAGAGGTTCCAATACATGCATAGTGCATTGGGTTAAAAATAAATAAATAAAATACAAGTGAAAATTGTTTAAGTAATAGGATGGCAAAAGTGGGGAATAGGGATGGCAATTTTGCCCTGCTCAGCTTTGACCTGCCCCTCCCCGCTTCGCCCTGTGTGGGTTTACACTTTTTAGACTCATCCCCACCTCGCCCCACCCTGCATTAATAAGGGTTAAATTGCAATTTTTTCATACCTTAAAACCCTACTATGTAAACAAAAATATCATCAGCTTATTTTATTCTACCTAACATGGCTCTCTACCTCTTTTTTCTCTCTAACAAAGTTGGACATAAGGTACCAATTTTAATGTTTTCTTTTGTCTTTATCAGAAACAAATTTATATACTATTGAATTAATAATTTCATTCATAATTCATACGTCTTTCTCAACTTACTTTTCACCATTAACATAATTTTTTTTTAATGCGGTACAGGTCTAGGCCTGAGTTTGAGACTCTAAATATTTGTGTCTGTGTCATTGTGTGTTTGTGGGCATTTGGCTATTATAACTTATAAGGTACAGGTCTGAGACTTTGTCCCATTCTCTATGAAATAGTCACAAAATGGGAGGACCTGAGTGTGCTAGTTTTTAAACATACGTAGGAAAAAAAGACAACCAATACTTCTTATAGTTTTTCTTTGTTTGGACACAATCTGTTAATTTATTTTATTTTTTGGAGGGCTGCTGTCTGCTAGTATCCTCACTTTTTGTAAGTTTTTGGGCTTTAGTCCCTTTTTTCAATATAATTCTATCTTCGAAGTCAAAAAAAATAATGCACACTACTTAGTAATTTATAACATTTTTTGGGTTCAAGTATATTTTTATTATTGAAACATGTCATTTTATTTGAAAAAATGGTAATAGTTGTAGGGAAAATTAACAAGAAATAAAGTTTTACAGGATGGGGCGGGGCTTTGTGGGGCCTTAAGGGGCGGGGATGGGGCAAGAAATTTTCCCCGTCATGCGGGGCGGGGCGAGGTGGGGATGGGGCAAGAAAAATCCATGCAGGATAAGGACGAAGACCCCATCCTTTGGCCCTGGCCCGCCCCATTGCCATCCCTACTGGAGAAGTCTCTAAAGCAATTAAGTCAACCCCTAAGTTGTGGAAAAGAAATCTTTAGGATATATATAATAGAAGTCTCCAATCCCTTGATTTGTATTTATTTCCAAAAAAGCGAGGCCACATGCATTATTATAGGTAACATCAAATTATAAAACTATCAACTTGCATTTAATTAATTGTTAATCTTTAATGAATGTAATTAGTATTTTTTTTAAGCACTAAATGTATTTAAAAATAAACTTGTACTTTAAACATATGTGAAAAATTATTTATTTTTATACATTCGTTTGTTATATGCATGTTTTTATTCAATTTAGACATTTTGCCCAATTCCATTATAAAATAGTTGTTAAGTATGCAATTAACTAATAAAATATCTTTTTTCTTTTTTTTAATTCTTAGATAAAAGAATCTATAAATTTTTTTATTAATTTTATAAAAATGTTCATTTGAGAAAAATATTTTTTTAACGCCAAATTTTTAATGAAATTGGACAAAATGTCTAAATGAATAAATATGAAATTTAGAGAACTCAATTTAATGAAAGGAAAGTTAGAAGACTAAAATAAATTTCAATCAAACTTAAATAATATAATTTACATTCTAGTCTTTTATTCTTCTTCTTTTATATATATATATATATATATATATATATATATATATATAAAGCTCAGCTAATTTTGACCTTGGATTAAGATTCTAGTTTAAAGCCATGTATCAAGATTCGAGTTGCTAGGATACTCTAGATTTGCTTAATAAAAATATTTAAGCTGTCTTCTTGTTTTAGTTTTTTTTATTTTTTTTATTTTTTATAATGAATAATTGTATTTTTAACTTTTTAAAAAAAAACATAAATGTAAGACCAAGATAATATTTTCGTCATACTTTTTTTTTGTAACCTATCATATCATATTATATACTAATAAATTTTGGGCTTAAAAGTTGTGGTTCGCCAAACAGTTGTTCCAAATACTATATAATAGAAGCCAGACTTACAAATTATGGACTAAACCAAATTGCAACAATTTTTTAAATAAAATCAATATGTTATTTTTTACTAGAATCCTTCTCTATGTGATTTTTTTTTCTAATTCGTTATTTGTACATAAGTTAGTGGATGATGTGAATGAAAGAAACTATTTGAAATTGAAACTAATCTTTTTTTCCCAACTCTCACGTAGAGGCATTAAAATTCAAATAGGAGAGGTAATTTTTCTAAAATAAATATTAACAACCGTGTGTGTGTGTGTGTGTGTGTGTGTTTTTTTTTTTTTTTTTTTTAATTTTTTTTATTTTAAGGTAAGGTAACTTGAAATGATGTTTAAAAGTGAGATGGAGATGGTGTCCTAATTTTGAGACAAAATGGAGAAAAGAAAGGGAAAAAAATCTAAAACTTAAGAATAATAAATTACTCTTTTAACTAGTTTGTGTTTTTTAATTTAAAATGATTTAACTAAAAGATAGGAGTATCTTATATAGTTTAAGAATTTGTATCAAAATGTTTTAGTACGCAAAATGATAAAACCTAATCAGGAAGTCCTATTATTAATAGTATAAATTATCAACTCTTTCTTTGCTATTTTCTCGATTCATTTCATTATCACTTTTTCCTCCACTATTTTATCACATCCGTAGATAAACCATAAAGTAACAATGAGTGCTTTCTCAAAACATAGAGAGTTTTGTTCATAGTAACTTATTTTTATTTATTTATTTATTTTTGTTGATAAAGCAACCATTTTTGTCACAATAACTTCTTCTTCTTCTTCTTTTTATTTTTTTGATAAACAACTTCTTCTTATTCATGTTTGTTTGTTCCGGTTACCATATTAGTACGTTGGGATGTGACAATGTTTTTAATACACAGTTTCTTTTTCTACTTTTTCTTCTTCTTTCTTAATAAAACAAACACAACCTTTAATTTTTTAATCGACTTTTTTTCTTCACCATTATTAATAATTATCCTTCTTTTATATAATTCTTAAATTGATTAAAAATATAATTACATTTTATATCTAAATTATAATGAAACATTTATAAATTCTCTATTAGTACATTGGAATGTCCTTGTCCCTAGCAGTTATCTAACGATCAACTAAACTCTCATTGCCAACGGGGGCTTGGCTGATTTTGTTAGACTCGGACACTTCATGCAACACACCTAGGTTCGAGTCCCGCTGCCCGCAGGTTTTTGTTGGTGGATAAACTTAGTGGTGAGGTGTACTCACAAATGTGAGGTGACTACCGCACAGTGGTACAGAAGGGCCCCTGAGATTGGGATACCCTGACCGAGGCCACTGGCTCCCTGCCCGAGTGTGTAATATGACCATAAAGACCCCATTTTTTTCCATTCTCAAAAACAAAAAAACTAAACTCTCATTAATTAGTTATTGCTAAATAAATAAGTTAAAAAGAAATCGCAATCACAATGTTTTTTTTTTTTAAAAAAAAAAGGAAGAATCATAAAATGTCCTATATAACTAAATGGGTAAACTCCAATAACATATTCCGAACTATGAGCTAAAGCTAATCAGGTTCAAGATTTTCAAAATTGATAAATTTGATCCCTAAAGCCTATCTCTAAGACAGGTTAGAAAATTGACTACCGGACCTAACTATGTTTACGAATTAAGTTGATTTTAAGAATCAAATTGGTCGGTTTTGAAAAGTCATGAACTTGATCGGCATTTATTGGAATTTACCTTAAATAAATTGATTAATTAATAATAATAATAAAAATCATTAAAATGGACTAGCCAAATCCAAGTCCAAACAAGTCGAGTAGTCCAAAACTTAAGCCCATTCTCTCTGCACATTATTTCCGGGTCGGGTTTGCAGTGAATTCGAAGTCACCATCTCTTTCTGGGTTTCACATTTCCTGTAAAACGAGAGAGCGAGAGAGTGAAACTGAGTCTGTGTACAGAGAGAGAATTTGATTTTTCAAGTGGATTTGATTTTCTCAAATGTCAGGTAAAAAAAAAAAAAAAAAAACATTTCTAATTTTACTCTCTCTTTTTTTTTTTTTTTTTTAAGTTGAATTGATTCACACAATTAAACAAAACTACCGATACAACAGCTCATTTTTAATTCAAAATTTGACGTAATAATGAACGATTATGAAGGGCAAAACGGGAAGAGAGGGAGGGCGTGCGTGGTGGTATTGGGAGACCTCGGTCGAAGCCCTCGGATGCAGTATCACGCTCTTTCACTTGCCCGTCAGGTTCATCTTTCTTTTTCTTTTCATTTTTTCCTTTTTTTATTTATTTATCTTAGTCTAGTCTAATTTAAGCGTATATGTTTGTGAGCCTGGCTCACGGAGATTTAAACCCGAGCCCTTTCCCCCACTCCACAAGAACCTGTACTTGTGAACCGAACATCACGCCAAGGGTATGCAGTAGTATTTGGATTTACTTATTGACAATGAATTGAAGGTGGTAAAAAATGTAATTAATTGAAGTCCTAGAATAGATGAGCAATTAATTTGACTTGTGTACTAATATGCTTGTTGTATGGATCTTAATACTAGTGCTGTTTGTTCATTGGGTAAATCTGGATGATTTCAACTATGTACCAATTTTCTGATGCAAGAGAAAATGGGTCAGGCACACTGACCTATTAAACACATGGATTTGAACAATGCAAACTAGGAGGTGCAAGTTGAGCTACAGCCTTGATGCCCTTGGCTTGAAACTTGAAAGGCAGCTTTTAGTCCTAAAAGAATTGTGAATGTGCTAAGCTAGTTCATTCATAGCCTTGACATTCTAATTCTTGTTTATGTGGCAAAATTTGACAAACTCATGGAGCGCTCCTCTGTTATAACGGAAAGGTTAGAGAAGGACTAACTTGGTATGTTATAAGCGAAATTTTCAAATTACAGGGACTAAAATAGAACCCAAATCAAATTTCAGGGACCATCATATATTTCACATTTTTTTGGGTACTAGTTTAGTATTGTTAATCAAAGTTAGAGTTCGGCGCTTGTATTATAACTTCAAATTTTGGTAAAGTAATTTTTTTTTGATGGAATGACATTAAGTATAACATGAGAGATATTATAAGGTTTGTAGTTTGTTGGAGGTGAGATAAGAAAGGAAATGGCATTGTAACAGTACTACTAGAGTTGATGATTGATTATTATTTGCTGCCTCTGCACTCATCTTATTTTTGAGATTATGGGTTCCTTGAACATAATCTGTAGACATTGGCGCAATAACATTAGCATGCAGCGATCACCATCTTGTTTTTTTGATTGCTTTTCATTTTCTAACTGCATCTATTAATCCCATTTAACATTGTTGGTTGTTGCACAAAGGGATGACTGGTGAATGAGTATTTTCCAGGGTTATTGAAACTGTTAAAGGAGTGAAGCTTATTTTGGTTAGCTTGGAAATATATGTGGAGTAATGTATATCTACTAGATCAAATTTTCCTCTTACAGCTCCATATTTCTTCATGTTATGATTTTTCTATCATTTTCATTCAGATCTCTCATGTTTCTTGGTTTCTCAACTCATCTGCAAACTTTTCTTTTGATTTTGCAGGCATCTCTAGAAGTGGACATCATTGCATATGGAGGTAAACCTTTCTATTCTTTGGGAAAAAAAAAAATGTAAAGAACCTTTTTTTTTTTTTTTATCCAATTGTTGCAGGCATCTCTCATTTAAAAAAAAAAAAAAAAATTTTGAATAAACTGATAGACTTTTGGTGAGTTTTACTCTTTAGTTATCTATGAACTCTCCTATCTGTTTCCTCTCACGGGTTTAGGGGTCTTTCAGTCAAGCTATTACTAAGTGTGCTGCTTTAACCAAAAATTTGAATGTTTGAATAGGTTCTGAGCCCCACATTGCAGTTCTAAGTCACCCATCCATACATATTCACACAATGGTATTGTGGTGGAGATTTTTCAATATTTTATTAGACTGGGGATTTGTGTCTATCATTCTCTTTTGATTATTTATTGCATATTGTTTTGATTTGCAGACACAATGGCCAAAAATCTTTCAAGGATTACCCAGGATATTTCGCCCCATAATGCTTCTGCTCAAGCCAATAATTCAGTTTTTCATGCTTCTCTGGTTTCTTTGTCTAAAGATACCTTCTCCTGATGTTTTTATCGTGCAGGTGAACCCTCGTATTTCATTTTGGGAGTATACGGTGTTTCTTAGTTAACAACTTTGTGGCATATGCAGTCTTAGTAGTCTTTGATTGTTCTAGGCAAAAAAAGTTTGGTTGTTGATTGTTATTATATTTACTTCCCTCTTGAAATTCTCATCTTTTGTGTTGATGCTTGCTTAATATATGAAAGAATCCTATATTGATAAAAGCATTTTTTAGCAAAAATTTAGCATTAACTTTTCTTATGACAGAGGAGGTCAAGTGATAGTTAAATACAAATGTCTCATTTGTAATTCTTTCTTGTTGTTGCAGTTGCAATTGCTTATTATTTTATGGGTTAATTGTAGCAATCTGCATTGAACTGTAAGGAAATTTACAAATGTTTGTCATAAATTTAAAAATGCTGCAATCAACACCCTAATTCGAGACTAATTTGCAATGTCCATGCCACCATCCAAATTAATCTCGAATCAGGATAATGATTGTGTAACTTTTGTAGTTTAGGGTGCACATTTCAAATGCTCTCAAAGGTTATGGTAGATAACTATCTGCTAGTTTGTTAAGTGAGATATTGATTTGGATTGTGGGTGGGAATTAGTAATAGTTTATTAATTAATCTTGAATTAGGGTGTTAATTGCAGAATACTGTAATTAGGGGGCATATTGAAATATCTCCCATAGATTAGGGTAACTGTAACTAACCCTTATTTTTTCTGATTAACATTTGGGAACTACATTGCACTAAATATTGTCATTTTTGAATTCATTATACAACTTTTTCCGGGGGGAAAAAAAAAAAGAAAAAAGACATGTAGAGGTATGGTGGCTTATGTTCCAGGTATGTACATCCTCATTTCCAAATGAAGCAAAATGCTATTCTTCCATGAAAAAAAAAAAAAAAAACTATTGTCATAATGGCTGGATGAGTGATTGTGATAACTAAATGGCCAATGAGCTATAGCTCGACTGGCACTTCCTTCTTCCATAATAATTGGCTGGAGGGTGAGGTTGTGGGTTCAAGATCCACTCGGGTATGCGTGTAATTTATCGCTAAAAAACAAAGGATTGTGATAAGTAAATGATATTTTTCCAGAAGTAATTTTTTATTTTTTTATCAACCATAGCATATAATGAGATGTTATTATACCTGGTTGTATCAATTGCTACAATACATCTTCCTTCTAGTGATTACTAAAAGTGCTACGTGCAAGTACATGGTTGCAGTGAAGGCATCTTTGTGCAAACTCTGAAATTTTTTTCCTGGATGGTTTTACCCATCTTGGGAGGTTTATAGTTGACTCTTTACACTTTCAGGTGACTCTGAAGGTTGTGGGTTTATGTTTGAAGAATAACAGTCTATTTTGACACATGTCCTATAAAAAAACAGCCTATTTTGGCACATGTACTGAAAATTTCGGTGGAACATCACTATGGGCACATTTTGTTCTTGCTTGAATCATGGAGTATCTGGATCATATTCATTATTTTATATCATGAAGATGATTGAATGAATTGGAAATAATCACATTTTGGATCCTTTGTTCTTGTTAATCATGTAGTTCATTAAAATCCTTGTCTTAAATTTTTCAACATTTTTTGTCACTTGATTTTATAATTTGTATTTTGTCTCAATCTGTGTGTGTCCCCTGGATTCTTTATTTTTTATTTTATTTTTTTAATTTATGTCTTAGGATTCTAATAATTTGAGTTCTAATGCTTTCTTGCTTCTGTAGAATCCTCCTTCTGTTCCAACCTTAGTGGCTGTAAGATGGGCAAGTTCGCTTAGGAATTCTGCGTTTATAATTGATTGGCATAATTTTGGATATACACTACTCAGTTTATCCCTTGGGAGAAATAGTCGCTTTGTCTCTGTATATCGCTGGTACCAACTTGCATCCATGCTTTTGTGTATGATGTCCTTTTTTAGCTGTACATTTTTTTATAATTTTTGGATGTGTTCTTAGGATTGAGAATCGTTATGGGAAGATGGCAGATGGTTCCCTATGTGTAACAAAGGCAATGCAACATGAACTGGCTCAAAACTGGGGGATTAAGTAAGATGGTCAGCTAAAAAGTTTGCAATTTTTTTATTGCTTTATAAATATTTTTGGTAAAAAATCCTAATGGTGATTTTCATATCTTCTTCTGGTTTGACATTGATAGTGCAACAGTGTTATATGATCAGCCACCTGAGTTTTTCCATCCCACTTCACTTGAGGAAAAGCACAAGGTGAAGCAAGTATTTCTATTCATACCTTCAACGATGAACTCATTCATCGACTCTTTATTTTAAGGTCTTTGTTTGCTTGGATGCATGCCCTAGGTGGCACCCCCTCCATGTCTTTTATTGATTGGATTGACTTTCTTTCTTTTTGAGTTGTATTATCTGTAAAGGGATTTTACACATTACTTTTTGTGTCTTTCCCTTTTCCTTTTCTAATAAAAGTTTTACTTATCAAAAAAGAAACATCTAGTATACTCTATTGGCTTCCTTTGTATGATTCTTTTCTTTTTTGGTTAATAAAATTGTTATTACCTATAAAGTAGTACTTCTTTGTCAGCTTCTAATCATCTCTGTCAGCTTCTTATCAAGAATGTTTGATTGAAGAATTATGTCTGACATGTGGATCACTTGTAGTTGTTTTGTAGAC
Organism: Quercus ilex subsp. ballota; assembly: GCA_032727855.1. Classification (NCBI taxonomy): domain Eukaryota; kingdom Viridiplantae; phylum Streptophyta; class Magnoliopsida; order Fagales; family Fagaceae; genus Quercus; species Quercus ilex. The sequence continues at coordinate 77,094,557 of CM064911.1, forward strand.
TGGATAAAGATCTCCGTCAGCCTCTTGGATCTGGGGATTGTGTTAGTGGTGGTAAGTGTAACTTTTGACTATATCTGTTATTCCCAATTTAATTTAGGTTTAGTGGAAATGACTCTTTTGGTCAAGTTACATACTTCTTGCAGGAAGTTTAGGAATGGGGAACTATGAGCTAAATGAGACTCTGTTTACTACCCAGGTTGGCACTGACATTTTCTTGAAGCCAAATAGAGCAGCACTTGTTGTAAGCAGTACCAGCTGGTGAGCTCCTCTTCCTTTGATGAATTTATTGATCTTGTAAACTCTGAATATTTTTTATAAGTAATCTTGTAAACTCTGAATATTTATTGCCACAATCTTTGAATTTCGTTTAGCACGTCCAATTGTTATGTTAAATTGGTGCTTCTTCAGCTTAATTCCCTTTATCAGCTGCCATGATTATGTGATTTTTGAAAATTATTTTTCAAGTTTTTAATTTTTTTTTTTATAACTAATGAATTATTATTAAAAATAGAGGAGAAACCTCATGTATACATGATTTGTAGAGGGTTCCCCTAAAGAATAACATGATTTTAGAGTTAAATACAAAAGACGGAATTGATATTTGGAAGGCCATTCCCTTGTGTTTAATGTGGTGTATTTGGCGAGAAAAGAAGAGGGGGATATTTGAGGGATGGGAGATATTGGTTGGGGGATTGAAGAATGTATTCTTAAGGACTCTTCACATGTGGACCAAGGCTATGAATCCTTCTTCTCCCTTGAATCTTTGATTTTTTTAGATATGCTATATAGAACTTAATTTGTTTAGGTACTATTGGGTTTACTCATGTGTACATCCTTTCTACTAAGGTACTACACCCTTGTTCTTTTATCTCCAGTAAAACTATTTATTTTTAATCAAAAAAGAATTTCATATGAAAAAGAAAGAAAATTAATGAAATATTAACTGGATGAATATCATTTGGGCCAAGAGTAAGGGACCACTCAATCAACATTTTCACACATGATGATTTAAGTACTGCAATTGACTGCTTCACACCATTAAATGTATAATTGTTGTTCTCTCTCTCCGTATTGCCTGCATTGAGCATAAAGTGACTATATTTAAAACAAAAGAACTCTGACATTCACCTCTTTATTTTTGTGTTGCCTTTGTTTATGGCCCGTGTACATGGGTAGCTCTTTTTGATCATTTATGAATTTACTTATAATAATAAAGAACTCTGACATTTACCAAACTAATTTTCCAATTATTATTGCACAATTACCGAGTAAAACAATCTCTTAACAAGTAAATTCAGCGAAATCTGTATGCTTAAAGTTACATTTATGTTAAGACGTATTATATAAAAAGCAAGTGATAGAGTACATGATCGAGAGAGTGTTAACAAGGCTCCTAGAAAGTTTGCTATTTTCGCTGGTCAGCTGCTTTGGAGAAGATTCATACTGTGGCTAATCTTATTAAAAGACATATCACCCTAATGAATTCAGTGGAGAGAGTATTGACCATTTGGTGCTTCATTTACACCTTTATATATTTCTCTTTTGTAGATTCCTTGAATTTCAAAAAAAAAAAAATTGGTTGCCAAAGCTCATACTTCCTGTGTGCATGAATTTCTTCTAATCTAATAATGTTTATTGGTTACATATAAAAAATTAAAATAAAAAGGGGTTTTTTTTTTTTGGGGGGGGGGGGGGGGGAGGAAGAAAAATATGAGCCTACTGCATTTAACCCTGTTCACTATCTCAAATTACGCTATCTTCACACATGATGCTGGGAATTTGGATTATTAGTAACCTTTAGAGAGCTGAAAAAAAAAAAAAAAAAAAAAAAAGTTCTAGTGTCAAATGAATAGTAGTAAGAATTAGCGCCCATGTCATTTTTCCTGCATTACTATCAATTTGACGTCTTCCACCAAAAAAAAGGGAGGAAAACAAAAAAGAACAAGTCCTCCAATATTATTCATTGTTATTTTCTTTTTGATAATTCGATAGTTACAATTGGGTTGGGGGATTTGAACCTTGGATGTCTCCTTTGGAAACACTAGGAGGTACCAGCTGCAACTCTCTAGGCATTCTTCTAATTTCCATAAAGTAATAAATAGGAAAAATGAAAATAGAGAACAGTGGCCCTTATAATGAAAAATTGTATCCAACAAATGCAAGATACTGCAGCACTCTTTCCTCCTACTACTGGTATCCTCTATATTTAATAACATGGTTTAGGTCTGTGGGCTTGACAATTATTGGTTGTGATAAGAAGGATTGCTATAGATGATAACAAAATGAGTGTAAAATACTTGGACTGAATATAATTTCCTATTGTTATCATTACATGATGTCTTGTTTGTTGGCATGGTAAGCTGCCGTAGGCTAAATATGAACAGCCTTGCAAGTTCACTTGGATTCTGACTTTATGGGTGTTGCATAACATTTATGATTTCTTAAAGGTTTTTCAAAACACCCGCATCTGAATGTTTTATCTTTCAGATAAATCTATGATGAAAAATATATATTTTCTTGAAGAATGAAACCTCATTTTTTTTCCCCAGGACTCCTGATGAGGATTTTAGCATTCTCTTAGAGGCAGCAGTAATGTATGATAGGCGTGTTGCTGCAGTATTAAATGAAGATGATTCAACCAATGAAGAGTTTCTATGGAAGGAAATCTCTGATGGAAAGCAATATGTGTACCCGAGGTTGTTGTTCATCATTACAGGTAATAATGCATCAGTATGTATGTATATATGTGCAAGCGTGCTCACACACACACACACACACACACATATATAAGTGAAACATCAGTTTTGATGCAGACACCTTTTGACTTGGGATCTATTTTTCATGAAGGTAAAGGACCTGAAAAAGAAAAATACGAAGAGAAAATAAGGAGGTTACACCTCAAACGTGTGGCATTTCGTACTATGTGGCTGTCAGCTGAGGATTACCCATTGCTCTTGGGTAGGTTCTTTATTCTTTGTTTCTTCTTCTCTTCTTTCTTCCAAGAAGCTATCAAATGCCAATATATTTGCTATATTCACAGGATCAGCAGACTTGGGCGTATGTCTGCACACTTCCTCTTCAGGGTTAGACCTTCCAATGAAGGTAAATCATTGTCTATTTCCTGTTATAGGATAAAGCCATGTAGAGGGCTATAAGGATATTTTTGTGGGCACATAAGCAATCTTTGACTTAACAAATAATGTTGTTGTTAGCGTTACTCATGTTATTATTGTTTTTGTATTATTATTTTTTTATATGAACTTCTTGTTATATTTTAGCACAAGGGTATTCTTGTAATCTTGTCATATCATTCTAATATAAATATCTGCTAAGGTGAAGGACTGATTGATTGATTCATAAACCTTTTCTCAAATCTCTTTCCATTCTCCTCTTCTAAAATATAACAATGTTGGCTATCAGGTTGTGGATATGTTCGGTTGTGGACTGCCTGCTTGTGCCGTTTCCTACTCTTGGTGAGATTTTGTTGTATGTTTCTTGGTATGTTGACTTCAATGTGTGCTTGAGCAATGCTATATGTTATTTTAATGATATTATCTCATTAGTAATGGTATTATTTGTTTCACATTTTCTGAAGCATTGAAGAACTTGTAAAAGTTAAAAAAAATGGTCTCCTCTTTTCTACTTCTTCAGAGCTAGCTGATGAACTCATGGTAAGTTGGAAAAAAGGCCTCCTCTTTTCTCCTTGTTCAGAGTTAGTTATTGAACTCTTCATAAGTTTATTACTTGACTAAGGTCATAAATTGTTAATTGGTTATGCTAAACCCAGGTCACATGTTTTTTTTTTTTTTGTTGGTTTTTTATCTAATGGAGGAAGAGAAGATAATGGATGAGAAAACTAGATAAAGTTCTACATTTTTTTTTTCCTATAGTCGTTGAGAAGACTAAGGGGAAGAAATCAAATGTTTCATTTTACCTTTTCTGTTTACTGTTTTTTGTCATAATTGGTACCATGTTGCATTATTTAGTCACATGACTTTCAAGTCTCCTAGTTTAGTAACTTTTTGTTCTAGACAATGGCCCACTAATGGAGGTGAAAAATTGTTGGAATAGGTTGGAGAGTGCAATTCAACCCAATACATGAGTGGGAAAACTGTAGTTTTTATTATGTATAAGTATGCATTAACCTAACCACCCACACAGAGACCAAATTATATTACATTTAAAATAATATAAAATAAAAACCAAACAATCTAGGTCAGGTTTTCCAAATATGAGGTCGGTTTTTTAGAACATGTGCTTCCACTTATCTGGGTCAGAACAGAAAATATCATAACTCTTGTTCATTGGCTAACTGACCTAACTTTGATTTTTTTGCTTCCTCATTTCTTTATATCTTTGGCTTCAAAGAAAAAAAAAAAAAAAAAAAAAGACTACATGACTGTTATCTTTCGTGCTTTCAACCTCAACTAATGCATTGGACAGTGTAACCACTATAGCTCTCTGACAATATCCTTTTTTTATGGCCCCCACCCTCTTCTTTATGGATAATTTATCCAAGACAAATGAAAAAAATGGTCCGGTTAATATATGCCCTTAAGACATATATTAATCATCCATTTTAGAATACTTTTTATAGGAAATTGAAAAAACTATCAAAAAAGTTTATAACTTTTTCACTTTTCCATAAAAATTTTCTTAGAATGGTTTACTAACATATGCCCTAAAGGCATAATGTTAGTAGAACCCATGAAAAAAATATCATTATTTGCGTCCCCTGGCAACTAATAATTGCAATTTTCTCCTACTTCCTTCCTAAAAATATATGGCTAGCCAAAAGCCTTGTAGCTCAACTGATTGGCACCTCCTATTGTTTCCAATAGAGACATCCAGAGTTTAAATTCCCCCCCCCCCCCTCCCCCCCCTTTCTCCTCCCCCAAAGGTTGTAACTATTAAATTATCAAAATATATACGGCTAATTTTGTCCATGAGCAGATTTGTTGCATTTCCATGAATTTTACTTGTTTCGATATCTTGGGGCATTATCTAACATCATCTGGTGTTCTGCTATTGAAGTTAATAATTACTGGAAACAAACTAATGCAGTAATTCAACTCAAAACGAGCTTAGTTTCATTATGTTGACCTGTCAACCTAATTGCCTTTAAGTGTTTTGCGTATTGTTTGGGGCAAAGCTTTATGTTCTCTGTATATCTTCAGATGCTATTCAAGGGTTTTCCAGATGGTTGTGATGCTTTAAAGTCACTGAGAAATGGTACCTTGGAAATGGGTTCATCTGCAAGATGGGCTACTGAGTGGGAAGAGCATGCCAAGCCATTAGTATCCAAGGCAAGTTGATTCTTTCATATGGGTATCTATAATTGTGAGTGTAGGTGGGTGGGTGGGTGGGTAGGTGTTGAACACACCTACCAACACCTACCCACAATGTTTGATAATGTGATTTATATGAGCCCATCATGTTTGTCAAATATCAAGATAATTGAAGATTAAGAACTACCTCATATAAAACAATGTTTTATTTTTAAAATATTTATGAAAAATCTAATAAATTAAATGAGCTTTGGATCGGATATACGGACATGTTTGTGTCAATGGTGGACTTGGAAAGACATTAATTTTAACTAAAAGCTATTAAGTGGTGTAGCAGCTCAAAGAGTTACAGTAGGTGTAAACTGAAGCCAACTGATACATACACAGATACATTGTGGATTTTTTGTTCCTCATGTTTATAACTTTAAATTACTATAGCTGGCGTTCAATTTAAGTGCATATACAATTTGCACTAGACTGATTTTCCTATCTATCAAATTTTTACTTTGTCTAGTTTGTTCTTCCCCGCTACAATTGTGTCTGTTGTTGTCTTTTATCTTTTATATGCCTCTGAACCTGATATGTGGTTTTTGACTTGCAGGTTCTCTCTCGGAACTTGAATTGATTTCTAGTATCCAGATAAAATGGAAAAGGTTGTAAAATTAGCAATGTTTGCAAGGTTTATCGTCTCATCTGTTGGATTATAGTATAAGGTGGATTACACATCATATTGATATATCTCAGGGAAACTAGTATGTGAGTTGGAATTTTTGTCTCTCATTTTTTTTTTTTTTTTTTCCTTTACAAGCTAATGTATACACCATTTGCAATGAAAATTGAAAAGTAAATTTGATTAATAACTTAAAACAGGTTCTTCTTCTTTCCTTTTATTATATTATTTTTCTCCTTTTCTGGTGTATGAGTTCATCCCGGTGCCACTGGACTGCTGTAATGGAGTGCTGTTAACCACACACACACACACACACACACACACACACACACACCAAAAAAAAAAAAAAAATGTTTGATATGGCATGGAAGTCTTCTGCCCCACTCAAACAAGGAATATTGGTTGTTGATTTCTGCTATGTACATAATTTAGAACTCAATGAGATCTTATGCATACTTGTCATACAGTTAAGTGGTAAGTTTAGACTTTAGACCACTCAATTGTGTCATATCCTTTTGTTTTGTTAATGATAGTATAAGGGATGAGACTGTCTTTGTTTTATGGTTCTCGTGAAGCATTTAGATTTAGTTTTGGCCAGCCAAAAAAGAGAAACTTTAGTAGTGTTGTTGTGTGCCATCACATTTAATCCTTATTAAACAAACTTGTGTTCTCTTGTGTTTCCCTGCCGATTGTGTTGGCGGTACTGTTGGTTGACAATCATTTAGTTTTGGCTGACCTGGCTTTGAGTGGTTCGAGAAATTGACAGTTTTGTTGGATATATTTCAATAATCACTGCAATAATGGGAGTAGGTTTATTGGATTAACATTGAGGAACAGAACAACTACTGCATGTTATGGCGCCCACATAATTTTGGCCCCATTCCTTTTTCATTTCTCATAATTTTGGTGAGAAAATTTGGTTACAAAACTAGCTAACGAATCCATTAATTATGGGTGAGAAAGTATATGTGTGTAAAGGAACTCATTCCATGTATCAGGCAACCCGGGTAGACACCAGTGGATACAATCTGCATATTTAGCCGGGTCGGACATCTGCTCTGGTGTGAGTAACTGGCCTCCGCGAGTGGTGTAAATTGAGGTGTGTGCATCTTTTCGGTACTCGGAGAGGATGGTTATGTTGAGGAGGTAAACTGGAACTATCATAGATTGGGTCACATTTGATGCAACCAAGAAGAGCTGGTGGTCTGTGCCTACATACAATGGGGCTGACATGTTCAAGTATGGAGTTGTCTCATTAGCACATTTGATCCCATTTGGGTTGTACCAGTCTAGGCTCCTGTATGTTGCATTTGCATGCACATTAAAAGATAAATGAAAGTTATCAAAGTGATCCTCTCAAAGAAACAACAATATGGTATATTATTTCAGTAATGAATTATAAAGCAATTGTACATTACAATTGGTTTTATCATCCAGTTATTATAATTCACATACATCCTGAGTTTCTTCACATATTGGATCTACCGTATCATCTTAAATGGGATGAGCCATAATGATACACACTTTCCAACAATTTTAGTCTTTAAACTAATGGCTATATAAATTGAAAAAGGATTTTATGGGCAACGGTGACACCAAATACCAAGGTCCTATAAATTTGTTATTTGTAATATATGTTTCTGAAACTTAAAAAACATCCAAATTTAGTGAGTCATCAAATAAAAATGAACTTGAAGAGACTATTTTTTTATGAGTTTCAGTTAACTTGATTGATAAAGTTTATTTTTCCTAACATTCTTCCTTAACTCAAGCTAAGTAAATATTTCAAAGTCAATACTGTCTTTTTCCAACAAAGCACTTGAAAGTTATAGTAAATAACGAAATATTTGTGAAATTAGATGATACTATATAACATATTGGATTGATTTTTTTTTTAATTTAGAAATTTTCAAAATTAAAAATCTTGATTGAAAAAAATCAACCATATACTAACAAAACAAGACCATAGCCAATTTATCCTTGCACAAAAGAGTAAATAGCATGCTTATATTGTGTGGGGACAATGTTTGTTGCACACAATGTGTGCATACACTTTGTCCTTTTTAACTAAAAATGTAACTTGAAGTCATGTTTCAAATTGGAAATCGTGACTTCAAGTCACAATTTGTTTATAAAAGATAGTATGTCCACACACAATGTGCAATAAGTTTTTCTCTATTGTGTAATGAAAGTGTACCTCTAGACTCCAATGTTAACCCAAATAGATAATTATATCATTATAGAAGTAGAATAACATTAAAAAAAGAAGAAGTAAATTAAGGGTATGTTTTTTTACTTGATATGAGTAGGAGACATGCTTCTGAAGAAGACAGAGGTAGACTTAGGATTCACATTTTTCTCCACCCACTTTGCCCATGTCCTCAAAACTCTCTCATATGCTATATGCCGTTGGATTTCATCAAACTCAATGGTCGCCTCATCAAATGATCCTCGTCTGTTTTATCAACCCACATATAAAGAATTAGGCCTATTATTTATGTATAAGAGAGAAACTAAATTACAACTGTATTTGAAGATTTAAAATCAAGGGATTTAGAGAAAAAATGTTATTTGCTAGTATAAATTGCTTGATATGAAGTTCTAATAATATATGATGATTTGGGTTTTGGAGATTTTACTCTAACCAAAAAAAAAATTGTGATGTTATGGATTTGAAATAACATTTTACATCTAATTATTTCAAGTCAATATAGTAATATATCTCAAATTCATCCTTAAATTAAGGCATTTAAATTAAAATTTTATTTCCAAACATTCCTTTTAAATACTTCTCTTCAAATGAGCATTGAGGAAATTAACTTTGAACTATTTTAGTACTTACAATACTTTCATTTTGGATGATTTCATCCACCATATATATGTATTGAATATAAGGTAGTCTACACCTTCCCAATGAACTCCATGCTTTGAAATTGATTCAGGCATTATTATGCGTTCTGATGTGCCGTGCATTCTAGGACTGTCTGAATTGGATTCAACAAGAAACGGTGCCCAATAAAATTCCACCGTAGCATTGTATTCCTGAAAGTACAAAGAATATGACTAATCCAGAGTAGAAATCCTTTTGCTAAATCTAGAAAAAACTCTCTCACATATAATCTACAGTGTTCAAATTTCTATGGTTTTTGTTCCCCAAGCTCAATAAGCTTTAGATCCTTAGATAAACATGCAGTTTTCAAACTATGCACTGATGTGTTATTACCAAGATACAGACCATAAGGTCCATAACTCAACATCTTTCAAATGTGTATCCACTTTTCAGTTTGTAGTGTTTCAATACATGGTTGAAGACTCTTAGTCTAATTTCAAATAGGTAATGTTAAAAATATTACAAATTTTACTGCATAGGTTTTACTAATAAATCAATGTAAACACATTTCCAAAAAAATTTATTTTTTTATTGAAGTGGCACTAATCACATTCATTGTAACGTGTCCTTTCCTTTGTGTGTGTGTGTGTGAGAGAGAGAGAGAGAGAGAGAGAGAGACCTCAACTCTGAAGACAGAAAGGGAACCAGAGTTGCTCATGCTCTTTTTGGTAGGAGGAATGATAGACTGAACAAGGCAAACCATGGATTCCCATTGGTTCCTATTCAAGGAGTCGCCTACAAACATAAGCCTCTTTCCCCTTAGTTTCTCAAGCAACAGTTTTGCTTTAAACCTTTGCAAAACCCAATGAAAAAAAAAAAAAACCAGGATTACCAATCTCAAACAAGAAACAATCAATAACAATATATGAGTACTAACTATAATACAAGCATTGAATATGTGATTGGCTATGACTCACAATGCATTAAAAATTTTCTTTTTATTACTTACTTGGGCAAAGAACAGTCTCTAGGCTGCCATCTCCAATGCTGGTACAAAGAATCTTGTCTTCCATTCTTCAAACAAGTCACCTGTTCTGATAGAAACTCACATTCATTCTCTCTGTACAAAGGGTGGCTTACTTCATCAAAAACCCATTCTCCTACAAAGATATCACAATTTTCTGGTGGCAACTCAATTTCTTCATTGTCCTCTCCATCTATCTTTGCCGTGGTGGATATGCTATTCTTGTTACTTTCTATAACTGTGGCATTTTGTGCTGGTCTCTGGTATTGGATTTCTTGAGGGTTAGGCCTTGATAATGGAAAATAAGACATCCACTCAACCTTATCATTGATGAAGAAGCACCCAAAGAGAAATATTGAGACGAAAACAGTAACATAGATTGAGAGGTTGGTGCCCTTTTGGCTGCCATCACCACCAAGCTTCATTTTTAGAGGGGAAATTGTAGTAACACTAGGGAAATCAGTAATTAGTCATGAGATAAAATAGTTGCAAGAAGCTATGGATACACGCTTCATGACTCCACACTCCACAGACAACCTTATTGAGATCCCAGAGAGGACGGTAACACATGCATATCTAGAAAGAGATGAACAAGATAACATGGGAGAAATGGCTAGTATTAAATATGTTTAACTTATTTGGTATAGGAGACAGAAAGATAGAGGTGTGGATTCAAAGCAAGTGGTTCTCAAGAGTTGAGGCCTTTTGGGACCTTGATGCATCCATTTCTCTATCTCTTTCACCTTCTTGGAGTTGGAGAGAGAATGAGACTTAATCAAAATTTGTCTAATCTTAAGATTAGTCTACAACTTTTTTTCCTTTGTTGCTTTGGGTGTATGTGTGTGAGGGATAGTGGCGTGTGAGGTGGGTTTGATAATCATGGAGGGCCACTCAAGAAGTTTTACTTTTTGTATTTTTTTTCGTTCTTTTTCTTTTTGGGGGAGGTGGGTTTTCAATGGTAGTGGCTCATAGAATAAGAATAACTCTTTTACGTTTTTTAAAATGGCCAAAATTAATTAGATTCCAAAAAATAAATATTAAGAGCTAGAAGAGGGGGAATTTGAAATCTTGAATGTCTATCAATGCATAATTTTGGTGTGATGGTCACTCTACAAGTATTTATAAGTACTTGTGGAGTGTGAGGGATAAGGGCCGGGATTCAAGTTTTCAGGAGGGAGTTTTACACATATATACATTTAAATTAGCCTAAAATAGAATTTTATCTTGTATATAAAAAAATAAAATAAAATAAATCTTGAACGTCTTGGAAAAATTAGGAAGTATTAAGTGAGTGTTTGGATTGCACTGAAATGATACCACATTTGTGTTTGTGCGTTTTGTTAAAAAAGTGTGGGTCCCATGGCATTGTTCATGGACCCACAAAAGTTATTCAAACACAGATTTCAATATAAATTTAGGTCTCACAGCACTATTCACACATTTAAAAATTATTTTGTTACAGTGTTTTCATTTTTTTTTTTGAAATCCGGTATTTTCAGTTTTCAACAATAAGCGATATTCAAACAGACCCTAACTAGAATTATAAGATTTTTGGCAAAGCAAATGCACTTCAAAAGACAACACCGTTCTAGCTTATACCACCGCGGTCCCCAAATCTGGGAATTGCCTATTGCAGTGAAAACTTAACATAAACACAGAAATTGCAGGAGGAAATCATCAAATTTAGAGTAGGTGAAGTAGCAGCAAGCATCAAGATTTTAAAAATAAAATAAAATAAAATAGAAAAAGAATCCAATTGCATACTGGTGCACAAGGGACAAACCCCCTTGGATTCCTCGCATAAAGTGCCGAAAGGAAGCAATCAAGCCCGTAAATAATGCCACGCTTTTGCAATTAAGGTGCTAAAAGTCTTTTCATTTTTTTTTTGTCTTTGTCTTTTTTCTTTTTCTTTTTTCGTTAAGCAAAAAGAAATCACCTTGTAAACAACTGATAAAATGTCTAGATATCCGTACCATAGATTCAATTCTGTTTTCTTTTCAACCAAAAAGAGAGATTCAAGTCTCTTATAAATATATGTTGAGTTCCACTATATCAAGTGTTTATTAGGTCAATTTGGACCATGTAAGCAAATATTAGGAATCTTAATTGGAATTTGACTAATATTTTTGAAGTATAGTGTGAAGTATAGGTCAAATTATGACAATTGTTAGAAAGCTGAATTTTTAAAATTCAAGGCCTAAAGGCCACAATTTTAAGTGAAGTGTTTTTATTTTTATTTTTATTTTTTATATTTAGATATTAATTAAATTAAATTTATTTGAATTTATATATCATAGTTTTTACTTTAAATTTATTATTATTTTAAATGAAAAATTACTAATTAATTTTCGTATATAAGTTTTGCTAATCTTTTTTAGTTAATTATATAGCTAGTCTTCCTAATCTTGTAATAGTTTACCAACAAATGCTTTTAAAGAAAAAGAGAGTATTATGTTTTAATGATTACTAGTTACAAGAATTATTCTTTTAAAGAGAGAGTGGGTATATATGATTTATGATGGCTAGTTATAAGAATTATTTTTTAAAAGAGAAAGAGAGATGTGACGTTTGGTGGTGCTTTTTTTCTTTAAGATTTAAGTAAGATAGAGAAAATAATTTATATATGAGTCTCTTCAAATTTTATAAAATTATGGGGCCTTGTTTTTTATGGGCCTTAAGAAATTGCCTTATTTGTCGAAGGGTGGAGCTTACCCTAAATTAGTATTAGAGTCAACTTAAAAAAGGTCATGTAACCAATGGTGGGATTTGGAATTAATTTTAAAGGTACGAATTTTACAAGTGATGCATACATGCACACGCATTCACGGTTCATGTGAGTACTTCAAACAAATCCAAAATAATAATAATAATAATAATAATAATTGTGGGGCCAAGAAATGGTCAGACGACTCCAGCCCACTCCCAGCTGGGCCCAAGGCCCATGTCCGAGGACGCGCCCATGGACCGAAGACTGAAGTGTGGCGCCCAGCTACCCTCTAAACAACGCCGAGGATGATAGCATCCTCGGAAGTCCGAGGCCCGAGAAAGTGCAAGCAGCACTCCCTCAAGGCTAGCCTCCCCAAGCATCCAAGGAACCAACAGCGGGTACCAAATACCAGACATGGAAGCATGGTGGAGGAGCAAATCCCAGATGAACTGTCATCTCCACATTAAATGCTCCCAACTAACGTCCTGGCCGCATTAATGAGGAAGGGACGCCTCAACAGTGTCACCTTGGTTGCTGCCACCTACAGAGACCATGGGAAGGTGGTTGATGGGACAGGCACTCAAGTAATGCCCTAATCCTTTTACAAATGTAGGGCTAGGATTGATTGGGAGAGGGATATATAATGTAATGGACTCCTCCTAAAGAGGGAGAGAGAAAAAAAGAAGAAGAGTAATCTGCATGTACTGAGAGAGAACTTACTATTCAGTCTTAGAGAAAGAAATTATAAGAACTCCAAGTTCTGGAAGATACGTCCGAGGAGCATTATTATTCATCCCATTGCACGTTCAAATTATCTCACTCACGTACTACCATGCATGGTCCCTGCATTTCTCACTAACGCCTAGATCTTGAATCCATCCTCTACAAATTCATTGCGGGGAAAACTGGGCTTGGATCCACTCCCTCAAACCTGGTCCCTACAATTGACGCCGTCTGTGGGGAGAACTTGTGCGTTGGTAAGGACAACAGTCAAGCATGGTAGGATCGGGCCCTCACCAAACAACTCCCAATCGACCCGAACCAGTGAAGCCACGACATCATGGTGACTACGGCGACCCCGGAGGCGGTCAGAATGATAATGGACGATTTCGAGAAGGAAGCGAACATACTTCGACAGCGAGCGAAAACCAAGCCCCGAAGCGCGACGCTGTCCAGGCTACGCAATCGGAGGAGGCCCATAGTCACGCCTCCCAGACGAAGGACGATAAGGTGGCCATGCAGCGCGAGATAGATGACCTGAAGAAGAAGCTACGCCGTGCACAGCGAAGACAGCCTGAACCCAGGCTTGACTTGCCCTTTGACAACGAGAGTGACGACGAATACAGACAAAGGTCGAGAACGCCCCCCAGCGAGACTTTCTCCCACGAGGAGGAGCGCTACCAGAGGCGTAGGCGCGTCGACCGAACCTCCCGGGGCGTAGGAAGTGACGCCATGAGCAAGGCGTTGGACCAGCTCTCCCGGTCGCCCTTCACGCGTCGTATAGAGGATGCAGAACTTCCTCGGCGGTTCCAGCCACCAACCTTCATTGCGTACAATGGCAAAACGGATCCCGTAGAGCATGTGAGCCAGTTCAATCAGAGGATGGCTGTCCATTCGAAGAACGAGGCGCTGATGTGCAAAGTCTTCCCATCTAGCCTGGGACCTGTGGCGATGAGGTGGTTCAACGGTCTGAGGACGAATTCCATAGACTCGTACAGACAGCTGACCCAGGCTTTCGGCTCCCGCTTAGTCACGAACAGCAGGCCTCCTCGGCCCATGAGTGCGCTGCTGTCCCTATCCATGCGTGACGGGGAGACCCTCAAGGCCTATTCGGACAAGTACTGGGAGATCTACAATGAGCTGGACGGCAAGTATGACGCCGTCGCCATCAGCACATTCCAGAATGGGCTACCAATGGGGCACGGCCTGAAGAAGTCCCTGACCGAAAAACCCGCCACCAGCGTGCGGCAACTGATGGATCGGATTGACAAGTACAAGCGGGTGGAGGAAGATATGCTGCAAGGCAAGGGGAAGGATAAAGTCATCCCTCAGGAGAGGAGAGACTTCAGGTCAGACCGGTACAACAACACCCGCCCGAGGAGGGATTTTGGAGGAGAGTCTGGAGCGACCAATGCCCAAACCGTCAACGCCATATTCCGAGAACCCGTGCACAGGGTGCTGGAGAGAATAAAAGACGAACCGTACTTCAGGTGGCCGAATAAGATGGCAGGGGAACCTGAGAGGCGCAATCGGAACCGCTACTGCCAATACCACCAGGACCATGGGCACACCACGGAGGACTGCAGGAACCTCCGGAACTACCTGGACCAACTGGTCCGGGAAGGAAAGCTGAAGCACTTGCTGCTCAACCCTGACAATCGCTAGGGCCAAACGTATCAGGAGCCCCAAAGGGACACCACCATGGGGCAACCCGCCGGCACAATTAACATGATCCTGGCGGCTCCGGGGAGAACGGGCGCGGGCCCCTCGCGAGTGTTGTCCGTGGCCCAACCGGAAGCCGGGGAGTTCTAAGCCGGGCCGAAAAGAGCTAGGAGGAGGTCCTGCCCTCATTTGAGCTTCTCAGAGGAGGACAAGATCGGGACCATCCAACCCCATGATGATGCCCTGGTGGTCACCCTTAGAATTGGGGGCTACGACGTAAAAAGGGTGATGGTAGATGGTGGCAGCGCAGCAGAGGTCATGTACCCGGACCTCTACAGGGGGCTAGGGTTAAGACCGGAGGACTTGACGCCGTATAACTCCCCCCTGATGAGTTTCGATGGGAAGCTTGTCATCCCGAGGGGCATGATCAGGCTGCCTATACAGATCGGCCCTGAAGTGGTAGAGGTGAACTTCATAGTGGTGGACACATACTCCCCCTACACAGCCATCGTGGGAAGACCCTGGCTCCATGCTTTAGGGGGCGTAGCTTCCTCCTTGCACCAGAAGGTGAAGTTCCCATCAGGGGACCAAGTTCTGGAAATCCAGGGATGCCAGACCACTGCGAGGCAATGCACGGTGGCTGCCATATCATGTCAGCTCGACGCGCAGACCTCGGCCATCACCGACGAAGGTTTATAGCAATCAAAGGCCAAGGCAGCGTGTTCTAATGAAGCTGCCGAGGAAGTCAGGTGCGAAGACTTGGAGAAGGTGGTAATCGGTGACGATCCCGAGAAATTCTTCCGGGTCGGGGCTCGGCTGCCCCCAAACGAACAAGAGGAGTTGGTTGGGTTCCTTAGGAGCAATATCGACGTATTCGCATGGGATCCCTGCGAAGCACCAGGGATTGACCCGTCCTTCATCTGTCACCATCTCAATGTTAGCCCATTTGCGGTGCCCAAGAAACAGCCGCCCCGGCGCCCATCGAGGGAGCACGCTGACACCATAACGGAAGAGGTAAATAAGCTCAAGCACGCTGGGGCTATCAAAGAGGTTTTCTATCCCGAATGGCTAGCCAATACTGTGGTGGTCAAGAAGAAGAGCGGAAAGTGGAGGGTCTGTGTGGACTTCACCGACCTAAATAGGGCATGCCCAAAAGACCCATTCCCTATGCCTCGGATCGACCAGCTGGTAGATGCGACCACGGGCCATCCTCGGATGAGCTTCCTAGACGCCTTTCAAGGCTATCATCAGATACCGCTGGCCCTGGAGGACCAGGAGAAGACTGCATTTCTGACACCCATCGGGAATTATCACTACAAAGTAATGCCTTTCGGTTTGAAGAACGCAGGATCCACCTATCAGAGGATGATGACGAGGATGCTCGAGCCGATGCTGGGCAAGAGCATGGAGGTCTATGTTGACGACATGGTGGTAAAGAGTAAGATAGTATCCGAGCATCTGGGAGACCTCGGCCGCACATTTGACGTCCTAAGAAAACACCAACTGCGCCTAAACGCCTCAAAATGCTCGTTCGGGGTGGGCTCGGGCAAGTTCCTTGGGTACATGATCACCCATAGAGGAATCGAAGTTGACCCTGACCAAATCAAGGCTATTCATGATCTGAAGCCTCCGCAGAACCCCAAGGAGGTCCAGAAGCTTACTGGGATGGTCGCGGCCTTGAACAGATTCATTTCCCGACCGGCTGACAGGTGCCGACCCTTCTATCTCTTGATCAACAAGTGGAAAGGATTTGAGTGGTCCGAAGACTGTGTCGTAGCTTTTCAACAACTTAAGGAATACCTATCCCGACCGCCTATCATGTCCAATCCTAACACCGATGAGGTCTTGTACGCATACCTTGCCGTGGCGCCCCACGCAGTGAGCCTAGTACTTATACGGGATGGCAGTGGCGTACAGAAGCCAGTTTATTATGTCAGCAAGTCGCTGCATGAAGCGGAGGTCGGGTACCTGCCTCTGGAGAAGGCCGTACTGGCCGTGGTCCACGCCACGAGAAAGCTCCCCCACTACTTCCAAGCTCACACAGTGGTCGTCTTGACCAAGCTACCCCTGAAGTCTGTACTTCGGACCGCTGACTACACCGGGAGAATCGCAAAGTGGAACACAATCCTCGGGGCTTTCGACATCAAGTATATGCCCCGGACATCCGTAAAAGGACAGGTCCTGGCAGATCTGATGGCCGAATTCACCGAACCCACCGTGGAAGTAGCCCCCGGAGAGGAGAGCTCGGATGAAAAATCAGTTGGGACAGTCTCCACCCCGGGATCACCACATTGGAAAGTATATGTTGACGGTGCGGCCAACCAGAAGGGGTCCGGAGTGGGGCTAGTGCTAGTATCCCCTGAGGGTCATGTCATTGAGAAATCACTGAGGCTCGGATTCTCAGCAACTAATAACGAGGCCAAGTATGAGGCGCTGCTACAAGGCATGGTCATGGTGCGGAGGATGGAAGGAAAATCGATAGAGGTGTTCTCAGACTCGAGATTGGTGGTAGGACAGGTGAACGGAGAAATGGAAGCCAGAGATCAGAGAATGCAAGAATACCTGAGCCAGGCCCGGTGCTCGCGGTCGAAGTTCGACCTCTTTAGCTTGTCTCACATCCCCCGGAGCGGGAATAGCCATGCCGACTCATTAGCCACGTTCGCCACGTCTTCGGCGGGGGGCCTGCCTCGGATCATACTTGTGGAGCACCTAGAAAGAGCGAATGAAATGCCAAGGGGGCCGGTTACCGTCAATCAGATTGAAGTGGGTCCCAGCTGGATGGATCCCATAGTGAAATTCCTCAAAGATGATATACTGCCCGAAGATAAGGCTGAAGCTGAGAAAGTTCGGAGAAAAGCTCCTCGGTTCTGGCTATCTGAGGACCTCCGACTCTACAGGCGCTCTTATTCTGGGCCATACCTCCTGTGCGTCCACCCCGAGGCAGCAGAGCTACTGCTCGAAGAGCTGCACGAAGGAATTTGTGGAAGTCATACCGGAGGGAGATCCCTGTCACACCGAGCCGTCACGCAAGGATATTGGTGGCCGGGAATGCAGCAGGAGGCCCTGGAATATGTCAAAAAGTGTGACCAATGCCAGAGATTCGCCCCGAACATGCACCAGCCACGAGGGGTCCTCAATCCCTTGTCCAGTCCCTAGCCGTTCGCCCAATGGGGCTTGGACATTGTAGGTCCCTTCCCGAAAGCGCCGGGGAATAAGAGGTATCGACTGGTAGCCACGGACTACTTCACGAAATGGGTCGAGGCCGAGCCCCTGGCAAACATTAGGGACGTGGACGTCAAAAAGTTCCTTTGGAGAAATATAGTCACGCGATTTGGAGTCCCTCATACCCTTGTCTCAGATAATGGGCTCCAATTCGACAGCAAGGCCTTCAGGAGGTACTGCTGTGAACTCGGGATTACTAAAAGATATTTGACGCCCGCCTACCCTCAAGGAAATGGACAGGCCGAAGCCGTCAACAAGGTTATCGTCAACGGGCTTAAGAAGAGGCTGGACGACGCCAAAGGAAGATGGGTTGAGGAGCTGCCCCACGTCCTATGGACATACCGGACTACCCCTCGGCGATCAACAGGAGAAACACCTTTCGCCATGACCTATGGCGCCGAAGCGATGATCCCCCTGGAGACAAATTTCCGGACGCTACGAACGAGCTCTTTCACTCCCAGCAGTAATGATGAACTGCTGGGAAGGAACCTAGACTTGGTGGACGAACGGAGGGAACAAGCAATGATCCAGCTGGCCTACTACCAGCAAAAGCTCAGGCAAGGATATGACGCCAATGTGAAGCTCAGGCCGCTGGCACCGGGGGACCTAGTGCTGAGAAAAGTCGTCGGGGCTGCCAAGAACCCATCCTGGGGAAAGCTGGGACCCAATTGGGAAGGCCCCTACCGAATCACCTCGGTGGCAGGAATAAGTGCATATTATTTAGAAGATCTAGACGAAAAACCTGTACCTCGCCCCTGGAATGTAAATAACCTGAAAATGTATTATTATTAATGAAGCAATTCTTTTTGAATTTCGACTCTTAACCTGTTTCAATTTGAGATCACACGTCCGGACTTCAAATACTAAGTGTTAGACAGAACCAAGGCTCTGCATGGTCCTCGGACTCAGGCCTATGGGGAAAATAACGACTTCAAATACTAAGTGTTAGACAGAACCAAGGCTCTGCATGGTCCTCGGACTCAGGCCTATGGGGAAACTAACTACTTCAAATACTAAGTGTTAGACAGAACCAAGGCTCTGCATGGTCCTCGGACTCAGGCCTATGGGGAAACTAACTACTTCAAATACTAAGTGTTAGACAGAACCAAGGCTCTGCATGGTCCTCGGACTCAGGCCTATGGGGAAACTAACTACTTCAAATACTAAGTGTTAGACAGAACCAAAGCTCTGCATGGTCCTCGGACTCAGGCCTATGGGGAAACTAACTACTTCAAAATACTAAGTGTTAGACAGAACCAAGGCTCTGCATGGTCCTCGGACTCAGGCCTATGGGGAAACTAACTACTTCAAATACTAAGTGTTAGACAGAACCAAGGCTCTGCATGGTCCTCGGACTCAGGCCTATAGGGAAACTAACTACTTCAAATACTAAGTGTTAGACAGAACCAAGGCTCTGCATGGTCCTCGGACTCAGGCCTATGGGGAAACTAACTACTTCAAATACTAAGTGTTAGACAGAACCAAGGCTCTGCATGGTCCTCGGACTCAGGCCTATGGGGAAACTAACTACTTCAAAATACTAAGTGTTAGACAGAACCAAGGCTCTGCATGGTCCTCGGACTCAGGCCTATGGGGAAACTAACTACTTCAAATACTAAGTGTTAGACAGAACCAAGGCTCTGCATGGTCCTCGGACTCAGGCCTATGGGGAAACTAACTACTTCAAAATACTAAGTGTTAGACAGAACCAAGGCTCTGCATGGTCCTCGGACTCAGGCCTATGGGGAAACTAATCACTTCAAATACTAAGTGTTAGACAGAACCAAGGCTCTGCATGGTCTTCGGACTCAGGCCTATGGGGAAACTAACTACTTCGAAAGCCTGAGTGTTAGGCTGAGCCAAGGTGCTGCGTGGTCTTCGGACTCAAGCCTATGTGGAAAACAACTATCTCCAGGGGGCCTACGTTGTAATGACTAATGCCGCCATTTGCCGAGGTGCAATTGTAATTAAAATCGTATGAGTACAGAAAAAGCGGATAGCATACAAGTAGGCAAACAACTACGAGGAACAGAAAAAGAAACAAAGCTCGCATTTCATTGAGTCCAATAGGATTTACATGATACGAATTACATTACCAAAGAAAGATAAAAAAAGGGGGGTGTGTGGAAAGTGAAACAAAGCAAGCAGAGGCGCCAGGGGGCATACTCCTTCTGCTCAATCGCTTGCTCCCATGGGTGGCTGGACCAGGGCACCTCCGGGGTCCTCTGAGCTCTGGCTGAGTGGGATAGCCTACAGAGGTAAGGCGGAAATAACAACCCCCTCAGCAGAAGAAACCTGAGCATCAGGGGGAGGCCCTGCAACCTGCTGGGGGGCGTCCTCGTTAGAGCCATCGCTCACTTCAACCACCAGGGAAGGACTATTCCCTTGGTCTGGCTCGCCAGTGGCCCCAGTATCCGGAGCCCCCCCGCCTGGAGTAGTAGCAATATCCACGGCAGCCTCCTCGGCCTCAGAGCCGCCTGGACTGTCTGGCACGGCCTCGCGAATGACAGAGGGGTAGTACACGCTCTCATCTTTCCACAGGGCAGAAGAGGCCTCCACACCAGCTTGCCTAAGGGCTTCCATCCAAGTCTCGAAGCAGTAGCGCCTACATAACCCAGGGACTTGGGATTTGTAGGCAGCTGCCGTCTCAGATGCTCCAGTAGCATAGGCTGTCTCCTCAGCCTCCTCCTTGATGGCCCAGGCTTCCTCTCTACTCTTCTCCGCCTCGAGCTTGGCCTTCACAGCTGCGTCCCTAGCAAACTCAGCCACTTTCCTGGCATCCTCGGCAGCAGCCTCCTTCTTCGTCAGGTCTGCGATCAAATCCTTTGCAATCTTCAGCTGCTCCTCTGCCTCACCCAGACGTTTCGTCTGAGTCTCGGCCTGCCTCTGTGCACCCTCAAGGCCTGATATTGCACTGTCCCGAGCCTGGGTCGCGGCCTTCAACTCCTTCCTCGCCTCGGCAAGGTCCCCCTCGGAGTTCTTGAGGGCCTGGGTGGCCTCCAAACGCTTCTTGCGCTCTTCTTCCATTGCCCTGCCGTGGTCGTGGGCCGTTTCCTCCAGCCTGAAGGTGGCCTGGACAGCCTGCCAAACAAAAAGGATACGTGATACTAAGCCGGGCTAAACAAAAAAAAAGAAAAAGAAAGGCACAAGTGTAGAGGCCTTACCATCCCCAAATAGCGCTTGAGGCTGAGGCAGACCTCCCTACTCTTTATGGTCCCCAGCTGCTCCATATCCGCGGGAAGTAGCAGACATCTCTCCACGGCGTCGGCCACGCACGCGCCTTCGCCCTCTCTAAAGTCCCTGAGAGAGGAATCATCCCGCAGAGGAGCCCCACGAAGCATTGGGGCAGGTAGCCATGCCTGGGCCTCGGCCGGGGCATCCACCTGTCTATCCTGAGACCTGGAGCCTATCCTCAGCTGCTTCGAGGGCCGCCGATTGTCATCCCCCTCCCGGGTGGGCCCAGATTTCTCCTCAATGGGCCTCTTGCCCTTGTCCTTCTTCTGCTGGGAACCGGGAGGCTTGTGCCGGGAAGACGGACTCGTCCGAGGTGGAGGGGGAGGAAGCCTAGATTGGGCCGAGGTAGACCTAGTCTGGGGAGGACGATTCTTCGGAGAAGGGGGCGAGAGCTTCGACTTGGACTTCTCCGGTTGCCCTTCAATCAGCTCGAATAGTGTGGGCTGGTCCTTCTTCTTGTAGCCTATCGCTAGCCGAGAGGGAATCTCTGACGCCGAGGGTACTGCTTCGGTCAGCCGAGGGTCCCCCAAGTCTCCAGAAGGGTCCTCGGACTGATGAACCCGCTCAAAAACGTCAAAATCGTCCCCTCCAGGGTAAAGGTCTGCAACTTCCTTTTCCCCCTCAATGTCCCCTTCCGCGGCCTCTGAGAATGTATGAGAGGCAGAGGGTATTGCTACCGTGACGCCCTCTGAAGTAGAGGGACCCTTGGGAAGCTCGAACCCGTCCTCGGTCACTACTATTTTCTGCAGACGAGGATCCTTTGCTCTGATCACGTGCTTCGGGGCTGCAAATGACTTATGGAGCGGCGTGTACCCCAAGATTTTGTGAGCGGCTCGGACCTGGCGGTCGGCTTCGTTTTCAAAATCCGCCGACCTAAGCACTTTTTGCAAGTCTTCCCTGTTGATCAAGTTGTAGCGAGGCGCGAGGGAGTGCGGATCTGCAAGGAGAAAACGCGTTCGCCATTAGCGACCAAAACAGTACAAAAAGAAGTAACGCATAAAACAAGTCAGAATCTCTAAACCCCCTCCCATTCCTACTACCCCACCTGATGTCCCCTCTGTCGTCGGGCAATGGATACCATCATGCCACGCTCCGGACACGATGAGAAAGTCCTCATTCATCCCCTTGTTGGACTCAGGGAGGCACTGGATGAGCCGGACCCTGTCGTCCCGTGTCCTCATATAGTAGGACTTGTCCCTCAGGCGTTAAAGATTGTAGCAGTAGTTCACGTCATGATGGGTCAGTCTTAACCCCATCTTCTCGTTCAGAACGTCCACGCTACCCAGAATTCTGAACATATTGGAGGCGCACTGAGTGGGGGCTAACCGGAAATATGACAGGTAGCCCCTCGTCACTGGCCCCATAGGGATCCTCATCCCTCCTTCAAGAAAGGCGATAATGGGAATCACCACCTCGCCCTCCTGCCTTCGGAGTTCCCATTCCCCCTCCTCACAATACCTCAAGCCCACATTGGCCGGTATCTTATAGTCGGCGATGAATTTCTCCATCGCCTCCTCAGTAAAGACATACTTCTTAAGTCTACCCATCCCAAATGACGCCTAAGAATGCTAAAGAAAGAGTAGATAAAAGAAGAGCAAGAGCGAAAGGAAGAAAAGCTCAGAGAGGGATAGAGCGACTTACAGAAACGAGGAGAAGCTCCTCGAACAGGCTTTTTATGCTGGAGATGGTGGTGGAAGTTTGGCTGGACTCTGAGTGGAGGCGCAAGGGCTTGTGATTATGAAATGGAAAAAGGTGGAAACGGTTCGAATGGGTATTTATACCCTAGATAGAAGAGCCGCGCGAATTCTCCCGCCCATAAATGTTAGGCGCATCACGACCGTTCGATTGCTAACTGCCTTCTGAACGTGGGGAACACAAAGTCGCCCGAATTTAATGCAGGACACGTTGCGCACACCGAAACGCCAGTAACGCACCTTGGGCAGAAGAAAAAGCTCCAGCGCTGACAAAGGACAAGACGCGATTGGACGCGGAGCAGGACCGAGGATATCAAAATCCTCCTTTCCGTCCGAGGATGCGGACAGCAAGATTTTGAGGGGCTATTGTGGGGCCAAGAAATGGTCAGACGACTCCAGCCCACTCCCAACTGGGCCCAAGGCCCATGTCCGAGGACGCGCCCATGGACCGAGGACTGAAGTGTGGCGCCCAGCTACCCTTTAAACAACGCCGAGGATGATAGCATCCTCGGAAGTCCGAGGCCCGAGAAAGTGCAAGCAGCACTCCCTCAAGGCTAGCCTCCCCAAGCATCCAAGGAACCAACAGCGGGTACCAAATACCAGACATGGAAGCATGGTGGAGGAGCAAATCCCAGACGAACTGTCATCTCCACATTAAATGCTCCCAACTAACGTCCTGGCCGCATTAATGAGGAAGGGACGCCTCAACAGTGTCACCTTGGTTGCTGCCACCTACAGAGACCATGGGAATGTGGCTGATGGGACAGGCACTCAAGTAATGCCCTAATCCTTTTACAAATGTAGGGCTAGGATTGATTGGGAGAGGGATATATAATGTAATGGACTCCTCCTAAAGAGGGAGAGAGAAAAAAAGAAGAAGAGTAATCTGCATGTATTGAGAGAGAACTTACTATTCAGTCTTAGAGAAAGAAATTATAAGAACTCCAAGTTCTGGAAGATACGTCCGAGGAGCATTTTTATTCATCCCATTGCACGTTCAAATTATCTCACTCACGTACTACCATGCATGGTCCCTGCATTTCTCATTAACGCCTAGATCTTGAATCCATCCTCTACAAATTCATTGCGGGGAAAACTGGGTTTGGGTCCACTCCCTCAAACCTGGTCCCTACAATAATAATAATAAACTATTTATGTGAATACGAAATAATATTTTAGTACAAGAAAATTAATGAAAAATAATGTATTTTTAATCTTGTGTTTATTTTTGAACATATGAATAAGTTTTTTTTTTTTTCTTTTCTCTTTTCAAATTTAAAATTCCACTTATGATTCACATGAAAGACTTTTAGCAGTTAGACAAGCCTTTAAGTACAACTAATGTGGACTCCGATGGTTAAGATAGAATCATTAAATGATCAAATTTTAATATTTTTAAAACTATACTATGAACATATACGAACTTGAAATCTCAGAGTTTAGAAACAATACTAAACTTAACATTTTATTATGTAATTTTAATATTATATTACTTATACACTAATTTAATGAAAAAGAATAAATTATTAAATTAATAATTTTTGGAATTTTGAAACATTAATAATAGTTTTTAAAGGTAAAACATATCACCGTGGACTCTTAGTGTGGTGGTCACTCTATAAGTATAAGTGCTTGTGCGGTGTGAGAGAAAAGGGCCGAGGTTCAAGTCCTAGGAGAGAGCTTCACACACAAATACAGTTAGATTAGGTTATAGTAGAATTTCTATTTTGTATAAAAAAAAAAGTAAAACATTAATTAATAAATTATAGTTTTTGTCTCTCTTTTTA
The DNA here is from genome assembly GCA_032727855.1 of Quercus ilex subsp. ballota. Taxonomy (NCBI): domain Eukaryota; kingdom Viridiplantae; phylum Streptophyta; class Magnoliopsida; order Fagales; family Fagaceae; genus Quercus; species Quercus ilex. The sequence continues at coordinate 77,119,395 of CM064911.1, forward strand.
TTAATGAATATTAATAAATTATAGTTTTGAAATTGTGAAATATTAATAATAGTTTTGAAAGGTAAAACATTAATTGATAAATTATATTTTTTGTCTCTTTTTTTTTTTTGCTAAATTTTGTCTCTTTTTTAATAATGAACATTAATAAATTATAGTTTTGAAATTGTGAAACATTAATAAATTATTAATTGTGAAAAAATTAATAATATGTAATAAAATATTAATGTAAAACATTAATAAATTCTGAAATTTATTAATTTTGAAAGGTAATAATAATTTTTGTCTCTTTTTTATTACTGATATTGCTTCCTCTTCTTCTTTTCAATTGTTGTTTCCATTTATTTGTCACTAGTGTATAACTTGTGAACAATCATAATTACACACATATATAAGTTCAAATTATATTTAGTGTAAGAGTTACACAATTTTTAATCCACATATTTATAAACAAATTTTACTTCTTTTTTTCTTCTTCTTTTTTGGATATACATGAGTTTACTTTTTTTATATTGGGATTGTGATGTTTTATTTATATTGGATTGTTTGTCCTTTGCACAATATTAACTCACCTAAAAAAAAAAAAAAACTTAGATAGGAAATATGACGCAAAATTAGATAACAATTGAAATCCAATTTAAAATCTAATTGAATTTTCTTTTAGCTTTGCTTTAATTATATATATAGATTATAAAACATATATTTTAATATGGTTTTTATTGTTAAATGGTTTGAATTCTTCTGGAGCCTAGGATGGGGTCCAAGGTTGGGACGGGCCTATGGCCCATATGTTGATAAAAACCGGAGTAAAGGATTCAAACTCAAGGCAAATTGTCAATTAGTGACCTCACCTTAATCTTAGGGAGTCTGATGCTCGAATTCCAAACTCTCAGGAGGTGTTTTGGGGTCTTGGTATGTTTACGAGAATGGTAGTTTGTTTATTGAAGGGGTTACAGAGGCATTTTAATCTTCTTCTTCTTCTTTTTTCCCTAGTTTGGATCCTTTTTGGTGTTCTAAGGGTATTCTTGTCATTTTTGGTGTATTAGGGGTATTTTAGGGCTATTTTAATATATTATTTTTAGGAATTTTGGGGATAATTTTAAGTGTTCTAGGGATATTTGGGTATTTTAAAGGTGTTTTGGGGGAACTCTAGTAATTTTGGTTAAGTTTTGGGGTAATAGTGTATTTTTAGGAGGGTTGTGGGTAAAAGGGTAGTCTATGAGAAAGGCGAGGCTGTTTATGTGATTTTGAAAAGTTGAGAGGCATTTTGGGCAATTCTAGTATCATATAAAAATTTACAACTTTTGTTACAACTATCTTATTTGATAAACTATAATTGGTTGTTTTTTACTGTATATGGATTCGTCACTTTTTCTTCACTACTCACAATTTGCCAAATGAACTGTTGTGGCAAAAATTATGATATATTTTATACATATTTTATTGATGCCTAAAATATATTCAGTATATCGTAACAAAATTTGGGGACCATCCCCACTCATGTGATATTTCAGAGAGAGAGAGAGAGAGAGAGAGAGGTCATTGACATTGTTTATTTATTAATTAATCGAAGTCAAATAGGGTATTTTGTTTCACCTTAAGAATGAAAATGGAAATTAATTATTACAGAGACGACGACACACACAAGTGTCTATTTGACATTTGGTATTGAAGTAAAATCCTTGAGAATCATTTCCATTTCCATATTTGGACTGACAAAATTGATTACAGAATCTATCATTGCACTTGCCACATATGGAGAGTTGCAACTTCCTACAACTGCTTGTGTATTCCCAAGCAATGAGCCATGAACACATATATTATTATAATATATATAAATCTATCTAAGAATTTGTTAGGGATGTTTTGAAAGAGGGCCAAAAATGCAAGATTAGCACAAATGTTTATTTGTAGAGAATCAAACCCAAAATTTCAAATGTATAATGAACACAAGGCTAATAGTGTCTTAACAAGAGAGAAATCAAAATTCTATAACTAAAATACAAGAAAATGCAGAAAAAGCATACAGGTTCGAAATTTCAACCCACAGTCAGCGAGAAAAGAAAATTGAGAGAGGTTGTGAGGAAGAAAGAAAATGTTCTCCTGTACCCATATTTCAACTCCCAAACTTCAGAATTGTGAGGATATTAGCTGGTTGAATGAGTTTTTGGTCTCAAGTTTCAGCTTTGTGAGAAAAACGTGATTGACTTTATTTTGAGCTAACGGAGAGTTTTATAGCAGCCTTTAGGTGTCCTTAATAACTAGGTTTTAGGCTAAAAGATAAGGCTATAGACCTCCAAGGTGCTAAGTTAATGTTTGGTTCAAATTTGCTTTAGTTGGATAAAAGAGTTAGCTTGCTTTTATCATTATCAAGGAAAATGCTTGACTAAACCCCCATTGGCTCTCTCTTTTCAACATGGTTTTCAAACTTGGATCATTCAAAGAACTGTAAAAAAGAGAAGTTCAAGATTTTTAAGGTGAGATTGAGGTCAAACCGAAGTCGGACTGTGATGAAGTTATAATTAATATAATAATTATTTTAAATATAAATAAATCAATAAAATCAATAAAATTAAAAATTTGACTAAAATAGTTTGTCTACAAAAGTATTTTTCATATCATAACTTTCACAAGATAAATAAAAAATTTTAGAGCCCATTTGATAGAGGAGTTTAAATAATATTGTTTATATTTTTTTGAGATACGTATAGGTAAAAAAATGTGTGAAAAAATGTGTAATGTTATTTAAAAACTGAAAATAAATTGTATAACAATTTTACCAAACGGAACTTAATTTTTTATTTATTTAAGCAAACATAAATAAATATTCAATATATATATTTTTTTAAGTATGATAATCTTAAATTTTTAACCCATTATTATATTATTATATTTTAGATATTTTTTTCTAACCAAAGACAAGGAGTCTTGTTTTGGTGGGCGGCCAGACCAATAAAGTAAGTAAAGAAAAGTAAAAATATCGACATAAAATGAAAGTGCTCAACTACCAAAAATGTGTTGGCAACACATCCTTCACGCAATTCAAAGTTGGCATTTTACCCTTCAAAACTTCTCTTTACTTCTTTCTTCGAAAGTTTCAGATGCAGTGCCTATGAATCTTCTCTTCACTTGAGCATCCGCGGCCGTGTGCTAGGTAATTTCTATTCTTTTCTTCCTTCTTCCCTTTTTTTTTTTTTTTTTTGTTAGCAACTTCTTTCATTTTCTCTATCTCCTCTTGCCCTCTCTTCTCTATCACTTGAGAAAAAAAGATCCAAACTTTATGGAGATACACGAAATGGAATATCTGAGAGCGGAAAGAGAAAGAATGCAAAGAGTAATAGAGACACACGCAAGAAGGAGGAGGTTCGAGAATTTTTAATTTTTTTTTTAATGCTTTGATCTGAACCGTGAAAATCATGGATGGTTTTCAGACCCGGGCTGTTCAATCACGGTTCGAACAGCTTCATGCTTTTTATGCATAGAACGGTTCTTCGGCATAAAAGAACCGGATTGATGAGAGGTTCATGTTAACCGGATCGGACCGTACGGTCCGGTCTGGGGCTGAAAACCATGCTTTTCAGTTGTTTTAGACCGAGGATAACTTGAGTGAGGACTAGAAGCTAGAGTTGGCCATGAGAGCCAATTATTTTTAAAAGAAAAAATGGGTTCGGACAGAAAATTTGGTTTACAGTTAATCAGAGCATAAAAATTGTTTTGGGTGGAAATTTTGGTACAAAATTTTCTCGACGAGCCTAAAGTGCCAATAGTGTTCCTTATTCACTTGGTAGAATGTATGAGCTGGGTCTAATAAAATATAATATATGAATTAAACCCATAAGGCAATTGGATTTGAATTGAGCTTGTAAAAAATGTATGGCTAAAATGGATATTAACATTGGCCTCCCAAGCACACATGGTGCTAATGAGATATGACATGTGTGTGAGTGTGAGTGTGAGCGGTTGATATTTCTCATTACTTGTAGATGCCGTGTTATTGGGAATTATTTTACTCAAATACTCCATTTTTGTTGAGAATATGCGGTCGAAGGAGACTCTTCGTGGAAAAAGAAATGCCGTAGTCGTAGGACCCACTTGTAGAAAATTACGAGCCAAAGAATCCCGTGTCTGTAGAATTATCGTGGCTGCGGAAATAAGTATTTGATGATGATAGGTCATAGGTCCGACCGAACCACATTGTTTGACCAATATTGGTCTTCAACATATAGCATTGTATACTACTTTCTTCACCCAGGACCAGCTCTATCCAAAATCTCAAGCACACCAAGCTCAATTGCTGCTTTCAATACCATAGGCAACACTGATGCAGTTGCTGATTGCATAGCATACTGGGAAAGACTGTCCTCTTCATTGGTGGATGCACCTATCTGGCTTTCCTTGGAGCTCATGATGTGGTTTTGGTGTCAAATAGAAGACTTCAGAAAATTGATAAACCAGGTTGAGTATGCTTGGTGGCTGCAGGATCTTGTTTAATAAAACCAGACCACTGTAACTTTGTTAATTGATAATTATGAGATTGAAACTTGGCGTGCAAAAAATCACAGCTCTGACATCTTCAGCTGCCTTGGGCGGCTTGACTTGCATTATTGTTTAACTTAATATGCAAAATTCATTAAAATATGTGGTGAAAAGGCTGTCTTGATGGCAAATAGAAAAAGAGAATCACAGTTACTGGAATAACGTATCAAAAGCTTAGGACACAATTTTTCCCAATTGTTAATATGACTTGTCACAATTGGTGCATAATAAAATGTCTTATAAGAAAACAATGTTAAAATAATCTCGCTCCAAATTACAACTTGTTATCTTAGAAAGGGGTGAGAAAAGGTTGCATCCAAGCCTTACTCATGATATATTGGTTATTAGTTTAGTTCAGCTTTTAGCTAATGTCCAAGGATGAGAAAGAGAACCAAAAATTCCTATATATGTATATATATATATATATATATATATCATTTGTATGGTACTTGCTTTGTGGAATATTTTACTGATGTCTATTGATGCAATTATGCAATTATGGAACGTTTCATGACTAAATGTTACATATTATTGTAGAACTTCAGAAATGAAAATTATTAGTACAACAAGCCACTTTAATACCCAAAAATCCTGTTGCTTTTGCCTCTAACAAGAGAGTTAGCAGGGGTTCTATGCATTTTTATCATTCATACAGTACATGTTTTAGGGAACATGTTATTGATGCCTACTGATATAATTGTAGAACATGTGATGACTAAATGTTACATATTTTTGTAGAACTCCACAACTGAAAAAGTATGAGCACAACATGCCACTTGAAAACCCGAAAACCCTGCTTCTTTTGCCAAACATTCGAGTTCTCTCTCTGTCCTCTCCTTTCCCTCTGGGTTTGAATTCATCAGGAACAAATATAACTGAAACAAGCTTTTGTCCTCACCAGTAGTTGCAGGGGCTTCTGGAACCACCATATCTACTATTATCACTTTTCCCTGGTCTGGTAGTGCTTCATAGCAATTTTTTAGTACCTTCAAGCATTTTTTCTCGTCATAATGATGAAGTATCCACTGTCTCATACAAATCACAATGTCAGTTAAAAACTGTCTAGAATGTACAACCAACGAATCACTAATCTATGTTTGTTGTTCTCTGTAGTATCAAGGGAATTCCAAAGACCAACTCTTAAAACTTGGTTTATAGCTATACATTATTAATCAGTACTTATGGGGGAAATACAATCTTCATTAACTGGCGCGTTAGAGAGGGATATAGATAATATTTGTTGGGTTCAATTGTAATGAACCTACCTTTATAAAAATGGCATCTCCTTTTGGAATACTCACTAACATGTCTCCAGCAATGTGCTCAATACCTGCAACAATAACCTCCCAAGAATTTACACAGCAAAAAAATATGAAAGTAAATTAATTTGATAGCAAGATTCATCAAATGCCATGCGTACTAGTGACTCCCTTTTGTTACAATTGAGTGTCCCACTTCAAATTCATTTTATTTTTTCATGTTACCTAAAGGTTAAGCCTAACATGACTGACCCCTTAGTATTAAAATGGAACAAGTCTTGTCTTGGGCTAGCCCTAGCATGAAGTAGGAGCATCTACTGTTCACTCATTGAATAGATCTTGAACGCCATGAAATCAATACTAATCCACTTTAGGTTTGGTTTGAATCAATGCATGACACAAGATGGTTTTTAAGCCTTTATAATACAAAACATGCACATTTTCCCATCAAATTTTGATCTAAAGAATAGCATTTTCTTCTTAAAAAAGGAAATGGTTATTTGACGAAACCCAAAAATTGAAATTCTAATCCAGTTTAGGTTTGGTTTGAACCAAAGCATGACACAAGATGGTTCTTAAGCCTTTATAATACAAAACATGCACAAATTCCCATCAAATTTTGATCTAAAGAATGGCATTTTCCTATTAAGGAAGGAAATGGTTATTTGATGAAACCCAAATACTAAAATTCATACCAGGATAGGAGGGAGACTTTTCAATAACAGAGGCCAAGTCAAAGTTAACACCCTTAATGGTAGGGTACTTGGAGATGATCATGTTAAGGAGAGTGCCATCACCACCTCCTACATCCACCAGCAATTTCAGACCTTCAAAACCCTTGTATTTCTCAAGAATCTTCTTCATAACTAATGGGTTCAAATCTTTCATTGCGCCCACGAAAGTTTCACAGAATTTGTCATCCTTCCGAGCATACTCCGTTGCTTCCATGCCATAAGCCCTAGAAAATGGAATTCCTCCTTCCAAAATAGCATCTTTCAAATGGTACCTGAAGAGGACGAATTTGGGCACAAGATGGGCTGACGGTCAGTTACTGTGGGCCGATAGTAAAAGGGTCCAATATGAAATAACAGCAGGCCCAAAGGCCATGAAGATCTTTGGTATAAGATGCTTGCGGTCCACGTTTGATGTGAGAGTCCTATATGGAAACGATTCCGCAATCTACGCTCAAAAGGATTCCTACATGGAAAAGACTTCTACTCCAAGTAAGAGAGGTCCACCCTCTACTACTATAAAAGCTCCGCTACCCTCACGCATTAAGGTACGCATAATTTACCCTCTCTAGCACTCTAGAGTTGTGAGCATAGTTTCTAACTTAACCTTCGAAGGGTCTTCGGCCGGCACCACACCGGTGCTCTCTGTAAGGTTTCCCTTTCTTTGTGTTGTGCAGATTGATATTCAAGCGCGTAGGTACCGTGCGGCTCATTGGTGAAATTCTTGACTTCATCAGTTGGTACCGTGCGGCTCATTGTGCAGATTGATAGTGGCCAGGGGCACGATCCTTAGTGAACAAACTGATCAGAGCGGGGTACTACTAGCCAACAATGCAAAAAGACGCACAAGCATACGTCAAAGCATGCGACAAATGTCAGAGATTCAGTAACCTGATCAGGCAACCGACCGAGGAGCTGACGCCTATGACGGCTCCTTGGCCGTTCGCCCAATGGGGACTAGATATCATGGGCCCCTTCCCGATAGCCGCGAAACAACTAAAATTTCTGGTGGTTGGAATCGACTATTTCACCAAATGGGTAGAAGCAGAGGCCCTGGCCACTATCACGGAGAAGAACATCCGGAGTTTTGTTTGGAGAAATATTATATGCAGGTTCGGGATACCCAGGGTGCTCGTCTCCGACAACGGAAAGCAGTTCGATAACGGAGCATTCAGGGGCTTCTGCTCAGAACTGGGGATCAAAAATCACTATTCGTCGCCCGCACACCCTCAAGCCAACGGGCAAGTAGAAGTCACGAACCAATCCTTGCTGAAGATCATCAAGACCCGGCTCGAAGGGGCAAAGGGCATCTGGCCTGACGAACTGCCAAGCGTCTTGTGGGCATACCGTACAACCACAAGAACACCAACTGGAGAATCGCCATTCAGACTGACATACGGATGTGAAGCCGTCATCCCAGCAGAGGTCGGGCTCACTAGCTATCGAGTGGAGAACTACAACAAGGATCACAACGAAGAAGCCTTGCGTCTCCAGATGGATCTGATAGACGAGGTCCGGGCTATAGCAGAACAGAGGTTGGCTAGGTACCAGAACCTCATGGCGAAATACTACAACTCCAATGTCAAACACAGGGACTTCCAGATTGGGGATCTTGTGCTACGAAAGGTAATGGGAGCTGCCAGAGATCCAGCGCAAGGAAAGCTCGGCCCCAACTGGGAAGGACCATACAGGATCTCGTCTTGGCAAAGAAAAGGGACCTACCACCTCGAAACCATGGACGGACAGAAGCTTCAACACCCATGGAACACAGAGCACCTTCGGAGGTACTACCAGTAGGGGCGCCATGCAGAACGTCGACTACCCCCCAGTTTCCAGTTTACTACTATGTTTTGCTTAGTTTATCATAAAGTTCTTTACCTCAAACAATTTTCTTATTACTTAAGTTTTGCTTTCTACTTCGAACAATTTTTCTACAAGTACCTTTTTAAGCCCGAGGGGGCAGGTACATTTTCCTCATCATTATTTTCTATTCAATAAAGAGAAGTGTTCAGACTACTGTGATTTCCCTACACAAACAAAAATAAGTTCACACAGTGGACGAATCATCCCAAGGGATGAAAACCTAAAGTCCCATAGAGGACGGATAAAAGTCCACACAGTGGACGGATCATCCCAAAGGGATGAAAACCTAAGTCCATAGAGGACGGAAGGGATGAAAACCTAAGTCCATAGAGGACGGATAAAAGTCCACACAGTGGACGGATCATCCCAAAGGGATGAAAACCTAAAGTCCCAAAGAGGACGGATAAAAGTCCACACAGTGGACGGATCATCCCAAGGGATGAAAACCTAAAGTCCCATAGAGGACGAATAAAAGTCCACACAGTGGACGGATCATCCCAAAGGGATGAAAACCTAAGTCCATAGAGGACGGATAAAAGTCCACACAGTGAACGGATCATCCCAAAGGGATGAAAACCTAAAGTCCCAAAGAGGACGGATAAAAGTCCACACGGTGGACGGATCATCCCAAAGGGATGAAAACCTAAAGTCCCAAAGAGGACGGATAAAAGTCCACACGGTGGACGGATCATCCCAAAGGGATGAAAACCTAGTCCCAAAGAGGACGGATAAAAGTCCACACAGTGGACGGATCATCCCAAAGGGATAAAAAACCTAAAGTCCCATAGAGGACGGATAAAAGTCCACACGGTGGACGGATCATCCCGAAGGGATGAAAAACCTAAAAGTCCTATAGAGGACGGATAAAAGTCCACACAGCGGACGGATCATCCCACGAGGATGAAAATCTAAAGTCCATAGAGGACGTACAAAACTTAGCCCACAAAGTGGACGGACCATCCCAAGAGGATGATAACTCCTTGTCCAATAGGAGACGGATACAATTCAACAGAGTGGCAATGAAAAAGTAATAGAATCCTGAAATCAACTTAGACGGATAAACAAAACAAAGCAGACGGATCCTACAAAATCTATGAAAGAAACAGGATTACACAAAATCCCATAAAGTGGACGGTTATTACTGTCAAAACATGGACAGACGTTATAAGCTTCCTGATTCACAAAACACGAACGGATCAAAAGTAAAGTTCCCTTGACCTACGTGTTCCACGACGGTAATAAATTGACAATCACATCCAACAGACATCACTTGTGTAAACCCATCCATGTGAACAGAGTCACTCAAAAAATCAAGCTTTAAAAATGATGTGAACGGATGAATTCTACACGACGGAGTATGTCAAGCCACTTTTTAAATTAAAAAGAGCAAAGTTAAAACAAAGTACATACCCAAAAACAAAGTGTTCACAAAAAACGAAAACATGACGAAGTCATAAATTGCTCTCCAAATAATTTACAAACATTATAAAAACTAAAAGAAAAATTATCCTATGACGGGGGCTTCATTCTCTTCAGTGCGACGGGCCGAAGTTTCTTTTGGATCATTATCCACAACTGCCTGGTCAAGAGGAGCGTCGGTAGCAACTTTTTCGCCAAAAATTTCCTCCGTGTCCTCAGATTGAGCAGGTTGGACGGACGTTTGACCGGCAGCGTCTATATTGACGGATGTCAAGTCGAGCTGAGGGTGGAGTGCTTTAACTTGACGGAGGGCCTCATCGAATCCGTCAGCATATGAGACTCCTAGCTCCGTCAAGAGAGCGTCGGAGTCGCGGTATTCGAGCACAGCAACCTCCTTGGCCTGACGGAACTCTACATCCATCTTCTCAATGGTTTTCTTCATTTCCTCCGTCGCCTCGAGGTATTGGTCCCGCTCCTCCTCAGCCATCTTGAGCTTCTTTTCCTGAATAACCTTCCAGGCTTGAAGCTGGGTCAGCTCGTGCTCCGTCACCTTAGCCTTCTCCCTTAGACGGCCAAGGGTCGTCTCATGGTTCAAACACCGTCCAAAAAGGCCCTTCATCATCACCATGGCCTGAAGGACAGGAAAAATTAGTCTCATGTGCAAACAAGTATAGACGGATAAATAAACGAATAAAAGGACCATGACCTGAGCCATGCTGAAGAGGCCAGTCTCGCCCATCGCCTCCGTCGCGTGATTGCCCAGGTCTTCGTAGTCCTCGGAGGTCATTATCGAGGAGAGTTGCTCCAAGGCATATTTAGGGTCGTCCCTAAGAAGGGGAGGTGGTCTCTTATCACTCGACGACGGACCCCCCATAAGGCCCTTACCAGCCCCGTGCTTGACAGGGGTGACAGTTTTAGCGCTTCTAGCCATAAGGCCCAGGACGGGATCCAAAGGAACCTTTGGTTTTTTAGGCGGACGGTCTCCCTTCAGTGGTTGTTTTCTCTTTACTGCGGGGTTTTGGGTACCCGTCTCTTTTGGGTCAGCATCACCCGTCCCCCGTTTTTTGGCAGCATTTGCTCTGATCAGTGCCCTTCTCTTGGCGTCATCCATTTCTGCCAAAGTAGACGGAGAAAATTATAAATAAAGAATAGTAGACGGACTAAATTGAAGGGGTTGAAAGAAGCTTACGTTGACGGACTTTCTCGTCGTACTTTCTTGCTGCAGGCGAAGGATCAGGTCCGTCACAATACCAATGAATAGTATCAAGGGTAACGAGCTTGGCCCAAGTCCTTTCCTCCGACGATGTCTTCTTAAAAATCTTTTCCAAAAAGCTGAATTCTTCTAGTTCTATCTGGGGGCGCTGACGGACTGAAAAAAGAGAGTAGACGGGCGTAAAATTTAAACTAAGATCAAGGAAAATAAAAATAAAGATTAGTTATTTTTTGTATGACGGGTATACCAGACTCGGCTAAAATGCCCCACGTAGTGTCTACTGGCATGTGATCCGTCTCCCCTGGACGGCACATCCAACCGTCTCCTTCAATGAAGAAAAAACGGCTCTTCCAGTCTCTGTTTGAATCTGGAGTTTCAAAGATAACCTTTAAGACGGAGCTCCTGGGGACGAAGCTATACATTCCCCTCGACTTATCTATCTCGTCAGGACGGTAGCAGTGAAGGAATTCCCTCACCGTCAGCCTACGCCTACCGCCTGACATGGCTCCGTACAGCACCTCCATGGCAATAAAGACTCGCCACGCGTTTGGGGATATCTGGCTGACGGACAAACCCAAATATTGTAAGAGTTCGCGATGAAGGGAACTTAGTGGGAATCTAAGGCCAGCTTTGAGCACCTGTTCATATATCCCAACACCGTCGACCCCCTCGTAGTAACACTTCTCTGACTTATAAGGTAGACGGATGGGAATATGGTCTGGAATTTGGTAATTGTCCCTAATGGTGTTGAAATGTGGCTCCTTGATTTTTGAAGTAAATGCGTTGACCGTCCACTCCGGCATCATGACGAACAGCCTAAGTCCGTCCGCTCCCACGACGGGTCTAATTTCCTCTACTTGCTCTTCATCTATTTCTACAATCTCCATATCCTCATTTGTTGAGGACGGAGAAGATGCAGACGTACTCCTATCCTCACTCAGATCCTCTCGGTCTTTATGACCTGACGGATACACCTCCTCATAAAACTCTCCGTCGCGTACGACGGACTGGTTACTTGACGCACTAGACATTTTCCTACAGGTAAGGACAAAACCTAAGGCTATAATGGATGTTACAAAATATGACGGGGAAAGAAAGGGAGTTGTTTTTTCATAGTTAATATAAGGAATTGAATATAAGACGGATGGAAATGGCTTACCTGGAAAAAGTAGATGGAACGGAGATACCGCTGACGGTTGCAGTAGGTGTGACGGTCTCTCTCTGACAGGTGCGACGGTCTCTCTCTGACAATGAAATTCTTTCTGAAAATGAAAAATGAGAGGAGGAGGAAGCAGTATTTATAAGGGAAGTGCACGGAAGACGAAGCGACGCTTCGATCCCATCCAATGGCCTGTAAAAATGTGACACATGTCGACGACCATTTAATGCATTTCAGGCCTTGTCGGTTGCCAAATTACTAACTGTTTAAAACCTTCTTACCGTCATCCCCACAGTATTATCGTCACCCCATGTTTCCGTCCACTAAATGTATGACGGACCCATGAGGTGAAGGGGGCAACTGAAGAGGACGAATTTGGGCACAAGATGGGCTGACGGTCAGTTACTGTGGGCCGATAGTAAAAGGGTCCAATATGAAATAACAGCAGGCCCAAAGGCCATGAAGATCTTTGGTATAAGATGCTTGCGGTCCACGTTTGATGTGAGAGTCCTATATGGAAACGATTCCGCAATCTACGCTCAAAAGGATTCCTACATGGAAAAGACTTCTACTCCAAGTAAGAGAGGTCCACCCTCTACTACTATAAAAGCCCCGCTACCCTCACGCATTAAGGTACGCATAATTTACCCTCTCTAGCACTCTAGAGTTGTGAGCATAGTTTCTAACTTAACCTTCGGAGGGTCTTCGGCCGGCACCACACCGGTGCTCTCTGTAAGGTTTCCCCTTCTTTGTGTTGTACAGATTGATATTCAAGCGCGTAGATACCGTGCGGCTCATTGGTGAAATTCTTGACTTCATCAGTACCTATTGTGATACTTAACATTAAATTTTTTACAGAAGAGGAAAAAGAAGAAGAAGATAGCAGGATGATGATAATAAAGAAAGTTCTAGCTTTTTCTTAAGCACCTGTTGTGATACCTATCATTAAAATTTCTAAAATTCAGACTTCTATTTCAATTCTCAAATTAGTTCATAATGTTCAATTTTTAACAATTTAGTTTCCCACTTTGTGAAAACGAATCAATTTGAAATTTTTGTCCAAATTTGTTAACAAACAACTCTGTTTAAACATTATTTTTAATTAATTTTTAAATGTCAACATTTTTGAGATGCTCCATAAAAAGTATAATAGGTCTTGTTGTTTGATGAGTATTATATATATATTATTTCATTTACTAGCTGATTTGGACCAAAACGACTAGATTCACTTTGATAAAATGATGGACTAAATTGACAAAAATAATTTCTTAAAGACTAACTTGATTATTGAAGTAAAAGTCAACGAACTAGATAGAAAATGTTACTGATGATGATATTAAGGGAAGTTTTAGCATTTTGTTAGCTAGTAATACCAGATATTCATCGTGACTTTGTCCTGGAACAAATCTAAGAAGGGTGCAAGTGTTCCTCCAAATCCATCCTTGTTTTTGATGAAGTATTTGGAAACAGGTGCCAAACCATAGAGCCTGGAAACTTGGCCATCATGCTGATGGGTGGCAATAGAGCAAGTGAGTATAGAGTGGCTAGAAAGAAGCATGAGCATACAATCAAGAAGCAAAGATTTGTCTTGATTGCTGTGAGTGGGGAGCTGGGATGCTATTTGGGAAGTAGTAAGAAGTGCTCCAGGGCCAGCTCTATCCAAAATCTCAAGCACACCAAGCTCTATTGCTGCTTTCAATACCATGGGCAACACTGATGCAGTTGCTAGTTGCATAGCATACTGGGAAAGACTGTCCTCTTCATTGGGGGATGCACCAATCTGGCTTTCCTTGGAGCTCATGATGTGGTTTTGGTGTCAAATAGTAGACTTCAGAAAATTGATAAACCAGGTTGAGTATGCTTGGTAGCTGCAGGATCTTGTTTAATAAAACCAGACCACTGTAACTTTGTTGACTGATAATTATGAGATTGAATCTTGGCGTTAAAAAAATCACAGCTCTGACATCTTTAGCAGCCTTTGGGCGGCTTGACTTCAAGGCTTGTGTCCAGTGAAAATTTTCACTGGACACCGCAAGATTTGGACACGTGTTCAAAAGTGGATATATGTCTAAGATCTAACGTGTCCAGTGAAAATTTTCACGGGACACAAGTCGGTCCCTTATTTTTTAATTTAACTAGTCGTTGATATGTGCGTTGTGCGTGGTAAATTTGTTTATGATAGTTTTATTATTATATATAATTAATTATCAATATTTTTCTATGTATTGCTACTAAAGCTGCATTATATATGATTGACCAATATATTACAGGATTCATGGTGATTGGAGGTTTTGGTGATGAAATTAATTTTGTATTATTAGAGATTTGTATTCGGAATAGAACGAGGATATTTTATTATATATTTTTATTTTGGAAACAAAATTTCTACCATACTCGGTTGGCTAATTTGTACATTTCCAAGTCAATTGAGCACATTTTGCATGTAACATGTAATTCTTCGTTTCTATAAGGGTAAGGTCTCATGATCCCAATGACCCACTCCATTTTCTTGCATGCTTGGCTTTTTGGAATGCGAAATGTGTTTGTTCCAAAAGTTGTACGCCGAAGGATTTGTCAATAGTTTTGCAGCAATTGTTTTCCATTTGGTTGGTTTAGAATTAATTGCAATATTGGATCAATGAAGTCAATTTAAAATAATAATAATAACAATGACTCTAGAACAGTGCACAACTTCATTGGATAAAGTTAATAGAAAGAGAAAATATAGGATTACAATATTTTGTGGCACAATTTTGGATGTGGTAGATTGTGATTAGTAGAGAAAAAGTAGTTTATGTGAAAGTAACAAACATTAGTTGTGAATTTAAAATTGTGTACCTCATTTTGATGTTGCCTAAAATTTTGGCAATTGTCTTCTAACATTGGAAAATATTTCGAGCAATAATTCATAGGTAATTTATGTTGTATGCTCATTTTCATGATTGTGTAGAGAGTATTTTAATGATATTTTTTGTTTGTATATTGAAGTTGTTTAGGATTGTAATTTATAGTGCTTTGCTTGTTTTATGGATGAGTGATTGTTTAAGTTATTAGCAATTATTTTTATTTTTATTTTATTTTATTTTTTAATAGAAGCCTTTCATATACCCTCCACTATAAAGCTTAAATGTTATGGTATTAAATATATATTTCAATTGTAACTTATGTTTAATGTTCTCCTCCATAAAGTGTATCATTATTGAGATGTCTTGATTTGAATTGATTTGTGCTGCATAATTTTGATCCGAAAGCCTAGCAATGTCTTAAACAATTTTATAGAGTTTTCATTAGCAATCACATATTCCATGTATCTAAATGATCAGCAAATGATGAGGGTAGCAAATAAATTAACATGTGTTAGTTACTTTCATTAATGGTAAAATAACAGTTGTGGAGCAACCGAATAGACATCCACATTCTGTTTTTAAAGTAATATAGAGAAGGGGAGAATTTTTTTTTATTTTTTTTTGATACAAGATAGAAATTCTACTTTAGCTTAATCTAAATATATTTGTGTATGAAGTTCCCACCTAAAGACTTGAACCCCGACTCTTGCCCCAAGACCCTACAAGCACTTATACTTGTGGAGTAACTATTACACCAAGGGTGTATAGTGGTAGAAGGTGAGAAGTTAATATGACCCCAAATGATTCTACTTCTAATGGCTAATGCTATCATTTATCTTACCTCCAACTGTAGGACTCTTTTGTAATTTGAATTTCTAAGATATCGCCATATCACAACCAGCATGAGTTTGTTTTTCAATTGAATAACAATTCTTATCCTTAACAATTAATTAGTATTAATTTTATTTTATAAAAAGTTCTAAAATTATATCACTAATAATTGTATATAAAACTATATATCACTAACTTAAATTGGATATCTATTGATGACAGTGCAAGCATTGAATATTGCAAGAAGAAACATAAAGAGAGCCATCCAAACATAAACCCTGCATATGTTGTGTATATAAATAAATTATTAATAATTTTGAAATAGCTGAAAATTATTTAATATCCAAATCAGTTACTGAAGACAAAAGAAGAACCACTCCATATCTCATTTTGGAAGGAATGATTTCTTTGCAGTCCATAACTTAGACATTAGATTTGAAACCTCTCAGAACAATTAAATTAAAAGGAAAATGAAAAAGAAATCAATTGGAGGAGTAATGTTCTTTTAGTGCTTTCCTTTTCACCATATTCTTTGGAGATAAAAGAACTCCATATGAACCAGCTTTTAGAGGATAAAAGTTAAGGGCCCCGTGAGAAAAAGAATTTTTGTAACAGGATTTAGTCATAAAGAAGAATGACAAAAGAAATCAAATAAACAAAACAAACAGAAAAGTACTTTTCCAGCACTAAAGAATTCTCAGTTCACATTGGCATAAAGTTCAATATAATAAATCCATCACTAACCACATACATACCCTGACTGATTTCTAGAGCACTAATGTTTAGGTTGAGAAGACAATCGTTGAAATGGCATGTGAGGGATGTTCTAACGCTAATAACATAAAAATGCTTGCGCAGTGACTTGAGTTTCACGAATTCACAAATTCTTAAAATTGAAACCATGAATATTAAATCATGTCTAAACCAAAGACCATGATAAACAGAATTATGTAGGAAAATTACTGCAAAAAAATTTAAACACCAGGAATCATGTGCTGTAAGAGTAGTGACGATGTGCATATATGCTGACAGTGCTGGTGATAGTGAATTGCATCTCAAAATATTATATAATTTCTCAAACCAGATACATTAACTGATTCACATCTAACCCGTTCATGAATCCAAAAGTCCAATTAATAGATGTCCAATTCCAACAATAAACGGTTAGCAAAGAAGTTTAGGTCTACCCTCTACCTCAGCTAAAAGCAATTCGTTAACAACTTCCTAGGTAGCTAGTCCATTAAGATTGTATTCAGCACTTGTTTCGATATCCACACCCACAACAATACCAATATGCCAATTCTAGATCACATCTTGAACTGAGCAAACAAAAATGAACAAAAGGAAAAGAAAAGAAAAAGTGACAATAGCAAAATAAGAACAAATCATTACTTTGTTAATGTTCACCTTCATAACACATTGAGAGCAAAACATTACTCATTATAATGTCACCAATGTTGAAAAGCAATTCGTTAACAACTTCCTAGGCAGCAGGTCCATTAAGATTGTTTTCAGCACCTAAACTGAGCAAAAGAAAAATGAACTGAGCAAACGAAAAATGAACAAAAGAAAAAAAAAGTGACAACTGCAAAATAAGAACAGATCATTGAGAGCAAAACATTACTCATTTTAGTGTCACCAATGTTAATCACATTAGCACATTGATGTTTGAACGTACGGTAGTCCCATAGCGGAACAGTTTCATCACTACTACCGGAATAAACCATTTATAAACCAAAGACCATAATAAACACAATTATGCAGAAAAATTATTGCATAAAATTCAAACACCAGAAATTCAGAGTCACACTAAACAAACAGTGGAAGCAAACACCACAACACTACACTAAGAACTCAGAGTCACACTAAGTCGTTTGAATCACATAGAATTTAAAACCTAGCAATCTAAAAACTCAAAACGAACAGACCTAACAATAAAAAATTCAATACCCTAAAGCACGAAAGAGGCCGTAAGAAGGGAAAAAAAACATCAAGCAAAACAACAGAGCAAAAAAGGAACTGAGATTAGAGATACCTTAGCAGCTTTTGTCAGTATTTATACAATGTGAAAAGAGGAAGATAGGAAGGAAGGAACATAGAAAGGCTGCTGCCAGAAAGGAGTGAGGTTGATGTGAATTTAATGTGAAACCGTAGAACAAAAGGTGGGGAAGGGGAAAGAATTAAAACATGGGGAGAATGTGAAACCGTTGAAAGGGAAGGGGAAAGAACTAAAATGTGGGGAGACAGGAAACTGAAACCATGTAACAAAAGTAAAGGAAAAATCAAAAAAGTTTAAAGCGTGAAAACAAAGTGTTTTAGAGAGGATTTTAGTTGAAAAGGTTTGGGTTTGGGCTTTATGGTGGAATTAAATTTAGAATAAGTGGGCTAGAATTAAATTTAGAAGAAGTGGGTTTTATGGTGGAGATATGGCTGAAATTTATTCTATATTAATCAGCATTTTAAAATTAATAAAAATTATTTTAAAATTGTTGGACAAATTCAAAAAAGATTATGGAAATGACATGGCTGCTGATGTGTCTCAATGTGAGCGTAGCAATATTAAATACTACGCTTCAGTTTTTAGTAATATATAGATATGCAAAATTCATTAAAATATGTGGTGATAAGGCTGACTGGATGGCAAATATAAAAAGAAAATCAGAATTACTGGAATAACATATCAAAAGCATAGGGATACAAGGTTGAGTATGCTAGGTAGCTTCAGGATCTTGTTTAATAAAACCAGACCACTGTAACTTTGTTAATTGATAACCATGAAATCAAAACTTGGTGCTCAAAAAATCACAGCTCTGACCCCTTCCGCTGTCTTTGGGCTGCTTGACTTGCACCAGGTTCTTTTTTAATCTTCAAAATTAAATTAAAATATGTGCTGACAAGGCTTATTGAATGGCAAATCGAAAAAGAAAATCACAATCAATTGAATAACATATCAAAAAGTCCAAGGATACAAAGTTTTTCACAGTTGTTAATTTGACTTTTTAGTGCATAATTAGTAAAGATGATGTCATTAATAACCTTATGAGAAATTAATGTTAGACTAATCTTGCTCCAATCACAACTTGCTATCTTAATAAGGTGTGAAAAATGGTTGTGTTTAAGATCAACCTTTTAAAACTGAACAAACAAATAGACGAAAGATGGAAGGAATTTTATTCATTTTTAAGAGCCATTACAACTTTATCTAAAGATCAAAAGATCAGACCAATGACAAGAAAAATTACCACATATTTAAAATTTTGAAACTAATAAGAAATGATAAATTTAATTAAGTAATTAAATCGCCATTCTAACAATGACAAGCATGTTCTAGGAATTGTACATTATAGGTCAAGCACTAGATGTTTTGAACATGTCTAAACAACATTCAGTTGCAAGTCCTCTGTTCTAGAATTTTTCATAGTATTCTGCATAGGTAAAAATTCTGTATACTGCAGGGTGATCATCGTCAATTAGATCCTTAGCAGGTCCTATTAGAGCATCATTTGATGGACAGTAGAATGTTGGGATCGATATTTGCTCCTTGTTGCAATTCACAACAGCTTGATGAAGCACACTCTTGTATTCATCATTGCTAAGTACCTAATGCAAAAAAAGAAAAAGAAAAAAAGATCACGTATATTGTATAAGCAAATATGAGAAACCTCAATTATAACTCGATTAATTTAATCTTTTTAGGGTATGACACATATTAGTTTATCCTATTTATTGTATAAAAATATCCCTCGAAAAAATTGTTACTTTAAAAAATTGGGTAAATTCCAGATAACTACCATGAGGTTTGGGGTAATACCAAACACATCCAAGATAATTAAAATAGCAACCATTTTAGTCCTAGAAGACAAATGCCGTTACAAGTCGTTTGTTCACTACAAAAAACAAAATTTGCAAAGCTTTTTTTTTTTTTTTTTTCATTTCCAAGGCTACAAGTTCAGAAAATGTACCCCACACCATCTATTCCCACCATGCCAAAACCCTTACATTTGAGTCCAACATGTTTTCATCATTTTTGCTCTTCCCAAGAGCAACAAAGGGCTCTTAATATAAACTAGAAGAAAGTAACCCAAGTCAGTTGGTTCAATGGCTCTTTTTAGACTTTATCAGAGTTAGAATTTCAACTCTCACTCAAAAAAAAAAAAAATTTCGGACTGAGTAAAGAGAAAGAGGGCTTCTGTTCAAGTTTTAATTTGAAGAAAGGTACAAATTAGTTCTTGATATAAAAAGATAGCTAAACTTCTTGTAATGGAAGAAGTATTAATTACTTGAAAAATAGTTGCTTTAGTTTTTGTTCTGGTTTCTTTTGTAGGTTCTTCATTAAGCAACTTGGCTCTTTTGCTTGGTAATTTCGACTCTTCTGACATGCAATCTTTCATTTTTTTCCCCCCTCTAAGTTATAGTTTTTGGTATGTAAAGAACTTGATCTTTATGGAAATGAATGGATAAACACTAAAAAGAATTTGCAAAATGCATTTAGGCTGGCGAGAACAAATGAGTGTGGGGTACCTTTCTAAACATTCATTCTTGGAAATGGAAAAAAAGTTGTGCAGCTTTTGTTTTAGGTGAACAAACGGCATGATAACGGTGTTTATGTTTAAGGACTAAAATGGTTGCTTTTTAATTGTCTTGGATGTGTTTGGTATTACCCCAAACTTCAGGGTAGTTATCTGGAATTTACCCTAAAAAATTATATATATATATATATATATATATATATATATATATATTCCTTTTCAAGATGAAAATAAGTTCAACCAAACAGGTAATAAAATAATAACAACGATTTTAGAAAAATAGCTAAAGGTGTAATGGCAAGAACCAAATTGACTGTAAGTTAAAAATAACATAGACCAAATTAACTGCCGCCAAATTGAAGAATATTGTATACATTTTATTTTTATATTTGTTTAATTTTAATTTCATATGTTGGAAAAGTGAAAAAAAATAGTAATAAAATAACTTCTAGGCTTATTTTCTAATTGTGTTGTGGACATATCATTTCTCATTTAACTATAGTTAGTTTTCTAAAAATCTCAATAGATACTTACATTACACATATATTACTCCATTAAAGTTTTTTTTTTTTTATTTAAACAAATTACTTTTTTTTTCTTTGTTCAAAATACTTGAATAGCCTTTGGAAGGGGAATAGTTGGGGGGGGGGGGGGGGGGGGGGGGGGGGAAGGCAAATGACAAACTATGAATTAGTGGTCACAAATATTAATAATAAAAATGTGAACTTAAATATCATACTAAATAAATGCATTTATTTCATTGAAGATTTTAATTATATGCCATGTATCTTTTTTTTTTTTTTTTTTTTAGAATACTAAATATTTTTAACACACACACACACACGGGGAGAGGGGAGAATGTTTTTAAAAAAAAACTTACAGTGGTGTATATCTAAAAGGGTCTAAAATTCTTGGATACACAACACAAATTTTAAACTTCTTTTACTCACACTAATTTTCCAATGTGGGATTAACCCACTATTTTTTCTTTTGAAAATACTAAGCATTTTTAACACACACACACACACATGGGGAGGGGGGAGAGATTTTTTTAAAGAAACTTACATTAGTGTATATGCCATGTATCTAATATTATAACAAACATATTGATATGTACAAATAATATTTTAACATGTGGTATTGTTAAAATAATAAAATTTAATAAATTCCATTCATTGCACGACTTACATGCTAGTTTTATTTATTCCTAAACTCTAACAATTCATAGGATATTTTATTGATTAAATAATAATAAATAAGCATGCAAAAAACCGAAGCAGAGGACCTTCACATGAGGTGAATAGTCCATTATTGGGCTTACCCTAATATTGAAGAGTGAGACACTCCAAATTTGGGTTAAGCATTTCTGATAAGACTCTTAGGACATGTTTGTTTTAGAGGGTATTTTGATTATTTCAAAAACTATAGAGGTATTTTACTATTTTGATATTTCAAAGAAGTTTGAAATTTTTTGGTGTTTTAGGGTATTATGGTCATTTTTGAAGTTTCAATGAAATTTTTGTCATTTTGGGTGTTTTAGGACTATTTTTTGTTCATTTTTGTAAAGTTTTGGGTTAATATTAAGTGTTCTATGAATGTTTGGGTTACTTCAAGATGTCTTTTTTCTTTTGGGGGGGGGGGGGGGGGATTTTATGTAAGTTCTCCTTAAAAGAGATATTTTTGGGGGTTGGGGCCAAAAGGTGTAGTTTGTATGAAAGGTGAGGGTGTTTGTGTGATTTCGAAAAGTTGGGTGGCATTTTGATAAATAGGAGAAGCTAAGTTGCTTGGGCTGAATGGGTTTATAGGCCTTTGGACTTTAGCTTGGCGGTTAACTTGGGCTTAGGCTTAAGTCAAAGTGGGCTTGGACTAAGTGTTTTAAAGGAGTTGGGTTGGGCCATGTGTTTTAAGTGAAAATGGGTTTAGTTTAGGAAAAAAATCACTAAAATTGTGTGGGGGGAGGACAGCTCTAAATATATTTTGAGTAATTCATTTTTTTTTTTTAGAGAATATTTTGAATAATTCTAGTATCACATAATAAGCCATAAATTTTTGCCACAACTATCCTATGTGACAAACTGTAAAGTTTGTAATTGGTTGTCTATTATTATCACATAGACCTATCATTTTTTTTTCTTCAACACTCACAATCTACCATGTGGACAATTGTAGAAAAAATTGTAACATTTTATGTAGTCCTAGAATTTTTTATATTTTTTTGGATCCGATTAACAAGTGCCTTTACGGCATTTTTTAATAGACAATTTTAGAAAAATTTGATACCACTTTTATGAAAAATATAAAAAACTGTCTACATTTTTTCCCCATAAAAAGTTTCTAAAAAATATTTTCCCACCCATCACGTGAAATTTCACACATATGGAGAGAGAGAGAGAGAGTATTAATCTTTTTCTATTATTATTATTATTATTAATCAAAATCAAGTCATATAGGGTAGTTTGTCTGCCGTTAATGAAAGTTATTTATTATGACAAACACATTGATATGTACACAAGAATATTATCTCTGAGAAAGATGAGGGCGTTTGTATTGTAGGGATAGAATCAAGGTGACAGTTTATATAGCATTTCAATAGTAAAATACATATTCTTTATATGGCAAATTAGCTACTACGTCGGTTAGACAAGCCTGTTCATTCACATGAATAGTATATCTTACACATAAATTTCACATATATGACTCACTATTTTTTGAGATTCTTTTTTATTTTTTGACTAATTTTAAGATTCTATGTAATATATGTGTGAAATGTTTCGTCAGTACCATTTTTAATTTCTATTCCACTTTATGTTTCACCAATTACAACTTGTTATGTGTTTATTTTTTTTCATTCTAAAATTTGACTATTTTATAAGGAAAGTTAAACAAATACATGACAAATTATGATTGATGAAACATAAAGTGAAATAAAAAAAAAGTGGTATAAAGAATTTGTATTTTTTTCACATATATGACTCAGTTGAAGTGCGAGAAGGTATTCATTTGCACTCAAAGTTAAACAAATACATGGCAAATTATGATTGATGGAACATAAAATGAAACAAAAAAAATTGGTATAAAGAATTTGTATTTTTTTTTTCACATATATGACTCACTTGAAGTGCGAGAAGGTATTCATTCGCACTCAAATTATGAATTCTATAATAAATTATTAGGTAGTGTACTTTACTTAGAGTTATACCTGTCAACGCCTCGCGGCTGCTAGACCATCCATCGTGGCAATGCTCGCGCGGAGGCCTTTCCTCTGGGAGCCTTTGTGGGTTGCTTCTGTGAAGGAAGGTCATTACCTTTAGATGTGTGACTAGAATCTAAGTCAATTTTTAAGGAATTACCAAGGGTAAGTGAAGTCGTCACCAATCATTGGATTTTTTGGGGTGTGATTGGTTATCTGACTTTATTTGATTTTATTATCGATACTAGGCTAAGAAAAAAAGTCGTTTTTTCCTAATCTAATATGGATGGATAAGAAAATCTTTTGATTCTTGAATATATATATTAATGTAAGAATTAATAAAGTTCAAATACTATAATAACAATGGATTAGAGTAAGTACCTGAAAGAAACCATCTTGTTGGCAAACATGGCCAATCTGTTTGATAACATTGGAGTGGTTGGGGCCGTGTAAGCCGTGGAGATCAATAAGAGGAATGGAGGCATCTGAGGGAGCCAGGTGGCCGCCTGTGAGTGCTACGTTGCCATGCTGGAGATGGAGGACCAGCAGCAAACCATGTGCATAGGGGACACACGGACGACAGACTGGTTACTCGACGCACTAGACATTGCCTACAGGTAACGACAAAACCTAAGACTATGACGGGTGTTGGAACATATGACGGGAAAAGAAAGGTCTAATTTTGCATAATAAAGTAAGCTTAAATATGTAATGAAATATAGACGGAGAAAAGTAATTTACTAGCTTAAAAAGTGGACGGATGAAAGCATTTTGCAACGTTTGCGGTAACTGGACGGGCTAGCCTCTGACAAGAATGACGGAGTGTGCTCTGACAAGTCTGTTCTCTTTGAAATGGAAAAATGAGAGGTGAGGGTTGTGGTATTTATAAAGGAGATGCACGGAAGGTGAAGCGACGCCTCGGGCCAAGATAACCACCAATGAAAGAACGACGTGTGTCATGCCTCATTAATTGCCTCTGTCAGGGTATGAAACCGTCAACCCACAAGCCTTTCAACCGTCACCCTTGTTAACGTAAACCGTCACCCCATGCTTCCCTCCACTAAAGTATGACGGACCCTTGGGGTGAAGGGGGCAACTGAAGAGGTAGAATTTGGACTGGGGATGGGCCTGACGGTTATCAACTGTGGGCCGATAGAGGACGGGTCCATTATCTGCCGAATCTATGAAAATGAGTCTAGTATGAAATATCAGCAGGTCTGAAGCCCGTGAGGAAGGCAGAAAGGCCCTTGGTATGTGATACTTGCGACACACTTCATAGAGTCCGAAGACAAACAGAATTCTAGTACAAAAAGGATTCTACAGGTTGTTCCCTATATGGAAAAGACTTCTGCGCCAAGGGTGAGACATCGACTTCCTACTACTATAAAAGCCCCAATACCCTCATAAATCGAGGTACGCATGATTTACCCTCTCTAGCACTCTAGAGTTGTGAGAATATTTCTGACTTAACCTTCGGAGGGTATTTGGCCAGCACCACACCGGTGCTCTCTGCTAGGTTTCTTTCTTTGTACTGTGCAGGTTCACATTCAAGCGCGTAGATATCGTGTGGCTCATTGATGAATTTCTTGGCATCATCAGAGGCATCTGAGGATTGAACGTCAGAGAGGTTTGGACGGTCGGAAATTGGTCGAATGTAGTTTGAGGGAACATGGTTCACACTTGAAGCTAGGTCGGTCAAAAGTACTTTGGTGGTGGTGGCGGCCGCAGTGCTGGCTGCCATGTTTTGCTAATTGCTAATTGGTAATGCTGTCCCTATCTATAATGCTGCAAATTTGCTGATTTTGTGAGTTGGAAAGGTGACATTGTGAACCTATATGTACACTGATATACACATAAACGCACACAATGACATCACATTTGTGACATAGAACCTGTGACAGACATACGATTTTAGTTTTCTAATTTTTCTAGCATGTAAGTGTAGTGTTATAATTTTTTTCACAACTTTGTCACGTGGCAACTCATGAGTGGTGAAATTATGGACTAATATGGACCCACTATTTTATTTTCACCACTCATAAGTCACCACATAGTAAAGTTGTAACAAAAGTTATGGCAAAAGTTGTGAAAATGTTTGTGGCAGTAGACTAACTTTTTTTCCGGTTCTATTGCAGTAAAATTTCAAAACCTCTATTTTTGTTTTATAAAATAATAATAATGTTTGGGAAAATTGAAGAAAATGTATGATTCTGCTGTTTGTATATAGTAGTGCCACGTTGATTGGAAAAGTTCATATTTAATTTGGAGTTTGGCTTACCTCTAGTACTTTTTAAAAAAAGAATCTCCTTTTGTTTTAATAATAGACTGCCACATCACCTACTAACTCAATAAAAGGAGGAGATTAAAACTCACTACCAGAGATGGACTTATGTGTGGGCTAGGAGGCCATGCCCCCCCCCACCCCCTTCCCCCCCAAACAGATTTTGAAAAACCAAAGACTAGTATGTATAATTGTATATCTACACAGAAGTTTAGAATTTTGTCCTTGAAATTTATATTTTGTCCCCCCTCCCTCAAAATACTTTTCAAATTGGCCCATGAAATCAAAATAGAAAACTACATATGATCATTCCTGCATTCTATTTGCCCAAGTAAAACAAAATCCTTGAGACAATCCTTTGGACAATTCACAAAACCGGATAGCAAAACAACCTTTAGACAAGGTTTGGTCTTATGAATGGATCTCTCTTCCTTCTTTGATATGATATTTTCTCCCTCCTCTCTCGTTCTCTCTGCCTTGTGGTATGTGACTTGTGAGGTGGCTGCTGCTCTACCTTTCTTTAATCTTTAAGTGATAAAGGTTGAAGGTGGAAACTTTTATTCCAAAACTATTAGTGAAAATTATTACAAGTAGCCACAAAATCATGGCACCTACTAACAATCCAATAACAAGGGTAAACCGTACACCTAGAGTTTTTTTTTTTTTTTTTTTTTTTTAAAAGAGTACACCTTTTTTTAGAACTTAGAACAAAGGGATAGATTAACTAGTAGTTATTAATATAGGTTAACATAGAATAATGTAAAAATATTAAACACACTGATTTTTTTTTTTTTTTTTTTTTTTGTGAATAAATAAATTGATTTTAAACAAAGAAAAGATTAAAGAATCCATCCAACTCGAATCGAACCAAAGAATCTAGACGTTTAGAATTAGAATCATTCATTTTTTCAGTCCTCTTTGCAGTCATATTGTTAAAACCATGATAATTCCTATAATTGATTTTTAAATAATTCCATAGTTTCAACAAGAAGAATGGAGGATTTGAACCCTATATATCTTTATTGGACACACTAAGAACTAAGAAGTGTCAGTTGAGCTACAAAAGTATTGATTATAAATCCCTATAATTAATATGACTTTTATTTGATGCATAGATTATGGGAAAGTCAATTACAATTATTTATTTATAAGAAAAAATACAAATTATTTGAGAACCAATACTGATGATGCGACTTTTAGTATTAACATACCAATTTTACAAAATTTTCAAACAAAAATGTTTTGCCCACCCCACCCCCCCCCCCCCCAAAGTTCAAATTTTGGTTTCATCTCTACTCGCTTCCACTTGCCATTGTATATTTATAACAAAAGGACATGTCTAGTTAAAAAAAGTGCTAGAGGTAAGCCAAACCTTTTAATTTATTTGTACTAACAGCATACATTGTTCAATTCTAGATCTTACTAGTAGTTGTACATGCACGCACTGAAAGATCACAAGAGATATTTTTAATTTTCCTTGGAATAAATTTTAAATAAATTATAATTTTATTAGTTAGTGTTGGTAAATTTTTGGGATGTAAAAACTATTACCATATTTAGTGTTGGTAAACTTTTATGTATTTTGGGGTTTTACATGTACCAAGTTTTGGGTAACGAATGCTACAATTGAAACTGGAAAAAGGGTGCTAATCAGAGCTATATGATTGAGGCAAATCAAAATTTGGTTGAGCAAAATCAAAATTCAGTTGAATAAGCCAATTTTTGATCAAGCAAAAGTCTAGCAAAAACTAGAGTTCAACTAAGATATTTGTTAGACACTCAATTGAACAAAATCTAGTTATGGGAATTTCCCTGCTTTGCTTCCAAAGAAATTTTTGTGCAAATCTTTAGCTTAAACCCTAATTGTATTAAACCTATACCTTAACTATAATCTCTAGAGAAGGAAGATGGCCACTAGAACCGAACTAAAACACCGGTTTACCCTAGTGTGTCCTCCAACCCTCACTCAATTGATAAAACCATTGAGATAATAGTCAAATCACTCAAAACACAAAGATCATTGTTTGTGTTGTTGGAGCGAGACATTGAAATCATAAAGACTACTATAAATCTTCAAGTGCCCTTAAAGTAATTGAGAGCTCGATTCAATGGTCAACATCTTAACTTAAGATTAGGGACGAACCTAGGATTTCAAGTTAAG
This sequence comes from Quercus ilex subsp. ballota, assembly GCA_032727855.1. Classification (NCBI taxonomy): domain Eukaryota; kingdom Viridiplantae; phylum Streptophyta; class Magnoliopsida; order Fagales; family Fagaceae; genus Quercus; species Quercus ilex. The sequence goes on from CM064911.1 coordinate 77,147,410, forward strand.
GGAGGTCAGAGTACAATGAAAAAAAAAAAAAAAAAAAAAAAAAAAAAAAACTCTTTATCATCAGACTAAGACACCAATAAATTTTTTGGTATAGGTGGGGATTAAACCCCAGATCTCTTATACAATAATCAAAAACTTTACCAATTGAGCTAACTGAAACCAACTATTCCAAAACTTATTGAATGTATATTATTATGATTCCCATGTGAATGATGAAAAACTCGTTGATTCTACTAATAAATGTGGTACTTACTAAAAAGATATGCCTACGTAATAATGCAAGAAAAGAGAATACCTACATGGCTACATGCCAACATCCCCATCTGTCAAATCCAACTAAAGGGTAGTGTTAACGGGGCAATGTAATATAAGGTGCATGTTAAGAAATAACTTTATATCACATCACTTTGCATTATATCAAAATTTTTACTAGCGTTATACGGTGTAGAGCCAATAAAATTAACTTTTTGAATTCTACTTGTCACTTTAGTAATATTTTCAGTCCTCTTATCACTTTATACCAATTTTTTATTAGTTGGACTCCACAATAAATCATCCTTAACGAATATTTTACAGTGCCTATTAATATTTCCCTTTCAAGAATACAAAAAGTGGGGTTTTTTGGGTCCCCTCATCAATTTATACCAATTTTTTATTAATTGGATCCTACAATAAATCATTCTTAACTACCATTTTACGATACCCATTAACCATTCCCTTTCAAGAATACAGAAAGTGGGGTTGGAGTAGGATTGAGAATTCAAATCACAGTGGCAAACATGACCAATACATGCTCTCCATAAGGTTTAGGATTAGGGGCACTTAAACACATTCTAAATCTTTGGCCCCGTTAACCTCTCCCTTTAAAGAATGCAAAAAGTGGGGTTGGGGTAGGATTGAGAATTAAAATCACAATGGCAAACATGGCCAATATATGCTTTCTTTAAGGTTTAGGGCATGTAAACCCAATCTAAATCTTTGGCCCCTGTTAACTTCTTCCTTTCAAGGGTACAAAAAGTGGTGTTGGAGTAGGACTGAGAATTAACATCATAGTGGCAAACATGGTTAATATATGCTTTCCACAAAGTTTAGGGTATGTAAACACAATCTAAGTCTTTCGCTAAAAAAAAAATGCAAGAACAAGTCTAGAAGACAATGAATGAATAGGGTAAATTGCTTGATTTTTTTTTTTTTTTTTTGGTGGGGGAGGCTAAGCCTTTAAATTAATTATTAAAAGCTTAAGATGTATTGTGATTTGAAGATTTTTATTATTAAATATGTAAAAGTGGAATGATTTAGAAATTGTTAAATTAAATATGGAGTCATGTGGTTTTGTATTAGTTATTACTTTATTGGATTAAGCTCTCGCTCGCATATGTTCCTAAAGTTCATTGCCGGCTTGTTAGAAATATTGAATAAGTGTATTGTATTTCTCAAGTAATAGAATATACATAAGTGCCTTTATATAACAGGCAGAGTGTGCAATACAAGTAAGTGTGCTATACAAGTAAACAAGGTGGGCCTAAAGCCTACATACCCTAATACACGTTAATAGCCTCCCTCAAACTCAAGGTGGATGTGAGACCAACTTGAGGTTGTCAACCAAAGCACAAAGGCGTCCCATAGGATGTGACTTGGTGAAGATATCTACAAATTGATCTTTAGAGGAGATTGAGATCAGCTTGAGAGCACCTTGGACAAGATGATAATGGATCAAATAACAATCGATCTTGATGTGTTTAGTCCGTTCATGGACGACATCATTGTGAGCAATATGAATGGCACTCTGGTTGTCACAATAGAGAGGAGTAGCAGAGGATGTTGACACACCTAAGTCTTTGAGAAGCCATTGTAGCCAAAGGAACTCAAATGTGATATCAGCAAGGGCACAATATTCTACTTTAGTACTGGAGCGGGCCACATGAGTTTGTTTCTTGCTTTGCCAAGAGATTAGAGAAGAACCAAGAAGAAAACAATAACCAATGGTGGACCTGCAATTAGTGGGATCTCTTACCCAATCAGCATTAGAAAATGCACGAAGAATAAGAGGAGACTAAGCAGAGTAGAAAAGATCATGAAAGAGAGTGCCCTTTAGGTATCGAAGAATGCACAGAACAGCAGTATAGTGAGTCAATCGTGGAGCAGACAGATACTAGCTTTCCTGGTGAACAACATAGGAAATGTCTGGACAAGTGACAGTGAGATAAACTAGGCTGCCAATCAAGCATCTGTAAAGAGAGGGATTAGACAATGGTTTCCCCCCTGAGAGAGTCAGATGCGCATTAAGCTCAATTGGAGTGTCAACAATCTTGCTATTAGTTAGTCTAGCTTGAGACAAGAGTTCAGAGACATACTTGGCTTGAGTAATGTAAAGTCTATTTGTAAAATGAGTGATTTCAAGACCTAAGAAGTAGCTGAGATGTTCAAGATCTTTCATTTCAAACTACTAACTGAGAAAATCCTTGAGTTCTTGAATGCCACTAAGGTCATCACTAGTTATGATCATATCATCCACATACAAGAGAAGTAAAATAGTGCTTTTGTTAATGCGACAAAGAAATAATGCAGAATCATAATGACTGGCCATGTAACCCAAGCGAGAGATGGTAGAGTTGAATTTGGCAAACCAAGCTCGTGGAGCTTGTTTAAGGCCATAAAGTGCACGTCGAAGGTGACAAACGTTGTTTGATTCAACAGAGAGATTAGGAAGAGGTTGCATATAAATTTTTTCACTTAAATCCCCATTAAGGAATGCATTTTTGATATCCATATGAAAAATATCTTATTTACTGGCAGCAACAACAACTAAGAGGACACGAACAAATGAGATATGAGCAACTGGAGTAAAGGTCTCTTCATAATTTAAATTTATTATTGCATGTAGCAAATTTTCTCGGGTGTATTCTTTCTAGAATATAAACAAGAAAAACTATACATCAATTCTAGATGTATGTCTCTAAAATTATTTATATAATATTGAAAAAAAAGATTTTTTTTTCTTCATATCTACAATTTATTTTAAACATTTGAAGAATTTTAGATATTTTTACTATCAATTTTACGAAGGCATTTAAGAGCATACATTAGTAGATTATTTTAGAAAAAATTTTATAATAAAATGAAAAAGTGAAAGTTTTTTAAAAATGAATAGTGATATGTTAACTGGCTCTTTTACTAGAAAAGAGAGAGAGAGAGAGAGAGAGAGAGAGAGAGAATATATATAAACAAGATGTTATTGAAACCAAATCCAATAATCTATGTACTGTCATATGGTATTGTAGTCATATATATCTCATATGTGTTGTAATGCACAAAAAATATAAGAAATGGTTTTACTCCGGATGAGTCGACACCATCAGAACTCGTGGCAAAATCAAACACATATCATGTCTGTTTGGATTGAGGGGGATGGAGGGGGAGTAGAGTAGATTAGAGTGAATTTAGCCCAAAATTACCCTATTTTGAGCTAACTCTACCCTGCTTCCCTCCACTGCCCCTTCTTTCCCCCCGCCATCCAAACGGGCCCTAAGATTGGCATTGAGAGAGAGCATATATAGTTGTCAAGAGTTGACTGAAGTGATTGGACGATGTGTTTTGTTTGATTGATTGTTTGAATGAATCGAAGGAGTGTTGGATTGTGTGGCCAAATAGCCCACAATATGGATGTTGAATTATGTGGTCAAATAACCCACAATGTGTGTAATTCTCAAAAGAAATTACCTTACACAATATTGTACATGAAATAATTATTATTAATAAAATTATTTGAATAATGGAATTGCATGTTTTGGCCATGATCGGTTCTGTGGGATTTGGCATGATCAAACATGTTAGTTGATATTTTTCAGAGATAATAAGTTGTGGGTGAAGGCAGTGAGGTAGATAAGAGAGACGATTTTAATGTTTAAATAAAAATTAGAGATTTTAACGTTCATGTCCTAATTTGCAGGAACAAAAATGTGCATTGACAACTTTTGTGGGTTTTTAAATATCCCACTTGAGCTTTCTAGATAAGATAACCACACATAAATTCTACAGAGTAAAAAACCGACCATAACGCAAACACTATTTGACTCTTGTTTCTTCATTTAAATATACGTGTCAAATATTCATTGTTTTAGTGTTTTAGTTAAATAAGAGTTCTACTTCAATTTTGCTTCAAGGAGTTGGTATGGGCTGACCCTTCTTAATCAATGACAAGATATAAAAATATAATGGTTGCACACACACACACTCAAAATAATGAGTTAGATTGAGTTAGACAGAGACACAGATCTAAATTGGGGATTCAGATCAGGTGCAATACCCTATGTATTGCACCTGATGTAATAGTAATACACGGTTGAGATTGAAAGTTCAAAAAAGAAACTTTCAATCTCAACCATTGAATTAGGAGTGTAAGAATAATCGACCAACCGATTGTACCAACTGAAACCAATCAAAATTTTAGAGTTTTGGTAGGTTTTCTAATACTTTGGTTCGGTTTCGGTTTAAGATATATAATTTTTTCGGTTTTTGGTTCGATGGTGATGTTGGATTTTTTCACCTCGAAACCGATCGAACTAAACCAATATATTGATATACATGTAAAATTAAATCATGCTAGAGTCTGTAGCTTAGTGGCATAATGTGCATGTGCTGGCTAGAAGTTCTCTTGTTCGAGCATTTACTTAATTGCTTTTGAGTTTTTTAAGGGTTTTAAAATTTTTTAAGTTTTTAAAACCCTAGTTATATTCCGGCCGCATCTCATTCTTTTCTCTTTAGCCGCTGCTCCCTTTTTTTTTTTTTTTTTTTCCACCATTTTTTCTCTCTCACACTCTAGCAACTTATTCTTTTCCCTTCTTCTCAATGCTGACCCCTTCCCCCAATTCTCTCTCTCTTCAAGAGATGCTGCTATTATGGTTTGATTTTGCTACTGGTATGTTTTCTTCCTTTTTTCTTATTTTTTGGTTTATCCCGTTCCAAACCACCCATCTTCAAATCTTCCTCTCTGTTTTTTCTTACTTTTGTTTCTCCCCTCCTAAACACCGAAACCCGACCAAATGAAACCGAAATCGAATGCAATCGATTAGTTCGGCGTTTCTTCCTTACATGTCGCTTTCGGTTCCAAATATGTTGAAACCGACATTCTCAATTCGGTGCAAAAAGTACCTTTAACACTGACCGACCTGAACCAATTACACACCTACATTGAATAAAAAAACAAAAAAAGTTAAAAAGAAGTTGAAAAAGTTAAAAAGTTAAATTTAAAAAATGACACATGGAGGATGAAACTCCACACTTCACATGATAGGAGAAAGTGGGAAATTGAAAGGACACTTAGATGACAAGATATTTTTAGAGTAGAGTAGATGTGGATTTAGCTCAAAATTAGTATATTTTTAGCCAACTCTACTATGCTCCCCTCCACTCTCCCTCTTTTTCCCTGCCATCCAAACAAACCCTAAGATTGGCATTAAGAGAGAGCATATATAGTTTTCAAGAGTTAACTGAAGTGATTGGATGGTGTGTTTTTGTTTGATTGATTGTTTGAATGAATTGAAGGAGTGTTGGATTGTGTGGCCAAATAGCCCATAATATGGATGTTGGATTGTGTGGTCAAATAACCCACAATGTGTGTAATTCTCAAAAGAAATTACCTTACACCGTATTGTACATGAAATAATAATTATTAATAAAATTATTTGAATAATGGAATTGCATGTTTTGGCCATGATTGGTTGTGTGGGATTTAACATGTTCAAACATGTAGTTGAAAATTTTCAGGAATAATGAGTTGTAAGTGGAGGCAGTGAGGTAGATAAGAGAGCTGATTTTAATGTTTAAATAAACATTAGAGATTTTAACGTTTATGTCCTAATTTGTAGGAATTGAAATATGTGTTGGCAACTTTTGTGAGGTTCTTTAAAAAAAACCTTCTCCCCTCTCTCCGTGTGTGTGTTAAAAATACTTAGTATTCTAAAAAAAAAAATCCCACTTGAGCTCTCTAGATAAGATAACCACACATAAATTCTATAGAGTAAAAAACCCCCTGCAACCCAAGTATTTGACTCTTATTACTTCATTTAAATATATGTGTAAGATATTTATGGTTTTAGTGTTTTAGTTAATTAAGAGTTCTACTTCAATTTTGCTTCAAGGAGTTGGTATGGGCTGGCCCTCCTTAATCAATGACAAGATATAAAAATATAATGGTTGCACACATACTCAAAATAATGAGTCAGGCTGATTTAGAGAAAGACAAGCTCTAAGGGTTTGTTTGGATGAAAGAGAAAAGGATGGGGAATGAAGGAGAGTAGAGTAAAGTTAGTTAAAAATAGACTAATTTTGAATTAAATTTACTCTACTCTACTCCACCTCCCTTCCCCCTCAATCCAAACGGACCATAAATTGGAGATTCATATTATGTATTGTATCTAGGGTATTGCTCCTATCATGTGAAGTGTGCAATTATACCACATCCACTTACATTCATTTTTACCACTTTTATTTTTAAACTTTTTTTATTTAATAGTTGAGATTTTTATTTATTTTTTTATTTCAATCTCAACCATGGATAAATTGGATTGGCATCTACCTGACTAACTTAAAAAAAAAAAAAAAAAAAAAAAAAAAAAAAAAAAAAAAAAAAAAAAAACGTGGAGGATGAAGCTCCACATTTCACACGATAGGAGAAAGTGGGAAGTTGAAAAGACACTTAGATGACAAGATAATTTTTTCAATAACCATCTGACTTCTAGTGACTCGTAAAAAAAAGAGTGTATGTGGACGGTGGAGGAGGAGGAGAAAGAAAAATATGAAGTTTCTTCTTCACAAACTTTGATGCGGATTGAATCAGAGTGCGAAAATGTCCGAAGAAGAAGATGGGATTACTTCCCTCTCTCAGCAAAAAGTAAGAATTTCTTGCACTTCGTTAATATTTTGGGCTAAAGTTGCGTGTTTTTTTCAACACTAATGAGGCCTACTTACAACTTACAAGACCAACAAGGTCTGTTGTTATCCCGTGTTTGATACATATACATGTGTGTGTGTTTTTGTCAAAACATGCTTAGGAGTTAGGAAAATATTTGAAGCATACTAACTAGTCCTGAATATTTTTATTTGAAAACAATTTTGGGATTTTTCTCTTACATTACATTGTCTCCTTCGTTTTCTTATTTGTGGGTTTTGTTTTTTATTGACCAACATTACGGTTATTCAGCAAAAAAAAAAAAAAAAAAAAAAAAAATCACGGTTTATTAATTTAACCACAAAAGTTTAAGCTATTTTAACCATGTATTTCTAACGCTCACTTCACGTGTGCTCATACAGGATAGAAATTAGGACCTATTGCTCTAATACCTCGTTAAATAGTAACTAAATGATGAGTTTAATCATTTGACCATAATATTAATAGATTTTATTTGCTTTCAATCGAGGTTCATGTTGTCTGATCCATGCTTACTATGATTGTATACATATGTGTGTGTTAGTGTCAGTGTTTGTGTCTGTGTTGTGAAGTTTGTTTATTAAATGTGCCAGTATATTATTCAGGCATAGTTTTTGCCCTTTCCCTACTTTCTAGTGCATCTTTTCATTTCACTTTGTTCAGTTAGCCATGTCTTCATCTGTGGATCTCTCTCCACGAACTAATTCTAATGAAATCCTGACCATTGAGAACATCATCGCCACCGTATCCACATTGCTTGCTCGTCTCTCTGAAGCCAAGAACTCTGTCCCCTCAATGCAGCAGCAGTAACAACACCACTGGCAAGAGTGGAAGTAGTAATCTCAACAACAACAGTCATTCGCTTAACGATGAATATCTTTTCACGTTAGGCAATTTGATAAGTTACATAAAGATCTCAATCAAATTAAAGAAGATTTCCAAAAACTCAATAAATTTGAACATGATGCTGGTGGACCAATCAAGAAACTTGAATGCAGCCTTGACGACATCTTCAAGGTAGTTCTAGAAGCACCTAATGATTTATATCCACTTAAGCAAGTTCAAGCCAAGCTTAGTGCACTCAAGAAAAATTCCATGAAGTTGAAGTTGAACTTTCCATCATTGCCACCCAAAATGTCTACTAAAAATTCTGTTGTTCGTTGATTTTCATGGTCAAGGAATGGGTCCCATAGTGTAGCTTACACATGAATCATAAGTTTTCATGTAGCTCAATTTTCACTGAATATCAGAAAGTTTTTGAGAACCTTAATACTAGGCTGAAGCTTTGCTTGTTGTCCTTCGCTGTACTTTCGGATGATGTGATTGTAAAGAAGAGGCTTATGATAGATTGGTGGGTCGGAGAGAGTTTAGTGGATCCTCCAACTACTGGAAAAAAGACAGCTGAAGATATTGCTGATGAGATCCTTGAAGAACTTGAGGTGAAGGGCTTTATTGAGCCTGTTAAGGAAAGGCGCAAACTGGTTGCAAACAGGTTTAAGATGCAACCTCTGGTGCACTGTGTGGTTATTAACTTATTATGCTTGTCCAGGATGATGGGTTCTTTGATTACCATTTTAATGGGATTCCAACTGTAAATTCTTTGCGGTGTAACAGGGCATTTTTAATGAAGGATGAGGATGGAACTTTGGAGCAGGTATTAAGAAATAGTCCTAATTTAGATCAGGAGAAAGTGCAAACTATATTCAACGTCAATGAGCCTCTTCCTGATCTCAGATTTGAGTGGTTTGCAAAGATGAAAAATGTCAACATTGTAGAGTGGTTTTCAAGGATAAAAAATGTCAATGTTCTATATTTGGGAAGGTGGCAAAGCTCAGTTCAGCATCACAATGAAGAGCAAAGCTCAGGTCAGCATCACAGTTCAGCATCACAATGAAGAGCAAAGCTCAGGTCAGCATCACATTGAAGTACAAAGCACCGAGTTCTTAAAAGGACTGAAGAGTATGAAACGTTTAAGGCTTTTAAGTCTTCAAGGAATCTCTAGAATTGATAAGCTCCTGATTCCATAAGAAAGCTAACAAATTTGAGCATTTTAGATCTCAAAGCCTGCCACAATCTGGAGGCACTCCCAGATGGGATAGCCTCACTAAAGAAGCTGTTACACTTGGATATTTCAGAATGTTACTTGCTAGATGACATGCCCAAGGGGCTAGCCTCTCTCTCAGAACTCCAAGTCCTTAAGGGGTTTGTAATTGGTAATTTGAAAAGTGGAAGCTCATGTACTCTTGAAGATTTGATAGGATTGAAGAAGCTAAGCAAGTTGACCATCAATTCAAGCAGCAAGGCTTTCCCTGTAGAAAAAGATCTGTATGCTCTAAGAAAATTAGAGGCACTACAGAAGCTAGCAACAGCATGGAGTGACGATAGTACGAACGAAGAAAATGGTGTCCTAAACTCAGTGAGCACCATGAACTCAGATGACAGAAGGCAAGACAGTAGAGCAGCAAAACCAAACAAGAGCACCAAGCCGACTCAGCAGCAAACTTGTAATCAGGAGAGATCCTGAGACACTGGAGCTTCCTATAAAACTTGAGAAACTTGAGCTTCAATGCTTTCCTCACACAGGAACACCCAGCTGGCTGATACCCGGAAAACTGCAGAGCCTAAAGAAACTCTACATCAGAGGAGGAAAACTCAATAATTTAAGGCAAATTCTAGAGGGAAATGATAAGTGGACAGTTGAGATTTTACGTTTGAAGTACTTAGATGAATTTAATATGGACTGGAATGAACTTCAGACATCATTCCCAAAGTTGATTTTCTTGGAGACTGTTGACCGCGTTAATCTCTCTTCCTGTCCATGTGATGAGTTTGGAGTGTGGCTGAAGTCTTGAACAATGTCAGCAATTCACTATGAATTCACCTGATTTTTTCACTTTCAAAGATTGACGCTATCAAAATGTTGTATGTTTCTGGTCTATTCTCTTTCATTTTGTTCCTACACAGTCATGTCTTTATTTTAATGGATTTTAATGAACTATTAATTTCTTGCGTAGCCTTCTTTACTTCATCTAGACTAAGGTATAAAGTCTGTTTGCATCGGACATATGTGACAATCTTTTCTAGTTAATTGCACTATCAGAGCACAGAGCACAGTTTTTCCCCCCACATTTTATAGGCACTAACAAATCCCTGTTTTCAATTTGTTATATAGCAGTGATCTAAGGTGGGTGCCAATAATTAGAAGGAAAAAAAAAAGACTTTCAAGGACATGATGTTGGACAAAGATCCAATGTGGCATAATTTCAAGAGACACGACAGGCAAAAGCATAATAGAAGGCATTTAAAATGCTTCCCCAACTCCACTGGTAGTCAGTAAGTTCCTCATCTTTTTGAGATCAGTCTCATGACCAAAGTATGGTTTATGATCATGTTAGATTGACAGCCAGCACAAAACTTATAGTCAACTGCGTAACAATTCAATCTGAAGTGTCAAACTTATTTTCCACAAACAAAGAAAAAAAAAACTAGTTTATTGGTAAAAGTTGAAAGCATTGTAATCACCTTGTTGGTTGCTGACTATAATATTTCAATAGGTGAATACTCTCTGGCTCTCACATGTTTTTCATTTATAAGTAATCCAAACAGCTTTCAATTATGTGAATTCTGTTTGATGCGTGATAAAATCTAAAGAATAAAGTAAGGTGATAATAAATTGTAGGGAAAAATCTAAAGAGAGCGGATGATTAACATGGTAGAAAGCCTATAGTTTAAGCTGCTAGATCTCTGTTTGTTGAATCTTATAGCTTACAATGAACCCTAAGTAGGGTATATACAGAAGCTTAGTTACAGTATACTTAGTGTATATAGAAGCATTGGTACATATTACTATCCCTCAATTGACAAAGTGCAACATATGGAGTTTAAGAAAGATCTTAACATGCGAGGAATTCTAAATCAAATGGCACCTCTTTGTTCTTGTAGAGTTTAAACAGCACCTTATACTGAGACAACCAAGCTCCTTTACAAATTGTTGTTAATCCTGTTTTTCATGAGCACACAAAGTACATTGTTTTATTGTCATATTGTTTGAGAAAAATATTCAGCATGGTCTTTTATGCACTGTATATTCTGCAATGTAACCCTTATGTGTTCTTGTTCTCTCTCTCTCTCTTTCTCTCTAGCTTCTTCTCTCTCATTTCTACAATATTTTTCTCTTTCAATTTGTTAAAAACAAATCAAATAGTTTTATTTTTACCTCATATATTTTGTTTTATTTTTTTAATTTCTTTTGTTTTAGTTTGATATACTTTAATCTCAGATGATAACATATAAAAAAAAAAATACTTTAGGCTTTTCTACACTTCCAAATTTTATCAAGAGCTGCATCCGAAACGTGTGCTTAGTAAAGAGCCAACTAAAGTTAGGCTGCTTAAGGCCTCCAAGTGAAAGAAGACCCAAGTTTTACTAATAGAGATATCTCTTTACCTGTAGGAATATTAATTAAGTCTCAAAAGTTAATCAATAGAAGAAAAATAATTTGTCTATTAAAGAAAAAACCAAAAATAAAAAAAAGTCTCTTCATGGGTTGGGCTACCTAATTGTTCATTTTTGTGTGTGTGGGAGTTCGAGTATTAGAACTCATAATCTCCCATTGACAGAAGCTGAAATATCTCCCTTTCTCTCCCCCAACAACTGCAAAAATAAAATAAAATCAAAAGGCCAAAAAATTGAATCTCAAACCCAAATTTTGTGTACTCTTTATTGGAAACTTTGCCTCTCTCTCTCTCTCTCTCTCTCTCTCTCTCTCCCCCTCTTTCTATCTCTCCATTTGAAGTAAAAAATTAAGTTATTTTAAAAAAAATCTTTAGTTCCAACTGTGTTGCGTTTTTTACCCTTCTTCTCCATTTCCCTTCAGGTTTGGCTCTAAAGATTCTGCTTCAGATTTGTTTTAAGCCTCTGTGATTGTTTTTGTTCGTTTAAGTCTGTAAGCTGTAAAGGGTTTGTTACAATTGTTTTTATTTGTGGAAAAGGGTGTCCTTACTCTACTTTACACGGACATATGGACACTAATGCCAATTCTCCATTTAGAGTGGAATGGGTAGTATATAGTTTCTATCAAGAAATAAAAACAGTAGTGACGTGATGGTGTTATGGTTCATACTCTACACGGAATATAAACATGAATAATTCCAATTTACATATAGTGAGCATCTCCTCCTTCTTGGTCCATCTTTGCTGGTTTTGAGGTTTGAAGGTTGTGGATGTAGCTTTTTAGCTCCAATCCACACTTGTTTAATTCCTAGCACTTTTATTGCTTTATTTCAATTTTGTAGCATGTCTATTGCTTTATCTACTTCTTTAGCTTTTATTTATTATTATTATTGCTTTGATGATGTTGGCTTAGCTTTCTTGAGCTAGAATATGCCTAAATTTCTTGATTGTGCTTCTTATGCCATAACTACATGTTTGGATGCTATGCTTGAGTGCCTTTAGCTTTAATTAATTTGTCTATGCCTTGTTTTCTTTCTTTGTGTCATAGGTAGGGTGTGAAAAGTTTGAAGAGTTTCTTTCCAAACTAGTTTGGAGAAAAACTTTGTTCCTATTTTTAACAAAATACACTCTGATTTTATTCATTCAAGCCAAATAGCTTATATAGAAGCTTAGAACAACCCTCTAAACATAGGAGAACAAAAATAACATCATAAAACATAGTTAACACCCCAAAGGTTTGGACTAATGTCAGCCAAGTCCAAAACTTTTCAAAACTAACCAACTTGCTCCCTAATCTCTGTGAGAGAAAGGAGAAAAATGAGTAATGATTTAGGGTCTGAGTTGGATTTACATTTAGGGACCAGGTTAGTTTTGAAAAGTCTCGGACTTGATTGACATTAACTCAAACCTCAGCAGTGTTAATTATATTTTACAAAAAATAACATTTAAGACATTACATTTTCAAGTCCAAAGTCAGATTAGACTAATAGAAATTTAGAAATAAAATAAAACTTTTGTCTGCCTTGATTAACTAATACATAAAAGCCATAATATTTCCCAAGAAACTCAAATTAAATGTTATTTGACTTCTTGGAAAAAATGACTGAATAATCTCCAAATATCTTCTGAATTTGAGGTTAAATCCATTCAAATAATGGGCCTTATTTGCTGGACTTGAAAACTCATCTTGGCTAGCCTTTTAAGTCAAATTGGTATGGCTGAGACTTTAGTCACTTGTGTGTCAGCGTCGAATGATGAAATTGCACCATTTTAGAAAATTGAAGGTGTTGATGTATAAACATCATTCCTAGGCTCAATTTCTTCCATTCTAACACTATCAAGTTCCTCATAATTTTCTTGTCCACTAAAAACTTTTCTAACTTCCTCAAGCTCTTTTGTGACGTTCCCCATTGTAGGGCGTCTCCTCCCATTCAAATCTAGACATCTTTTTGCAAGATTAGCAACTACCTTGATATCTTTTTCATCACCATTTTTCTTTACTTGATTATCAAGAATATCAAATAGAGAGTTCTTTTCCATCGAAAGAATGAAATATGTGGCGAGACTCTTACCTTCGTCTGTTCTCACTGAAGAAATGGGTTTTTCTCTAGTTAAGAGCTCTGCAAGAATTACTTCAAAACTATAAACATCACTCTTTTCTGTAAGTTGGCTTGTTTGGAAATATTCGGGGTCTAAATACCCAAAAGTGTCATATACGTTAGTTGTCAAATGAGTTTTTTCAATGGCCACAGACCTTGAAGTCCCAAAATCTGCAATTTTTGCTCTGTACTTATCATCAAGGAGTATGTTTGTAGATTTTATATCTCGATGGTAAATAGGTAATGAAGTTGCTGAGTGTAGATAAGAAAGAGCTCCCGCAACTTCTGAGGCTATCCTTAATCGCTGATCCCATGTTAATGGGAAATCTTCACATTCTTCATGGAGATACTGGAAAAGTGTTCCATTGGAGATGAATTCATAAACTAACAGAGGAACTTCTGTCTCTAAACAACATCCAAGTAGCTTAACCACATTTCTATGGTTGATTTGGGAAAGAATGATAATTTCATTAATGAATTGTTCAAGATTACCCTGATCTACTATGTTGCACTTTTTAATTGCAACAATTCTTCATCAATTAACATTCCTTTGTAGACTGTACCTTGCCCACCTTTGCCAAGTATTCTGCTTTCATTAAATTGGTCTGTTGCCTTTTCCAATTCTTCCGTAGTGAACAATTTTGTAATTTGAACATTATTTTCACTTGAATGCAATTGTTGTTGTAACAATAAACCACCATTTTTTTTTTTGAAGAATTTATTTTTTAGATTGATTTCATTCCTTTTCTTTATTGCTTTGGATGACCACCACGTGAAAATGAGAAGTGACAGACCTCCAATGCTTGTACAGATACCTACTCATGTTATGAAAATAAAAACAAAACATCTTAGCAATGAAAATATATGCAATTATTTTTGAGGAAAAAATATATGCTATTCAAATTCATAATAAGTGTTAAACTCAACACACACATATATATAGACACACATATATTGGGGAAAATGCAATGAATCCAAGCTAAGGAAACAATGCACAACGCGACCATATAAAAGAGTGAAGCTTTTTATTTCTTTATTTTCATTTTATTATTTTTTTAAGCATACCACCACATTACCGTACATAAATATATGCATAATTTTTATCAGTGATGGAACTACAAAAGGAGCAGAGCCAAACTTTTTTTTTTTTTTTTTGGTTTGCTTGATGTTATAGCTGTGATGTTAAATTATTGTAATCCTTGATCAATGGAATTACATTACAACAATAAAAGATTAAGGTGTTTGGTTCTTTAATTACATTATCATCATAATCCAAGAATGTAACATTCTTATACTTGATTTATATACATTCTTAGAAACAATTGAAATTATTATAATAATAGATTGATTGAAAATAGCCTCAACACCTAAAAATTCCATAATTACCCTTGAACCACAAAATACTCATGGAAAACCCAAAATAATCAAATTACCTCTAAAACCTTAAAAATACACTTGAAACCTCTAAAATGACCAAAATATTCCTGAAATGGCTAGAATGTCCAAAATACCATTTAAATATCTAAAATGGTCAAAACACCCTTAAAACCTCAAAACGACCAAAAATACTCCAAAATCTCTAAAATGACCAAAATAGTCTCGAGACCTCTAAAATGACTAAAATTCCCCCGAAACTCCTAATGTCCAAAATACCATCAAAATCACAAAAATGATCAAAATAACCGTGAAACTTCAAAATGACCAAATATACCACGAAACCTCTCAAATGAAAAAAATAGTTCTGAAACCTTTAAAATGACCAAAATACCCCCTGAAACCTTTGATGTGGCCAAAATATTCATAAAACCTCTAAAATGATAAATAAATAAAAAACCCGCGAAACCTCAAAATGACCAAAAATACCCCTGAAATCTCTAAAGTAACCTAAACCTTGTCAAATCTCTAAAATAATCAAAATACCCCCTAAAACCTTAATAGAAGTTTGACTAGTAGAAGAAAAAAGTAGAGTTGATGTATTAAATTGTATAAAAATACTTTTTTTTTTTTTTCAAATGCATGTATCTCTAACAGAATTTAATTAACATTACAGCTTACAATTACTTCTACAGAAAAAAGTTTTTTCAAACATTGACTATCAAGTTAGGCTTAAAACAATTTGAGGTCTAAGACGATAATTTAAATAGAATTCTATTTTTATTTTTATTTTTTATATTCAACTCGTTAATTTTACATATAAAAATTAAGTAGTTAATTTCTTTATTTAGATTTTACTAGCATCTCTTTTCAATAGGATTTATTGATTTTGATTAAAAAAATATTTATGCCAAAACAATCACTGGGACGTGACCTTTTTTTTACTGAGACTAGGCTTTTTTGTTTGCTTTAAAATCAATTATTCACTTACAATAAGTAATGTGTTTGAACTTAATGAGAGGGTATAATTAAGTATGTATGTGTATTTAGCAGTTAGTTTATTTCTTAAAAAAAAAAAAAAAAAGGTCACTTTCTTATTGGGAAGTGATCTTTTATTATTAGGGGCCTTAGGTTGTTCTTCAGGCGGCCCTACTAACCATGTTACAAGAAAAAATTGATGCATTAACCATATTATTATCAATTGAACAAGAAAATGTTAGCAACTTTAAAAAGTCGAATATGATTTAAAGAAAAAAAAATTGGTAATATAGAAGGTTAAATAAATATTTAAATACAATTTAATTCATATATCTTTTTAGAAGGCTATTTAATTGATATTTAAATATAAGACAACGTTTTAAATAAAAAAAATAAAGTATAGAACTGTGATAACAACATATTTTTTCATTCAAAATTAATTAGAATAACGGCATACCTATAATTATGGTCCTCGAGGTCTTCTTTTTGTTGCAATTATAACCCCCATTTATATTCTGACAGTCCGACTTGTTTGGGCATGAATTGAGCGTCGAATTCTCGCATTCATTTATATCTGATATATGATAACAAACAAAATAATAAATTGAATAAATAAACAAACTCACATATTCTTTTGGGGGGAAAAAAAAAAATACACACATACAAGAGAGAAAAAAAAAATTCTAACACAAATACATACAACAAATTCCACTCAAAAGTCATATTAACTTTTAAAAAAATATGAGACAAATTATACTACATATAACACACTTTCTTAAATAATATAGGATAATTACTTCTTCTTTTATTTTTTTGTTTTTTTGTCAAAAATTTTAAGAAGCAACTAATCAGTGCCCCATTCTCCCATTCTGAATATATATATATATATATATATAGACTTTGATAGCGATTAGCGAACAATAATTTAAGTAATACATTTTTATTTTAAAAAAAAGTAATTGAAGTTGTCTTTATTATTATTATTATTATTATTATTAATTGAGCTAAAGTATGAAAATACGTATAACTTTCATTTGTATTCTTTTATCATTTCTAAATATACATATCACTTTTATTTGTATTCTTTTATCATTTCTTACCGGGGAAAAAGTTCTTTTCCCATTCTATGTTTCGGATAATTCACAATTCCTCATCTTATCTTTGAAATCAACCAATTCTCTCCTCTATAATTGGAAAATGACCAAATACCCCTCAATTTATTACTTTTTTAGTTAAATTCAATGAAATCACAATGACTACAAATAAATTCAATAAAAAATTGAAATTCTCAACTTTTCCTCTTTTCCATGGTGTATGACTAATAACTTCTTCAAAAGATTCTTTGTATTTAACTAAGGGTCATGTTAACTAGTGCCTTTAGGGCACTTGTTAATAATTCATTTTAAGAAAGTTTTGATACTACTTTTATGAGAAATAAAAAAAACTATCAAAATATTAATTACATTTTTTTCATTTCCTATAAAAACTTTTTTTAAATGGATTATTAACCAGTACCCTAAGGGCACTCATTAGCATTTCCTTTTAACTAATAAGAAAATAACATGTTGGTAGTATCATGCTTATTTCCCAAATATAAAAGAGGAAATTGATTAGTTTCAAATATAAAGGAGAAATTGTGAACAACTCCAAACATAAAGGGGAAAGTGTTTTTCCCCTTTCTAATATCTACAAGTTCTTTATCAATTTGGAAACATTCTAAATGATAAATGTTTGCTCGGTACTGACATAGGTAGTATAGCTTTAATTGCTATACTTACGCAATAAGGTGTTTTAAGTTTTAACCGCAAAAAGTTTTAGCGTTTAAAATATTTGAAAGACTACAGTGAATAAAGCTCTAGATTTATTATATATGAATAAAAAAAATTGAGGATTTTTTTATTATCATTTATTAAATTATAGATTTCAACCTCTGAAATTCTTGAAGTTAAAAATCCTTTCAATTGAAACTATTTATCTCAAGAGCTCTACAACTAAAGTTTTGTAGCTAAAACTCAACTTCTTATAGCAATACCAAACTAATCCGACATGCATACAAATATTTCAAATTTAAAAACAAGATTCTTATTGAAATATTTATGTGAAAATACCAAAATTCAAAATATGTTAAAACTATTTTTAAGAAAATTATTAGTTTATATTCCACTATTCATGTAAGATTTATATTATAAACTAAACGTACAATATTATACGCATTTACATTAACACTAAATATTGTCGAAACAAATATTTGTTTTTGTTTTTTTTTGTTTTTTTCTTTAGAGAGTTTCAACCGACAGCGTCCGCTCCTGATGATAACTCTTTATCATCAGACCAAGACACCAATCAGTTTTTGGTGTAGGCCCAAATCTCTTATACAACAATCAGATCTCTTATACAAATATTTGTCTTTGTTTTTTATTGACTTAATTTTGTGATATGGCAAGCAACCCTTGATAATCCATGGACTAAAAGTAGCTTACAACTCTTGCAAATGAAATTAATAAAGAATAACCATATACATATATTGAACCAAAATAAAAATAAGGTAAAGGCCATGTAATTGATAAATGAAGCTTTACGAATAATAAAAATTTACCTTCACATCCCGTGGAAAGATAAGGATTTCCTTCGTATCCCCGTAGGCAGACACAGGAAAAGCTCAAAAAGTCAGGTGGTGTGGAAGGCATTTCGTCGTGGCCAGAAATCATGTAAGGGAGCCTGAACTTTTCAGTAGGGTAAATTTTACATTCGTAATCTGATCTATTGTGGAAGCTGTCAAGCATCTCCTTCGAATTGTTGGTCCAGTTATATATCCTCCAGGCCAACACCACAGGCACGAAATCCGTAGGAAAGGGATCAGTTTTTGTAATTGAAAGGACCCACCTATTGTCTCCTAAGAGGGCATACCGGCATGCCTCTACGTTATTTCTGAAATCTACGTTAAATAGTTGAAGCCCTGACATAGGGAGTTTGGTGTTGCAGCAATCGAAGCCTGAGCAGAAACCATCTTCTTCGTCTGTCAAGCTTCTGTTACAATGCGATTTGCACCCAACAACCATCGGATCAGTTCCTACCATTGTGACAGTGTTGTTGCAACCAGCCGAAATGAATGTGTTTGAATAGTCGGAGAAGACAAAAGGACTTCCTTTAATGTTCACACCTCCATCATTACTGCTGATACCCGAACAACCAGTTGAATTCGAAGAGATTGCTGAACTTTTGACAACAACCGTATTGCTTTCCCCATCGTCTACACCGTTAATAGAGATTTCGAGCACCTCCATGTTAATTTTTTTCAAGAAGGCTCCAGTTTCATTGCAAACAATTTCGAACCAGTCGTCCATGTAGCAATCTGCAGATCCGATTCCGAAGGGGTATGGAATACTAGTAACATTTCCACACGTAGTAACACAATCCCGTGATTGTGCAATAGGTACTGCTTCTGCTAATCCAAATGTCAGTAGAAATAAGAAATTAATCGTAATTACAAATTGCAAAGCCATTTGTGGGTATCTCTCTACTCACCAGATAAACAAAGCGAACTACATACATAATCTTTTATAAGTACCACGTCATAACGTATTCAGACAGCAACACACCACATAATGAATCGACTTGTAAGGTTCCGAAGATGAAAAGTCATATTTAATCGCAAGACGCAAGCCATATGGTGAGAGAGAGATGAATTGTTCATATGATGATAAATAAAAATCTTAAGGAGGGGTTTGACAAAGCCGAATCAGGTTTGAAACGTAATAGCCCAACCTTTGAATCTAGCTAGCATAGCTTGAGAGAGATATGAATTGTTCATATGGTGATAGATAAAACTCTTAAGGAGGGGTTTTACAAAGCCGACCCAGGTTTGAAAAGTAATATCCCAACCTTTGAATCTTGCATAGCCTGAGAGAGATATGAATTGCTCATACGGTGATAAAACTCTTAAGGAGGGGTTTGATAAAGCCAACCCAGATTGGAAAAGTAATAGCCCAACCTTTGAATCTTGCACATCCTGAGAGAAATATGAATTGTTCATCTGATGATAAAACTCTTAAGGAGGGGTTTATCAAAGCCGACCAAGTTTGAAAGGTAATAGCCCAACCTTTGAATCTTGCATAGCCTGAGAGAGATGAATTATTCATATGGTGATAAAACTCGTAAAGGAGGGATTTGTCAAAGCCGACCCAGGTTTGAAAAGTAATAGCCCAACCTTTGATTCTTGCATAACCTAAATGGTTTAGGATATTTTTAGACGAATAGGTGGTTTAGCTTGCATTTACTCTTAAACACATTAAAAATGTGTCAATTTATAGATGTCAAAACTTGAACCGTATCTCAAATTAATTTTTTATTTTAATGTATCGTGTATTATATAAGATACATAAATACTTAATAAAATTTATAAAAAAAAATTATAGATATACAAATATAAATAGTATATTTATTATAAATTTCGAATATGTTTAACTAAAGACTAATTTAATCATCACTTATTCTAGAAAAAAAATAAAAATTAATCATCACTCATGTAATAATTTCTAATAAGCCAACTAAATAAATCAAATTAACATGTGACCTAAAATAATAATTTCATTTCATCATATTCATCATCTTGCCTAATCAACTCTATTTAAGTCAATGTTATCATCATGTTTATCATTTTTGTAAATTTATTTCAACATTGAAATTTTATTCATCGTCATCAACATTTACTATTTCTTTTTTTTTTTTTTTTAATAATTTTTTTTAAATATTTCTTCTTGGCATTCTAGCGTTTTAGACTTATAACAATAATGACAAAAATAAAAAATAATTTTATTGTTTGTCTTATTCACAGTATAGAAAATAAATTTGTATATATGAATGTGAAGTGTAAGCGTGTAGTCCAAATTTTGTAGGAGAAAGAGGAAAAATAAAAAATAAAAACTTATAGACATGTTATTTTATTGGGATAAATTCAATAACCTAATAATTTTGTATTAAAAACATGTCTAACAACTTCTTGGATTCAGATAAAAGCACAAATTTTAACCCAAAAAAAAAAAACTCATTTTAAAGCATATGTCTATGTATTATATGATACGTACAATTTTATGATATGATATAATTTATATGACACGCACCACTGTATCGGTCCAATGTTAATTTATTTGTTTGCCTCTAAACAAGCTGTAGGTGTGTCTTCCTAACATATAATTTCGTTAACTCTAATTGATTTTTTTATCCATTAATATAAAATATTCCTTGCCAAAATACTAAAAATTGAAAAACAAGATGTTTGAGCAAAAATCAATTTTATTAAGTTTGGCATTTCTATTTGTTGAATGCAGGTAATTTGAAGTGATGGTTTGAGGTAAAATTATAGTTTAAAATAAAATTTGACTTCATGGATTAAGGTAGGGGTTTGAAAACACCTCACGCAAGAAGAAATTTTATCAAATATGCAAGTAACAATGAAAAGTGAAAGAAAAAAAAAAGTTTTGATTCTAAGTTATCTCCGTTGTCAACGATTTGATGTAAAATGGTTCAAAGTGAACTAATTTAAAGTGAATTGAATCTAAGCAAGGTAACTTGAAGTAAACTAAAACAGATTAAACTTAGATTATCATTCTCACACTAAAGTGAGTAAATTGATTCAAAGCAGCTGGCATAATTCATATCAAAAAGTAGCCCCATAAACTGCATCTTCTAATCTATTCTACCTATCTATAATATATTATAAAAGTTGATTCTCAAAATTGGTGAATGCATGCTACAATGACACTTATTCATTTTCAAAATATATTATAATGACACATGGCAACTTCCTATATTTAATTGATATGATTGGACACACAATACCACATGTTAAAATATTTTTTGTACATCGATCTCAATGTGTTAGCCATAATACTAGACACATGGCATATAATTAAAATCTTGAATGAAATAAATGCATTTATTTAGTATGGTATTTAAGTTCACATTTTTATCACTATTTTATGACCACTAATTCTTAATTTATCTTTTGTCTATTTATTTTCCTAACCATCCCCCATCCAAAGGCTATTCAAGTATTTTGTTTAAAAAAAAAAAAGAAAGTAATTTGTTAAAAAAATACTTAAATTGAGTAATATATTTGTAATGTAATTATCTATTAAGATTTTCTAAAACTTATTTTGGAATCATAGTTAAATACGTCACAATTATAAAAGAAGCCTAGAAGTCATTTTATTTATTTATTTATTTTTCACTTTTTTGACATATGAAATTAAAATTGTACACATATAACAATAAAATATATACAATATTAATTTGCTTTGGGTATTGACTAGAAGTATTTTGCTTTTATATTACATAATTATTTTAGCAATTACAATTACATTTAATTTAATTATCTACCAGTATAATGTTTCATCATCTTTTCTAACCTTTCATCTTCTTCGCCCCCTTTTTTAAGATGTAAATATGTTCTCTCTTTATTCCTCTTATAACCAACAAACTTAGGAATTTTGATGATAAATTTGTTTTACAGTTGCTCTTTTTGTTTTTGTTCTCTACTATTAGAGGTACCTCTCTCTCTCTCATTTTGCTATTAATCACTAACTTTATTATCTGATTTCCTTTAATACTCTTCATTTTACATTTTTGTTTTTGTATATGGATCTTAAGATTGAACAATATTTAAAGCTAATGAATCATTTATGTATTTTAATTTTTAAAATTCTCTGTTATTATTTTGATGTTAATGTGAATAGCTTTTCTTTCAGTGTTTTCATTAATGGGTGATTTTTGTTTTTTCTTCGGAGAATCAATTAGTAGGTGATATTCAATTTTGTTATTTCAAATAAATTTTATCCAATTGTGATCCAAATGTTTATTCGTATTTTATGATTGTGGAATTTGTTGTGTATATGAAAGTTTCTAATAGTTATGTCAACATTTTTGTATCCAATATTTGAGTTATAATTTTTTATATTCATCCTAAAATTATAAAATCATTTCCTTTAATGTTTCAAATAAGAAGTTTTATCTTCATTTTTATACAAATATTTCTAAGTGTTATATAAATAATGTTAATATTATTAACTAAAATAATAAAAATAAATTTTATTCATTATTTCACTGATAATGTTTATTGATTAGCAACGATTGGAAGCAAAAACAATTATTTTTTTCAGGATTAGGATTTTTTTTTTTTAAATTGTAACTTTTACTTAATATTTTAAATAACAATATTTATGAGTTTCCATGCATCACAATAGTAATAATAGTACTAATAAAAAAACACCTTTAAAAAAAAGGTGGAATATACAAGCTTATATATCACTAGTATACAGGGACGGAGCCAGGATTTCAAGTTTGGGGGGGGGGGGGCTGGAGATAAGCGAATTTTTTTTTTCAAATACGCATCCATATAGAATTAATAAACTATCAACCAAGACAAATACCCAAAAATCATTGTTTCTTAATACGCATCCTTATACGCACCCAAAAAAAATTTCAAATACACATCCATATAGTATTAATAAACCATCCAACTTTCTCTATCTTGCTCTCGCCTCTCCCTTTATTTTCTTTTCTTTTTTTCTTTTTTTCCTTCATTTTTGGCTTTTCCGTTTGTTTTGAGGTCTTTTATTGACTACTGGGTTTTCTTCTTCTTCTTCTTCCTTTTTTTTTTTTTTTTTTTTTTTTACATATATATTTATATATTTTTTAGGGTTTTCATGGGCTTTGAAAACTTCTGGGCTGGCCGGCTGGGATGGGGATGATTGAGGTGAGGGAGGCCCAAGCTAAAAACCAAGGAGACCCAAGCCTTTTTTTGAAAATTTTAAAATAACGATAGTAGAATTAAATTAAAGTGTTAAGTCATTCCATTGTAGTCCTTATAGTTATGTTTGACATTTTATTGTTGTTTTTGTATTTAAACATATTTTTAAACACATAAGCAATATTTCTAAATCAATTTTTCTCAACTCTGCTCGTTATAAGTTTTGAACTATCATATGAGAAAGAAGGAAATTTATGAATCAAAATTTATTATATGAATAGTGTTCACCTTAAACAAAGACTCGAAGCTCAAAATCCTTATAAGGTTTGCTAGGGTGGGTGGATATAGTAACATGTGCAATAGTATGAAGTTCAAAAATATGAACTTGATGAGACACTTTTAAGTTTTATAATATCTTTCCTCCATCCACATGGAAAACACATTCATTATGTGAATATGCTAAGTAAATGCTTGGAGAACAATACACCACATAAAGGATAAACAATAATATGCAAAAATGAAGGTTAATATGTAAATATATTAAACATAGATGTCATTTTTTTCAAAAATAATAGATCATTTGTAAGCAATATAAATAAGTTATACAACAATGCATTCCCAAAAAAAAAAAAAAAAAAAAAAATTTAACTTACTCATATTGCATGAAAGAAAGGAAAAATAATTAGTTTAATATAATAATAATAATAAGCTATACAACAATGCATTCCCAAAAAAAATAACTTAATCATATTGTATGAAAGAAAGGAAAAATAATTAATTTAATATAATAATAATACAAATTGTTATAGTAAATGCTATTGAGAGAGCTAAATATTATTGCGAATCCAGCTCCCAATACTTTGGACTTTGAAGGATAAATTTCAGAGTTTAGGATGATCGGAATTGTAGAAGGCCACACTGTAACTGAAATTTTACAAATGAACCTCAAATTAAGTTTAGGATGATGGGAATTATAGAAGATCGTAATATATATAAATTCATGTATCAATAAGAAAAAAATGATAGAAATGAGGACTACAGTTGACAAATAAATTTCAAAGAATATAGTAATCAAGGAAAAAAACTCTTGATTTAAAGCAAGCAAATGAGGATCTTTCTACAACCAATTAAATATGCCAAAATTAAGGTGTCCGAAAGATGCTTAACAATCTCGCATAGAGGCCGAATTTCATTTTTTCTTATCAACCCAATTCCATATTTTATCACCCGAACACAGATGCCTGCCACTAGCACTTTATAAAACAATTTATTTTTAAGAGAATTTAGTAAATTTATTATAATACTAGGGCCTACTCAATTACATTTAAAACTTCATTTTGCTATGTAATTTGGTTGTTTTCAATTTTAATAACTAATACTTTCTCCCCATAAAATGCCATTATGGAAGAATCATGGTTGCACTAAATGAAGGT
The DNA here is from genome assembly GCA_032727855.1 of Quercus ilex subsp. ballota. Classification (NCBI taxonomy): domain Eukaryota; kingdom Viridiplantae; phylum Streptophyta; class Magnoliopsida; order Fagales; family Fagaceae; genus Quercus; species Quercus ilex. The sequence goes on from CM064911.1 coordinate 77,172,421, forward strand.
CGTCTCTTCCTACTGATCATCTTGTGGCCGTGCATTGTGGGGAATATAGTTATGTTTGTAATGTATTGTTATGTGTATGTTTCAACAAAAGCATATGATATACTCTAAATTAATTTTTCTCCACTCCAATGCTTAAAATTTTCTATATATAATATTAGACACAATTGTTGGGTTAAGATAGCTTGACTTCTGTTAATTAATTCAATTTACCCAAGTTGATTAATGAGGTTCAATTGCACGCAAATTGTGAAGGTGTCAACAAATCACCAATAAACTAATATGCAACGGAAAATAAATAACTCAGTAATTTGTTGATGAATGGGAAAAACCTCTCGCAAGGCAAAAACGCCACCGAGTGATTTTAAGGTCACCATTCTCAAGAATCCACTAATCAACAATCAAATAGTTACAAGTATAAGAAATCTTACCAACTACCCTTGCCTATTCCCAAATACCAACCTATAGTTGAACTTTTCCTCCAATACCCATTTGGACTTGATCTTGTAGTAGCCTTCTTTCCTTTGATGCACAAATCTTCAATCTGTGACTAATCCTTTTGTACGGATCCAAGTACGTGACTAACTCCAGCAACTTGAACGATGTTGTTGGTTGCAAAGTTCTTCACTTCATCAACAATGAAGATCAGGAAGCACTTGGTTACAAAACCCTATAACGTACAAATGCAATAGCTTTTCACAAAGAAAATAAATCTTTAGGTCTCTGTATTCATGTGAGATGGCTCTTAAAATAAGCCTTATATATGTCTAAGGTTGTGAGAAAAGAAACCTAAAACAAATACACATCCCTGGGCCGAAATTTAGATATAAAAAACGTAATTCTTGCGAGCTGCTATCGAATTATCTATCGAGCTTCACATTAAGTCTCGATAACAGGCATCTGTCGAGCTATCAATCGAGACTTAGTGAACAGCTCATCTTCACTTGTTTCTTGGACCAATCTTCATGCCTTTTAATATGTATACTTGATATGCTTTGAACAACATATTTCTTGATGTATTAAACTCATTTTAGATCTACCCAATTATAAGTAAAGTGTATTTTGTCAAAGGATTAGCCAATTACATAAAATATGATCCTAACAATCTCTCCCTTTGGCAATCCATGACAAAACTGCAAGAATAATTATGAGAGAATATGAAACAACAATCTCCATAACTCTTACATAAAAAGTATAGAAGCCTAACAACTACAATGACCTCTTGAAAACTTTGTAAGAAAAGAGATCATGGCATGATAGACTTGCCATGATGATGGTCACATTAACATACTTCAATTTTAAATTTAGCAACATAATTTTAGGTACCAAATGATTACCATAAGGATTTTTTTTTTAAATTAAAATTAAAATCAATATATATATATTTTTGGATAAACAATAAAATCAATAGTTGGGGGTGAAGGAATTATAACTCTACATGTCTCAATTGGAAATGTCAAGGTATCAATAAGTTGAATTACAAGACTCAATTGGTATCATTGTATGCATTAGACAAATGAAAACTAGGGCACGTTTAATACACTGTAATGATTATTACATAGGAATAGGAATAAGTATTACAAAGAATACATTAAATTGGAATGTAATAAGTATTATCATTCATTAGTTTGGTGACCATTTACGAATAGAATCCTGAATATGCATCCATAATTTAATAGAATATAAAAAGAAGGTGTAATTAAATCATTTTTAAGTCAAATTTCTTAAAATACACTTATTTTAGGGTGTTCAAAGTAGAGCTAATAATTAACAAGAAGGAAAATTTGTTTTCTTTCTTTTTGAAAATGTAGCAACTAATAGCCTTTTAGAAAAAAAAAATTTTAAAAAGTTATTACATAAGGTGAAGGAATATATATTCAGTACTTTTGATAAAGAATAGTTATTTCTCATTTTGAAGAATAGCTATTAATAAGAAATAACTATTCATTGTAGTAAAAACATAGCCAAACAACCGAATAGTTATATCATAAGAATATCAATTACATTATAGTGTCTATTACAGTCTACCAAATGTGCCTCTAGAGTTTTGGTTTCTTTATACATATATATGTAATTTGAAGTCCCCACTCTAGGAGAAATTATAAGATCCACATGCTAAATAAGTAATGGGGTCCACCATTCTACTAAAAAACTGCCACTTGTCTAAAATTGTTAGTTAGTAAATTTTTTTAAATAGAAATTAATTACTGACTCAACAATTTTAAACAAGTAGAAGTTTTTAAGTGAAATGGTGGACAAGTGACGTGGTCCATCAGAGAACTCTATAATTTCTCCCACTCTAGGAGATCAAATCACTATACACAAAACTATGGGAGGGTGGGTTAGGATTTCAAGACTTAAAAGACATTCAATTTGGCTCTACTAACGATGCAGGGTTGGCATTTGCCTCAAGATGAGGATTCAGTACTGCTAAGTGTTTAACTAACAAAATATAACCCTCAAAGCATGTTCTTACAGGAAAGTCTCATTGCTGCACAACTACTACTTAGAGTCCATTTGGATACAACTTATTTTGCTGAAAACTAAAAACATTGTAGCAAAATAATTTTTAAATGTGTGAATAGTGCCGTGGGACCCATTTTTAATTAAAAAAAAGTTGCTGAAAAGTGGAGTTTGTGGGTCCCATGAACAGTGCACGGGACCCACTGATGTGACTGAAAATGAGTTGAAAAGTCAAATAGTGAGGCTATTGTTCATGAACAGTAGCCGCACCTTCAGTTTTGCTGAGCTAAACGCATGCCCAAAAAAAAAAAAAAAGTAAAACACACATTTGCACAAAACATGAAACGTGAACGTGGATCCAAACCCACAATTAATCAAGGTATTTGGGGCAAAAATATATTATTAAAAAGTTATATGACTTATTAAAAAGTTCATGCGAACTAAAATAAGTATATGTGGATGAAATTATCACATATATATTAAGTTGAAGGAATATTAATGTTAGACTAATAAGGTGTGAAAAAAGAAAATATGTGCTGTCTTTGGGCTGCTTGACTTGCACCAGGTTCTTTTTTAATCTTCAAAATCAAATTAAAATATGTGCTGACAAGGCTTATTGAATGGCAAATCGAAAAAGAAAATCACAGTCAATTGAATGACATATCAAAAAGTCCAAGGATACAAAGTTTTTCACAGTTATTAATTTGACTTTTTGGTGCATAATAAATGATGTCATTAATAACCTTATGAGAAATTAATGTTAGACTAATCTTGCTCCAATCACAATTTGCTATCTTAATAAAGTGTGAAAAAAGGTTTTGTTTAAGATCAACCTTTTAAAATTGAACAAACAAATAGAAGAAAGATACAAGGAATTTTATTCATTTTTGAGAGCCATTACAACATTATCTAAAGATCAAAAGATCAGACCAATGACATGAAAAATTACCACATATTTTAAAATTTTGAAACTAATAAGAAATGATAAATTTAATTAAGTAATTAAATCATCATTCTAACAAGGACAAGCATGATCTAGGAATTGTACATTATAGGTCAAGCACTAGATGTTTTGAACATGTCTAAACAACATTTAGTTGCAAGACCTCTGATCCAGAATTTCTCATAGTATTCTGCATATGTAAAATTTCTATAGACTGCAGGGTGATAATCATCGATTAGATCCTCCCATTCGAGCATCATTTTATGGACAAGAAAATGTTGGGATTGATATTCACTCCTTGTTGTAGTTCACAATAGCTCAATGAAGCACACTCTTGTATTGATCATTGCTAAGTACCTGATCCAAAAAAAAAAAAAAAAAAAAAAAAAATCGCGTTTATTGTATAAGCAATTATAAGAAACCTCAATTATAACTTGATTAATTTAATCCTTTTAGAGTATGACGCATATTATTAGTTTATTTTTTTTATTGTATAAAAATATCCCTTGAAAAAATTGTTACTTTAAAAAATTATATATTCCTTTTGAAGATGAAAATACGTTCAACCAAATAGTTAATAAAATAATAACAGTTTTAGAAAAATAGCTAAGGGTGTAACGGTAGATACCAAATTGACTATAAGTTAAAAATAACATAAATCAAATTGATTGTCACCAAATTGAAGAATATTGTATACATTTTATTGTTATATTTGTTCAATTTTAATTTCATATGTCAGAAAAGTGAAAAAATAAAATAAAATAACTTCTAGGCTTACTTCCTAATTGTGTTGTGGACATATCATTTCTCATTTAATTATGGTTAGTTTTCAAAAAATCTCAATAGATAATTAGATTACACATATATTACTCCATTAAATTTTTTTTAACAAGTTACATTTTTTTTTTTTGGTTCAAAATACTTGAATAGCCTTTGGAAGGGGAATACTAATGGAAAAAAAAGGCAAATGTTAAACTAAGAATTAGTGGTCATAAATATTAATAATAAAAATCTGAACTTAAATACCATACTAACTAAATGCATTTATTTCATTCAAGATTTTAATTATATGCCATGTGTCTAGTATTATGACAAACAAATTGAGATGTACAAATAATATTTTAACATGTGGTATTGTTAAAATGATAAAATTTAATAAATTCCATGCACAGCACGACTTATATGCTAGTTTTATTTATTCCTAAATTCTAACAATTCATAGGATATTTTATTGATTAAATAATAATAAATAAGCATGCAAAAATATGATGGAATCAAAGGTTTGGATGAGCCTAAGGTCCATATTTTGATAAAAACCAAAGTAAGGGATGGTCCTATACATGAGGTGAATAGTCCATTATTGGGCTTACCCTAATATTGAATAGTGTGACACCCCAACTTTGGGTTAAGCACTTCTAATAAGACTCTTGGGACCTATTTGTTTTAGAGGGTATTTTGATTATTTCAAAAACTATAGAGGTATTTTACTATTTTAATGTTTTAAAGAAGTTTGGAATTTTTTGGTGTTTTAGGGGTATTATGGTCATTTTTGAAATTTCAAAGAAATTTTGGTCATTTTATGTGTTTTAGGGCTATTTTTTGGTCATTTTTGTAAAGTTTGGGCTTAATGTTAAGTGTTCTACGAATGTTTGGGTTACTTAAAGGTGTATTTTGTGTGATTTTGAAAAGTTGGGTGGCATTTTGATAAATAAGAGAAGTTAGGTTGGGCTTGGGCTGAATGGGTTTATAGGCCTTTAGGCTTTAGCTCGGGGTTAACTTGGGTTTAGGCTAAAGTCAAAGTGGGCTTAGACTGAGTGGTTTAAAGGAGTTTGGTTGGGCAATGAGTTTTAAGTGAAAATGGGTTTGGTTTAGGAAAAAAATTCCTAAAGTTGGGTGGGGGGAGGACAGCTCTAAATATATTTTGAGTATTTCTTTTTTTCTTTTTTCTTTTTTGAGAAAATATTTTGAATAATTCTAGTATCACATAATAAGCCATAAATTTATACCACAACTATCCTATGTGACAAACTGTAATGTCTGTAATTGGTTGTCTATTATTATCACATAGGCCTATCATTTTTTTTTTCACCACTCACAATCTACCATATGAACAATTGTAAAAAAAATTGTAACATTTTATATGGTCCTAGAATTTTTTATATTTTTTTGGGTCCGGTTAACAAGTGCCTTTAGGGTATTTTTTAATGGACAATTTTAAAAAAAAAAAAATTTGATACCACTTTTATAAGAAATATAAAAACTATCTAAATTTTTTTTTTCTTTTCCCATAAAAATTTTCTAAAAAATATTTCCCCACTCACACACATGCAGAGAGAGAGAGAGAGAGAGAGAGAGAGAGAGAGAGAGATTATTAATCTTTTTCTATTATTATTATTATTATTATTATTATTATTATTCAAAATCAAGTCCTATAGGGTAGTTGGTCTACCCTTAATGAAAGTTAATTATTACAGGGATGATGTGCAAATATGGTGTTCTTATGTTTTCTTTTCTTTTTTTTAGACAGTATAGTTTTTAATATACAACATCCATCCTATGATGATTTTTTTTTATCATCAGGCAATTGGTCTCTGTTGTAGAGAGAGTTCAAATCCTAAATCTCTTATTCAACCATAAGAGACTTTATGTTGATTTTTGGTGGAGATCGATGGTGTTCTTTGATCATTGTAAGTGTTAAATATTTATATTATTTGCTAAAATATCATTTCAAATTCTTTAACATTTTTATTCTTTACAAATCTAAAATCAAATTTGTTATTCTTGAAGATCATGATAATTGTTTTCAGGTTACCCAAAGTAGTTATTTCTCATCAGAAATATGCCCCCAACCCGAGTTTTACATCAATATACTATCAATAATTATCGATATTTTACCATTTTTCATGCATATGTATATATGTGTGTGTATAGTCCACTATATAATAATTGGTCATATCATTTGGCTAACACACAAATCAATTTTGGGCATAAAATCATATTTATGAATTAACCATTCTACTTATAATACTAAAAACAAACACCAAGAAATGAAAATTAAAAGCAATATGATTGACAAAAGCAATGAAAGGAAATATTAAAATACTCTACTGTAAACTGATGTTCTTTCTATTTGTCGAGAACTCAAATTTCATGGTCTCTCTTGGTGTGGACATTTCTTATTTTTTCTTCAAAACATGTTTGGCTGAGAATGTACTAAAACCCCAAAATATTGATTTACCAGTCACAATGAACTTATAGCAATTAGCCTTTCATTCCCCAAAAAAAATATTATTAAAATCTCATTAAGCATGATAGACAGTGAGTCCAAAAAAGAAGAAGCAGCATGATAGACTCATAGACTTTAGAATTTAGAGAAACGCACATTCATGAAGAGCCAAGAGGGCAGCAAAGACAACTGAAAAAAGAGCCAAACGAACAGCAATGCTTTTAGTTTAATTAGTAGCCATGAATATTATCTCTGAGAAAGATGAGTGCGTTTGTATTGTAGGGATAGAATCAAGGTGACAGTTTATATAAAATTTCAATAGTAAAATGCATCTTCTTTATAAGGCAAATTAGCTACTACATCGGTTAGACAACTCTGTTCTTTCACATGAATAGTATATCTTACACATAAATTTCACATATATGACTCACTACTTTTTCAGATTCTTTTTTTTTTTTTTTGACTAATTTTAAGATTCTATGTAATATATGTGTGAGATGTTTCGTCCGTACCATTTTTTGTGTTCCATTTTATGTTTCTCCGATTACAACTTGTCACATGTTTATTTTTTTCCATTTTAAAATTTGACTATTTTATAAGGAAAGTTAAACAAATACATGGTAAGTTATAATTGGTGGAACATAAAATGAAACAAAAAAAGTGGAATAGAGGATTTGTATTTGTTTCACATATTTGACTCACTTGAAGTGCGAGAAGGCAATCATTTGCACTCAAATTATGAATTCTATAACAAGTTATTGAGTGGGGTAACTTCGCTTAGAGTTATATCGGGTGTAACTTGAATCCAACCCATATATATGTGTGTGTGCACGCGCGTGAGCGCTCGAACGATTATGGATGATGGTCACAATAACATACTTCAATTTTAAATTTAGCAACATAAAGTTAGGTGCTAAATGATTACCATAAGGTTTTTTTTTTTTTTTTTTTTTAATAAAATCAATATTGCTAAATGATTACCATAAGGGTTTGTGTGATTTTGAAAAGGTGGGTGGCATTTTGATAAATAGGAAAAGTTAGGATGGGCTTGGGCTGAATGGGTTTATAGGCCTTTGGACTTTAGCTTGGGGGTTTACTTGGGTTTAGGCTTAAGTCAAAGTGGGCTTGGGTGGAGTGGTTTAAAGGAGTTGGGTTGGGCCGTGTGATTTAAGAGAAAATGGGTTTGGTTGAGGAAAAAATCCCTAAGGTCTAGTTGGAGGAGTGGAAAAGTGAGTTGATAGAAAATTGAGAGTGGATAAAAAAGTAGGTGGATAGAAGAGATTTAGTTTTCTCCCATTTGTATTTGGTTAGGAGGATGGAAAAGTGGAGAGATGGAAAACTTATTTGTTTGGTTGATAAGAAAAATGAGAGATTGAAAAAGTGAAGTTGGTAAAATTTATAATTATGACCCCATTAAACAAAACAAAAAAGTAACACATTTTTAAATAAAAAAATTGTATATGTGCAAGTGGTTGGAGAAAAAAAAAAAAAAGCATTGGGCGTGGATGAAACCCGTGTGCACAGTGCACGTGGGCATTTTCGTCAATTTCTTCTCCACTCTAGTTTTCTTCCCATTTTGAGGAAAAAACTTTTTGGTAAGCCCATGAGAAAACACCTAAGTCCTACCATCTCTTTTCCCTCTTTCCCTCCCAACCAAATACCCTCCAAAAAAATTTTCCTCCTCATTTTCTCTCCCTTTTTTTTTCTTCCTCCCAAAAATCCACTCTACCAAACATCGTAAAGTTGGGAGGAGGGGGAAAGGGGGGGGGGGGGCGTGGGTTGGGGGAAGAGAATAGCTTTTACTGCAATTATCCTATATGACAAATTGTAATTGGTTGTCTATTACTATCACATAAACCTATCATTTTTTCTTCACCACTTACAATCTATCATGTGGATAATTGTAGCAAAACTTGTAACATTTTATGTAGTCTTTGAATTTTTTATTTATTTTTTAATCTGGTCAATGTGTGCCTTTAGGCATTTGTTAAAGGACAATTTAAAAAAAAAAATTGATATCACTTTTATGAGAAATATAAAAAACTGTCTAAATTTTTTTTTTCTTTTTCTTTTCTCATAAAAATTTTTAAAAATATTTTCCCCCATCACATTAAATTTCAAATACATGCAGAGAGAGAGAGATAATCTTTTTCTATTATTATTATTAATAAAAATCAAGTCCTATAGGGTAGTTTGCTCACCCTTAGGAATGAAAGTTAATTATTACAGGGATGACGACACACACAACTGACACAAGTGTTTCCACCAAAGCAAAATCCATGAGAATTACGGCCACTTCCATAAATGGTCTGACAAAATTTATTACAAGCGTCATCATGGCACACTGGCATTAATGGAGAGTCGCAACTTCCTGCATTTGGTTCTGTATTTACTTGAAACTTATTGCCTGCACCATCAACACATATATACTATTAATAATTTCTAAATCTAAGAATTCTAATATATAATTTTTCATATAATTAATCCATTTTTTTTATTTTTTTTATTAATTTCGACATACAAGAATTCTATATAACACCAGTATAAATTTACAAATTTTTTTTCTGAAGCTTTTTTTAATATAAATTTATTACTCACTAAGGCCAATTACTAAATAATTGAAATATTGCAATATTTGCTAGTAGTGTTCAAGAGAATAATCTAGAAATGTGCTAGAAATCAAAAATCACTTCATTGTTTCACGTTTCTTCTCTTTTTATTCTTTATTTTTTAAACAGAATATAGACTATGTACAAATAAGGTGTTCTTCAGTTTTTTTTTTTAGACATGATATTTTTTAATATATGACATCCATTCTATATATATGATAATTTCTTTTTTATCATCAAGCAATTAGTTTTTGTTGTAGGCAGAGTTCGAACTCTAGATTTTTTATTCGACCACAAAATACTTTATGTTGATTTTTGGTCGAGATTAATGATGTTCTTTGATCATTGTAAGTGTTAAATATTTATTTTATTTGCTAAAATATTATTTCAAATTATTTAACATTTTTTATTCTTTACAAATCTAAAATCAAATTTGTGATTCTTGAAAATCATGATACTTGTTTTTAGGTTACCCAAAGTAGTCATTTCTCATCAGAAATACGCCCCCAACCCGAGTTTTACATCAATACAGCTATCGATAATTATTGATATATTATCATTTTTAATGCATATGTATGTGTGTGTGTGGTCCACTCTATAATAATTACTCATATTATTTGGCTAAGACACAAATCAATTTTGGGTGTTAAATCATATTTATTCTATTCAAAATACTAAAAAAAAAAACACCAAGAAATGAAAATTAAAAGCAATATGATTGACAAAAGCAATGAAAGGAAATATTAAAATTACTGTAAACTGATATTCTTTCTATTTGTCGAGACCTCAAATTTCATGGCCTCTTGGTGTGGACATTTCTTTTCTTTTCTTTTTTTTTCCTTCAAAACATGTTTGGATGTGAATGTACGAAAAACCTAAAATATTGCTTACCAGTCACAAGGAACTTATGGCAATTAGCCTTTCGTTCCCAAAAAAAAAATTTAATAAAATCTCATTAAGCATGATAGACATTGAGTCCAAAAAAGAAGCAGCAGCATGATATAGACTCATAGACTATAGAATTTAGAGAAACGCACATTCATGAAGAGCCAAGAGGGCAGCAAAGACAACTGAAAATAGAGCCAAACGAACAGCAATGCTTTTAGTTTTAGTAGCCATGAATATTATCCCTGAGAAAGATGAGTGCTTTTGTATTGTAGGGATAGAATCAAGGTGACAGTTTATATAACATTTCAACAGTAAAATACATCTTCTTTATATGGCAAATTATCTACTATACGTCGGTTAGACAAGCCTGTTCTTTCACGAGAATAGTGTATCTTACACAGAAATTTCACATTTATGACTCACTTTTTTTTTCAGATTCTTTTTTATTTTTTGACTGTTTTTAAGATTCTATGTAATAAATGTGTGACTATTTTATATGGAAAGTTAAACAAATACGTGTTAATTTGTAATTGGTAGAACATAAAACGGAACAAAAAAAGTAGTACAGAAGATTTGTATTTGTTTCACATATATGATTCACTTGAAATGCGAGAAGGTATTCATTTGTACTCAAATTATATGTACTTCTTCTTCTTGTATATAAGCGTGTGAGTGTGTGTGTGTGATGTGAGCTTATAACCAAGTGAGGCATTAAAATAGTTAAACCTAAAGTGGAACCAGCTAGGTGGAAGTTGCCGTTGGTCCATACCTCATGAGATTCTTAGCTTGCCCCTGCCCTTGGGAAGAAATGGCACACCCATCCACCACGGGTGGGTAGCTCTCCATATTAAAAATAATAATAATAATATTAATAAATAAATTATATATATATATATATATGTGTGTGTGTGTGTGTGTGTGTACGAACTATTATGGATGATGGTCGCATTAACATACTTCAATTTTAAATTTAGCAACATAATTTTAGGTACCAAATGATTACCATAAGGATTTTTTTTTTTTTTATTAAAATTAAAATCAATAGTTTTTTTTTTTTTTTTTTTATAAACAATAAAATCAATAGTTGGGGGTGAAGGAATTTAAACTCTACAAGTCTCAAATGGAAATATCAAAATATCAATAAGTTGAATTACAAGACTCAATTGGTATCATTGTATGCATTAGACAAACGAAAACTAGAGTTTTGGTTTCTTTATACATATATATGTAGTTTGAAGTCCCACTCTAGAAGATCAAATCACTATACACAAAACTATGGGAGGGTGGGTTAGGATTTCAAGACCTAAAAGACGTTCAATTTGGCTCTACTAACGATGCAGGGTTGGCATTTGCCTCAAGATGAGGATTCAGTACTGCTAAGTGTTTAACTAACAAAATATACCTATCAGGAAAAAAAATATATATATATTAACCCTCATAGCATGTTCTTACGGGAAAGTCTCCTTGCTGCACAACCACTACTTAATCAAGGTATTTGGGACTAAAATATATTATTAAAAAGTTATATGACTTATTAAAAAATTCATGCGACTAAAATAAGTATACATGATCTTTTCAATTATCACATATGTATTAAGTTGAAGGAAGATTCTTCAAAATTAGTTTAAAAGTAAACTTTTTACTTAAATAATTTTATAATATACAAAATAAAATTTTTAAGAATACATTTTTAAATTTACTTTTAAATCTCTCCTCGGTCCTCAAGAAGTAAGTTGGTTAAAATTACCCCAAAATAGATATAATCAATTGGCTTACACCTTACCCCCTCTTCAAACAAAAATAAAAGGACTTTTTAGTTAATAAATACCTAAACTCAACTTCCATATCCACTGGTATCTAGAGATCATTAATGTTACAAGAAATATTGGATTGGATGGCATAAAAGCTCTCACCACAATTCCTTCTCTTTCTCTCGGGAATTTTTTTATTATAAAAAAAATGAATTTTTTGAATCAGTCTTATTAATGATTTTTTTACTACTAGAATTGAAAAATAGGACAAAGTTTGGCTACAAGTACAACTCCACTCAATATTGGATGAAAATTTTGACAAATCCACTGTGGGGGAACCCAAATTTGGATGGTAGGCCTTGGGCCTTGTCCGAGGACTAGAGTACGTCCGAGGAGGAATAAATGGTTTTTTTAGAGACATCAAGGTCATGAGCTACGTGAGAGATGAATGGGGAAGGGTTGTCCGAGGAGTATCCCCTCGTCGGATACGACAAACATCGATCAAGCCTGTAGTTAGATAGTGTAGATGACCCTTCATAAAATTCCAACGATAAGGACGAACTTCAGGCACATACAAAGAGGATAAGAATACAGAAATATCTTAAAGAAAAACTGCTACAACCGCATTAAGTGTATCGCAGCAACTTTTCTAGCCGCATTTATGTGGAGAAGACCTCTGAACAATACAATCTCAGCTACCACCACTCATAGAGAACCAGAAAATGATGTTTGATGAGACATGTACCCAAGTGAAGGTTTAGATGGCTAACAAATGTACGGTCAGAATGACCTGAAGGAAACTATATAATGTAAAAGATCTCCCATAAGAGGGGATCGAAAAAATAGGAGAAAAATGGAGAGAAGAAAAGTTACTGTAGTACTTTAAACAATCACAATTTTCAAATACAATTCAGGTCCTAATTAATCTCCTCGGACACCAACTTCATTAAGTTCTAAGTGTGTGTTTGTGCTTACTCACCCCTTAAATCATAACTAGCCGTTGTTTAATTCACATATAGTACAACTCTTTCACCCACGCTCTACAAATTTTTGTATTGGGCTCATTGGGCTCACATCCCATCTCTTTTGAGCTTGGGCTACAAATCGTGACCCTACATCCACCATTAGATTATATTTTCTTCTAAAATTCTATATAAAAAATAAATTTATGGATTAAATAGTAAATAACATTTAATTAACACAAAATTGACATGCGTGTTAAGAGCATAAAAGACATAAAATCAACAGTTAAATTTTCAAAATGACAAAGTTTAACTACAAAATTGGTTGTGAGTTTAGGGTACAACCTTACTCAATATCTTTTTATTGGATATGAATTTTGAAAAATCCACCATTAGATTACATATTCTTCTTATATTCTCCATACTTGTAAAATTTCTAAAAAATAAAAAATCAATAGCTATATCATCAATAAATTGTTTAAATTGCATTTTTTTTTAATTTAAAATAATGCATAAAATATAAGCTTATAGATCATATAATAAATAATATCCGGTTAAATTTTCAAATATGTAGTAATTTTTATTTTACTGGGTAAGGTAAACTTTGACCATTTCAAAATATATAGTTGTGTTAATTATTTTTTAGTGAGAATTGTAGTTAAATTTGTTGAAAAATATGTTAGTTATTTTTCCTTTTCTTATTTAATTAACTAAATTTAGTTATAGATGCCGTTTGGAGTGGGCGACTGCGTTTACAAGTTTCACGTTTTTGTTACAGTATTTTTAGTTTTCAATTTTCAGTTTCAGTAACAATAAGTTCAATCTAAACGGACCCATATAGATAAAAAAAAAAATGCAGGTTAACTTATTTGTATGTAAATTGACTGTTGACATAACAACTTCTTGTGTAGTTTAACTATGTGTGTCCTCGTGCACGTGTGTGGTTTTGGTGAATATAACATCATCATTAGTATTTTCAATAGCATCAAACTGTTTGGTTTTTATATTTTTTCAAAGTTAGATTTTTCTTTTCTTTTCTTTTTTTTTCTCATTGTCATAGCTTCATCAAATTTTTAACAAATGGGGTTTATGCCTCTTTTTCGTTCAAATTAAAGACTTTGAGAAAAAATGGAGAGGAATAACTGAAGAGTTGTCTTGTCATTCTAATGTGTTCAACGTACTGGGAACCAGCTGGTTCACACACAAAAGCTACTAGAAACATTAAGGACGAGAGCATTTGGATAGAGGAGACCCCAACCTATATATATTGCAATATAGAACAAATTCTATTTGATGTAAGCTGTTGCAATGATACATGCACTGTAAAATGATATATATATATATATATATATACCCACACACACCGAGTAGAGTATGCTACTGTTAAAACAACGAGGGAAGTGAGATTTAATCCTACTTCTCTTAACAAGAGAGAGCAAACTATACCACTGAATTATAAGAGATAGCTTCAAAGTTATTATCAGTTTGTCAATAATAAGAAAAATCTGCTAACCTCTCCACAATCCACATCTTGTATCAACAAATCTCACTAATTACATGTATTTGGGTTCAAATGATGGATCAATGATAATGACATCAATTGTGGTGTACCATGTCTGTGTTCCAAACCTTACCTCCCTCTTCTCATTATCTACTAATCTCAACAAACAAAAAATTACATCTGTTCAAAAAATCTCATAATCTTTAATTGTAAGTACCCTGTGTTCTTTAATGGGCAAAGTTTAAGGTCGAAGGAACCTTGGTTGCAGACACAGAACTAAGGACAAAAATAATTGTTGGCTGATGCCACTCAGTCATCACAACAAAAAACTTTCAATTCAGAAGCTATCAAATCTACATAAATATTTTTGTAAGTCCTATTCTGCATTATTACCCTGTAAGGGGTAAAGAGGAATTTCCTGATCCAAGTCTATCAGTTGAGACATTGGAACATCGGTAACGTTTATAGGAGATCCTGGTATCACAATCAAAATAAGCTTGAATAAAAATACTTGACTTACTTGTGTTAGAGTTTCATGAATTAATCCAACTCTTCATCTTTTCTCAGGACAAATAATTTCAAAGAGCCACCACAACAGTAGCTAGAAAGCACTGATCCTCGTCAGAATCTTAACAACACAAACAAACAATACAACGATTAAAGACTTCGGAATCATAGGAAGCTTTGGGGTAAAAATCAGTCAAACAAGAAAAACGTGCATTGATCACTTTCTCAGAAATCCAGAACATTAGACAATCCACATAAGTATCAAAAATAGAATCATTTATATAAATTAACATGCTTTAAAGATGTAAAATGACAAATCACCACCTGGTTTTAAAAGCATCTAAAGTTGTAAACCAAACATAACATGAAAAAAATAAGAACTGTTATCCCTCCCAACTCAATTGGTGGCAACAAAATTGAAAAGAAACCAGAGAACATAAATGCAGCAGTCTGAAAAGCAACTATAGTTGGTTGATAACAATGTGACAACTTATTTATAACTTGTCCTCATAGTCAGAAAGAGGGGTCATCTGCTCCTTCAAGCCCTTCCTCTGGCGGATATCCGTTACAAGCTGCGCAGCTACAGATCCAGCTTCCAATGGATCAGAAGACACAATGTCCCAATGATCAAACACACACTGGGGGAAAGCCTGCCCTGAGGTTGCAGCTCTCAAGTCTTGAGAGAATCCAAAAGACTCTTTAACAGGTAGGTATGCCTTGATGTTGTAAAGAGGTGTACCAGGCCTCTGCATTTCCTCAAAAACATGTCCACGTTTCCGGTTAAGAACACTGTAGATACCACCAAGTGCCTGCTCAGGAGCTTGAATCTCCACCATGTACACAGGCTCAAGAAGCCTGGGCTTGGCAGTCAGCTGGGAAGCATAAATAACCCTCCTGGCAGTAGGAATTACCTGACCACCACCTCTGTGGATAGCATCAGCATGAAGCACGACATCACAGACTTCAAAACAGATACCTCTCATGTTTTCTTCAGCCAATGCACCTTCCTTAGAAGCCCACTGAAACCCAGCAACAACAGAATCCTTAATTTCATTGAGGTACTGGACTCCCTTACACATATCAACCACCATATTAGGTCCAGTAGTCTCAGGGCCAAAACACCAGATTTTCTTTGCAAGATCCTTATCCCAGCCAAATTCCTCAGCCAAGATTTTGGAACGAACTTTAGGATCATCCCTTGGACCAATACGGCCGTCATCAATGGCCTCTGCAAGCCCCTCTTCCATGGGCCGTGCTTCCATGTACAAACGGTTGTGCTTGTTGGGTGACTTGCTCATCACAACACGGGATGACTTATCCAGGACTGTCTCACGGAAGGACACAATAGGGTCAGTCTTTGATATCTCCGCTCCACCCATGAAATCATCCTGCAAATCCTTCAAACAGATCTCAAGGTGGAGTTCTCCTGCACCTGCAATGATGTGCTCTCCAGACTCTTCAATAGAACATACAACCATAGGATCTGACTTGGCCAAACGTTTCAAACCTTCAACAAGCTTGGGAAGGTCAGATGCAACCTTGCATTGAACAGCCACACGCACAACAGGTGACACAGAAAACTTCATGGCTCGGATTGGGTGTGCATCAACCTCCTTCTCATTTGTCAAAGTAGCATTCTTGGTGATATATTGATCCAATCCAACCAAAGCAACTGTGTTACCACAAGGCACATCCTCAACAGTTTCCTGCTTCTTCCCCATCCAGATAACAGTTCTCTGGACACTTTTAAGATAAAGGTCCTTCTTTTCCCCAGGGACAAAGTTTGGACCCATAATTCTGACCTTCAAACCTGTGGAGACCTTGCCAGAGAAGACACGACCAAAAGCAAAGAACCTACCCTTATCTGAGGCAGGAATCATTTTTGATACATAGAGCATGAGGGGCCCTTCAGGATCACAGTTCCGGATAGCACTAGCATAACTATCATCAAGGGGACCTTCATACAAGTTTTCAACGCGATACTTCTGGGCTGTGGAAGGGGATGGAAGGTGAAAGATCATCATTTCCAAGAGGGCACTACTTGCTGGCAGCCAGTTCTGCATGACACGCTTCATCAATGGCTTCCCCATCAACTCCTTCTCTTCTGACTTCATGGTAACACCAAGCTTTGCCAGCATAGGCCACAACTTATCCTTCTGATCATTCATACAAGTGTTGATTATCTGCTTGATAGGTTCATAACAGAACTGAACGAAACCACGCTTGCAGGTAGGAGAGCCAGTGTTCTTAGTTGTCCACTTCTTGGTAGCAGGATCAAAGAAGTTCTCACCCCAGAGTCGTTCCATCATCTTGGACTCATCAACTCCAAACTTGGAGGCATACATCTTGGCAAAATTGGTTAGAGTAAAAGCCCAACCATGCAAACCAGCAGAGAAAGCAACTGTGCCTTTCTCAGGGTATACCTGAACATCACCAAGAAGGGGATCTTCATATGTGGCCATGATGACATTTGCATTCTCAATAACCTTCTGGAATGACGTGTAAGCCTCCTCTCCATCAACCTGGAGCTCCAGGAAGCACCGGTCCATCTTGTTAACTGTCAAGACAGGTCTAATCCTCTCTCCCAGGGCTTGTCGGAGCACGGTTTCTGTTTGAACACAGACACCCTCAATACAATCAACCACAACAAGAGCACCATCAGTAATGCGAAGAGCAGCTGTGACCTCAGATGAGAAGTCAACGTGCCCGGGGGAATCGATGAGATTGATCAGGTACTCATTTCCATTACGCTCTCCCTTGTAGCTCTTTAGAGACTCATCACTCATCTCGTAATAGAGAGAGATACCCGTGGATTTGATGGTGATGCCACGCTCTGCCTCGTCAGCACGGGTATCTGTCATGCGGACATCACCAGCAACTTCCTGAGCAATGATACCAGCAGCCGCCACAAGGGAATCGGTAAGTGTTGACTTCCCTGAATTTGTTTTAAATACATCATCAGAAACTTGTGCCAAGAAAACACTCCACATAACATAATAAAAGCATATAAGCCATTCTAAAGAAAGTATGCCAATAGTTAAAGGTTACAATATTGCATAACATTAAGAGGACATCAACTAAAAAGATAACCATAATGCAGGCATTCGTGCCAAATCAAAAATACTCACTGAAGTAGCAACACATAGTTAACAGCATCATTGTTATACATAGATCAAAGACTTAAAAGCTAAAATCAAATTGTGTTTCAAAAATGAAGAGGTAAAAATTAAAATCAACATATCTCTTGACTGTAATGGAAAAACATCCCAATTTTGCATGCTACAGTTACCAACTACTATGCCTCCAACCACCAATGACAATTTTATTACTAGACTAGTTGTTTCTTGCTAGAAAAAAATAGATTAGTTAGAGAAGCAGAAATAAAATCCACATCAATGCAACATTTAGAAATTGAAGTGATCTCTAACTAAATTAGATCTGATAACCCAAAGTACAATAGAAACTATACCATGATCAACATGTGCAATAACAGACATGTTACGAATGTTCTCCTTCAGGTCCATAATCCTGCGGAGCTCATCAGCAGTGAACTTCACCTGCATGCATCAAGTATATTTCTCCATTCAGATAATACAAAGCAAAAGAATAAAACCGGCAAGGGAAGTACTAAAGAAGCCAAATATAATAAGATACAAATCACGTACCATCTTGGCTAGCCTTTAATGTGACCCAAAAGGTATTTGCACAGAGAGTTCTTACTCCAAGAATCAAATTAACACCTGCCCACCAAAACGATGACTTTGTCACATTTAAGTACCAAGTACATAAACAAATTTATAGTTAACACAAGTTATACTCTTTTTTTCTTTTTCTAATAAGAAGAACACAAAGTGGCAATTCTTGAAAAATTAAGACACAACAGAGTGGGAGTATATATGTATGTGTGTGTGTTATTCATTTATGGGCATGTTTGATGTTTGTTTTAAGTTTTCAAATTACATAGCAAACAATGACATAGGACATGACATTTTTTGACAAGTTAAGACACAATAAGATGGGGATATATATATATATATATATATATAAACGTACAATAATGCAAGGCGTCTCAACTTCGTAGTTGATTTTGCCCCATTTGGGGATTATATTATAATCTATTCAACATTAATAAGCACAAATAATAATAAATAAATAAATAAAAACACTCACAAACATTAATAACAATAAGGTCCACAATAGGACTACAAATCAAAGTCACCAATCAACAATCTAAGCAACAAGTTTCTAAATACTTCTCACAAAAATTACATTGAGCTCAATAATATCGTACACACCCCATAATTTACGGAAGAATAAATAACATCAAAATAGGCCAACCCATCATAGAATCACCAATCAAAAATCTAAAAAAACAAGTTTCCCACAGCCTCTCACAACATTTATATTGATATCGATAATATTATACACACACCAAAATTTACGAAAGATTAAATAGCAGTATCAAAATAGGCCAACCCATCATAGAATCACAGATCAACAATCTAAAAAAACCAAGCTTCCTATACTCTCTCACAACAATTATATATTGATTTCAATAATATTACACACCCCCCAAAATTTTATATATATTTTTATCAAACAAAAAGGGTAATTTCGGACACATATAATATATTATTATAAAGCATAGTTTTGTCCACAACATGAGAACACAAACAAAAGAACACTTTTTTTTTATAAGATTCACACACAGAGAGACAAATTTATATAATATATAATATAAGAAGAATATTCCAAACAACAATACAAATCATTATAAAACGCTAAAATAAAACGTGGGTTTTGTAAATCTGAGGCTGAAAAACACGACAAACATGCGTATATTTGTTAAGAATCATTAACAAGACAGTTTCGGTTCGGATCTTTAATAAAAACAACACATGAAGAACACGAAAAACAATACATACAGAAAATTCTGGCTCTGTTTGGAAGAACACACGAAAAGGAAAAAGAATTTGAAGAGAGAGTAGAAAAGAAGAAGATGAAAACCTGAGAGAAGGGTTTGTTGTTGCCTCCTCGGACGTTTGTTTTGCGTGTGAGAGAATAATAAAAAAAAGGTGTTGAGAGTGAGCTATTTATATATGTTGTGTGAGGTAGTAGGACCGCCTAGGGTTTCGCGTACTGCTGGGCCAATAATATGGGCTTTCTAACTCTTATTTCGATTTTCTCTGACTTTTGTAGGCCCCATCTTCAAAAATTTACCTAGGTGGAAAAAAATAATAAAAAAGGATAATTTTAACAAAAAATTTATGGTATACAAAAAATTAACTTACGTTGGGATTTTTTTTTCTTTAAAGAAAAAAAACGTTGGGATATATATTATAAATGTGAAAGGAAAAAAAAAAAGGTGGGCACATAAAAGTTAAAAGATAAAATTTAAAAGGAAAAAAAAATATATAAGATTACATATTATTTTACAACTTTTTTATTACAATTGTGATTTGGCTGAATACGAGTAGAAGAGTAAAAAAAATTGTCGGTGGTTCATGTATAAGTGGTAGACAACTACTCAAAACCTACAAAGTCAAAGTTATAAAAAAAAACTGTAAAATAATTTATAATCCTATAACCGCTCAACAAAAAAAGAGTAGCATTATACGAAGAATTCAAGGCTTGATTGTGATACACGATAGTATTATTCCAAAGGAGTGTGAGGTCACCGTAACTAAGAAGCCGGAAGGAGTAAGACCCAGATCTCAGAATCATAGAAGTAGTGAAATTCTGAGAGGGAACGATAGTGTCAGTGGGATTTTGGAAGTAGGACCAAACTGTGGAGGTTGAATTGGAGAGAACAAGGTTGCCAGAGTCGTCAATGGAGGCGGAGGAGACGCCGCGGGAGGTGGTGTTGAATTCCCATACGGTGCGGCCACTGCCATTGACGAGGCGGAGAGAGCCAGTGCTGAGGAACTGGAGAGAAGCAGACGAATCTACTGGGGCTGTGGTTGGAGTCCAGATGGCGGCTTAGAAGGAAGTGGATTATTATTATTATTATTATTATTATTATTATTATTATTATTATTAAGAGGGTAAAATCATATGTATGAATTCTTAAAAATAAATAAATAAATAACACAAGTATAAAGAATTCCTTATATGCATTGTCAGTTTTGATAATTTATACTTAAAACTAAAATTTTGATTAGCGTTCACCAAACTCTCAACTTCTTTTTTTTTTAAATAATTTCTAACAGTTTTTACTAAACACTTTACTTATAAAAGAAATATACAATTTCATATCACACTATTTAAAACCACTTTCAAAAAGTTTAACCAAACTCACCCTTGTTGATATAAGGTATTGTCTAAGCAGCCGTAAAAGCTATTTAATTTATAAAAACCAGCTTAGTCCTTTCCTTTTCTAATGAAATACTATTTTTAGAGTAATAAAAATACATTAACATGTCATGAATTTTGTTGTCCAAGGTGTTTGTCTTTTCTAGAATAATTCTATTAGGTCATGACTGAGAGGAGTCCTCCCAACCAATAAATGATGTCACCTATGCAGGTGCATGAGTTAGCTTCTCAATCACCACAAATAAAATTAATAAAATAAATAATTCACCAATTGATATCATATTTGTATAGGTGGCAACATTTTACTAGTTAGGAGGACCATTTCAACAATCCTTTTGATAGACCTAATAATAGTATGATTTTTAACAATAAAAAAAATAAGGTACAAAACTCAATTAAATAACTTTTACCATATATAATTCATTAACTTTTTTTACTAATTAATCAACAATTCTTCTACATGGAATATTCCAGGAATAATTCTATTGGATTGCCACCAAAGAGATTTCCAAATATAAAAAGAAACTAGTACAAAACTCATTTAAAGCACTAATAGCTTTTAAAATATATAATTCATTAGTTTTTTTTTTTTTTTTTTAATTCGATAGTTACAATGTCTCAGTTGAAAATATCATGAGGTAGGCTCTTAGCATAATTCATTAACATTAAGACTATTTTAAGGATAAGTTATCAACAATTTATAAACAAATCCCTTTTCCAAAACAAACTTTGTATTAGAGAGGGTTTTTTTTAGGGAAGGGGGGTGGGGGGAAGGATGTATTTAGAAAATTAAAGATACAAAAATACATGAATTTTTAATTATCTTTCTATTAGAATAAAGATGCTATGATTTTTACGGTTAAAATTTTATGATATATGATACATTATCATCCATAAAAAAAAAAAAAATTATTTAGTATTGTTGTTATCATATTTCTCTAATATTATATCGTATATATCAGGGGTGAACCTATGATTTCAAGTTAGGGTGCAGAATATAAGCAAAAATTAAAAATAATAAAAAAAAAAAAAAAAAAAAACACTATCATCCTAAACAAATACACAACTAACTCGCTCGGCCTCTCTCTAATTTTTTTTTTCTTTATTTTGTTTTTTAGTTTGGTTTTTATTTATTTTTTTTTTTTTTTTTTAGGCTGGACTAGGTTGGGTTAGGCTAGTGATTTTGGAGGGGAAAGAGGTCAAGCTACTTGGAAGAGGGTCCACTATATATATATATATATATATATAAAAGGTTGGGAGGCCAGGCCCCCTCTCCTGAATCCATCTAGTAATATAAAAATAAATTGCATTCAAAATATATATATATATATATATATATATATAACAAAATTTAGTTACAAAATTAGTTGTAGCCATAGGCGACAACCTTACTCAATATGTTCTAAAAAAAAAAAAAACATTACTCAATATATTTTTATTGGAGGTGAACTTTAACAAATCTACTATTAGATTACATCTTCTTCTTATATACTTCATACTTGCAAAATTTCTAGAAAATCAAAGATCAACAGCTATGTCATCAATAAATTATTTAAATTGCAAGTTTTTGTAGTTTAAAATTTTGCATAAAATATAAGCTTATAGATCATATAGTAAATAATATCCGATTGACACAAAATTTAATATGTATATTGAGAGCATAAAGAACATGCAATTTAACGTTTAAATTTTCAAAATATGTAGTAAAATTTATTTTATTGTGTAAGGTTACAACTAATTTTGTAGATAAACTTTATATATATATATATATATATATATATATATATATATATATATGGGGACAGGCTTTGTGGGAGGACTGCCTAAGGTTTTGCACCACAATTGGGCCGCTGATTTGGGTTGTCTGACTTAGGTTCCTTTTTGCGACTTTAGTGGGCCATATTGGAAAAAATCACAACTTTTTGCCTTGAGAAATTGTAAAATATTGAAATATGGTTTTTTTTTTTTTTTGCTAGGTAAATGTGGGGGCTTGAACCCCCAAGTAATAGGTTACTTACAAATCGGGTACCAACTTGCCTGGAAGTGGCGGTGGTAATATTAAAATATGGTTGTTCAGGAACAGAGTGTATATAGTACGAAATATGTGTATTTCATTCAGTTTAAAATTTTAAAGATTATTGTAAAAATATGATATACAAATAAAAAAATGAGTAAAATAAAAGATTTGAAGTACATGTGTTTTTTTTTTCAGTTTAAATCTAATATTTATACATGTAATGTGTGTTTCATATTAATAATATTAATTAAAATACGAAATACACGTGTTTCATTCAGTTTAAATCTTTTATTTATTTGAAGGTCAATTTGAAGCCTTGTTTTAAGTTCCTGCAAGCTAAGTGAATTCACACGTTTTTCTTTTAGGGTTAATGTAGACCAGGGACGGATGCAGGATTTTAAGTTGGGGGGGCCCGAGATAAGCGAAAAAAAAAATTTCAAATACGCATCCATATAATATTAATAAACTATCAACTAAGACAAATTCTTTGAAATCCAAAGAATCAAGGTCAATTCTTTGAAATTGTGTTTGAGAGATTGGAACATCGACATTTTCCGGAATTGGAACATCAACATGTTCCGGAATTGGAACATCCACATTTTCCGGAATTGGAATATCCACATTTTCTAGAATTGGAATAGCAACATTAGTTGTTGTCTTGTTGGCAATTCCACGTTGACTTCGGAAGAATTTGAAGTTGAACATTTTCTTTTGAAAAATTCAAGAATTGTAGTTGATTTTTTCATGATCTACAAATAAAATAAAAATCATATAAGAATCACCGTTATTTTCTTAAATTTGTGTGACAATTTTCTATATTATATGATTAGTTTTTTTCTTTGTCTTTAGTCTGCCTTTATTTATGTCTTTGTGTTTGGTCCGCCTTTATTTATGTCTTTGTGTCTTTGTGTTGTCTTCGTCTTTCTAATTCTGACCCACTAACCCAATGAATCCCACTACCGACACTACTAACAAAAAATTTTCTTAACTTTACCTTCTTTTTTTTTCTGTCACTTGTCCGTTGCCCAACTCCACTTGTCCCTATTATGCCCAACTACCAGTCAACAAAGAAAAAACTATCTCTACAAACTCTACTCTCTGTCTCTATCTCTCTTATCTATATAATGCAAGAGAGAGAGAGAGTCACAAACACAAAGTGACAGAGTCATAAAGCCAAAAAGCCCAAAAAAAGAAGAAAAGAAAACACCACAAGCAGCACACTGAGCACAGATTCAATTCAAAATCACCAACATCAGTTCAGTTCATCAATCATCAGAAAAAACATAAACATGAAACACCACAAGTCCACAAGCCACAAGCACAACTTCTGTGAATCTCAGATTCTCAAATCACAAAAAAATTATTAGGTTTTGAAGGAAAAATAAGAGTAAATACCTGTGATGGGTCTCCGTGGGCGGCGACGGCGGCAGCAAGTGGGTCTCCGGTCTCGCAAGCGTCACGGCGTCATGGTGACACGCCTCTTTATCTCTCTGTCTCTCTCCATCACGGCGACACGGGTCTCCAATCAAGATGGGTCTTCAGTCTCGCAAGTGTCACGGCGTCACGGCACAGCTCTCTGTCTCTCTCCGTCACGGCGAGACGGGTCTCCGATCAAGATGGGTCTCTGAGTACTCTCTATCTCTCTATCTCTCCTCTCTATCTCTCTGTCTCGCCTCTCACTTTCCTTTCTTTCTTTTTTTTCCTTCGTTTTTTGCTTTCTTCGTTTGGTTTTGGATTGCTGGAGCTGAGTTTTTTTTTTTTTTTTTAAATATTATATATATATATATATATATATGGGTCATGGGCTCCTGGGCTAGCCGGATGATGGGCTAGGGGTTCAGGATTTTTGGGAGGGGGCCCGAGCTAAAAACTAGGGGGGCCCGAGCTAAAATCTCAGGGGGGCCCAAGCCCTTTTTTTTGTTTTTTTGGAAAATTTTACTTGCTAAAATTTTTTTCTTTTGGGCCTAGGGGGGCCCGGGCCCCCTTAGCCCTCTACCTAGGTCCGTCCTTGGACTGTAGACTGTGTAGTTGATGGACGTCACTAATTGGCTGATTATGTATAAAGAGTACTAATTGGAGCGAGATTGGTCTTCCTAGACAGAATTGAAGTGTTTTACTAAAGGGACAAAATAGACATTAGAAAAGCTTATCTAAGGTTATGTTAGTAATTGTGTTCATCCCCTAGTGGCATGATAAATATGTATATATAGAGACAGTAAAGAGTCATAATTGATGCATATGGCATGGTGAATCATAAGATTATATGATATCTAAACCCCAATGGAGATCGAATTCCCTATATCCAATTTAAATAGACTATCATGATATGTACGTAATATTGATGCTTGTGGATTACTTCGGATCTGATGGTGAAGCATTGAGTTTATAATAATAATAATAATAATAATAATTCTATGTAAGATTCTATTATGGGGAATAGTGTGAAGGGTTCATATAAATAATGTAGGTATGATTCAATACTGCAAAATCTTCTCTATGGCTTGTGCAAGGTTTGAGGTGGCTGGTTCACTGTTATAAGTTATTAAAAGATTTATAGATTTGAGAGTAGACAACTTTACAGTAAGGACACACTGAATTGCTAGCATTTGGATGCTAAGACTGATTAGTGTATCTATCCTTATTAAGTCATCTGATCTTTTATTTAGGTTCTAGTTAACATTGCTTCAGATAGTTGAAGAGAAGTTTGGTTTAGCGACTAAAGGTAAGTAGAATTCAGAACATGACATATCTTAAGACGTGTATATATGTGTATATATATATATATATATATATAGTTACAAAAGTGAAGTTTCAAAAACTTATACAATTGTCAATGCTTTATACATACCTGAATTTTATTCATTCTTGTGTGTTATTTTAAAACTGTTAAGAATTACTCAAAACTATATTTTTAAGAAAGTATTCATTATATGATATATGATTGGTATTGTCAATATTGTAATAAAGTAAGAATGTTTTCAAATGGTCAGCTAGACAGTCAGCAACCTTTGCCAACACAGGGTTTATTATTGGTCTCTGGCCAAAGTAGTGTTATTGTGGTGTGGTACAGCGTTATCATTTGCTCTTCGGAGCCAGTGTTATTGTTTGCTCTTTGGAGCCGGTGTTGCCTCCCTAAAGTTATTGTAATTGTTTCCCATGAGAATCACCCACCAAGTGTTTAGCAATTTATATCTTATCTGACTAATGTTTTCTATATCAAACTATTGTTTTATTGTTATTGGCCTTTATAATTAGAAAAAATTGTTTACTAATATATTATATTGTTTCTACCTATTTAGTGTATTTTGGCCAACTAAAATGGTTACTATTTTATTTACCAACTAAAATGGTTACTATTTTATTTACCAATTACAGTGTTATAGTTAATGTTTTCTTCCTGACAATTTTATAGAATATATTATATTAGTGTTAAAACTATATGTAAATGTTTTGTAAAGATTATATTTTTCCATTGATACTATTATTCTGTTTTGAAAGACATCCTCATGTTATGTAGTCTCTTATTGAGCTTATAGCTCACCCCCCCCCCCCTCCCCGGCCCTCTCCTTCTTCACCCTTTCAGATTAGAGTAGTAAAATCTCTTTTTGGTGGATGATCATTGGAGCCATAGATTGAAGACTAAGATTGTAGCTATGTTAGTTAATTGATTATGTTATAATCAAGGTTTTGACACCCGGATCGGACCATATGGTCCAACTGAAAAAACCGCGAACCTCTCAGTTTTGCGGTTTTTTTAGCTTCAAGAACCGCTCTATGGGAAAAAAGCAGGGACCTGTGCAAACCGTGGTCGGACCATACGGTTCTAAGAACCGTGACCAGTTTTTGAGGTTCGAACGGTTTCTTTTTGTTTCAGCTTTTCCAGTGAATTTTGGCCAATACACCAATATGAAGTTATGATCAGATCTAGAAGAAATGAAAGAACACGAAGAAGAACAAAGATCGGAAGGAGATCTGATAATTTCAGATCTTGAACAAATTAAGGGATTTGTAAGGGAAAAAAAAAATAGAGAAGAAGAACACAACGAAGCAGGGTCTGCACCAAAACAAACTCCACACTTGCTAAGCAAATAAATAGTAAACACAAACTACATCAGATAAAAAATAAAAAATAAATAAAAAATAAAAACAACAACAACAAAAAACAAAAACACAAATTACAGTAACACGTATCTTCGTCTTCTGCCAACGTAGTCACCGATCACGCCTTTGTCTTCTACTGCTACTTCTTCTTTTTCTTACTTCTTTTTTTTCTTCTTCTCTTTCTTTTTTCTGTTGATGGAGCTCTATGATTTCCTCTTTTTTGCTGAGGTATGTGTTTCTTTTTCTTTCTTTAGACTTTTGTTACTTTTTTACTCCTTTTGAATTCCTAAGTCCTTGTCCCTCATGTGGCTAACTTGGAAATGATGAAAGGTTTTAATTTTTTAATAAAAGCAAAAAAATTTCAGCCATTAGATTTAGATATTTTTTTCAACTGCCCAACGTGATGTAACATGCATTGATAGGTGCATTAAATATTTTAAGTATTTTTGAAAGTAATGTAGTATCACAATACTTTACACAATTTTTTGCTATAATTTGACACATGGCAAAGTGTGGGTAGTGAAAAAAAAATTATGGGTTTACATCCCTACCATTCACATCTCGTCACGTGACAAATTGTGGCAAAATTTGTATAAAATGTTATGGTACTATTATTGCTCTAATTTTAATTAATATTTACATTTAAGTATATAATTAGTATTAAATACTTTATTTTATTTTATTTGAGTGTCTTTCTAATTCTTATATAATAATAATTATTATTATTATTGTTGTTATTATTATTATTATTACAAGTTAACTAATCAATATATAAATAAATAAATAGATATTATTGTACACACAATTTTCGTAAAAGATAAATCACACGATCACGAAATAGTGTAACAAATAATCAATTTGTATTTGATTTGTATATATGTGAGTATAATCCTCTGTATGAATCTTTACAATGAAAGAGTGCAATAAATTCTTCTAAATCGATCTCCAAGAAACGTTACGATCCGAAGGGGCTATGAAGCTTGATCTTGAATCGTTCTTTGATGTCTCCAAGTTGAATGAATAGTTGAACGTGCTTGATTTGATGCGAGGGCCGTTGGCTTGATCTCAAACTAGGTTAAAGGAGAATCCCACTTTGATTTGAAGAAGTAGGAATAGGCTTTGATGAACAATGAAATTCTTGTGAACTTTAGAGATGACTCTCTATTTTGGCAGAGTGTCAGTGGTGTTTTCTCTCTAAGTGTCCTCTCCTTTTCTCATATGAGAAGCCTCTATTTATAGGAAACTCAATAATATTTAATTTGGAATTTTCTCTCAGCATTTATTGAGAGCTAATTATGGATTTAATTTAGTCTCCCATTTAATAAGAACTTTCCATATAGGTATTTTCTTCTGACATTGCCATATGGCTTTCTTATTTGATGTTGCCACATGGCTTGATTTCATTTGCTGATCGTCCACCTCATCAATTGGAGATTAATTTGATCACAAATATTTTATCATGAACAATTGGACGGCTGTAAATACATCATAAAATTTTAATGTCTACAATTATATTTAAGAGATAAGTTCAAGTTACACCTGGTGTAACTCTAAAAAGTTACACATTTTTTAAACCATTAGATTTAATTACATCTAACGGTTAAAAAAAGACTATAATTATTACAAATATTCTGATTAGAATCTAATTAATTACCCTAATTTATTACATTCTAAACCTGTTTCTAAACCCAAAAAATGTTTGACTTGTGACTCTCTCTCATTTACGTTTCTCACTCTCCGTTTCTCTCTCTCTTTCTCCTCCACCACCTCTACAAGAAATTTAAAAAAAAAAAAAAAAAACACCCAAGCTGAACACTAACAAGAGGTACGTGAGGTGCTCTGTTTCTAGTTTTCCTTTCTTTTCTGGTTTGTGAGTGCTCTGTTTCTTTTGCAGGCAGCCTTTTGAGGGAAAAGATGAAAAAGGGATACCAGTAGGGGTCTATGTCATTCAGACTGCTGAAGTATAATAGCAAAAGCCTTCCCTGACTGAACATAGGTTTCAATTCTCAGTCACTAATTGGAACCTACTTGCCAATATAGAATCCTCTGAGTAGCAGCACCAGTTGGAGCACCTTCTGGCCACATTGGGATAACAATATATACAGCAAATCTCTCATTTGCTCTAATTTTCTCAGACAATCTTAAGGGCAATTTCCCTTGGAATCAAATTATTAGCACCTGCAGAATGAGAGTATGAGCAAAATTCAGCAAACAAAACAAGAAAATGAAATCACGAGAGACCTTGTTATCCAGTAAGTGATTTCCTAGGAAGATAATAGCACAAAAATGCAGTCATTTAAAATGGTGCAGCACAGTGGGAGTATTTTGCCAAAAACAGTAAATAACTACATATAGCACCTAATATAATCAGTTCTAATTCTGCCAATCCCAATTTGTGACTTACTACTGATTAGCTATTGAAAAGAAGTAAAGCTCTTTTCTTGACTTCATCACCATTCTTTATTCATCATCTTTCTTAAATACCTGTGTAAGTGCCTTTATCACTAAAAGGCAATTTAAAATTTTAATTGATTAGTTTCTATTTCTAGCTATCCATTAAGTATATGGATAGGCTAAACTTGACTAAACAATGGAAATGGTAGGTTACTTTTTATTTGAACCTCCTCTATGCATGTCCAACTTTCAGATTCCAACTGTGAACCTGCTATTCACTGAGAATAAATCTGATTCCATTAACTTTAACCTCATACAAATGCACAGCTCATGTGGATTTTTGTTGGTTGTAGAAATTATGAGGACACTATCAAACACCAACAAGTTCTAAATTTTTTTTTCTGCCAGCAACCTGTGGAGGTGGTGGAGGAGAAAGAGAGAGAGAAATGTAGAGAGAGAAACGGAGAGAGACAGAGAGAGAGAAAGTAAATGAGAGAGAAAGTCAAAAGTCAAACTTTTTTTTGGGTTTAGAGATAAGTTTAAAAGGTAATAAATGAGGGTAATTAATTAGATTTTAATCAGAATATTTGTAATAATTATTATATTTTTTTAACGGTTAGATCTACTTAAATCTAATGGTTTAAAAAATGTGTAACTCTAAAAAGTTACACTAGGTGTAACTTGAACTTATCTCTATATTTAAATTTGCTTAGGATTTGATATTTCTTATTTGTCTTGTAAAAGTTATGATATGAAAATATATATTTGAAATATACATATTTATATTTAATTGGAATATTTTAGTTAAATTTTCTATTTATACTAATTTAATATATTTATTTGTATTTAAATAATTATTAAATTAATTATGACGTCATCATGGTTCGACCTCGGTTTGACCTTAAAAATCTTGAATCTCTTTCTTTTACGGTTCATTAAACGGTCCGGGTCTGAAAACCTTGGTTATAATGGTTTCTTAGGATAGTGAGCTAAGTATTTGTGAAACTATATGAGATTGTATTTGGAGACTTTATTGTTAAAGTTTTAGTTTGATGGATTTTATTGTAAAGATTTGATAGTTTGGTTCTTATTTGAGGATATTTAATTACGCTCTGTTCTATTATTTTAATTTTTGTATTTATATGACAAGTTATATATCTAAATCTTTGGTATGAGTTTGGGTTGTTACACTAAGTATGTATCATATACTATCAAATATGCATACTTCCTATATAATAAAGTTAAGTTAAGTGCTTATCCTGTATTTGTGATAATTGACTAAACAATTGATCATATTAAATTATTTGATTTTAATCATTTTTATTATAATTTACTTTGATTAAAAATTTATTATTTAAATTTTTAAAAAAAGGGGTAAATTGCAAATTACATCCCTAAAGTTTGGGGATATTTGGATCTTAAATCCTAAAGTTTTTTATCTCCTAAAGTTTGGGAGTGTTTAGATTTTACATCCTAATATTTCAAATTTTGAATTTTACTCCTTAAATTTTAGGGATGTTTGAATTTTACTCCCTAATGTTTTGGGGTGTTTGGATTTTACACCTTAAAATTTCAGAATTTTGGGACGCAAAATCCAAACATTCCAAAACTTTAAGGGGTAAAATCTAAACTTTGAAATATCATAGTGTAAAATCCAAATACCCCCAAACTTGAAGGGGTAAATTTCAAATTCTGAAACGTCAGAGTATAAAATCCAAATACCCCCAAACTTAAGGGGTGTACTTCGCAATTTACCAAAAAAAAAAATTATACTCCAACTAAAGTTTTATTTATCTTATTAATGGTCATGTTAGCTTAAATTAGTAAAACACTATTACATACGTTTTAAGACATTTAAAATTATACACCAACTATAATTCTATTACCACTATTTTTTTTTAAATGAAATTATATTTAATATTTCTTTTAGGACAAAATTTAGCTACAAAATTGGTTGTAGCCTAAGGTTACAACATTACTCAATATCTTTTTATTGGAGAGGAATGTTGAGAAATCCATCGTTGGATTACATCTTCTTCTTATGTCCTCCATTCTAGCAAAATTTTTAGAAAATTAAATATCAATAGTTATGTCATTAATAAATTGATTAAATTGCAAGTTTTTGTAGTTTAAATTATGCATAAAATATAAACTTATAGATTATTGTAGGGTCAAGATTTGTAGCCCAAGCCCAAAAGATATGAGATGTGAGCCCATTAAGCCCAATACAATAAATTTGTAGAGAGTGAATAAAAGAATTAGGCTGTTTGTGAACTCAACAACAGTTAATCAAGGTCTTATTAAAAGAACAAGTACAAAAACGCTGAGAACTTGAATAAATTTAGGTCCGAGCAGACAAATTATAGTTTGAATGGCTAAGGTCACTCTTGGAGTTACAGTAAATTTTTCTTCTTCTTCTTTTCCTTCTTTTTTTCGATCCCCTTTCATGAGAGGTCTTTTCCATTTATATAGTTTTCTTTTAAACCATCTTTATCGTACACTTATTCTTCATCTAAGCATTTACTTGAGTACATGTCACATCAGGTATCTTCTTTAGTTCTCCATGAGTGGTGGCAGTTGAGATTGCACTGTTCAGGGGTCTTCTCTACATAAATGCGGCCAAAAAAGTGGCTACAGTGCATTAAACGTGGTGGTAGCAGCTTTTTCTTTAGATATTTTTCTATTTCTATCATCTTTATACGTGCAAGAAGTTCATCCTTATCACTGGAACTCCTTGGAAGTTCACCTAAGCTGCCCAAGTATTTACTTGACCAATATTCTTCAAGTCCGAGGAGGATATACTCCTCGGATTATACTCGCTCATCCTTTCCTTACGTGATTCTCCATTCTGGGGCCTTTCCCAATCCTTTACCCCTCCTTGGAAATACTTATATCTTTAAATGGGGTCTAAGGCCCAACATATGCATTTGGGCTTTTACACCCACAATAACCGCTCAAAATTTTAATTTTTCCGTCGTGTCTGAGGAGAAAAAATAGGATTTTGAATTGCAACAGAAATAAAGGTTGAAAACGTAAAAGTATCTAAATTTACGCGTGTGGGAGCATAGATTTAGGTGCTTCATCATTGCGTCTGAGGTTTCGGTATTTACGAGGCGCTATTAATTGTTCCAGGCGGCGTTATGTTTTTGGCATCCAACGGTGACCAACTGATCCAACGAACGACATTTTTCTTCAAGATTTAGGCGGGATAACTCCCACCAATTTTCTAGCCCCTATATAAAGCCTCAAAGGAGATCATTTCTCCTTTACTTCAAAATTTCTCACTCTCCATCGAACTCAAGCACTTAATCTCACAAAGTTTTTCTTTAAATCATTAGTAGTACTTTCTTACGAATCCACAAGAATCCTTTTAAGGATCTAAAGATCACTCCCTAACTCAGTTTGCGTAAGTTTCAATTTCTTCAAACCCTTATTCTCTCTTCGGCCAACCTCCTCGGCCTTCAAATTCTTATTTCCTAGTTATCGTTCTTAGTGTTTTCCTTCTTTCTACTTATTCGAAATGGGTAGGTTTAGGTATCTAGTGGATAGTCCCGCCCAGATAGAGATATTTAAAGAGATGTATCATATACCACAAGACGTAAACCTACGGTATTGTCCCCCGGAAAGACTACTAACGGACTGAGAGGTGGGGGAAGTCATAATCCCTGTAATAGCCTTCATAGAAGGGGGAATGACCATTCCTATGGGTCCTATTACCAGAGATTACCTTCGTAATCATAGGCTTAGTCCCGATCAATGTGCGCCTAATGTCTTTAGGATTTTAGGATCAGTTAATGCGTTGAATCGACATTTAGGTCTGGGACTCACCTGGCTCGACGTAGTCCAGATGTATGAATGCCATAGACAAAAGGGGGCGGGATACTATCTTAAATCCCGATCCGACATCGTTAGGCTCATCTCCTGTCTTCCCAAATCTAACAAGGGGATGAAAGACGATTATATGATCGTCTCGGGAGCGTGGCATGACGATCTTCATTGCCCAACCTAACCAGGAGAGCCAGGTGGGATATCCTAGACCTAGGTTCCTTAGAAATAGATTTAGAATCTTCATTATTAGCGTGGTGTGTTTTTTTTATTGGTATTTCACCTTTAGTTTTCGATTATGTTTGTCTTGTTAACAAATAAAAGGCACGTATCTCCTCGGCTCAGCGTGACTAACGTTGCCACACTCAATTACCTATTAAGATCGGAGATTTTTGTAAGTGACGACGGGCAACTTCGGGCCGCACATCTCATTCTTGATTTCAAGCTGCTTTCAGACACATTTCAACCGATCGGCAATGCGATAAGGCAAGGAGACCATCACATAAACCGGATAGACATTGCTCAGCCAAATTTTTTGTCTTCATTCAATCTTGCCCCCGTGCCACATCCAAACCCGCAGGGTGTACCACTACTCATCCAACCGGTTCAATAGGCTCCCCTTGAACCAGTCGTAGCAGAGGAAAGAGTTGCTTCCTCGACCTCTTCACTTGAGAAACAGATTGATCAGTTCCAATTTGAAGAAGAGGCACCAAGATAAGTTCAGGTGATTCCAATTTCGGACGCCGAGGAGGAGACTGATAGACAGTCCAGCGTCCACGCTTCTGTTCTCATAATTGCCCTTCCAGATGATTCTTCGGAAGAAGAAGAAATGGCAAGCCTAAGAGACTTAATGAAGGCCAGGAAAAAAGCATTTGAGGCCAAAGAGACCGGTTCATCTCAACCAGTTATTAACCTTCCTCCACCACCTCCTCAGGTCCCTTCGGACCTCAGCTTAAAGCCAATTCCTAATCCGAAGAAGAAAAGGCCTGTGACAGATACTGAAGAAAGGGAGGTGGTGCCTCCAAAAAGAACTAAGCAACAGAAAGGGGTCAAGGACTCCAGGAGAAAAAGAGCTTCATCTACTGATAGCCGAGAAGACCTTCTCGTTGCTGAGGTGCGACGAGGACAACGCACCTGGTGTCCCAAGCTAGAATTGGATGGTGCTCATTTCCCTTGGAAAACCTCTGTCAAAAATTATCAAGGGGGAAAGGCAGGCCTCATTGCTGAAGCCCTGGAACAGCCACTTCTCCTACCAAAGGATATGGAGGCTTACAGGCACTTCAGTCAACATGAACTCTTTCTGTCCCTTAAGAGGGACTTAGCCATGGTAAGTAAATTGATCCACTTCTTCAATTAAAATGCTGATCATTCTATTCGTCCCTTTTCTTTACTTTATCCTAAAATTTTCCATTCTACTATGTAGATTACCCAACAAATTTATGTGGCTGAGGAGTAGAATAAAAACGCTCGCAATGAAGCCCAGGCGGAGGCCCATTCCCGGTTCGAGGTTGAGAGGAAAATGGGTAGTCTCAAGGAAGACAACGATAAGCTATTCAAGCAGTTAAAAGAAGTGACTAATCAGAGGAATAGCCTTGATGCCGACCTTAAAACTGCTGAGAAGCAGTCCGAAGACCAACGCAAGCAATTGCACATGACAGAGATTAATTTGGAGACAGAGAGAGAGCTGGTAAAAGGTCTTCGAGCCGAACTTCAAAAAGCCAAGGAAACTGGCTAATTAGCCAAGGAGGCAGTTGAGGCTGAAAAGTAGGTGGCATACAAGTTGGGGGTGGAGGAGACCCAAGTCAGACTCACAGAGGAGTTCTCTGCACCTAGCTGAGATTATTGTGATATAACTTGGGGTAAAGCCCTTAACGCTACTGGGGTCCCTGCAGAATTCGACCTGAGGCGACCTGAGAGCATCAACTACGATCCTGAAATTCGCAAACTCCCAGGTCCTGACTCCTCTCCACCTAAACAGCTCCTGGAGGCCTCAGAACGGCCTTTGGTAAGCCAAGTTCCTCTTGCCCCTCCTGAAGCTCCCAAAGAGTCTAAGCAGGCTGGTGGTCAATGCAAGCAAGCTGAGGATCCTCAAGACAAGAGTAAGGATTTGGGTAAGAAGGCAACTCCTTCTAAACCCAAAGACCAAACCCAAGATGTTACTGCCACCCAGTCCGACAAGGCTTAGATACTTAGGATTTTTATTTCATCTGTATTAGTCTCATTTTATTAATGTATATATATATATATATATATTAACATTGTAAGGTATTGAAAAGTACTTTCTTTTGGATCAATGAAATTGTTTTTCTTTTATTTTCTATATCTTCATTGCACATATTATAAGATTCATTGGTATTGCAAATGATGCTAACTGATAACTACTATAGTCTAAGTAGACTTAACGATGATATCTTGCCAGTTATGCAAATAACTTATACAAATACTGGAAAGAAATAGATCGTATAAAAATTGTTAATGAATATAAGAAACAATGAATGGTATGAAGGTTTTATATATTTTCTGGTACAACACTTACAAAGAATATTACTGAGCACTGCTTCTGAACCAAATACATGACCGAAGAGGCTTATCATAAGTTAGAGTCTATTTAAATATTTCTGAGGGCTTCAGGTGTAATTGCAGTGGTAGAGGCGTGCCTTGTACTTCGATCATTGGCAACAAAACTGTGAGGGGATAGAAGCTCGGGACATTGCACTCTAAGCATGCTCGTGGCCTGCCCCAAAGCGGACAATACTGGAGATGGGCACTGCCCTCAAAAGCGCCTTTTAATGTGGGAGGGTTTCATAGTCTCAGCCCCCAATTAGCAGGTATTGTACTCTTTGGAAAGGCCTTGTGCTAAATAGCGACCAAGGACACTCCCCACAAGGTTTTGCTCAATCCCACATCGGGGAGAGACGCCTCCCACATGTGCCTTATAAGGATTGACCTCAAGACACATGTGCACCACTACTACACAATGTAGTAGTGGTGCACATGTGTCTTGAGGTCAATCCTTATAAGGCACATGTGGGAGGCGTCTCTCTCCGATGTGGGATTGAGCAAAACCTTGCAAGGAGTGTCCTTGGTTGCTATTTAGCACAAGGCCTTTCCAAAAAGTACAATACTTGCTAATTGGGGGCTGAGACTATGAAACCCTCCCACAATTATATAGTAAAAAATATCTGATTGATACAAAATTTGACAGGTGTATTATGAGTGTAAAGAACATGCAATTCATCCGTTAGATTTTTAAAATATGTAATAATATTTATTTTATTGAATAAGATTGTAGCCTTAAACTACAACCAAATTTGTAACTAAACTCTGTCCTTCCTTTTAATCATGTATCATAATTTTTTTATTTTAATATAATAAACTTGCTTACAATATATTGTACAAACATCAAGTAATTCAATATATGTATGTATTAAGAGAGTTAATCTAGTGTTCTAAATTACTCACTATTTAATTATTATGATAGTTTCATTAATTTTTGCAAAATGTTTTTTCCTTTTTCAATTTTTATTAATTAATTCATTCATTGTACGGGCATACCACTAGTTAGCACTTGCACGTGTGTGTTCATTTTGTCCCTTTACATTTCAAAATTTTAATTTTTGGCTCTTCATGTTTGATTCTTTTTTTTTTCTTTTCTTTTCTTTTTACCCCATTATGGTTGTTTTAGATTCTATTTGGCATTCATGAACATTAAAATTTGGTAACATAAAGGCCACATAGAAGATTTAATCAAACATGAAGGGTTAAAATGAAAATTCTGAAATGTAAAAGGACCAAAACAAAAACAATCTTAAATTTTAAGGGCCAAACATGTATTTCTTTTCTATATATTATATTTTTAGTTGCACTATTAAATAAATTATATAACAACTCAATGAAGGTAATAAATCATAATGCTTCATATATTTCTTCATTTACTTTCTTAATAATAAAAAAATATTTTTACTGTCTCATTTTATTATAATATTAAATATTTATTTATTATTTGTTTTAAAGATATAATATAAAATATTTTTTATTATTTGTTTTAAAAATATGACAATGGTGATATTAAATGCTGTGGGGACACAGGTCCAAATGTATATTAGGCCTTGGGCCTTGTCCAAGGAAGCCCGTGGTCCAAGAATAGATCAATACTACGGAAGGCATAATACTTAGAACTTCACAAGCAAACTGTGACTATAGAGAATGGGAGAGGTTGTCCAAGGAGGAATATCCCATCGGCTGAACGCAACAAAGACCAAGATGTGCCTCCTATCATCCAGGGTGACGTTCTAGGAGGTTCTATTGATAAAGACATGCATCATGAACGTACAGGGAGGATGGGAGCTAGGAAATATATAAAGGGAAGCTATTGCCACCGCATTGAATGCTCTGCAGCTAACTTTCTGGCTGCATTTATATGGAGAAGACTCCTAAACAGTGCTGCCTTGGCTACCCCAACTCATAAAGGGCTAAAGAGGGTGTCCGATGGGACAAACACTCAAGTAGTGGCCTGGATGATTAACAAATGGAGGGCCAAGATCATTCAAAGGGAGATATATAACGTAAGAGACCCCTGAGGAAAGAGGAGGGATGAAATAGAAAGAAAAACACTATAGCAATCAAGAACTGAACTTGTAATAAAATTTGAGAATCAATATATAAGAACTGACCTCCTCGAACTATGCTGAGGACAACTTTCTCTAGTTTAAACTTGTCTATCTTCATTCTCTTGTCACCAAGACCTACTTTACTTGTTGTCTGATTTACTAAAACCCAGTTTTCCAACTCACTCTCTACAAATTCATTGTTTTTGGCTTTTTGGACCTAAGTCCATCCAGACTTTGGGCTAGGGAGCAAAATCTGGTCCTTACAAATGCAAATAGCAAAAAATGTAAATACAAAGATTGATTTTGATGAAGTTTTTGTTGTTGTATATAATGAAACACCTTATCTTTATAATTAGTGAGTACTATTAACAAAAAAATAAACAATTAGTGAGTATTAATTAAATTTGTAATATGATCCATCATTTATGTGAGAGGAAGAATTGAACATCGCGGTACAATATATCTAATAGCTTACATACTTCATTCGGAAATTATTTATATTCTTTTGGAATCCACCAAAGCCTTATACCTCATTTGAAGAGTTAATATATCTTTTTTATTTTATTTGAATTTGAATTAAATAAATTTATTTTGAATTCCTACAATATAATGTAATAAAAATTATTATATCTCTTCTCTATATATTAAAAAAAAAGAACCCGTGATGTCCACTTTTTGTTATTTCTAAAAATACCATAAATTGCACTTTAACACTACTTATACAAGAAAACTAATATATATATATATATATATATATATATATAAAGAATAACTAAGTAAATTTAACATAGAAATTTTTTTTTGAGTTGGAATTTAACATAGTCTTAAATTCAAAGAATACTACAAAAGTACAAAATACAAACTCTAACATGCCCTATAAAAGAACTTCCTTAAGAATTTGATGTATCTTTTTGAATTTGCATTATAAAACTTTCCAACCTTTCCTTTAAAAATTGCCCTCCAAAATTGACTTACGTTTCCCCGCAATCAGCAAGCAGTTATTTAAATTTAAAAAAAAAAAAAAAAAAAAAAAAACTATAATCGTCTCATTCCTCTGTTGCTCTCTAATTCCCCCCAAAATTATGCCAAACGTTTCTAACACACATCACAACCAAAAATTTTCATAACTACTTCAAAATTTTCTTTATATTCCCAAAAACAAGTTTTTGAAAATAGAAAACAAAAAGTTTTACCAAACATAACCTTATAAATATATATATATATATATATATATTTTTAATCTCTTTCTTATCATCTTCTTCATAATCCATTAGCACACATCTTTGTCCAATCTTACTCAATTCCTCTTAATTTTTTTGTACACATACAACTTATAAAGACTGATAAGTGGGATATGCGATGAGGCTAGGATGGTATCTATTTACGAAAATTTTCTCATGGAATTAGTCAATTTTAGTAACTAGAACTTGGAGTTATCCAAATTCCTGTTGGCATGCAAGAAAACAATTTTGAGTTTACTATGAATTATTGGATTCAAAGTAGTGGTTATAAGTAGGAATTGGAGGATTTAATTGAAGAAGATCCTTTCTCTATCAGAAATCATTGGCTTCGGAATTGGAATCCCATATGGTCTTTTATTGGGTTTTCCTTATTCATTTATTTTGGTCATGATCACATGAAGGTAAAAGGAATACCTTAAAGCCTTTCTTTTTCTTTTGTATAAACAATTATTTATGACAAAGTTGATATGTAGATGCTTTACATAATTTGAGATGTTATAACTTATATAACAGTGACATACTATCTTTATATATTGAATTTTGGGGGACAGAATTGGCATCTGCCCTTTTCGGGTAAAGTAAGTAGCATTCTACCCCATTTTCCAAACTAATTAGGAAAATACCTCTTTTTTGAAACTCGACTTACTCAAAATCGAGTTTAAAAAAAAAAAAAATTGGAGCCCTATAGTGACGTTTTAAGGACCTATAGTGGCGTTTTGTAACTCGATCTCCATGAAATCAAATTATATGCAATCTTTTTACATATAACTTGATGTCATGGAGCTCGAGTTACAAAACGCCACTATAGGTCCTTAAAAACGTCACTATAAAGCTTAACTCGATTTAGAGAAAGTCGAGTTTCAAAAGAAGGGCATTTTCCTAATTAGTTTGGAAAATGGGGCAAAATGCTACTTATTTTGCCTGAAAATGGCAAAGGCCAATTTTATCTGTTAAAGTTCAGCATTTGATGTTTCCTTTCTTGACTGAAAAGTTTAAATTATGTTTGTAGTTTTACTTTTATACTTATGTTACCCCTTCAATTGTGGAATGTCAATAAAAATTTGACATGTTACCCCCTTTAACACAGTATATTATGGGTCCATTTGGATTGAACTTATTGTTACTGAAACTGAAAACTAAAAACTGAAAACACTATAGCAAAATAATTTTAAAATGTGTGAATAGTACCGTATGACCCATTTTTAATATTTTTAAATGCATGAACAGTGATGCTACAGTACATGAACAATGCTGCTACAGTGAAAATTGTCTCTCGCACAGTACATCCATGTGATTGTACTATTCATGTGCTAAAAAAAAAAAAATGCAGACGTGAGTTTGGAAAACGTGGTATCCAAATCCAAACTCACACTATGTTTGAAGTTTATTATTAAAATAATAAATTGGATTTATGCTACATGATGACTTCTCTTTAATTACATCAAGCTAGGATACCTATTAATTTTTTTATATAGGCAATGGTGACAATAGACTTTACCAATAGGAATACAATGACTCAATTTCTGAAAATTTGCAACCAAAATAAAAAATAAAATAAAAAACCTTTGAAACGGCGTGAAGAGACTAGTATTCTCTTAAAAAGAAAGTATTAAGGGAAGAAGGAAACTTGCAGATAGTGGGTACTATGTTGACAACATTAAAAGCAATCTAATATATAAAAATCAGCTAAGTCCCTTCCTTTTCTAATGAAATACATTAACGTGTTTTAAATTTTATTATCTAGGGTTTTTTTTCTTCTTTTTTCTTTTATATATATATATATATATATATATATATCCTAAGGGTGTCAATATTCGACCCAACCCACAAACACGACATGAACCTGACACGGGTTTTTGCGGGTTAGGGTTGGGCCTTAATGGGTTTAGGTCATAAACGGGTCAACCCGAAAGTGACACGTCAATTTATTTGTGTCAACCCGAAATGACCCACTTAACACAACCCGTTTAACTCGTATAATAAATAAATATTTATTTTATTTTAGATTTTTCAAATACCTTTTATATCCAACATATATTTTAAATTTAAAAAGAAAAGTGAGTAATTACAAAAACTTACAAGGGATATAATTGAAAATTGAAACTTTACAAATTCTAGATCTCTAAACCCTACAAACCCTAAATCTCTAAACCTTCTTATAAATATCTAATTTTTTTTTTTCAACTGTACTACTCACTCTACTATATGATAGACTCACGCCCAATTCTCAAACTCAAAATCTCAAACCAATTATTGCTCTCTCTCTCTCTC
Source organism: Quercus ilex subsp. ballota (assembly GCA_032727855.1). NCBI lineage: Eukaryota > Viridiplantae > Streptophyta > Magnoliopsida > Fagales > Fagaceae > Quercus > Quercus ilex. Next base: position 77,214,039 of record CM064911.1, read on the forward strand.
TCTAATGTGTTTAGTGACTTTTAGAATTAAAGAAAACCATTTTCTTGGTGTTTCAAAATTCTGCAGTAATTTTTTCTGCACAATATTTTTGTTCTATAAACTTTGAACCCATGTGCTGTTATTAATATATAAGATATATTAATTGTTAATTAAAGCCATGGTTGTAGCTTTTGTCTTGTGCTGTGTGTGTTTTTTGGTGTTTGTATCAGTGTTGGACACCGTTTGCATATCTTGCAAATGGGTTTATTGAGATAGTTTATAAACTAGATCTGATGGGTATTGCTTTTAAAACTATTGAGGCATGATCATATTTTGTAACTACTAATACTTATATATATATATATATATATATATATATATATTTTGGCATAGAACTTGCACAAATGAAATTGGATGAGTTTGTGGAAGATGTTATGAATTTGGACATCAATAAAGAATCTATGGATGATAATCATAGTCATAGTCAGGATTAGTCTACTGTTTGCTCCAATTCTTTCAATATTGATACTTAGCATTTGGCGAGTTCCAAGGATATTATATTTTTGTTGAACTATGTTATTTCATTTTGGTTAAACTATGTTATTTTGAATTTTGGGTTGAAATGTATGCACTTCTTTTAAAGTGTAAAGAACTTATTTCGAGATGAATGTTATATTTTTGTTGAACTATATTATTTTGAATGTAGGTTGAAGACTTGAAGTGTATGCACTGCTTTTGATATGTAAAAAAAATTATTTCTAGATGGATGTTATATTTAATATTATGTAGGTTGAAATAGGTTGTATTACATTCGTGTCAATCCAACACAGCTCATTTATTAAGCGTGTCAAATGGGTTGGGTCAGGTCAACCCGCTTTATTAACAGGTCAGGTTAGGGTTGAAGGATCATAACACGATTATTAAATGGGTCGGGTTAGGGTTGAGCCATTTAGTCGAATACCCCTACCTTGGCACACTAACTCAAATTGACACCCCTAATATATCCAGCATGATTTATCAACAATTCTTTTACGTCAAGAAAGATTCCTTGAATAATTATACATGAGATGTCAATCGAGTTACAAGACTTTTAGCATAATTCATTAACTTTAGGGGTAGTTCAAACATATGTTTTCAAAAATTTATAAGCAAATCCCTTTTTCAAAACAAAATCTTTTTCATTTTGTATATTTAGAGATTTTTTTTTTTTTAATTGGAAACATTGTATTTAGAGATTTTTTGTTTTGTTTAGAAGGATGACATTTAAAGAGTTAGGGATTAAAAAAATGCAGGACTATTTATTCTTTTTCTATTGGAATAAAAGTGAAATGTTATACTTTGTCAACCATAAACAAAAGAAGAAAAAAAAAATTTAGTACTATTATTATTATATTTCTCTTATATTACATTGTATACTTTGAGTCATATAAAGTGAATTGATTTGAAATTAATTGATTTGTATACAATTTATGTTTTTTAAAACTATTATTTTACTCTAATGTGTAATCTTTAATTTATTTTAACCAAAAAAAAAAAAAAGATCTTGGTTGAAAATGTTTAATAAAAAAATTAATTAGATTATTATAATTAAAGGATAATTATAATAAATAACTTATTGAAATAAAATATTTTCCTTAAATTATATAAAACTAACTTGAGGAAATTTTCTTATACATTAGAAAATAATAATAATACTAACAATAATAATTATTATTGTTGTTATTATTATTAACTCTTTTCTATATAATATATATTAAGAGGATTCAAAAAGTTAGTTATAATTTCAGAAAATGTCAAAAATACCTCTAATCTAATTAGATAATTTTTATTCTTAAAAATTTTAAAAAAAAAGAGTTAAATTGTAATTCAACAAAATTCCAAAAAAAAAACCTACCCAAGAAATTTTTTTTCCTAAAAATTAGCATACACTCTCTATTTAAATATATCTCGATACATTTTTTTCCCCCCCCTTAAAAATTAGCACACATTAAATTTAGCAATTTAATCATTTTCAAAATCTTTTTTTTTTTTTTTTGAAAGGGGACAAAATCCTAAATTTTAGCTTCTTAAAAAAAAATTCCTGTGTAACCTCACTAACAATAAATAATTCAAATTGAAAATTATGACATTAAACTCACAAAAAATAAAAAAAGCGTTTCATCACACATGCAAAATGCGCATAACGAGACTAGTAATTATTATTAATGTAAGGAGCGCCTATGGCATGCTTATTGAACGTAAAGCCATACAACAACGAAGCGGGTCACATGGTAGTGGCAAGCCATCAATACGGAAGCACTTGTAGACAATGAGTGCATAATCAGATTATCTTATTGTAGTGCCCATATCTTGGCCCTTCAAGCCCAACACATAGACACCCAGGCTGTTTGGTTGAATGATTTTCTAAATTGTGGTGCCCCCATTGACCTTGTTTGAGTTTGAGTTCAAACCAGTTTTTTTTTTTTTTTTCCTTGCTCATGGTGATTAGAAATCACTCAAGAATAATTTTTTGACTTCCACGAAGAGCATATGAATTTGGTAATGCTTAGCTTAATAAGACTTATTATTGAGAAATGCACAATTTAAAGATGAGAATAGACAAGACAGAAAGAAAGGAAGATATTTGAAAGAAAAGAATTTTTCATTTCTTATCTAAAAAAAAAATGCTACTTTATATATGCAGGAAAAAAAAAATCTAAAAGTGACATGCTTAGCATAGGATGCATCCAAAGTTGACATGGTGTAGTATAAAAAAGTTAACCAAATGATTGTAAACTTTCACAGTCATCCAATTAGAATACATTAAAATCCACAAATCCAATGAGATATTACCACATTGTCCCCACCTTATCTCTAGCTTCATTTCAAACAATCTAACTTTTAGCTTTTTAAAAATAAGCTAATTTTTAGCTTTTTGTCTCACATTATACAAGTAAACTACTGAAAATAATCAATTCCCAAACGAACTTATAGTCAAAGGAGACAACAGAACCATTAGCAATAGAGGTTGCCCATTGTTGACAATGCAGCCTTTATCGCCATGGCGCCTGAATATCTTAGGGTTAATGACTCGCTCAGATGCAAAAGAACCACAGTTGAGATGGATTTGGGGAAATACTGCAACCATTGGGGCACACATTTGTTATTTGCACACTAAAAGTTAAAGAGTTTCCCTAGGTAGGTTGCCAATGGAAATTTGTGAGACGTGAATATAATTTTGTTAGCAATCTGTTGGGTCATTAAAAACAGTCAATTGTTTGTCTACCTCTCCTCAATTACGTAGTTAATAATAATAATAATAAAATGATATATTTATTGCTGAGATCCATCCGGGTATTATATGGTTCTCTCTCAATATGATCAAATGGTTAATTTTGCTTATTCTTTGTGTAGAGTAAGGCTTTAAACTTTTCCATAAGTTTAAATACATATTAAGGGTTTTTATTCTGCCTTTGGCTGTGCATGCATAATAGCCTTTTCACTAGTGAAGTACTAGGTTCAAGAGGTTTAAACCTCAATCCAACATGCCCTCTGTGCCTTAAAGAGACTGAATCACTAGATCATTTGCTGCTTACATGTGAGTCTGCACAAGATTTTTGGCAGAAGCTAAATTACCCTCATATGCTCAGGGAATCATTCAATAAACCCATTAAGGAATGGTTGGAAGTTAACTGTGGAAGTTAACTGTAATACAAAAATTGTCTCTTACTGTATGGGAATCCCGTGGGGTATTGTATTTCCTATGGGAATTTGGCACCTTTGGCTGCAGCGTAATGCTTGTGTGTTTAGGACTAGCATTCCTGATACTATGGCTATTGAAAAATGCAAACAAAGTGCTACAGAATTTTGTGCTATAGGAATGAGAGCTGAGCTCTCTATCTCTAAGTCCATAATCCCTGTGGCTTGGAGGAAACCACCAGTGGGATGGGCTAAACTCAACACTGATGGTTCGACATTAGGGGACCCTAGAAAGGCTGGAGGAGGCACGCTGATTAGGGATCACAATGGAGACTGGGTTGCAAGCTTTTCTAGAAGTCTTGGCTGCACTAATAGCTTTATGGCAAAGTTGTGGGCCTTAAGCAGAGCCGGCCCAAGGCCTAGGCCTAAGGCCCCACCACAAAAAATATTTACCCTTTACAAAAGGCCCCTATCCCATTGTAAAAGGCCCAAATTTTTATAAAAAATATGAATTTTTTCATATCGTTGTGCACTTTTTATTATTAGTGATATTAGGGATATTACAAATTTTACTATAAATTTACAAACTGACATGTTACCAATCACAAAAAAGTATTTTAAATATTCATTAATACAATACTAAAGTTCATCAATCACTATTATTATCACATTATGAGCCCATTTATTTAGGCTTATTGAGAGAGCTAAACGCCTGTTTATCAAATCGCAGAAATCAAGATATGTTTGGCTGGGCGAAATTTGTGGGATTGCATTTTTGAATCAGCAGATTTTCGCATTTCAGGAAAGGCAATTTCCGGTTGCAATTTCAATATCACGCGATTTGCAAATCGTGATTTCGCCAATATATTTTGCTGAAAACTAAAAATAGCCTATATTGTGAATATTTTGTAATACCTTTAACATTTTCCCTTTTTATTTCTAATAAGGCTTTAAAAAAAATTGCAAATGTGTTAGATCATCAATGATGATTAATCTCCCTAATAGTTTGAAACTTTAATATTTATAAACTAATCTACTACAAAACCACACTTCAATTAATAACATAGATTATAAATTAGATTATAAATGTAATTAATTATGTATCGTTATATATCCAAGATAAATTAATTTTCCTTTTTAAATTTTTTTTTCTTTTTATTAAATTAATTTTTCAACTATGATATTCAATTATTTATATGAAATTAACCTTAGTTTTAGTTAGTATTATTCATTAAATTATGTATTTAATACATCAAATTAACCTCAATTTGATTAATATTAAATAATTTTATTTAATTAATATCTATGTATAAAAGACCCCACATAAATCTTTCGCCTTAGGCCCCAAATTAGGTTGGGCCGGCCCTGGCCTTGAGAGATGGTCTTATTCTGGCCAAGGACCTCAATCTTAGCCTTATTGTTGAATTGGATGCTAAGAGTGTAGTTCAACTAATGAATAACGATTCTGCCAATATGCTAATGGAGCCTATTTTGACTGACTGCAAGACCCTTCTGAGAGCCATCCCCAACAAACAGGTTGAGCACACCAACCGCAAAGCAAATCAGTGCGTGGATGCTTTAGCAAGAGTAGGGGCTACGCGTAATTTCTCTTTTGTAGTTTTTGTGGAATCACAGCCTGTGGTGGAGTCTCTGTTAGCTCGTGATAAAGCTAATACTTTTTGTAATAGACTTGTTGCTTCTAATATATAAGTAGCCTTTTCTGACCCAAAAAAAAAAAAAGTTTTTTTCTTTTTATTTTTTTATTTGGGAGAACATGCCCCTCCAAGCCCTTAAGAATAAGTCTACTACCATTCTTTATCTCATTTAAATATTATTTCTTCATTTATCATTTATTCTTTTTTTAACAACTACACATCTTCCAACATATTTTTTTATTTAATAACAAATTATTATAATAATAAAAAAATGATTTAAAGAATGAACAGTAGCCCATCAAACTTAATGGGCTACTGTTCATTAGCAAAAAGAATTTCCGGAGATAAAGAAGCTGCTGGATCATGAACAATAGCATATAAAGCATAAACAGTAACATATATTCTTTATATTTTGGCTATGCATATTCTGTTAAAGATGCTCTTATTTGTTTTGATAAAAATGTCAATGATCATCATTCTCTCTCAAGATTTATCTTAGAATTATATCTTTGTTTAGGATAGAAATTTTATCTCTTAGATTAATGTCTTTGTAAGACGGCTGTATCTGAATAAAATTATCATCAGTCATTAGCACTTTCTTTGAAGGCCAGGCCACGAGGTCATGCCCATTCAATGTTTAAAGTAACAGTTCACTGTTCAACATTTTTCAAATGCTGTCCCAATTGCATTATTCATGGGCAACAAAACATGAGAAAATACAAGTGCCATGTACCAGAGCCTTTGTACAATATTTTTTGCCCTTAAATCATGCAAAAGATTGCTAACCTAGCACCATCTAATTGAGAGTACTGGAGTACCAAGGAGAACAAAAGAAAATAAATTGGCAATGATCATCATTCTCTCTCAAGATTTATCTTAGAATTATATCTTTGTTTAGGATAGAAATTTTATCTCTTAGATTAATGTCTTTGTAAGACTGCTGTATCTGAATAAAATTATCATCAGTCATTAGCACTTTCTTTGAAGGCCAGGCCACGAGGTCATGCCCATTCAATGTTTAAAGTAACAGTTCACTGTTCAACATTTTTCAAATCCTGTCCCAATTGCATTATTCATGGGCAACAAAATATGAGAAAATACAAGTGCCATGTACCAGAGCCTTTGTACAATATTTTTTGCCCTTAAATCATGCAAAAGATTGCTAACCTAGCACCATCTAATTGAGAGTACTGGAGTACCAAGGAGAACAAAAGAATATAAATTGGCAACACCAAATTGGCTGGATGTGATTAAAATGCAATCTCTCTTCTTGCATTAATTTATACCCAGAGACACTAAATACTCATTTCAGTTTTACATGTTTTTCTGTTCTTTTTTTTTTCACCCTAATCAACCATAAATAATCCAGCAATGGCTTTTTCACCACTGACAATTTCAAATCAAAACAATCAGATTCACATTACTCATATTCAACTGTAACTCACAGAATTTATAGATTAAGTTCCAACAAAAGCAAGCAGCTAAAAGCAAAAATTACATAACTAACAACTATTTGAAATCACAACAAAGACTAACAAAGAAAAGAAAATCCAAGAAACTAATTTGTAGTCTTCAAAAATAGTTGGTAGCAACATCAAAGAATCCATCAGTGCAGAGGATAGTTAAACTTAAAAAGGGTGTCAATCACAAACATGAACAGTATTAATCAGCCTAATAATGCTTCCTATCAATGACAAGGTTGAATGAAAATATGGCGTACTCAATCAAATATAAGTCAATTTGCATCCAAGAAACACCTATTTATCACGCCTAATAAAAAAAAAAACTTACACCACCATTTCTAAATCAGAAATAGAAAACCTCAACCACCGTCAAATGGAATAGTTTAACAGAACAATCTAACACAATAAAACGTTACATATTGTCCTCGAATGGAACATTACAACCAAACTTAAGAATAAAACTGAGTGTTTATTCCCATAGGGATCCAGAAACTACTAAAACATAACGACATTTCAAAAACAGAAAACAAAAACGAGGCAGGGGGACGACCCCATGCAATCTTACCTGTCTGCTGATGTGTGTTGATGTCTCGCTCAAGTAAACCAACATGATCAACAATACTAAGATTAAATGTTTATAGCTTGTCCTCAAACTCAGACAACGGTGTCATCTGCTCCTTCAAACCCTTCCTCTTGCGGATGTCCATTACAAGCTGCGAAGCCTGTGTACCAGATTCCAATGGATCAGAAGACATCGTGTCCCAGTGATCAAAGACACATTGTGGGAAAGCCTGCCCTGAGGTTGCAGCTCTCAAAGTGCTTGAGAATCCAAAAGACTCAACAACGGGTAAATATGCCTTGATGTTGTAGAGTGGAGTACCAGGCCTCTGCATTTCCTCAAACACATGTCCACGTTTCTGATTAAGAACACTGTAGATACCACCAAGTGCCTGCTCAGGAGCTTGAATCTCCACCAGGTACACAGGCTCAAGAAGCCTGGGCTTGGCAGTCAGCTGGGAAGCATAAATAACCCTCCTGGCAGTAGGAATTACCTGACCACCACCTCTGTGGATGGCATCAGCATGAAGCACGACATCACAGACTTCAAAACAGATACCTCTCATGTTTTCTTCAGCCAGTGCACCTTCCTTAGAAGCCCACTGAAACCCAGCCACAACAGAATCCTTAATTTCATTGAGGTACTGGACTCCCTTACACATATCAACCACCATATTAGGTCCAGTGGTCTCAGGGCCAAAACACCAGATTTTCTTTGCAAGATCCTTATCCCAGCCAAATTCCTCAGCCAAGATTTTGGAACGAACTTTAGGATCATCCCTTGGACCAATACGGCCGTCATCAATGGCCTCTGCAAGCCCTTCTTCCAGGGGACGTGCTTCCATGTACAGACGGTTATGCTTGTTGGGTGACTTGCTCATCACAGTACGGGAAGACTTCTCAAGGACTGTCTCACGGAAGGACACAACAGGGTCAGACTTGATAATTTCTGCTCCACCCATGAAATCATCCTGCAAATCCTTCAAACAGATTTCAAGGTGGAGTTCTCCTGCACCAGCAATGATGTGCTCTCCAGACTCTTCAATAGAACATACAACCATAGGATCTGACTTGGCCAAACGTTTCAGACCTTCAACAAGCTTGGGAAGGTCAGATGCAACCTTGCATTGAACAGCCACACGGACAACAGGTGACACAGAAAACTTCATGGCTCGGATTGGATGTGCATCAGATTCCTTCTCATTTGTCAAAGTAGCATTCTTAGTGATATATTGATCCAATCCAACTAGGGCAACTGTGTTACCACAAGGCACATCCTCAACAGTTTCCTGCTTCTTCCCCATCCAGATAACAGTCCTCTGCACACTTTTAACATAAAGGTCCTTCTTTTCACCAGGGACGTAGTTTGGACCCATAATTCTAACCTTCAAACCTGTAGAGACCCTGCCAGCAAAGACACGGCCAAAAGCAAAGAACCTACCCTTATCAGAGGCAGGAATCATTTTTGATACATAGAGCATGAGAGGCCCATCAGGATCACAGTTTCGGATAGCATTAGCATAAGCATCATCAAGGGGACCCTCGTACAAGTTTTCAACACGATACTTTTGGGCGGTGTAAGGGGATGGAAGGTGAAAGATCATCATTTCCAAGAGAGCACTACTTGCTGGGAGCCAGGTCTGCATGACACGCTTCATCAATGCCTTCCCCAGTAAGTCCTTCTCTTCAGACTTCATGGTGACACCAAGCTTTGTCAGCATGGGCCACAGTTTGTCCTTCTGGTCATTCATGCAAGTGTTGATAATCTGCTTGATGGGTTCATAACAGAACTGAACGAAACCACGCTTGCAGGTAGCAGAGCCAGTGCTCTTAGTTGTCCACTTCTTGGTAGCAGGGTCAAAGAAGTTCTCGCCCCAGAGGCGCTCCATCATCTTGGACTCATCAACTCCAAACTTGGAAGCATACATCTTGGCAAAATTGGTTAGAGTAAAAGCCCAGCCATGCAAACCAGCAGAGAAAGCAACAGTTCCTTTCTCGGGGTAGACCTGGACATCACCAAGGAGGGGATCTTCATAGGTAGCCATAATGACATTAGCATTCTCAATAACCCTCTGGAATGTTTGGTAAGCCTCCTCTCCATCAACCTGGAGCTCAAGGAAACACCTGTCCATCTTGTTAACAGTCAAGACAGGCCTAATCCTTTCACCCAAGGCTTGTCGGAGCACAGTTTCTGTTTGGACACAAACACCTTCAACACAGTCAACGACCACGAGTGCACCATCAGTAATACGAAGAGCAGCTGTGACCTCAGATGAGAAGTCAACGTGTCCGGGGGAATCGATGAGATTGATCAGGTACTCATTTCCATTACGTTCTCCCTTGTAGCTCTTTAGAGACTCAGTACTCATCTCATAATAGAGGGAGATACCCGTGGATTTGATGGTAATTCCACGCTCTGCCTCATCTGCACGGGTATCTGTCATACGGACATCACCAGCAGCTTCTTGAGCAATGATACCAGCAGCAGCCACAAGAGAATCGGTAAGCGTTGACTTCCCTGCAACATTGGAAAAGAATAACTCAGGACTTGTATCAACCCAATGAAAGTGATTCCTAGATAAGTATAGCAATTTATGCCAACCATGAACCATCATCAAAAGACATAATAAGAGCGAATGCACAAACATCTAAGGGAATTCAGGACCAGGAACTGGCATAAGATGCATAAAAAGACCAGGGGGGAAATAACTTTAAGGATACTGTAATTAGATTCATATGCCATACATATACGCACAACATGAAAATGCCATTAACATATGCACAATATGCAATACATCCCTAATGCGTCACCACTACACAACTTTTACTGCTCTTAATGACGGAAAAACATAAACACAATTTACTCCCTTGACAGAGTCCCATGAATCAACATGGGTAAAATATGTGTGAAACCTCATACCATGATCAACATGGGCAATGACAGACATGTTACGGATGTTATGTTTGTAGTCCATAATTCTGCGGAGCTCATCAGCTGTGAACTTCACCTGCAAGTATCAAGAATATTTCTCAATTCAGACCATACAAAGCAAACAAAAGGAAAATTTAGTAGCCGGACAAGAGCAAAAGGGCACTAACCATCTTGACTAGTCTTTAAATGACACAATCAAAAATTTCTTGAAGAATCAAAGAACACCTGCCCACCAAAACAGTCAAATATTCAATTAAAAATCTGCATAAAATGCTCTACAGCTGTACTCTTCCTGTTCATCAGCAACCATAAAAAACTAAAGAGAACCAAACACTTTACTACAATAAAAGCATCAGAGAGAAATTATTTATGCAAGTCTCCATGATCTCAAAACAATGTTTTGCCAACTTAACTCTCACTTTCCATAATAAAACTAAAAAAAGAAGTTTCGCAAACTTGTTTTTCTTTCACGAAAGCTGTAGTATTTTTTTGATAAGTAAATGAGCTGTAATTTTTTTTAATAATTGTCAATTAAGATTCACAATAATCCAACATTAGATTTGCTTGATTCTCGCTCTCCACGCTATAAATAATTTTTTTTATTTTAAAACTGCAGTCTTTTTAAAAATAATTTCCAATTAAGATCCACAACAATCCGATATTAGATTCACATCATAAATATACGTAACTCCTAAATTCATTAAATGGAAACAATCCCAAAACAATAGATCACGTAATAATTAAATCAGCAACCATAGTTCCTAGTCAAAAAAAAAAAAAAAAAAAAAGACATACCATAAATGAACAAGTTATAATAATAAAAGAACACTTTTTTTTTATCAGTATAATAAAAGAACACATATTAACGAAAATAATCGAAACCATTAAACTCATCTAAAATGATTGAACTTGATAACCACAAACGAACACTTATTGATAATAATAAAGGAGCAAATATTCACACACAAAAAAAAAAAAAATCGAATCCACTGCTGTAGATGATTAAACTTGATACTACCCAGATGCAAAAAAGGCTAGAAAACAACATATTCAACATCAAAAAACGAAGAACACCCATCTATAAACATGTCAGCTAACAAATAAAAGCTAGTTCCAGCTGACCCATATAAGCAAAACAATCAAATCAAGCATAAAAAACACTGATCTTTATATAGAAACTACAAGATATCAAACACCCAGTTCCAGATCTTTGAAAAAGTCAATCAGATAAGAAGGAATAAAAGCTATATTTAGATACCAAGACCCAAAAAAGGAAAGTCTGAGATCCATTTCCTTATCAGAGCCAGTGATCTAATACAAGAAATGAAATACTGACCTTAAAAATACAGGGGTTTGGAGCAAAAGAGAAGGGAAGTGATACTGCTGTTAAGCAACGCAGAGAGAATGAAAGAGAGAGGTTTGGGAGAGAGCGCAGCCTCAGCTCAGCAATATGCAAATGTGAGGCTGACAAATTGAGGTGTTGAGAAGAGAATATATTTAGGAGTGCTAGGGTATATGCTCTTCAGCTAGGGTTTTTCCATTTGGGCTGGGCTCTGCAGCAAGTTTTAGTGGGTTTTTTACTACTAGCCCATGTAATCTATTTGTTAAATACTCCCAGTATGGCTGCTCTCAAGTTAGATAATGGTATGGTTCATGGAATTGTAAGTTTTTTCGAAACTCACCTCTCCCTCGTATTTATCTAAAGAAAAAGATTAATGACTTTATGATTTTTTGCATCACTTTAACTGTTGAAGTTGAGTTCGAAAATGAATGAAAATGAATGTAAGGTAATTATAGAATAGTTTTGGAGTATAATAAATGTGTATTCACTTCACGTAATAGTAGATCTTACTAATTAAAAGGAAAAGTTAACCGATTTTCTAAGGGCTCATTTGGCTGAGAGATAGAAGATCGGAAGGGAATGAAAACGTTGGCGGATAAAAGAGATTTTAATCTCTCATTTGTGTTTGGTTTATGGTAGAAAAGTGAAAGGATAAAAAATAAAGTATGTATAAATTTACTCTCATACCCGTATTTCATAAATTTTTTATAAAGGAAAATTTTTATTTTTGGAATTAAAAAAAAAAAAAAAAACAACCAAACATTTAACAATGAAGGAGAAAAAAAATAACGTCATTCAATTTAGGGATTGGGGAAAAGGGTAGATGGGTAATTTCCATCCAACCCTTCTCCTCTCAATTTTCTCTCTAATTTGGGGGCTGAAAAATGGTGAGCTTAGCGAAAAAATAGTTGGCCCCACCATTTTCTCTCTCCCAAAATCTCTTATATTTTCTTTTTTTCCATTTTTCATCATCTCTATTTTCACTCTAATCAAACATAGTCTAAGGGTATTAATTTATAAAATATTTTTAATTTAAGAAAAAAATAACTAACTTTTTTTTACATATTTTTATATTTCCACTAAAAGTAATATTAAAACTTTTCTAAAATTGTCAATTAACAATCTTAAATGAATTTGTTAACTGGACCCTTAATTAAATTCATGGTGAAACCTATATAGTCAACTGAATATTCATGTGAGAAGAGAGAATACCTATTTGTTATATTTTGAAGTATTCTATAATTTTTTTTTAATGAATGAAATATTAAAGAGAGAAGAGAATGGAAATGCGTACTACATTTATATGTTTCTCATTTGGATATTCATGAGAAAAATTAACGAAATGTAACATAACTTTGTTGGGGGTATTATAAGTAATCAAAGGGATTAAGAGCTTGTAATTAATATTGTATTTCCTCATCTTATTTAATACGAATAATTTTTGTACAAATTATCTTCTCCCACTAAGGATAAAAAATAGGAGTTATTTTATAAAAATATTATAATCATGTCTCATTTATACTACTATTTAAGGGATTTCTCTTATTTGAGATTCTCATTTTTTTTGTTCAAAAATACCCCTACACCCCTATGTTTAAGTAGAGACAAAACAAAAAAACAATCTAGTAAAAATACAACTCTAACTCCCACTAAAACATTGCCTAAAAAATAGGGTCATTCTCTTGTTGATATTCAAATTGCTTGGTTCAAAAATACCCCTACACCCCTATATTTAAGTAGAAACAAAACTAAAGAACAATTTGGTTAAAATACAACTCTAATTCCCACTAAAACATTGCCTAAAAAATAGGGTCACTCTCTTGTTGATTTTCAAATTGCTTTATCCACTTATAAATTAGATTCTCAAAATAAAAATTGTATATATAAAATAAAAACACATGTTTTTTTAAATTTAAAAAAAAAAAAAAAAAAGTCTCATTGCATGCACTTCACATTTGTGATGAGGCTAATTATTATAATGAGTCATTAATAACTCATATTATGCTATATTATTAATAACATTTTCAGAAAGAAAATAGTTTGCTTAACTAAACAAACTTTTTTTAACTACAAGGATAATTATTATCTATTATTATATTATTAATAAAAATTTGGATTTAAGTTACACCTAATGTAATTTTAAGTAATGTTACATTACACAATATTTTTTATTGAATGTGAATTTTGAAAATACACAATTTTATTACATCTTTTTCTTATACTATCAACTCTTGTAAAATTTTAAGATGACCAAAGATCAATAGTTATCTGATCTATAAAATGTTTAAATTTCAAATTTTTATATATTAAAAGTATGCATAAAAAATGAGTTAATAGATTAAGTATAAAATAATATTTGCTTGTTAAGAACATAAAAAACATGTAATCCAATGGTGAAATTTTGAAAATACCTTGGTTTTATTTAATATAATATTTTTGCATATTTATTTTATTTGATATAATATTCTTTAATATTTTGTCTTGAATAAAAAAGGGTAGGGGGCGCAATTACAATGACTTCTCTATCTTGATATTCTACTTGCTAGCTCCAAGCTTGCAAGCCAGGGATCAATGAGCCACAATTGTTATCCCAGCCTTATAAGGGCACGAGTGGTCACTAAGCCAAGTGTGCGGGGTTTTTAAAGACAATCAATATTTCACATTAGGAGAACATGGAATGAAATGGACATTTCCTCCTATTTGTTTCATTTCATACCTAAGGGTGTCTGTTTCTAGTGAAAAAGGAGGAAGATGGGAAAATGAAAATACATAAATGAGGAGAAATTAATTTTTTCCCATGTTTGGTATAAAAGAAAATTGCGAGAATAGAAAATGGTATAATCAGATATTTTCAAAGTATTAAAAATGAGAGAGGAGAGAGAAGAAAATGGAAAGAAAATTCCTTGAGGATTTTGCCCCTCATGTAACCATTCGTAATGTATCAATTTCGCCAATCAAGTTCACATAATGCCTTCATAGCTTCATCGTGCTCATAAAGAAATAATTAAAATTCAGAAAATAAAAATAAAACACAAGGTAATTATGAAAAAAGAAAAGAGGTTTAATCAAGTGATTACTAGAATTTAAAGTGTTCAGAAATTAAATATATATACCAACGATGTTTAAGACAAATTGAGGAAGGAAGAGAGGTTACGGACACTAAGATAGCCGACTGGGATCATGATGAGGTTTGTCTTTATACATCATCTTGCTTAGGGGTGTCCAGCCAACCCACCAACCCGCCAAAACCGACCCGATCCAACCTAACCCGCCAATTTGGGTCGGTTTTTAGGGCTTGGTGGGTTGGGTTGGGTTACAAAAAAAATTTTGATAGTGGGTTGGGTTGGGTTTGGGTCATAAAATTCCAAACCCGCCAAACCTAACCCTACCCACCCATATATTTAATATATATATTTAAAATATATTATATAATTAATAAATTTTCAAAATAACTAGCTCTTCCTATCCTATATAAAAGCCAATTAGTTCACACAAACCCTAGTAAAGTACTATTATTGTTTAGTCATTAATGTTGTTTGCCTTTAAGGAGTTACATTGATACTAATTTTTGGGTTTTTTTAATATATTTTTATTTTTATTTTTTTCTACTCAATTTAATAATAATAATAATAATAAATTTGTCCAACTCATGGGTTCAACCTAACCCAACCTGACCCATATGGGTTGGGTTGGGTTGAGATGGACTTATGTGATGGGTTGGGTTGGGTTAGATTTTTTTTGACCCACCATGGCGAGTTGGGTCAAAAAATCTCCTTAACCTGACCCATGCACACCTCTTGCTTTGCACTTTGTCTTTAATTATGGTGCTCACAATGGAGGAAGAGAGCAATAGGGGTTGAGAAATAAATAAATAAAAACTATCAGTAATAACTCTTACACACGCCTTGAAATCATGATTTCAGTTTAAAACATTTTCACATAAACATTTTAAACTAAATCATGAATTCAAGTCATGATTTCAATTAAAAATAAATATATGTATGTGTACGGTATGTATGTGTTAGTGTGTGTAATAACCAAAAACTATTGCTAAAAAACTAAATACAACGGTAATTCTCTTTATTATTATTATTATTTAAAAAAAAAATAGACTAAATAGTGAATGACAAAGTAATTAGCCATATGTGTTTCTCAAAAAAAAAAAAAAAAAGTAATTAGTGATGTACAAGAGGGTCAAGAGCATGTGTGGGGGAGTCAATACAATGAATTTGTAGAGCATGGGTTCAAGAACTAGGCCCTAGCAAGCGAACAACGCCCAATGCGGTGCTCGCCACCATCCAACACAGAAGAATCGAAATTATCCTCAAAAGTCTGTCCTCAGCCCGGTCCGAGGAGCTTAATGGTAGTCCTTCTCTCATGAGAATGGTCCCCTTCTTTAATCTGTTTCTTCTCCTTATATAGTCCTCTTCCAACGATCCCTTTCCTCCACTTGTTGATCATCCATACCTCTCTCTGACAACTCGTCCCATCAGCCACCTTAACAAAACTCCCTGGAAGTTGCAGCAACCGAGGCAGCACTGCTCAGGAGTCATTTCTCCATTAATGCTGCCGGAACATTAGTCGTGCGCATTTAATATGGAAGTGACAATTCAATCCTGGTTTTGCTCCTCGGCCACTCTTCCACGTCTAATGTGTTATACTTGGTCTTTCTTCTTAGATGCCCTGGAGGGTTGCCTATAGTAGCCCGTTACTTCCCCCTCCCATGGTCTTGCTTGGCTGAGGACATGGTTGTCCTTGGCGAGGGCACTGGGCTTCCTCCTCCTCGGCATGGGCCTTGGGATTGGTATAAAGTGGGCCACTGGGTTGCCAAATTCTCCAACCCCACATTTATATTAAATTATTATTAATTATAATACAAAACTTAGGTACAATATTTTAGGTGAAGTATATTAAGTTTCTCAATTAAATTCAATCACATGATTGGTTAAGAATCTGGTGGTTCTTAATGGGGATGGATAGGAATTATAGGGGGATTGATGAAAATTGTAAGGAAATTGACTTAATTCGAGGTAGTCATCCTCCATAGAGAAAGAGAGAGATTAAGAGAGAAAGAGAGATGCACTAATGCACTAAGAAATTGGTTTATTCTTCCGTTAATATCTAATGTTGAATTACAATCATGTATTTATAGGAGATTAGCTTTAATCTCATTGCCCACATGGTCTCATCCTATTGATTCTATTATTCCCCATGTGCATTAATAATTCCAACATGTGCTAAATGTGATTAACATGTTTGGAATTGTAACTAACTAACTAACTAACTATCTTAATACAACAATTATTATCCATATGCTTATAGCATTCCTAACATGATTGTATTAACTAATGAAATAGACACAATGTTTTATTTTCCAAAGACAATAAAATTCAATACAACCATGTGTTTGAATTTAATTAGAGAATCTAATTTAATGCAATGTTATGAATACCGTTTCGGACCCTGTTTCAGTTTGCTTATTGGAACGGAATGTTTCGGTATCGACTTATTTCGGCGTACCATTTCAGGATATTTCGGAGTTACCGCTATTTTATAATTAAAAAGTATATATTATTAATAAAAAAAACTCATATAAATTATTAAGGGTTTTAAAGAAGTTATAAATACATATTTCAACTAATATGTAATCTTTAAGCCCAAATAATAAGAAGAAGAAGAAGAAGAAGAAGTATCCATTCAAACATTTATAAAATATAATAAGAATAATAATATGAAAAAAAAAAAAAAAAAAAAAAACCCAGATGTTAATATTAGTAGGTGGAACAATGGAAGAAGGTTAAGGTGGAAGCATTCTATTTTTATTGATAGTCTTGTAGGGCTCACAAAAACATAACAAAGAAAAAATTCAAATTTTTAAACACAAGTGACAAGAGAGAAGAGTATCACGTGGGCTGGGAAAACAAACAAAAAATTTAAAACAAAGGACATAGCATTTAAGGAAAGTAAGGAGGCTGACAAATAGTCAAATACATCACCATTTACCTATATAGCGCACAAATAAAAAACAAAAGGGAGATTGGCAGGTCCGAAACACACCAGAAGAAAAGAAAGAAGAAGATGGGTTCAAAACCCACTAGAAGAAGAAGAAAATAACAAGAAGAAGAAGGGTCCGAAACCCAGAAGAAGAAGAAGGAGGTAAGATTTTTTTTTTTTTTTTAAAGCCAAAATCTGGTACCGGCCGAAATATGTATTTTCAGCCGAAATTGGCCGGAACACCCCGAAATAGGCTGAAATTTGATCCAAGGTGGAATGAGGGGTATTATGGTACTGGTTTTCATGCCAATACGAAATATTCCGGCCGGACCAAAACGGAATCAATAACAATGATTTAATGCACCTAAAATATTGTATAAAAATTATTATTATTATTATTATTATTATTATTATTATCCCATAATTTAGAGTGTATTGGAAAATAATAAAATTATAAAAAGTAGGATTTATATAAGGGCATAACTGTAAATACATAAAATTTATAGTTTTTTTTATTTACTTTTTCACATTTTTCTTTCTAGTTTATATATATTTTATATCATCACACATTTTCATAACTTTTACCAAATATGTGGTGAAAAATAAGATCTTTTTCTTTGCTCATACTTTTCTATCTTCTATATTTTATATTCTCTTACTTTTTCTTTTCTTTTAACCAAAACGAAACCTAAATCTTCCAAACATGAGATCATATAGAATATTCTTTAGAAGTCCTTCATTTTCATTCTCTTTCTTTATCCCAAACTCAAACGAGGTGTAAGAATTGGAGTATTCCTTTTGTGGTATTGGATCATTTTTTTAAGAAACATTTTATTTCATAATTTTGGAATATCTTATTATTTCAACAATAACAACCAAGTATTAGTACCAAAGCAACTAAATGCAAAACTTAATGTAAAATTGGCTTTATGAAAAAGATTTTTTTTTTTTTTTTTGTGTATTTATTGATTGTCTACATTTGATAGATCTAGACAATTGAAAAAGAATCAAATATGTTTATTTTAGTATTTTGGAACAGTACTTTTTAAAAACATTTTTTTTTAAAATAAAAGAACCTTAGCCTTTTATTTTTATTTTTAAAGTACAATTTTATTTTTTTAAACTTAAAAAAAAAAAGGTTATAAGGGATCATATACAACAACATTTTCTAAGTATCTTCCAATCGGAATCAAGGGCAAGTACTACAACTATTATGGAGGTTTTGAATTCATACACACTACTAGGACTCTTGCACCTACATCGACAAATACTGGATAGGGAGTTTAACATAGAGGAGATTAAAGAGGCTGCTTTCCAATTGGGTGCTTGGAAAGCTCCAGGCCCTGATGGTATTCCAGCAATGCTCTTCTAGAAATGTTGGGATACAATGGGACAAACAGTAATACAAGCTACATTAAGCTTTCTCAAAATAGGCTACATTCTTAAGGAACTAAACAACACGTTTATCACTTTGGTTCCTAAAAGTCTCAATCCGGAGAAAATTAGTGAGTACATACCTATCAGCTTATGCAATGTGGCATACAAAATTGCTACCAAAGTTTTATCAAATAGACTAAAACTAATCATTGACGAGCTTATCACTTATCAAAATGCATTTATCAAGGGTAGATTGATCACTGACAATATCATCTTGACTCATGAATTACTCCACACAATTAAGAGGGAAAAAAAAAGGGAAGAGTTCGTTTCGCTGCACTAAAGTTGGATTTGAGCAAAGCTTATGATAGACTAAATTGGAATTTTATTGAAGCCACACTTCAAAAGTTGGGTTTTAGCCAACAATGGATTCAATTAGTATTACAATGTGTCACCACAGTAACATACATCATTCTAGTCAATGGAACTCCCACAAAAAAATTCAAACCCACTTGTGGTATAAGGCAAGGTCCCACTATCACCATACATATTCATTATTTGCACAAATAATCTTTCATGCATGTTGCAGAATTTAGAAGCTACAAGCATGCTAAAGGGAGTGGCAATAAATAAAGGAGGGCTTCCTATTTCACATCTCATGTTTGCGGATGACATTATCATCTTTTTCAAAGTTGCCAACCAGACTACAGATAAGCTCAGCCAAACCCTCCAAAGCTTTTGTGAAATGTCAGGCCAAAAGATAAATGGCACCAAATCAGTCATGGTGGTTAGTCCTAACTGTGATGAAGCTCTAAAAGAAGACTTAGCCAGAAAGTTAAAAGTAAATATTGCAGCAAAGATTGGGAAATATTTAGGGATCCCAGTAGACCCGGGAACAACAAGGGGAGAAATTGGCAACCAAATCATTGATCAGCTACAGAGTAGACTTCAAACTTGGAAAGGTAAACTCTTATCATCTGCAGGGAAACTAACTCTTATTAAATCGGTTATGCAAGCCATGCCAATATATTCTATGTCGATCCATAGACTATCAAAAGATACCTGCAATAGAATTGATAGAATCATTAGAGATTTTTGGTGGGGAAACACTGCAGAAGTAAGGAAATTACATACCATAGCTTGGGACACAATCTGCCAACCTAAGGAAATAGGAGGTGTAGGTATTAGGAAGACAAAACAATTCAATCAAGCCCTCCTAGCCAAACAATACTGGAGAATAACTCAAAATCCTCAATCATTACTAGCCACTACTCTTAAAGGGAAGTATTTTCCAAAAGCTCCAAACCTTTGGGGTATGGAACGATGTCCAACCACTGCATCCCAAATATGGAAAGGAATATAGAGGACAAAAGAAACACAATTGATAGGAGCAAAATGGCAAGTAGGTATGGGGGATAGCATCAAATTAAGGGATTTGCTATGGTATAGACCTCGGAATGAAACAACATTGCTGGAATACGAACTTGACAGAGGCACAGTTCGAGATCTTATGGATACTGAAACAGGTACTTGGAGAGCTGGGCTCATTGCAAATATATATGAAACGAGAGTTGCACGAGAGATTTTAAATACCCCACACTCAAAGTTTGGAGCGCCGGATAAAATTCTATGGTTTCAATCACAGAAAGGGACCTACAAAGTGAATGAAGGATACAAATTGATTACTAAGGAGCAAGATGGAACAACTAATTATGGTATGAATGGAAAGGGCTGGAAAAATCTTTGGAAACTAAAAATCCCATATAAAAAATGTCTGTTCTTATGGAAATTATTACACAATGGGCTACTGACTAGAATGGAGCTAAACAAAAGACAAATTATTGTTAGCCCCAAATGTGTAATGTGTGAGCAAGAAGATGAAACATTGGACCATCTTTTCCTTAAATGTCCTTTTGCTAGAGCTTTATGGTTTGCCTTGCCACGAAACTTTCGTTCTAATGCTATTCCATCCATCCGGCAATGGTTGATAACCACTCTTGAAAAATATAAAGCAGGTAATGGACAGGAAGATAATGTTCTTACAGATATTAGTGCCACTCTTTGGGTGATTTGGACTTATAGAAATAAGGTTATGTTTGAAAATGAAACTGCTAATGTTCAACAAGCCATTTAAAGCACCAGATACTTCCTGACAGAATGGAGAATAGATTTAGATGACTGTATCCAAATTGGTTCAACAACTACCGAAACTGCTGGAAACCAAACTACATGCCGATATCAGAATTGGCAAGCAATAATTATAGTTGATACAAAAAAGTGTTCGCGCGAAGCTAATTGGAATGGAGGTGCCTTTGTGATAAAAAATCGTTTAGGCCAGTCCATTCGTAAAGGTTGTTATTCATGGCATTCCAGCAATGATGAGAAAAACCTACTATCCACAATCAGAGAAGCTTTATATGAGGCGTGGAAACAAGGTTTCAGGGAGGTAATTCTTTTTCTAGAATCAAATCAAGGAGTGAAGCTAATTCAGACACATCGCTTGACTAGCTTGGAGAACGTCCCCATCATGGATGATATTACGACATTACAAAAGATGATTAAACATATTCATGTCCAAGTTGCTCCTCAACTGGTGCTCCAAGAAGTTTAGGGATTGGCAGACATGGTGACAATATATGTTTTACAAGGCTTGCCTGGATGTGATTTATTTGGTGGTAACAAAAAAAAAAAAAAAAAAAAAAACCCTATAAACTAGGTTTTTTTTTTTTTTTTTTTTTTAAAACAAAAATTTATAAGAAACCTATAAACTAGTTTAATAGGATAGGTGAAGCTGGTAGTTTTTTATTATACTTCTAGTCCTATGTACCCTATTTTTTCTTAATTTTTTTTCCTTTCAAATTTCGTGCACCCAGCTCCCCAAGAGTCAATATCATCTTTTTATTTTTATTTTTTAGAAAGAGTCAATATTATCTTCATCTGGAAGATTGCTTGTACCTTCTGTTTATTTGTCCAATTTCGTGCACCCCAAGGGTCAAAGTATAATGCGAGAAATTTCTAATAAAACCTATCTGCTAAGTGTGTACCATCAAATTGTTGCAAGTAACCCTTGTTTTATGACTAAGAAAACAAAAAATTAAGAACCTCATTAGTTTAATTCATTGACCTCTACTTCTGAAACTTGTCCAACAATTATAAACCATTGGGTTATAGATTTAAAACATAAAATACAAGGTAAGGAACAGTTTTATTCTTTAAAAAAACATAGGTTACAGAACTTTCCTAGCAGCACCTGTTCCTTTCTTCAAATATTTTTGGATATCATAGGCAGCTTTCCAAATCTGTCAAAACATTGGAAATGTCACTTTTCTCCATGCCCTCTTCATTGTGTATAATGAACAGTACTCTTAAACAGTCATGAAACCTAACAGGGAAATTGCCCTTAAATTTTGTAAGTTACAAGACTTTATTTAACCAGATTGGAGATGATCCCTTCTTTCAAGGGAATGCAATGAAGGACTTTTGTCTCATAGTCTATAAGTGTTGCTTTGTGGACAAATTACTAAATTTAAATTTGAAATCACCACAAAATATAGGAAAATTATAAAATGGGAAAAGTTAACAATGCTCTAATTAAGGGCATTAATTTAGGAACTATTTAAAAAAAAAACTTTTTATGGGAAAAAGAAAAAAAATCAATTGATATATTTTTTTTATATATTTTTTATAAAAATAGTATCAAGGCTTTCTTAAAATGATCAATTAACAAATGTCTTAAAGACACCCATCAACCGAAACCTTGTATAGTTTACCAAAATTCTTAAAAGAATGATAATTACTTGGTTAAACCACAACTTCTAATTAGGATTCAATCGCAATCATGACTATAACTTTTAAGATCAAAATTTTATCATAAAAAAATCAAATTTATAAAAAATAATTAATTTCTTGTTTTTTGTGTGTGTTCAGTTATCCCAAACACGCCTTAAGAAATACGATATCACTAGTTCACTTTAATAAATTTTAATTCCTTGACCTCTAGGAAAATGGTTCTTTATACTGTCCAACAATCAAATCTTTAGATCATGGATCACGTGGATAAATCATAGGTTATTTACGTGGTCAAATGTTAGTATAATTTAAAACTTTGACAGTGAGTTTCATATTTAATTTATTTATTTCTGGGGATTTAAGCTTGAAATGCCATAGCTTTTGAACTTTTTAATTTATTTATTACGTAGAATGATTTTTTTATTTTTTATTTTAACTTTAAGAAACAACTTTTTAGAATGATAATTTAAGATTTTGGCATATTTATGTATTTAGATTTGCTTTTTACTAAAATTATTAGCTTATTTCATTGAAAGTTGGTAAAATTATAGTTATATTCAGAAAACTGAGGTTTTAAAGAGATGTATATCTACTGTTCATAAAAAAAAAAAAAAACCTCAATGCATCACATGTCATAGTATGGTCCACACAGGCATTGCTATTTGCTACAGCTAGAAGAACTGAGTCTACCATATCCACCAAACACCACCAATCGCCACAGTTGTCATCTACATCACCACATCCATCAAAGCTTTGCTTTCTTGAAATTAATTTCTAAGGATTGTATGTTGAAAGTTTATTTTATTCTTCTCTTTCCTTTCTTGAAATTAATTCACCATTACTTGTTCTCCATTAAGTAATTTGTTTTAAAATCAGTCTTTTCTGTCATGGGGTTGTCTTACTCCACATGAAAAGAGCAGTTCAGCTTAATACAATTTCCTGGTAATTTGAATCTTTATCTTTGAATATAGTAGAGAAGAAAAATTCCATAACATATCAAAAATGTTTTACACGCTGCTATTCACTTCAATTCAACAGAAGGAAAATCTCACATATCACAAAACACTAAAAGAAAACCCCCAAATCTGCTTATGGGGGGGATGAGGTGTTTGGACTCTTTGAGCACCTGACCAAGCATGGACACATGTAATCCCCCATCCCTGGGTCTAACTAGAGATCAATCAAGATGATGATATCTGGCACTACTGAGATCTCATACAATACTTTCATCTGTATACACTATCCAGGAGTTGCAGCAGTGTCTAATAAAGAATTGAATCACCACCTTGCTCAACTTTGTGTTCCATTACACAGTCCAATCCCAACAAAAAAAATGATTTTTTTACCCCAGTAGGATTTCAAGCTAAGCATCCTCGTGTTCTAACCAAAAAAAAAAAAATTCAACATAGACAAGACTCAGAGTGGTCAAAGCCTTGAGTTCATACTTACATGTCTGCAACAAACTATTTTGTTTTCTTCAGCAGGTTAGAGGATAGAAACTCAGCATCATCTCGGATAAAACTCCACCAAATGTAGGTTAGGGGGATAGTAGTAGCATGCCAAAGAGCATGAGCATCCAGAAACCCCTGATATGGAGGGAAATCATATATTTCTAGGAGCATTGCAAGGGCACCAGCTACAACCACCACCCACAGCTTCCAGCGAGAAGGATGGTGGGTGACACCAGCCCAAATTGCCCAAAGGAGAAGCTGGGCCACAACCATGACAACACACACTTTCATGTTCCACCCTGCCAAGTGTTGAATAGAAGTATCAAGGTCACAACAAAAAGTCAACCATATGTCACAGGGAAAAAAAATAAAAACAGAAAATGAATGTTAAAGTGCGATTCATTCATACGCTCTCTCTCTCTCTCCCTCTTTCCCCACACCACGTGTGCTATAAATTTGTTTACTATAAAGGAGGTACTAGAAGCACCCTTTGCCCTTGTAAAGGGACAACAGTAGCTAAAACCCGGTAGGAATATGTCACCATCTCTATAAACTCACCATCAGACTGAAGCCTAGTTAAACAACTAAGAAGGATGTGCCAAATCAGTTGTCGAGAAAAACTACAAGTGATGAGCAATTATATATTGATATCTCAAGGAAAACAAATATCTTTCAGGAAGATAAAATTATACGAAGATAAAATTATACAAAAATATAGTATTTGTTAAAATTTAACTTTAATGCCCAGAAGATGGGCATGTAAAAGATAGTGATGATACCATAATCTAGGGTATAAAAGTTGAGGTACAATATGTGGGTGGTCACAAAAGCAAGCAGTGGAGCAGCAACCATGACTCTGGCAGCTTCATTCCTCACATTGAAACTTCTTAGGATGGCCAGAATGAGGGAGTACCCAAGTAATGCCACTGCAGATGAGTAGTCCAGTTTCTCTGTCAAATCCACATCCCTGCAGTTAAACAGAAAACCTTAATAATAATCAGTGATTATATGGAAAAAGAAAAAGAGAGAAAGCAAAGCAAAAAACCCGAAAACCTACACCACTGCATGTTGTTGATGTAAAGCCTGGCTGCCATTTTGTCTATGGTAGGTGAATAAGGGAATTAGTGAAGTTTCTTATACGTTCCTCTTCTCTTATGAGCGATCAAACATTTGATACAAAGTTACAAACCCTCTCAATGATATTTGCTCAATTTTCTTTTGGAAAATCTAACAGCAAGTTATAAATGTCACTTGAAAAAAAAAAAAAAAAACCCATATATAAGTTATTACCGTGACAATATTATATACTGCATCCATCTTTCTTACATTACCATCATGAATATATGGCAATTTAATGAGCGAACTCCTACAGTCCTATTCTAGAAGCTTTGACAAGGTAGGCACATCAGACTTATGTAGGACTGACAGTGTCACAGTGATGTCTTTAATACATGTCACTTTGATGTTATAACAGTTATGGTGGTCATCCCAACTCAACCAAGTTTTATTTCTGCATTGACTACTGAGAGCCTCAATAAAGTAAAAATATCTAGACAGATTATCCAGGTAGCTAGGAATTCATCATCCTACTTCTAGGGTGGCTAAGCCAGAAAATCCTTCCCAGTGTGATTGAACAGGAAAGAAAAACACACGCAGGAATGTATTTATTTTAGGAATATATAAAAAAAATAAACAAAAAGAAGAGAGAAAAGAAAATGAAGACTGAAAGTGCTTACCGACTATGGAAAACAGCACTCCAAAACCAGGAGTTCAGCGACAAAAGCCCATAGATATGCCACAAACTGGCGTATTCATAGTATGCCTTCTTTTCTTGTTTTAGAGGCAACTTATAGTACAGAAGGATGAAAAAGGATAGCCAGCCATGAAAATGCATTGCAAGGTTGAGTGCGGAGAAAGCTACGGAGAGAGGCTCCTAATTGATTGTGTAACATGTCAACATGTCAACTAGAATAATGTCTGAAACCAAACCCATAGAAGATATTTTAATTTAATAAGTACTCTGAAAGCAAACCTGAATTCCATATACACGCTTGAATGGCCATTTACCATGATACTTGACAGGGCCATTACCAGATGCTTCTTGTTCTTTCTCTCTGTCAAGCATACAATAGTATCGGCAATCACTCTGGCAATCCCATTGTTTCCACCTCAAGTACAAGGGTTCTTGCATGTACCATGGACCCTCAATGGAGACACCTTCTGAAGAGAACTTGCATTGTGGAAAGCATCTTTGCCCAATACATCCAGTTTCTTCACATTTTTTCACACAAGCTCTAAATATCAAATTAAAAAAAAATTACATATCAGTTGTATAGGTAGAAAAGGGAAAATTTGTCTATAATATAACAATCATAATGTAAAGAGCCATTTATCTTTATAATAACTCATACTGAAGGCAGTTGTACAACTTAACTGTATAGCAATGAAAAATTATAAACATCTAAAGAGTGGAAGAAAAAAAACCATAGAAACACTTCAATGCTTCAGCACCTCATTTATATTACTGATCAGAAGTAGTATTAAGTATTAACAATAATAACCATTTGAAATAATCCAGAAATAAAGGCTAGTAGATAGTCTGTTTTGAAATATGTGAACTGGCTCTCAATATGAAAGATTATTGAAAGCAGCTATTTACAACACATGGCCATTGGAACAATAATGCAAGATAAGAAGGAAATCTGCTAAAAATAACTAGGACATCAATTACCATCTAGCAGGCTTCTGCTCAACAAGTAACTAATGGTTTGATTACATTGCACTTTGTTAGAAGTATGTGGTTAAATGGTTCTAGCATGCTTCTACTCAACAGGTAACAAATGGTTTGGATACATTGCACTTTGTTAGAAGTATGTGGTTAAATGATTAAATTTAACATATTCCAAAATCTTAACAATTGTCTTCAAGATCCCCTGTTCTGATACCCTGTTAAATTACCAATTGTATTAAAAGTTTAAGCTATTAGGAAATGATATATTTAATCATTTTTTTTATAAGTGTAAATTTAATCATTTAACCACATAATTCTAACAGACTTAAAGAAAAGTTTTATGTTTTTAAAAACAAGGATAGAGTTAACAAAAGAGTTCTATAAAGCATAGATAGAAAAAAGGACAGAAAAAATAATTAGTCTTAATGTTAGAAAAAAAAAAATTAAATTGTCATGAAGAACAGCAATTGTTAATGAAAAGCTCAGATGCTCATGATATGCGAGGAACACCATCTATCAGTTTGATGCCATGCTCAAGCGTGGGGAGGAAAAGAACTTTGCTAAATCTGCACAGCCATTTTCCCTAAACTGATCTGACCTTGTGTCTGAATGCTGACTCACAAGTATATCAAACTCAGACAGTCATAAAAAAATGTATGAAATTGTTTTTTCTATAAAACTGTAGCACACAGTAAACACATTCCGGTTTGCATTGCTCAAGAATCCTAAAATAGTATTAGCACCTTGCAATCAGAATTTGAAAAAAAATTTGGTTAAAAAACCATTCTTAATATCACATAGAAGTTGATATTTCTGGCCAATAAAAATGGCCAGGGTGAGCTTATGGATTCCAAACCCACTGTGTGCACATGTGATTAAAAGAAAAAAAAATTGATATTTCTCATTGAGGATTGCAATTGATGCTTTCTAGATAAATGTTGAGTCAAGGAAGAAATCTTTTTTTTTTTTTTGATAGGTAATCAGAGAACTATTATTAATAAGTAAAAGATGAATAATACAAGTTGTTCATGATGATGAACAATGAGAAACAGAAGAAACAAACAACCAAACGAAAGAGAGGGAAATCAAATAGATAATCTAAGGGAAAACAAAAACTCAGGAAGAGACGATGACTTAGTAAAACCCCAACAACGAGACCACTCAAAAAGACTTCGCTGACTTAAAACCTTTAACTCATCCAACAACTTCTCGAAGTTCTCAAAGGAGCAACGATTCCGTTCCAACCAAACAATCCACATTAAGCACCCTGGTGGTAATATATGAGGGATGATGCTTCAGTCAGAATTTTCTGCAGTTAATCCTTGCATGTGTGAATGGTTACTGTGTTTGGACCCAATTACTGATGTGGGGTGCTACTTGTAGGGCATGGGAGGTCCTGGCAAATTAGAGGTTTCGGAATGGGTATCAAGAAAAACTGATCGTTCAGTGAGTATCATGGGGTACCAATTGATGGATAGCTTTGACAGAGAGCCAAAAAGGAATTACAGACAGGTTTAAGAATTAATTTGGGGAAATTAGAGTTGGTACCAGTTGGGGAGGTACATAATTTGGATGTGTTGGTGGGGCTGTTGGGTTGTAAGCATTCTTCCCTTCCTTTAAAATATTTGGGACTTCCTTTGGGCGTTAAATTTAAGGAGTTGTCAATCTGGAATCCTATATTAGAGAAGATGGAGTGAAGACTATCAGGATGGAAGAGACTTTATTTATCTAAGGGGGGTAAGGTAACTCTTATTAAAAGTACCCTCTCCTCCTCTAGGTTGCACCGACACGCCATTTTTGGCAAAGTACCCTCTCCTTACCTACTTATTTCATTTCCATTCTTCCTCTACCTAGAAAGGTTGCTAATCGAATTGAGAAATTACGGAGAGATTTTCTTTGGAGTGGTATTAGTGGTGGTTCTAAATTACATTTGGTGAAATGGGCTAAGGTTTGTAAGCCAATACAGGTTGGGGGGTTAGGTATAAGACGATTGAGAAGTTTTAACTCTGCCTAGTTGGGCAAGTAGTTGTGGAGGTATGGTTTAGAGACAGATGCGTTATGGAGCGAAATATGGGAATGTTTGAGATGGTTAGTGCACAAAAAATGTGACAAGTGCGTATGGTGTTAGCCTTTGGAGGTTTATTAGAAGTGGCTGGTTGAACTTCTATAAACTCCTACAGTATGATGTGGGTGATGATAATAAAGTGAAGTTTTGGAAGCATGTGTAGTGTGGGATTGTACTCTCAAAGAGACTTGTCCAGAACTTTACTGTCTTAGTAGGACAAAGGACTCTTTAGTGGTGGAGGTTATGTGTTGGGCTAGTGGGAGGATTTATTGGAATTTTCATTTTCGTCGTCCATTGCAAGATTGGAAGGAAGAATCTTTTGATCGATTTATGGACACTATTTATTCTTCAAAAGTGTGGGGGGTTGGTCTTGATAAGGTTTGTTGGAAGCCAACAAGGAGTGGAGGTTTTGAGATTGGAGGTTTTTATCTTTTTTTCTACCCTCATACTCTCTCTTTTCCTTGGAGGTTGGTGTGGCAATCAAAGGTTCCCCCAAGGGTGGCTTTCTTTTCATGTTTAGCTTCTTTAGATAAGATTCTTACTACTGATAACCTTTGTAAAAGGCGTATTATTGTTCTCAATTGGTGTTACATGTGTAAGAGGTGTGGTGAGTCGTTGGATCATCTTCTGCTTCATTGCCCCGTAGTTTTTGAGCTGTGGTCTTTGGTGTTTTGTTTGTTTGGACTTCATTGGGTTATGCCACATAAGGTAATTCAGCTGTTTGAATCTAGGCAAGGTAAATTCGGGCGACATCGCAATATTGATTTTTGGAGACTTGTGCCACATTGCTTGATGTGGTGTATTTGGAGTGAAAGAAACGCTAGATTCTTTGAGGGATACGAACAGTCCTTGTTAGAGGTTAAGTCTTTTTTCTTTCATACTCTACCCATATGAAGTATGACTCCGCCGCATTCTTCTTGTTTTTCCCTTCCTATTTTACTTTATCATTGTAATTTTGGTTCTTGATTTTTGCCCCCACAGTACATCCCCAATATACTTGAGTTGGCTCTTTTTCTTAATAAAATTTTTCGTGACCTATCAAAAAAAAAAAAAAGGAAAGGTGAAAAATCTCAGGTTCTTCCACAAAAGGCTTGAGGGAGCTTAGGATCCTATTATCATTAGTATACTACGATGCTAGGAGTGGAACCAGCAAGATATCAGAAAGCAAAAGGTGAGCAGGGCTAATGCAGTTTCATTAATGAAGATGAAGATCATCAGTTAGAATGTTATGGGTTGAACAAACCTTGGAAGAGAGAAACAGTTTGCGTGATTGGAAGGGTGATATCATTTGCTTGCAGGAAACCATGTTTGATAGTGTGTCAGATGGTTTGGTGAGGAGTATTTGGGGAGGCCCTTTCGTATAGTGGGAGGAACTGGGGGACAATGGAACTGCAGGAGGGATCCTTGTGTTATGGGAAAGATGAGTTTTGGGAAACAAGGCTCCTGGCAGGGACCTTATTCTATCTTTTGTCTCTTTTATAATGTAGAAGATGGATTTGATCGGTTGTTTACGGAAGTTCATGGTCCCAATGATAGTTAAAAAAAAAAAAAACACAACAAAAAAAGAGAATATGGTCCCAACAATAATAGGGAGAGGAGGCAATCTTGGTTCAAGCTGAAAGAGGTAGCATATAATGTTGGTGCCCCTTGTTGCTTAGCTGGAGATTTTCACATTTTACAATTTCCTAGGGAGAGGAATGGAGCTGATAGATGTACAACTGCTATGCTGGAATTTTCAGGTTTTATTGGTGAGATGAATATAGTGGATTTATCTTTAAAAGGAGGCACACATAGTTGGTCCCATAACCAGGAAAGACCATCTATGCCTTGTACTGATAAATTCTTGATCTGAATTGAGTGGAAAAAACATTTAGTGATGATTTTCAAAGATTGTTATCAAGAGCTACCTTGGGTCATAGCCCTTTGCTGTTGGATTTGTTAGAAATATGGTTAAGTGAATAAAACATAATTCTAACAGGATTGTAGTGGTCTTCTCAGGGGAAAGGGGCCATCCCACTTTAAGAACATGGGGCTGAAAGATGGAAATTTTTTTAGATTCAGTTCGAACATAGTGGGAGTGTTACAGTTTTCAAGGCTTACCTAGCTTTGTGCTAACAAAAAATTTATGGGCTTTTAAGGATGATCTTCAAGTGTGGAATGGAGAAGCCCTCAAAAATGTGGAAAAGAAGAATTTTTTTGGAAGAACTAAGGCAACTGGATAGGAAGGAAAAGAGTGAAATGCTATCAATGGAGAACAGAATGAACATAAAGGATTTAAAATCTAAACTAGCAAGGGTGGCAGGTTTAGAGGAAATCAATTGGTGATAGTAGTCTAGGGCGCAAGAGCTGCAGGAAGGGGACTCCAATATAAGGTTATTTCACTGCTTAACGAACTCACATAGAAGGGTCAACTTCGTAGTTGAGGTTGAGGTTGGTGGTGTAGACTAATGGATACAAGGCAAAGAAAGGTCATTCTTCAAGAAAACAGGTTCCAGAATTTTACTGGCAGCATCTGTTTCTTTCTTCAAACATCAATAGAGTACTCACTCTTTCTTCATATTCTCCTCATCCAGTCCAATGAACAGTTCTAAACTGTCATACGAAATCTAAGTACCTAACTGGCAACTTGGCAGTCTTCCAAGAGAACCACACAACTTATTACTAGCACATAATTTTTGTAAGTTACATGATTCAAGTCACTTCAGAAGATTTCATTTGTCCTCAAAGAGAACAGCGAAGTCCATCTTCAAATGAGGATTAGAAAACAAAACAAGAAAGGGCAGAACAAATAAAGAAAATAAATGTCCACAACATTAAAGAGAAATCAATTGTCCCACCTTCCACTACAAATGCTTTGAACAACAAACCCACAAAATTCTTCAAAGAAAGCACAGGAAATAGTTTGCTAACATTTTCAAGGATTTAGAGAATTAGAACTGGTTTGGAGGCAATGAACATTCATATCTATACCCAAGTACCAAAGCTAAACTATTCATCAAGGATGGGCAATAGCCGGAGAGTGAACAGGGGAAGCAATCAGGGGATCAGATTTATATGTTTCTAGTCAGTACAGACAAAATGCATTCTCCTATTACTCTTATTATTATTCTTAAATTATCAGAAACTACAGAGATAGTGTATGTTCCTTGAGCGTTCTATGTATAAAAGCAAATCACTTAAAAATTTATAGATATTGAAACACAAAAGGCAGAGGACACACATCTGAACAAACTAAAATGCAACCATGCACAAGTAACCATTGAAATTGTTTGAGCCAATCACCCCCAACCACTGCCCCCCCCCACACACCCACCACCTGTCTTGCAATGACGAATAAGCCAGTTATTAGTTAGATATAGATTGAAGCGGAATATACACATTTTCATAAAAGCAACCACTAACTTGACATCCTAATAAGACATTTAAAACTAAGTAAATTATCAATGGAAAAAATATTCTTCAAATAAGTATAATTGAAACTTGAAACCAGTTGCAAGATTAGCAATCATGGATGCATATTACATCCTCTCCTCCCCCCCCCCCCCCCCCCCCCACACACACACACACACACAAAAAGAAAGAAAGAAGTGGATACATTTTGATCAAATCCCAATGCATCTTTTTGTTCTTCACTTAATAAGGTCGATCATTTAATGCGGTTAACAATTCAATTTATGTCACTACCTTCCATGAAATAGAGGAAGAGCTAATCTTTGTAATTAAGCAAAAATGGAATATTTAAGTGTCTGGGATAGTTTTCTTGCGTCTCTCCATTACTAGAGGCCAGTCACCCGTTGTTTTACCACATGGTTCATATGACAAAATTATTCAATCTGGTGAGCAAATAAAACCTTAAAAAATAAATGCTCAAAAGACATGATTTGATTGAAAATCCATTAAATTTTTTTTTTTTAATTAAACAAAAATACCTTACACAGGACCTAGCTTTTTGGTCAATCTTGCAGTCATGAACTTGTTTCATGCTTCCTATTATAATTAGCGAAGACCATGCTTTAGGTGAAAGGTCCAGCTGCGACTTTAAGGTATCAGATAGGTTTATAATTGAACCCAATTGCAAACATGTAATTATATGTTGGAAGCCAATGTCATATATTTTGTCCAAACATAAATCTAAATAAAGGAGCTACAGTTCAAAACTCTTGGGTTAAGCAACATTTCTACCACTAAATAAAGGTTTCATGAAATGATTCATAAATGTCTTTTATCAAAGGGAATATATAGATTAATAATTATTTTCTCCTCTAATTATTTAAAAAAAATGTCACATGCAAGAGTAAATTTATTCCATAAAAGATGCTTGGTCTCCCCATGCTCTATTTAGTTGCAATCAAGCCAACCAATACTTGAGTTTTTAGCAATTTCCTAAAAATTTGAGTCATCTGGTTGGAGAAGGGTCAGGCCAGATGTCCTGAAGGATTGATGACAGCATGTGAGAATATCAAGCCTGTTATTCTGATTAAATCTAGAGAATAACATGGTTAAGGACATAGGCATGGCCGAAATGCACAATAACAAGGGCACAGTTGCAAGTAGGGGGGAACTCTTACATTGGAGCTCAGTGAGCACCATTATACCTTCAAACAAGTTTTAGAAGAAAATGGAAGCAAAATTACCTATAACGTGGATCGGCATCACCTGTGCTGGCATCTAAAACTCCAAGAAGACATGAAACCACCACAATGAAAGCAATCCAATAGCGAGTGATCATCTGATTGAAAAATGACTCAAAAACTAAAAGTTAGAATTAGGTCTACCAAAAGATGATACAGAATTTTATGTTGGAACATAATAGTATCATTCATTTCATCAAAACAAACACTTTAGCTTCCACTGCTGGAAAACAACAGTGAGTATACTATAGGTACATCCACAATTAAATTCTAAAATTGCAATGATCAACCAAATCCAAAAAGATTGGGGGGGGGGAATCTGGGTGCAACCATCCATTCAAATAAGGTTAGAAGAAACATCAACTTCAGATCCAACATATTCCGTACACAGCCCTCAAAACACCAACTTCGAAGAAACATTTACCCTATTAACATATCTATCAATTAAAACCTAAATGTTCCTCAATCTGTGTAGTAGATATTCTTTAAAGAAGATACTACATCCTCTTTTCCAATCATCATCCTCTTGTTATTATCATCCTTTACAGTCTTAACAGCTCCCCTTAAAACTTTCATAACCACCAACCTTAGAGGGCATCATAAATAACAATTAAATGCTTCAACAGTTAATCCAAAATCATCACTGTTCTATGGTGCTGAATCTCAAAT
Source organism: Quercus ilex subsp. ballota (assembly GCA_032727855.1). Lineage (NCBI taxonomy): Eukaryota > Viridiplantae > Streptophyta > Magnoliopsida > Fagales > Fagaceae > Quercus > Quercus ilex. The sequence goes on from CM064911.1 coordinate 77,248,353, forward strand.
TTAGGTAACTCAACATCATATAAAACACGGTAAAACTAAGGTACAAGTCTTTAGGCGATGTACCTAAGGTTCCCCAATTAAATCCAACTATGCGGTTGTTTTTGACCAATGAATTTCATGGTTGAATTTATTTAATTTTCCTTGTAAAAGATTATACTGTTTTTGCTGCATTGCTCAATACATTTAATTGGGAAACCTAACCTAAGGTACTGTCCCTAAGTTTTATTGCTATCCACAGGACAAGCAATGTGCCCCAAATCTATTAAAGAAATCAAATGACCGAAGCTCATAGACAGAGCAAAGAGACACCTTTATAAGTGAAGAACATGAACTTCAATAGCAGCTTAAATTGCAAGTGCCTACTTACATATCTATTGTATCTACATCAAAAATCTTTGTGCTTATTTTCACTTATCATCATCACAAGAATTCAAGAACAATGACACATATACAGATACAGTTCTCATTTCCCGGTTGATAACTAATAAGATCCTATTGTCCTGGCCTTACTTCAAGACCAAATAAAGATTCATATGAAAATTAAACATGAAGCACAAAACTGGGTCATCCAAGAAACAATCAACCGGTCTTTAAAAAAAAAAAAAACCCAGAAACTGAAAAACCAATGGATGAAGAAAGCTAGTCAACATCAACAAGATGTAAAGAACACCATTAATGATGCACTTTGAAAATCAAAGCTTAGAGAGTTTTATATTTGCCTTTACTTTCTAAAGGAAAAGACAAATAAAGATTGTCATTGTTGACTAACATAAATGCAGCTTCAAAAAGATCAAAGATTTACACAAGTGAAAGACCGAATGAGAGAGAGAGGGAGAGAGAAGAGTGTTTTACCATTTTGCTTGGAAGGGAAAAATTAACCGATAGAGCCTTCAGATTTCACAAGAATTAAACAGAAATGGCGGAGAGAGAAAGAGAGAGAGAGAGAGAGAGAGAGAGAGAGGAATTGGGCCTGAGGCCTTGGTTGGAGAGTAGAAATAACCAACTACCAAGGTATATGGAAGCTTGGGCTACGTTTGAACCCAACAAGGTTTTTTTTTTTTTTTTTTTTTTTTTTTTAAATCTCTCTTCTTTTTTTTGGTTTGATATAGCTCACATATCCTCTTTTTTTTTTTTTTTTGAGAAACACATATCCTTACTTGTTTGAAAGAGGGGAAAAGAATGAAATTGAACCAATTGAAATGTAATATAATATAATTCTTTTTATTTATTTATTGAATTTATATATATTACTCTTAAAAGTTGATGGAATAATCCATTTTCATCATTGACGGATTCAAAATTATTAAAAAAAAAAATTAATCTTTATTTTCAATGGAGGCAATGAGGAAGATTCTTATCTTTAGCAATCTAATATCTAAAGAAGATTGTGTGGCCGGAGGAAAATGGAAAATGTTAATTAAGTCAGCCTATAAGATTGACCAATATGGTAATATCACAGGTTTAACATCTATATTGGTGAAGCTAAAAATTTAGCAATTTAACACTATAAAAAATTATTTTATCTATTTACTACCTTACTTTACAAAACACTTAACATCAGTAGTTTTATTTTAGCATTCAACATAATAAAATAATATAAACAAAATAATAAAATAATATATTTACTACAATAAACAACAACCACCACCACTAACATAATAAAATAATATATCTTTTAATAAAAAATTGTTTTTTTTTTTTTACCTTCTTAACTACAGTGCACAATGATCTTTGGTTGTGCACTATAGCGCAACAGCCAAATGATATGGCTATAACTCCACCAATGCAATAGCTTTTTGTGCCACTTTTGTTATATCTAGTTGCTAAATTTAGCATTTTAACCACCAGTACAAATGCTCTTATGAGATAATAGCGTTTAAGGAAATTGTGAAGCTGTAAATCGCGTGAAAGACACGTGATGTTGTGTAGCAAAAAAGAGTAGTTGTGGGTGCTTTACCCTTTAGAGGAAGACTAGCAGTAGGATTCGACTTGGAAGATAAAAACTATGCTTAAAATGCAATTTTAGAGCATCTCCAACAAGAGAGCTAAACATAAAATCCTCTGTATTGTAGAGAGTGAACCTACAAAACATTAAGCATCTCGAGCAACTTCTTCAAATTTTTGTTCTGTTTGGAGAGTGAACAGTATTCTTTTACCTTTTACCTACCTACCTTTTAAAATACACTTTTCAACAAACTCTCTATCATTTTTTTATTTCATTTAAATATTATTTCTTCATTATTTTTTTAATATTTCTTCATTATTTTTTTAATATTTCTTTATTCTTCATCTATTCATTCCCAACAGCTATATTTTTCAAATTTCCTACAGCTATATTTTTAAATCTCCCAACAATAAACTATCTGTTGAAGGCCGGTTTTTTGTCATTAATCAGGCCCATGCTCTAGTTTTAAGGCTTGGGCTCTTCAAGGCCATAACAGAGTTATGGGTGAGCTGGGTTTGGTTCCATTGCAAAGAATAAATCCGTTTCTCAAAACCAACCTGTGCGCAAACACCAGTTTAAAAATCCAAGTGGGAAAAGTACATATATGTATATGAAGGAACTAAAAGAGTTAGAGAGAAAAATGAATAGTTTAATGGATTTTGTTATTTATTTGTGAAGCCCAAAATATTGGTTCCCAGAGCCACAAGGCCTTCAAATTCATGGAACCCAAGACACAACAATACATATATATAAATAAAGGAACTAAGAAAAGTTTAAAATAAAGTGAATGCTTTGATGAACTTTATTATTTTTTGTGGAACCCGAAATACTGGTTCCTAGAACCACAAGACCTTTAAATCCAAAGTTTCACAAACTTCAATAAACCCTTTAGGATCCACAAGACTTGTGAGACTAGGAAGCCTAGATCAATGTAGTTTTCATAAATACAAGTTCTATAAGTATAGATTTTCCTTTCTACAATGCTTCTTTTTCATAAAGATTCTAAGGAAAAAGTCCATAAAGCCTATAAATCCCAAACTTCACAAACTTAAGTAGGTTCTTGAGACTCTACAAGACATGTGAGATCTGAAACCTTAGATCAGTGTGGAGCCCCCAAGTATTTCTATAAGTTGAAATTTCTATTCACACAATATTTCTTCCTAAGGTCCTTGACCTAGGCTGGTGTTTCTTTCTTATTTTTCCTAATGTTACTCTACAAGACTTGTGAAATCTAGGACTTTAGATTAGTGTGGAGCCCCCAAGTATTTCTACAAGTTGAAATTTCTCGTCACACAATATTTCTTCCCAAGGTCCTCGACCTGAGCTAGTGTTTCTTGCTTATTTTTCCTGATACTGTGCAGATCTTAGATGTTGAGGTTATGTTTGGTAATAGCTTTTGTTTTCTATTTTCAAAAACTTGTTTTTGGGAATATAAAGAAAAAACAATTTTCTTATATTTTTGAAATCAAAAACATGTTTGGTTAGCTGAAATTAAAAAGAGAATTTTTTGAAGAAAAAAATAGAAAATACAAAAAGACGTTGTTATTAGGATTTGAACTCTAATGCTTACTTATTAAATGAGACAGATTTATTAAATAAAATGCATATTTTCATTGACTTTTGAAAATTAGAAATTAAAAACAGACTTTTGCATGTTTTCAGTTTCCTTCACAAATTGAGTTTTGAGAACAGTATTTGTTTTCTATCCATTTTGAGTTGCCAAACAAGTTTTTTAGTCTCAAAAATAGAAAATAAAGGGAAAAAACAGTTATTAAACATACCCTGAGTCTCTCCCCCTTTCTCTTTTGCTTTGATGTTCTTTTATAGTGGGTATGGTTCAGTTCCTCGAAATGGTGTAGTCTTTAATGTGCTGGATCAACCATGGCTTCCTGCCATGAATTTGAGGGAGCTTTGTGGGCCTTTTTTCCTCTTTGCACTCCTGTTTTGTTCTTTTGAGAACCCAAATCTGGAAGTATTTTAATTATTTTCTCTTCATAAAAAGTTGTAGATCAGATGCCATTTGAGTTCAATGAGGAAATGATTCATTCTTCAAGGTTGAAAAAGAAACATTTCAAAGGTTCCTTAGGTTGGTAGCAACTTCTCTTGTTGGCTCTTTTTTTTTAAAAAGTAGTATAAATGTTTTTTTTTTAGATTCACCAAAAGCCTCCCAAGCATCTTTCTCTTTTTGCTTTCCCCCTCTGACCGAGGTCCCTCGAATCTTTTTCTACAGAGTAGTCAATTTTTAATTCCAAAGTTTCAACACCTTTTGGAGCACAGTGTGTCTCCTTTATTCTTCTCTTACCAAGGAACTCGATCCTATTGGTTGGTTCCTTGGTAGGCTTCTTTGGGCTTGCCCTATTTTTGCTGGACTTTACAAGGACCCTTTTCGATGATCATTTTCTTGGGTCATTGCACCTTCTTCAAGGCCATTTTCTCTCGTTATTTACTAAAAGGCTTTTACCCCATTCTTCATGGTTCTTTAGCCTCTTTTACAAGAGTTTCTTTATATAACAATGAGTCCTTTGTATTCACATAAGGCCCATGATCTAGTTCCCGGAGTTGGGCTTGTGGTTGTGATTTTTGGGGTATCAACACTATCATATTTTTTAACTCACTCTCAACCCCAATTGAATCTCGTGAAGTACTTATGGCAACAATATAGCGAATCATAAGATCATCTAATTTTAATGTCATGCTTGCATTATTTTTTATGTTATTAGTCTTTATTGTAATTTGAAATTTCTCTTTATTTATGTTAGTCTTGTGCAAGTCCTTTAAAAATTCTATTTAATTTGAAATGAATTAACTCATTAATCTTTTCCTAAAAATTCATTAATATTTTTCATTCTCAAGTTGAACAAATACTTTATTAGACATGAAGTTCAATATAATTTATGAAAATTAGCGGGTATGGTTTAACATCATGGATATTAAGAACTAGTACAAAGCTAATGGGAATTACACAAGGTAAGCTACTGATACAAAAGAAGCTTTACATTTTAAAAGTTAATGGAAATTAGCTGTAAAGTTGAACATCATCTTGGATATATGTATATAATACAGTAAGATAACATTGCAACAACAACAAAGTGAGTGACACAACATATATCCTTAGTTAGTAGGATCATATTGCAACAAAAAACAATTTAAAGCGCTTTTTTTTTTAATACCAAATAAAACATCATTCATTCATTAAAGAAAGCAGTTAAACAAAGTCTATAGAGTTAATTTTGGCCATAGCCTACAGTAATGGACTGGGACGTAAGTAGTGATATGGGCCAAGTACAAAATATCTGCAATAACTTCCTTAGGCACAAAAAGGGAAGTAATGATTAGGACCTATTGCTGAAGATGGTCCAAATCCAAGATGAAGGTGCTCAAGCCAATTTGGGTTCCTCCTCTGATTGTAGATTTGCACAAGCCTCTTGGTGTTGCAGAGAATTAACATTTTTGAGAATCCCAACTCACAGCTTCATGAGATGATTGATAGGATGACTTCCTTCCATTTATCTCCCCACCCCTAAGAATAACAGTACCATCCATTGTTTTCACTTCATAAGCCCAACCACTCCTTTTAGTTTTCCCATTTTTGAATGCTGCTCCCTTGATGATGACTTGCCATCCCTGGTTAATAGGCATTTGGTGAGGATGATTTGAAAATTTGAGATGTTGTGATTGATCTTTTTGGAATGCTTCCATCATTGAGTACATGATTACTTTACCTCTAAATAAATACTACTTTATTTCAACTGTTATTACAACTACTAATTAAAGCTATCATATCAAATGCATGTTGCATATTTATTCAACTATTATCGAGATTCTTAGACTTTAACTTTAATGGCTTTGTAGGCTTAAAAGTATGCCGGTAGCTGTTGGACCACGTGGCCCAATGTTGAGTTCCAGACGCAACTCCCCAAATGAACCCGGGCCTAGTAAGGTCATCCCTCCAATGGAGCACACGTGGCTGGGCAATCGAAAAAGGCCCCTGAACACCTAGATTTGAAATTGGACTAAGTAATCAACTTGACTAATTAACTAGGTTAATCTGTTGTGTTTGCTGGGGTCTAAAAATGTACAAGATCTTGTATTGATTTTGTACTTGTTTCACTATATTGATTTTTGAAATGCTCCAATACGTAGTACTCAATATCCCTTAACTCCTTTAATTTGCTCCTATCAGTTGTCCTAATTTGCAAAATTTTGTTCCTAGTGCTTTTTTGCTTGACTAGAGTTTGGAAGAATGTTGTATTTCTGTCACCTTGGATAATCCAAGTACTTCTAGCCTTTTGAGCCCACATAATTTCTTCAATTTTCATCAGATTCAATATCCTCCCTAAGCTCTTTCTCCACTCTGATGTCTTGTACAGTCTTGATTGAGTCTTGTAAATCCTGCAGAGTCTTTTGTTTTTCTCTTATCTCCTTATCCACCTTACCAAAAACTTTTTTATTCCAACTACAAAGCTCCTTCCTAACATTCTTTAGCTTCTGTTGAAGCTGAAAAGCTCTGGATCCCTGCGAGTAAAAACTCCAAGCATTCTAGATCAAAGTTTTACAGCCATCATGAGTTAACGACATTTTTTCAAATCTGAAAGGTCTTTTCCTAAAGGGTTGTTGAAACTCAAAATCTAGGATGATGGGACCATGATCAAATCTTAGGATAGGAAGGTTCCTTTAAGCATAGTGTGGATTTGAGTTGATCCAATCTACTGTGGCAAAGGCTCTACCCAGCCTTTCTGTGACAAATGATTCATCTCCATGCCATTTTGCTTTGAGATCACAAAGACCCAAATCAAATAGAGCTTGTCTAAACACCTTAGCACTTTCTATTTTCGTGTGAACTAAACCAAATTTATCTTCCTGAGATAAGATTTGGTTGAAATCTCCTATACATACCCAATGTTTGTGAACTAAATTCCTAATATTCCTTAATTTAGTCCACACTTCATCTCTTTTAGCATGATTTGGATGTCCATATACAAAAGAAATGGATAAAGGGGTACCTTTCTTGTCCTTGAGATCAGCATGCAGGAGATGTTTTGAGCTGTACAAAATGCTTAAGCTTAGACTCCCTACCTATCCTAGCAATAAACTACCACTCATGCCTTCCTGAGGGACCTCCCAACCATGCCAAGAACCACATTTCTCCAAAATTGCTGCTCCTTTGTCTTTTGCTAACTTTGTTTCCATTAAAAACATAATATTAGACTTATATTCCTGGGCCTTTTTTTAACATTGCAGAACTGCAGAAGGGGTGTCCAGCCCTCTACAATTCTAGCTTAAGACCCTCATGGCTGCTAGCAAAGCTTTTGTAGGCCAGCTTCCCTAAGCCCTTTAGCTCTCTCAACATCAAAAGATGTCCTATGATCAGAAATAGTAGAAACATCTTGGAGGTGGTTGTCTTCCCCTTTAAAAAACCACATAGTAGCTTCTGTTTAATGTTTCTCCCAGATTTTCCTATTTCCTTCTTGATTCTTTTTCTTGAGCTCAGTCTCGATGTGTCTCCAACCAATGTGTCCCCACCTTCATTACACCAAAAGTTTGATGACAAAATTGAGGGAGGTAGGTTTATATCAGATAAAGAAAGGCCAGGTCCTAGGGTCAGAAGTACAAAGGGGTCCAGATTTCTTTCACTTGCTCCTTCACTATTCAGTTAGGTAGGATCTAAAGGGTTTTCTAATGGGTTAGGTTGAATAGGCCCATTTTTCTCTTCTTGGGGGTTAATTAGTCTAGGCCCATTATTAGAGTCTCTCAATTCAAATCTAAATCTCCCTCTATTAACTCTTTATACCAATGACTCTATGTAGGAGTTAGGGGACTCAGGTATGCAACCCTTATCCCATCCCTGGCATTAGACTTCAGGTCTGTCTTCATTCAAATTGTCTAGATTGAACATGATTGCTATGGTATCACTGTTGGTATCCAATGCTTCAAAGTGTGGCCTAGTGCTCTGTCCATTAGTAATATAAGGTCCATTACCTTCAATCCAAGTCCATTGAAGGTTTGACTCCTGAGGTGGTTGCCATGTTGGCTTGGAAGAGAAAGAGGCATTTTGATTTCTATTACTTAGAAAATCCTGGGATGGGGTGTGGGGTTATCATGCAAATAGTGTGATTCTAAGTCATCTGAGTTTGGGATTGTTCTAGGGTCCTCTGAGTTTAAAGAGTTTGCTGGGGTAGGGGGAACAAGTGTATTATTTGAAATGGGCATTGTTTCAGATAGGTTCAGACTACTATGGTTAAGGTTTAGCAAGTGTATTGCTGAATACAATGAGGCTATGATGATATTTGGTGGGATAGGGTTTGGAATTGTGCTTGCATGTGGTGAATGTGATGTGCTAGGAGTACTAGGGTTAGGATGATCTGATTGAGAAGGATTAGAAGGTACCTGTTGATGTGTTTGGTCTACAAGTCCAAAGCAAACCTGCATCGTCCATCTCCTTCTTCGATTGTGATAGGCCCTGAGCTCATTTGTGAATTGTGGTTATAAAGCATCAAATCTATATTGGACCTGGTGCAGCTCCTGTATGCGTTGCCTCTATCTGAATAGCATCAGTTCCATTTCTTCCATGTTATGGGTGCATTGGCCACATGTATGACCAATGAGGCCACATCTACTACAAAGCTTATGGACCCTTTCATAACGACATTGAATCCAAATTCTAGCACCATCATCCAATCTGAGCATGAAACCAGCTATCACTGGTAACCAAGGATCAATTCTGACCTTCACTCTCATAAACTGTATGTTCCTTGGGATTTTGTCTTCCCAATCTACTCTCTCCACTATTCCAATTAACTGACCCATTTTTTTCAGCTAATTCTGAGTACTGGTACTCCAAAGGCAAACCGTGTATTTGAACCCATATTGAGATAAAATTCAGTTGTAGGTTTCCAATTACCAAATTTGGCCTCCATCGTTCCAGAACCAGCAGTGCTCCATCAACTGCCCACAGGCCTTCTGAGCAAATGTGCATTAAGTCTTCTAGAAATTCAAAGTGAAAGATATAGAAGTAGGATTCTCTTCCAACAATAGAAACTGCTCCTCTAATTCTCCATGCAGAGTTGATCAGATGTTAAAGGCGTGAAACAGAGAACTTTCTATAATCTAACAGGAAGCCAATCGCACAGCAACTCCAGAAGTCTTTCTGTGTTGCTAAATCTTCAAGATCAGGCTCTACTATAGGTCCATGTCTTGTAAATGGAACTTCTTCCTCTTCACTGGGTAGAAGGTCTGATTCCAATTCCTCAGCAAAAAGATTAGAGCTAATGTCTGAACTACTACTATCAGTCCAACTAACTTTTCTAGGAACTATGTGATCATCCATATTGGAAAGGAAGATCAGCAGCAGTTGCATGCACAGTGAGAACGATACAGTACAACGACAACTAGGTACTCTAAAGGAAAACTGGACGGTCAGAGGGTTAGAGAAGGTGTGTGATAAAGACAAGGAAAGAAAAAGAAAGGACATAAAGAGTTTAGGGGAATAAAAGGTATAAAGGAATAAAGTTAGAATTGAACTCCAGTGACTAAAAAGAACTTGTTGACTTAGAGCAAGCAAGGCCACGCCTCAAACATGCAAGGAGTTTTGAGAAAAGGGAAATACAAATGGAAAATGTGTCGGAATTAAAAGGACTCAATAAGAAAAGACGGCTTACCTACAAGAAGCAGGTAGCGTGGTAAAGGAGGGTTGACAAAGGTTTTGGAAAAGGTAAAAGATTAAGAGGGAAATGGTTGCTTATCTGGGAAAGAGACAGTGGAATCCAAAGGGTTGAGAAGCTCACTATTGTGAGAAGTAAAAGTGATACTCATCTTGTCCTTAAATTTAAAGTGCTCTCTTAATCATACAAAACAAGAGCGTTGATGAATATAATAGTATAATGACTAGACCTTTGTTTTTCTAGGATTTCCATTTAGTGCTGACGAATATATTCTTGCTACACTGAAGACAACGTACTTACATCCACCATCATAATATATATTTCTTCCTTCACTTGTTTCATTCTAAATTTCTCCATTTCATTGTCCTCGTTCAGTTTTTCCATTCTCAATTTTTCCATTTCATTTTCCTCTTTCAATTTTTTCATATTTAATTCTATTTTCATTTTTTCCATTTCAAGTTTTTTATCCTCAAGATGAATTCGAGTCCTCTCCTACTCATTGTCTACAAGATGTCATTTCTCAATACAAGTCATTTTCATCTCATTCATTTTTCTTCTTTCTTCCATCATGACATTCAGTACATCTTCCACATGAGAAGTCATACCCTTTTTGCACTTTTGTTTCTTCAATCTTTCTTTTTTAGCCTTTACCCCTAGTGGTCTCTCCAAGTTTTCAATCAGAACCTGTAGAATATCATCAACCTCTAAATGTTCAAACTCTAGATTAGAAAGTGAAGATGCCTCAAATCTCCTTTTTGGTTGCTGATTGTTAACAATAACCAACCCTTTTGGTGGGTGCTTTAACAAATTCCAACAATGTTTATACTGAAATTTGGAACCCTGGATTACTTGATAAAGTTGTCTTGCTACATCAAGCTAAAAAATTAACAAATAGATTATAATTACTATCTTGAAACAATTAGAACAAATAGAAAATTAACACAATTTTCTTTATAAGATTCACCCCTGGTGGTCTCTCCAAGTTTACAATCAGAACTTGTAGAATATCATCATCCTCTAAATGTTCAAACTCTAGATTAGAAGGTGAAGATGCCTTATATCTCCTTCTTTTTGGTTGCTGATTGTTAACAATAATCAACCATTTTGGCGAGTGCTTTAACAAATTCCAACAATGTTCATATTGAAATTTGGAATCTTGGATTACTTGATAAAGTTGTCTTGCTGCATCAAGCTAAAAAATTAACAAATAGATTATAATTACTATCTTGAAACAGTTAGAACAAATAGCAAAATTAACACAATTTTCTTTGTAAGATTTACCTTGTCTTCTTTAGTCTTGCTAGTTTCATTCTTCGATTCAATTTGTGACAAAAAATCACAAAACTTATTGGTGCAAAGTTGAATTGTTGACCATCGATTCATAAGAGAACTTGCCGTATGCTCAGAAGTGAAGGTCTTTCAGTTGTGGTAGTACTCCGAAATTCTCGACCAATATGTTTTGTGTTTTTTGTTATTATTTTGCTCAACATGTTGGTTGACATTAAGAAAGGCAGCCACAAGAAGAATGTCTTCTTGAATGGAGAAGTTGCTGCCACTTTGGTGGACTCGCCAATTCGGTGCAATGTGCATCTATGGTCTTTTAGAAATCTAGAACCTAAACCCAGATAGTAGCAATAAGAAATCATGTAAAACCACCAAATCTAGAATAAGCCAATAAATTCAAACATGATACAAAACCCATGAAATTAAATTTTAGGTACTGATTTCTATTGCTGAGCCAATGTTCTTAGATCTCCATTCTTTCCCACAAGTGGTTGAACCACGGTTTAAGGGTTGAAAGATGTGGGCAAATCGTTTTGTGAGAGAAAGCTTCAAAAATTATGTGAGAGAGAGCTGCTTCCCCGTTGTTTTCTGATGAGAAGCGAAAAGAGTTTTTTTTTTTAGGAGAAAGAGAGAGTAAGGAATAAAGAGAAGGAAGGAAAGAGAGAGAGACCATTTTTTATTCCACCAGGTGATTATTTTAAGTGATAATAATGTATGGAAATGCTATAGTAAACATTGTAGTACTCTATTTTTAAGAGAGCTACTGTAGCAACTCTAAAAAAAAAAAAATTAGAGATAGAGAAGCTATTGTAGTGTGTTTTGTGTGTGTTGGATCTCCAAAATTGGCTTTAGAAAGCCTATTGGAGATGCTCTAAACCTTAAATTTTATTTTTTTGCTCATGTACAATAACTGTTGAACCCTAATGGGCTAATGTAGATTAGCAGCTGAATATCTTCTATTAAAAAATTCTGGGAACTCATTTTTATATCAACTAGTTGCAGACCCACGCAATGCGTGGGAATATATAATTATTTTATAATATGATATAATCCATTATTTATTAATTGAAGATAATATGTTCATCTCTGGTCACCTCAAAAATAGAACATTAGTTGCTTACAGAAAATGATAAGACTACAAAAAAAAAAAAAAAAAAAAAAACCCTAAAGTGAGGTTTAATAGGTTAGAATCATCATGTACAAAACTTTATTTACAATAGAGTAAATAAATAAAATATATTTTAAAAAAACCTTATTTAAGCAAAATGATCAAATTTAATAGACCCTTACTTATACCAATTTCCATCAAAGACCAAATCGTTAAACAATAATGTGCCCTTGATTCCACCCATGTCCAGTCCAGCACACACATTTATTAATGTGTCCATATACAAATCACCCACTTGCCATTACATTTGTGGTCAAACGTAGCCTTACCAAATTAAATCCATATTTTAATTGCATTGTAGCTTCTTCTACTCGGTGTTTCATAGTTGTATAGGTAATGTTTATGAACTTAAAGAATTCAAAACGTTTGTCATAAAAGTAGTTAACACATGACAATCAATTCTATGATTAAAAAAACTTCAGCCTAAGCCTTTAAGTTTGTGGTAAAAAACAATTAAACCATGCGTTATATCACTATATATATGAAATTAATTGTTAAATAGAAAGTAATTTACAAATCTAAAAAGTTGGTAAAAAAGAAAACTGATGAAAAAGATATGAAAAATAAAATAATTTGATCTTTCCACTTAAATGACCGTTTAATCAATAATAAAATTTTTATAAAAATTTTCCAACACGTTGGCCGATTGTTCTTTCCTTGGAGAAGATGGCTATTAGCATTCTAGCTCATGAACTTTAAATAGCTATGGAAAATTATCAGATTGTATTAGTTGTTATGCCCCAAAAATAGTAGTTGCTTTTGCCTTCATTGGATCACATCAGCCTATATCATACTGTGTTTAATAATGAAAGAAATAGCAAAATTTAAAATTTAAAACTCAACATATAGTAGTATTGTTAAGTTTTGTCTAATACTCATATACACAGTATTCTAGACATTCAAGAGGAGAAACTTCTAAAAAGAAAATCAAGTTGTTGAAAAAAATTACATAATCTAAAATTTAAAACTACAAACCCAACTATTGTTCATGTACAAAATATTATAGATAGATATTCAATAATCAAGAACCAATTAATTTTTCCATCCACACAACAATTAGTTAAAGCTAGATACTAATGGAATTTAAAAGGAATTCAGTTCTTTGAATTTTATCACTCCTAAAATCCCAAACATTTTCTCAAAAGTTAAACAATCCATAAAGATATTCATAAACCAAACAAGCCAACTAAGGTCCAATACACAAAAATTCCTGCCACAACACAACAATCTACTTAAATTAATGTACTTTGAAGAATTTAAGTTTCATTTAAAAAATTAAGATTAAAAAAAAATTTTAATTGTTAGACCCCAAGTTCAATACAGCAAACAAAAAAAGAAAAAAGAAAAAAAGATTTAAAATCTACTCTCTTTTCTCTTTTATTTTCACAATTTTTGGGTCACCAAACAATCCAATTAAACAGTAAACAACAAATTATTAATATAAGAAAAAGGAAATCTAATATAACTGATGTATATTGAACCATAAAAAGCAAATTATCAAGCACCTCCCAAGAAAAGCAAAACATATATTCCCCTTCTTTCAAAAGTTTCTAAGAAAAGAATGGTTACCAATTGATTGGTATGATCTTCAATAGAATAAAAAGTTTCCAGTGGTTGCGAGGCTTGATTGTTGACATCTATCAATGAGTGGACAAATAGAATAGAGATAAAAAAGAAATTTAGTTCATATAGGAAAAAGAGAACAATAGCAATTTTTCTTTGGTGAAAATAAATGTCACTCTCGCTATAAAACAAAGACCAAAATGAAAACATCACAATGAAGTTAATTATCAAATAGAGAAATATTATAGCAAACATATTGAGAGTAACATTCTTGCAGCCTAGAGAAGGGAAACCATAAAGCAATTTATAACAAACATGATCAAATGCCAAGCTCAAATCAATTTTGAAAAAGAAAAAATATATTTGAATAGTTTTGAGGCAATGAAAACTCAAACTCATTCATCATGAAATCCCAAAATTGAATTACATTATTTGTTTTCAAGTAATGAGATGGAAATAAATAAATAATAAGAATAATAAAAATAATAAAACTCATTTTGAGTTCATACCCTTTGGACCTGGGCTACTAATATTTGCCTCTCATGTGCTTTAGTTTCATCTACAAGCTCTAGAGCCATTCTCGATCTCTTGCACTCATTTGATTGGGTTTTGGCAGACATACTTAAGTCACGATAGAAAGAACGGTTAAAACACTCAAGAAACTATCCCATTGAAGGCCATACCGATCAATTTGTGGAGAGAGAACAACTTATAATTTATAAAGACAGAAATGAGAGGTGAGGAGGTGAAATGGTAGCAATCTAGTGGTGATTTTTAAAATTCCATATAATAGCGACATTTGAAGAGTCTGGGTTAATGGAGACACACAGTAGAGTTAAAGGTAGAGTAACACTTGAATCTAAGGACATGCTCAATAAATTCAATCAAAAAATAAAAATGAAAGAAAGAAAATAAATGATGACATGGCGCTGACGTGGCTTAACTGGAGCGTAGTAACAATAAATGTTATTCTTCAGCTTTTAAATATATATAGATTCTTTCTCTCTATTCTTTTCTCCATTTCTTCTAGCAACTCACAATCTGTCTCCATTTCTTCTCATGGAACAGACAAAAAGGCCTTTACCTCTCAATTTCTTCTTAGATTCTTCTTGATTTCTTCTCAAATTCCAGCACTTGAGAGAACATTGGCTCGAAGAAAGAATTCTTCTCTCTCAAACAATAGATATCTCTCTTTCACAAAAACAATTAAAGATTTCTATCACAAAAGCTGAAATCAAATTGGTATGCAACTTCAATAATTTGAAATCATATTTCTAATTGGTAATTTTCAAGTTTAGAAAAATGGGGTTAGGTTATTCTTTGCTGTTGTTGCTCTTGTTTGTTGAAGTTTCTTGTGACTATTGTTTTTTTGTTGTGATGGGATTTTTGGTGAGTGGAAAAGAAGCGATTTTTTTTTTGGGTTTTATGGTTACTGGGATTTGGTTTTGTTTTTTAATTTCTTTGGTTGCTTTAAAGATGGTTGTTAATGGCTAGTGAAGGGCTTTTGGGTAAGTGGAAAATGAAGCATTTTTCTGTTGTTTAGTATTGATGTGTAGTAAGCTTCAGGGAGGATTTAGGTTTTGTTATTTAGTTTAGTTTGATTCTAAACTCAGTGGATGTTTAACAATTCGCTACAACAAAATGTAACTATAGTGATGAATTTTAGTGACAAAAAATTTTTC
Source organism: Quercus ilex subsp. ballota (assembly GCA_032727855.1). Taxonomy (NCBI): domain Eukaryota; kingdom Viridiplantae; phylum Streptophyta; class Magnoliopsida; order Fagales; family Fagaceae; genus Quercus; species Quercus ilex. The sequence goes on from CM064911.1 coordinate 77,263,656, forward strand.
GTCGCAAAAAAGTACCATATAGTGACGAAATTTATATTTCATCACTATTTATAAAAAAATTAGTAACATTTAGCGACGAAACTTAGATTTCATCGCTATAGGTTGTGCTGAATTAAGGGCGCCAAATGAAAGTGTAGGCGTGAAACCAAATTGATCTACAGCGACAAATGTTTTCGTCGCTAAAAGTTTTAGTTTTTTGTTACAAAACACTTTCGTCGCTAAAGGTGTTGTTGGTCATGCTATTAGTGACGAAACCCGTTTCGTCGTTGAAGGAATATGTCGTCACTGAAAAGAAAAACAGAAGATTAGTGTGGAGTATCTGCGACGAACTTGGATTCGTTGCTAAAGGCAAGCAATAGCGACAAAACGCAAGTCGTCACTATAGATGTCCTCTATATATATATCACTCATCAGCCCTTTTTTTCCCTCACTCACATTCAACCTCTCTCCCTCACACCGATACCCACTCAACAAACACGACGCCGCTGACGCCGTCCTATCCCATTGGCGCAGACCCACCCCCTTGCCGGCGACGCCGGCCTACTCCATAGCCACTGCCGTCGACCAGCTCGCCGCCGGTGAGAAGAACTCCCTTCGCTTTTGCTTTATTTTTTTTTTTTTCTTTTTTTCATAGAATGCTTTTGCTTTATTAGATTTTATTGATTTGTAGGCTAGTTTTTGTAGGTGGAAGCATCTGATGGGTCATCTCCTAACAGCTTATCCAAGAGCTATTTGAGGGAGTCAAGGTCGCTTGATCGAACGGCGGAGAAGGACTAGTGGGTGACGAATCTTAAAGCCTTTGATGAGTTTGAGACTTCCATCATTTTGAAGAGTCGAAGGCAAATAGTAAGTAGTAACAGTACTGAGTGATCAATAACTATAAGAAGTTTCTATCTTTTCATTGATGGAAAGGAAAAAGGTTATTAAGAATTATTCAATGGGAAAAGAAAGACTTTAGAGAAAGTTTTCTTTATGGGTTTAAAAGGAGAGAGGACCTGGTGTGTGTGTGCGCGTTGAGGACGATGAAAGAAGATGTGTGGGTCGGTGTGTCCTTTTTGTTTGTTTATTGCAACTTGTTGAAAATCAAGCATCCTTTCCTTTGTTTGATTGATTTTATTGTGTTATGTTATTTGGTTGTGGTTTTTGAGATACTATTGTAGATGGGCTTGGTGATCTCCGAAATTTTTGATTGAGCTAATTACTCAAAGCTATTTGAATGGACATTAAAAAAAAAAAAAAAAAATCTAGTTTTGGTTGATCAATTTTGTGTTTTGGGCTTGTTTTATTATAAAAAGTTTGGTGCTTTATTCTCGATTGAAGAGTTAAGGTTTTGTGTTGTTAATTGTGTTTGGGTTGTAGAAAGATGAAGTTCTAAATGCATGATGACAATAACATGTGTTATTGAGTTCTCAAATTCTCTATGTTTCTTGGATAAGCAAATGTAGTTAAGAGAATAAGGTCATGAAGGTACAGAGTTATTGATTTCTTGTATTTCCTTCATTGTTTTTGTTTTGTTTTTTGTTTTTTGTTTTTTTTTGGTGAAGCTACTGACTTGTTATCTATTTGTTGAAAAAGGGGTGTGTATTTTTTTTTTTTTGAGATGTTGAGCATTATGCTACGGTAGCTAGTAAGTGTATTGATAAATTCTTTATAAATTAGAGTTTTCTTTTGCAGGTTAAATATTCATTATTTGTGATAATTTTGGATTTTTTCTTAAAGGTCTATGCTTGGCTTGAGTATAGTAAGTAAAATTTGTTTAAATACTTAAAAAACTCTATCCTTGTGATGTTGATGATTGGTTTTGTGGTAGGTGGTTGTATTGGAGCAAGCGGGTGGCTTGTATGGTGTTATAAGGTGGTTTAAATTTATATTGAGAGTGTTTTATTTTTTGGAATTGTGAATGAATATTGTTGATTTATATGTGATGGATACTATGTAATTGTTTTTAATACTTCTAAGCATTATATATCGTGATATTAATTATTGTTTTTGTGGTGAGTTGTTGTGTTGGAGCAAGCGAGTGGCTTGCATGGAGTTATAAGGTATTTTAAATTTATATTATTGGGAGTGTTTTTATAGCTTTTTTTTAATGTGAATTTTATAATGCTTTTTTTTAATAGAAGTGTTCACTGCTCATAAATATAATCTCCATTTCATACACACTAAATTATTATAAGGATTATCTTAAAAACATAATTATAAGAATGAATTTCTTTTAAGTGATCCCAAGGTATTTTGATTTAGGGACTTAAACTAATCTTATTAATCATGAGTCTTGAAAACATGTCCACCAACCCTTTGGAGTTTTTCATAATGCTAAATTGACTTTATATACAAGTTTTAGAAAAAGAGTATGACTTATGACAATTTGCATCTTTTATTTTATTTTACTTTTTCTAATGTGCTATATGATACATTGTACCTTGCCTATTGTTAGGTTTAAAGAGCGAATCTTTCAACTTTGTCAGGTAAAAAAAAAAAAAATATATATATATATATATATATATATATTTCTTAAGAATTAAGGAATTGGAATTGTCCATACATCACATCTATTAAGTTCAAGCTAAGAATTCTAAGTAGTGTGCATTAGGTAGGTGTAATGGACACACCATTTGTGTAATAATGCCAAAATTTCTATAAATATATATATATATATATATATATATAATCAAAAGTAAATACTAATTAGGAGTGTTTGATAGAACAAAAAGGCTTAAATATTTAATAATTGGACTTTTTTTTTAATGTACTGTAGAAGAAATTTAATAGTTTTTGATTGAATGTGATGACAAGGTTAGTGATTGTTTGGGTTGTTGTGGGGGAATAGAAAGAGGCTTAGATCTGTGAAAGTTAAAGACCAAAGCTTAGCCAACAAATCAGACTTGTACGCTTAGCTTGATCATAGTAAGTAAAATATGTTTAAATACCTATAAAACTCTATACTTGTGATGTTTGTGATTGATTTTGTAGTGGGTTGTTATGTTGGAGTAAGCGGGTGGCTTGCATAGTGTTACAAGGTGGTTTAATTCATATTGGGAGTGTTTTTAATTTCTTGCAAATGTAAATGGACCTTGTTGATTAGATGTGATGAATAGTACTCTAATTGATTTCAATACTTGTAAACACTCTATACTTGTGAAGTTTGTAATTGGTTTTGTGGTGGGTTGTTGTGTTGGAGCAAGCAGGTGGCTTGCATGGTGTTATAAGGTGGTTTAAATTCATATTGAGAGTGTTTTTAATTTCTTGCAAATGTGAATGGATCTTGTTGATTAGATGTGATGAATAATACTCTAATTGGTTTCAATACTTGTAAACACTCTATACTTGTAATGTTTGTGATTGGTTTTGTAGTGGGTTGCTGTGTTGGAGCAAGCGACTAGTTTGCATGGTGTTATAAGGTGGTTTAAATTTATATTGGGAGTGTTTGAGTGTGCAATGTATATTTGTTTGAGTATTAATATAGACTTGTGCATTCATGAATGTGATAGAACTTTATCTAAGTAGCTTATAGACTTAGATGTTAAAATACATTATTCATAAGTTGTCCTTATTATACTAAAGTAGCATTCACCTTGTAATTGTAGTCAAACATGGATAAAAGTTGGGTGACAATGGGTGAGACACCCGATGGCAGATTAAGTCATACATATGTTGAAGGAGTCAATGAATTTATTAATTTTGCAAGAGCGGTTGTGGACTTGAGTGGCAATATTCCGTGCCTGTTTATTGATTGTGTGAATTGCTATTGACAATCTCTTCATACTGTGCATATCCATTTGCTTCATCGTGGGATTATGCAATCTTACATTAATTCGTATAATCATGAAGAACCTTGTATATTGAACGAGAACATTTATGATAATGAAATGTCGGATGATGATCATATGGATGGTATCAATGCCTTGGTAGGTGATTGAATTAGAAGGGAACCAAGAAATGCAACCGAAGATGAGGAAGTGTGTAATTTTGACAAACTTAAGGAAGATGCAAAGCGTGAGTTGTATTCGGGTTGCACTGATTATAGCATCTTGAAGTTTGTTATTGAGATGTTGAATGTAAAGGTAATGACCAACTTGAGTAATAAGGGATTTGATATTATGCTAGAATTGCTGACAAAGGTTTTACCGAAAGGTAACTTGGTTCCAAGGTCAACTTATGAAGCAAAGAAGATATTACGTGACTTGGGCATGTCATACGAGCATATATATGCATACAAAAATGATTGTGCACTATTTTGGAAGGAAAATGAAAACCTTGATAAATATTCGGTGTATGAGGCACCTAGGTACTAGGATACACGTGCCTAAGGTAAGAAGATTCCTCATAAGGTATTACGTTACTTCCCGTTGACATCTAGATTGAGGAAATTGTACATGTAAGGCCAAAGAGCTAGGACATGAGGTGGTATATAGACAAACGTGTGGACGATGGGATAATGAGGCATCCAGCTGATAGTGAGGAGTGGAAGGAGTTTGATTTGCAACATCCTGATTTTTGCCCTCGAACCTCGCAATGTAAGGTTTCGGTTGGCTACAGATGGATTTAACCCTTTTGGGAATATGAACAACAACTATAGTATGTGGTTTGTCATACTTATCCCCTATAACCTACCGCCTTGGTTGGTTATGAAGGAGCCATATTTTATGTTATCCTTACTTATTCCTGGTCCCCATCAACCGGGAAATGAGATTGATATTTACTTGAAACCATTGGTTGACGAGTTGAAGGAGTTATGGGAAAAGGGTGTTGAAGCTTATAATGCTTATAGTAAAGAGCATTTTCAGATGCGTGTAACTTTGTTGTGGACAATACATGACTATTCTAGATTTGGTAACGTGTCTGGGTGGAGGACAAATCATTATTATTCTTGTTACACTTGCAAAGATGAACCATATTCAGAAGCTTTGGAAAGTAAAATTGGATTCATTAACCATCGAGCTTATTTGCCTATGGAACATCGTTGGAAACATAGTCGGTTGCATAATGATTTATTAGAGAAATAGAAGAGAACTTTAGAGTTACCGGTAGGAAAGATACAAGAGCAGCTAAATAGAATGTCAAAGGTGAGTATTTTGTACAAACTTCCATCCTGAAAAAATAAGAAGCTTAAGCATAACATTGATGTCATGCATGTGGAGAAGAACATTAGTGAGAGTACTTACGGTACTTTGTTGGACATTAAGGGGAAAAACAAGGACACTGACAAGGCATGAATAGACTTGCAAAATATGAACTTTAGGCGCACATTGCATTTGAAACAATATCCTGATGGATCATATGACATGACTCGGGCTTTCTTTTTACTTAGCCGAAATGAAAGAGATGATTTCTATAACTTTTCGAAATCAGTCAAGTATCTGAATGGCTATGCAGCCAACATATTAAGGCCAATGAATGAAAAAAAAATGATAGCTTATTTGGTTTAAAAAGCCACGATTGTCATGTGCTACTACAACGAATTCTTCCAATTGGATTGCGAGGGTTTGCACATAAAGACATTAGTATTGTATTGTTTTAGTTGGGTTGCTTCTTCCAAGACTTTTGCTCAAGAACCCTAAAGTGGAGTGAATTGGAGAAACTAGAAGAACGTATAGTTCTTATACTATGCAAGCTTGAGAGGTTCTTTCCTCCAGCATTCTTTGATGTTATGGTCCACCTTGCTGTTCACTTGCCTCGAGAAGCAATTCTAGGAGGCCCGGTACAATATTGGTGGATGTACCCAATTGAAAGGGAATTAGATCCTTTGATGAATCCATCAATTGCATCTTTCCCATGTGGTATAAAATCACATACTTCAAATTTTTTTTTCCTTGTAGGTATCTTGGAAAATTGAAAAGATACATTTCCAATTGAGCTTGACCAGAAGGTTCGATTGCAAAGGCTTACATTCTCAAAGAATGTATTAACAACTGGTATTTGTATATTAATGGGATCGAAACTATGCATAATCGAAGAGAAAGAAATGAAGGTTTTGGTGAATCTAGAGAAAAATTTATAGTTTTTTCACAGATTGCCCGACCTATAGGTGGTAGGCAGAATGATGACAACTTGTCTCGTGCATTGCTTGATACTGCTCATTGGTACTTGTTGTACAATAGTCTTGAGCTAGAACTTTTTTAAAGTATGTGATTTCATATGCATGTATTGTTTGATCAAGTTTTGAATATTATCTGCAATGCTTAGCTAAAAATAAATCACCTTATTTTTAATAGTGAACACAAAAGCACACTGCATAATCCTACTAGAGAAGCCATAACTCAAATCCAAGGAGAAGAGTTTCTCAAGTGGTTTAGAGAACGTGTAAGACATTTGAAATTTAATCACACACTAATAAAAATTAAACATTTAAATAGTTTTGACATTGCTTATTACTAATTAATATCATTTGTTGTATGTCATTATAGATGAATAGATTGAAAGTTAACAAGTCACCAAAAGCTACTAAATAGTTATGGTTATTAGCAAATGGTCCTAAACCGCATGGGAAGGAGTACATAGTTTGTATGGTTAATGGTGTAAAGTTTCATACAAGGGACCTAAACAATCGTTGTGTAACCCAAAATAGTGGTGTATGTACCGAAGGGGACTATGAGAGATAAATGCACGACTTCTATGGTCATGTGTGCAAAATTTGGGAATTAGAGTATGTATTTCACCATAAAGTTGTTTTATTCTAGTGTAAATGGTACAATACCGATACTAATGGTCGAAGGAGAACGATAAGAACTGATGTACACTGCACAAGCATTGATGTTACAAGTCGGTGGTATGAAAATGACCATTTTATACTTCCTAGTCAAGCGAGACAAGTTTTCTACCTTCAAGATACCAAATTGGGTGAATCTTGAAAAATTGTGCAATCCATCTAACATAGGGGAGTGTTTGACGTCCCGAAAGTCTGGGGTGGAGAATCCAATAATAATATAGAAGATATTGACGCATTCAAATAAGAAGCGATTTGTAACGCCCCAAAGTCATAAGCAATAAAAGTCTAATTAATCTGAATAATCTATAAAAATATTCAATAAAAGAAACTAGCAACATAAAATCTTATTACAAATGTCAGAGCTCTAATCCACCAAAGAAAAAACATCCTCAAAATAATTCTCCAATACAATGTTTAATGCCATAAAAATAATAATAAAATCCTCAGTTCCACAAAATAATTCGTAACTATTGTCTTCCAAGAATCTCTACTGTAATAATTCCTCTAATGTATCTGTAAGGGGAAATAAAGGAGGGAGGGGGGGGGGGATGAGATAACTCAATAAGTGGAATTCACTAACATTGGGATGTGGGAACAAACCTTTCAAATAAATAATTCTTACAAAAAATTCATAACTTGTAACTCATCAATATTTTATCATTAACTATTTCATATAAAAGAAAATATCTTTTTATCGTGAGCCATTATAATACATATATTAATACCATCATATAAACAATTTCCTAGACTTTTCTCGTGGTCAATGTTTACTCCCCGTTGACAAGGCTGTATTGTCTCCTTTTTGGGATTAGAACCTCCTTTTCATCCCCTTTCTTAAGGATGGCTCTTTTGGAACCTAAAGGTACACTCCCTTGCTAAGGAGCTTCCTTTTTGGATCATTAATAGTATACTCCCTTGCTAAGGAGCTAATCAAATGTGCACTGTTTCATTTTCTAGGACCGTCCCTTGCTAAGGACTAGCTGCAGTATGATTGTCCCTTACTAAGGACTAAATACAATACTGAGCTTTTAATCATAACTTGCCATAGGTTTTCAAATCATATTTCAAGATCCTCACAAAAATAATCCATTCATAATTCTTAAAAATATAAGGGGTATATTCACACTTACAAGTTTAGATAAATTTAGGTTGTCCCACAAGTTTTTCATAAAACGAATAGTCAATGTGCACATCAAACATTTATAAAATATCAATTTATATATAGAATATCAATATATTTCTTTGATATAGAAGAGTTTAATAATCAACACTGTTTTGGAAAAACCCCCAAAATTATTAAACACCACTTACCTCTTAGTTGCAAAAATAAAAGAAATCAACCACCCTTGAGTCACAATAAATCAGTAGAATTAGAGCCTAACAACACCAAAAATAGGTCCATCAATACACGAATTTCCCACTAAAATTTGTTTTCATACAATATAATCTTAGACAACATTGATATTTTCAAAATTTTACATTTATTTACATAACTCTCCAGTTCTCTTTCAGCTTTAATCTAATTGTTCTGTTTCACGTATTTTAACTATCCATTAATAGGCATGATTGTACTGCAACTCTATAAAACTCTAGCATTCCACTATAGGTCTAGCCATCATATATTCTACTATTCCTTAGAAGCCACATGAGATATATACTTATCTGATCAACCTAATATTTATATCTATTAATTAAAATTAGAAGCCACATATTATAGTATTCTTAATTTATCAATCCTGTTGCCTATATTTTTCCCTTGATGCCACTGGACAAGTACTTGGACCATAACAAAAGTGTGATGGTTTGACGGTCAACAATTGAGGCTATATGCGAATACATATTAATCACAAGCACCCTTTTCCCTTTCACATGGTGACAACTTGAATTGATAAGTTCAAGCCTATTACTCCATTAGGCACAAATTCAAAGCCCGTGGCCCTTTCCTGACATATTGATCATTCCTTATCTAATATAATACAATTATAGGAGCCTTTTTCTATTAGCATAATGATAGTCTAGGTTCATGACAATTGCTAGCTATTGACCATTCAAACTTCTTAAATTTAGAGCAAGACAAACCATACCTAAACTACTTGTGCATAGCCGTAGAGAAGAAAAGAAACAGCTCAATAGTGTGTTGCGGCTGAAACAAAAAGGAACTTTCTTATGTACATACACGTGTAACTTAAAAAGTAAAAGGCTATGGTTATCAAGACCTATATTTTTACTTATGCCACCTCACTTGGGCTTCATATCCCATAGCATTTATCTTATTTTTTATATCTTAGACCTAAATCAATTTAATCCATTTAATTGTAGGCCCCCTTATAAATTACGTATAATAATTAAATAAGTAATAAAATTATGGGGTGTTACGCGATTGTTGATGTTGTCTCTATCAATATTGAGGACAATATTATTGAGTATTGTATGGGTGATGTTGAAATTGAAGTTGTTCTTGAAGGTTGAACTTCAAGAGATGCTAATCAAAATGAAAAGCATGACATACTTGATATTGATCTTAATATGGATTATGATATGTAGAGTTCATAACAATTGTCTTAAATGTTGTGTGTTTGTCTTAAAGTTTTATGCTTGTCTAAGTAGCAATTGTTTTAAAGTTTTGTGCTTATCTTAAACTTGATATGGATATTGATGTGGTAATTTGTTGTATTGAGTTAGTGGCAATTGTGTTAAAATTTTGCACTTGTGAATTGCTTGATATGGATAATGGTGTAAACTATTTTTTTTTTGAACTATGATATGTAAAGTTTGGTGTGAACTATGATATGTAAAGTTAGTAGTAATTGTACTTATCTGTTTTATACATATCTTGAACTTGATATAGAAATTGATGTGGCCATTTGCTATGTTGAGTTAGTAGCAATTGTGTTCAAATTTTACACTTATTAATTGCTTGATATGGATAATGGTGTGGACTATGATATGTAAAGTTAGTAGTAATTGTTATTGAGATGTTTTGTACTTATCTTGAACTGATATGGATATTGATGTGGTCATTTGTTGTGTTGAGTTAGTAGCAATTGTGTTCAAATTTTGCACTTGTGAATTGCTTGATATGAATAATGGTATGGACTATGATGTTAAGTTAGTAGCAATTGTATTTATCTTTCATATCAATACATAGTTTTAAAAAATGCCCAAAAAGGCCAAATACACTTATAATATACCGAGGTATGAGATGACAAGATTGAATAAAATGAGGCAAAATCAAGAGAGAATTGATACTTTGGGATTGAGGCACATCTCAACTTCTCTAAAGGATTTTGTCTAGTCCAATTGTGCAAAAGGGAAAAGAAGTAGAGCTAGTGTTGTGGTAGATGATTATTATGTACTACCTATTGGTGACGATGAAAATGATGATGAGTCATCTAATTCTTTAATCCATAAGGTACAATAGATGTTCCATATGGTATAATAGATGATAATAACTTTGTTGTTCCATTATTTGTAATGACTTTGTTGTTCCATTATATGTATGTTTGTTAGTTACAGATGGCACCAAGATGACTTACACGCTCGCGAGGTGAGGCATCTATCTCGGTAGTCCAATTTACGGAAACACCTCCTGAAGCAAATTCTCCTGCCCAAAGTTCTTCTAGTGTGGAGGCGCAGGCTACCGACGCATTAACTAGCACGACTGGTAATTACATAAAACATAATTAATTACAACTGCACCCTGTCTTTACTATTAAGATTATACTTCATTTAATTTGGCTATAATGTACATGGAATGTATAATTTTTTAACATTGATAATGTCTAAATAAGATATATTAGCATAAATACCCATAGAACAACACGTGGTATAAAAGTACAGGCACTTGTTGAAAAAAGTGGTAAGCTGCCAGTACGTATAGCTGCAGAGTATGTTACTTCTGTTGGGAAGAATGCGTGCAAGCTTGTCAATAAAATTGATGTGCAAGTGCGAAATAATTTGTCTAGTTATAACGTGAAAAATTGGAAAAATGTTGATGATACTATTAGAGATGTAGTGCTTCAAAATATCGCGGTAAATTTAAATTGATAACGTCCAACTCGTCTTTGTTGTCGTTAAGCATATTAAATTCATATAATAATATTTTTATAATACATATACACTTCATTTTACACGATCAGTTTAAGATACAAGGAGATTTCAACTTTGTAACGAAAATATTAAATACAAAATGTGAAAGATTATTAAGTTGCAGCTCCAACAAGTTGCATCAAGCTTATAAAAAGCTCGTATAATCTCATGGTGTTGACTATGCAAGAAGCCACCCGCAAAAGAATGCCACACTTGAGCAGTGGAATGGACTCATTGATGGGAAATGGACCAATGAGGAATGACTGGTAAATGATTAGCTTAATACTTAGATGAAGTAAATGTATACTGTTTTATTCATGATCTAATAAATATCTTGAATATTCTTTATTAGAAAAAATCAAGAAAGAACTCTGAAAATAGGAACAAAACTTCAGGAAAACATAGATGCGAGACAAAGGCACTTGCTGTTAGGGTTGATGAGGAGGTGCGTGTTTTTCATTTTCTTAAACCTTAGTATATTACATGTTATGATTAATTAACTATATCTATCTAACACTCGAATGTTAATTAATCAGATAAATAATAATGGCGGTCAAGTTCCTGAATTGGCAAAAATATTCAAAGATTTTATTTCAATTCATATACAAATATGTGGATACACCCTGAGGATGAAGTGACATATGTATATGTATCATTTCATCCCTATCATGTTTGTAAACCTATAACATATGTAGTATTAATGTTGTAATTGTTTGTTTCTTTCTCTCTTTTAAATGATAGGAAACTATTCTCAAAGTGCAAGAGGATCATTGTCAAGATCCTAATGCAATTCTCCTTACACAAGAGGAGATCTCAAACTTGGTTTTTAAGAAGTCCGGTATTGTAAAAGGACTTGTCATGAGACCTTCCTCTTCTCTAGTAACCAAAGCCTTATCTAGTTCCTCGGTGGAATATATCCATAAGCTAAAAAGTGAGATAATTGAGCTCAAAGAGGCAAGAGTTAGGGACGAAAACGAGCAAGCTAGGGAGCAAGAGGCATGAGCTAAGCAAGAAGAGGTTCAAAAGAATATTCTTAACTTTTTGAGGAGCAAGGGTTATGATGACACTCTTACCTATGGTGGTGGTTCATCTTCAAGTTAAAATACTTATTGGTTAGTGCTTTATTTTAGCAATTGACCCGCACTATATGGTGTGACTACTTTTTTTGATGTATTATTTGAAACTAATTGTATTATATTACACTTGAAAATCTATATTTGCTTTCTACAACTTATACATTAGGAGTTGTGATTTTAATTCATTGGTGTGGCTACTCTTAATGCATTATTAGAAATGTTTCTTATAACATAGTTAATATTTTTACTTTACAATTTTAATGTAGTAATGCTTTTATATTTGTGCAAATTTCTTATTGGTGGCTTTAAGGGATTTACTTTAGGCATTACTTGAAGACATATGAGGACATCTTCTGTTGGTTCTAATTATATTATGCTACACTTTTTGTATTGTTATAAAACATCTTGAGTTATTGTATGTGTTGCAACAATTATTGTATGGAAGAAGTTTGAATTAGATACTTATTTTATTTTTTACTTGTGGAATGTATGGATCGATTTTTTATAAATGTGTTGTTGAAATAAATGTGTAATTCAAATTTGAGGTTTTAATAATGTAATGACAAGTTACAGGTTAATATCAAAGCCATGAAAAAAATAAAAACAGAAAATAAGTTTTAGCGACGAATTTTTTCGTCACAAATTTAGCAACAAAAATTGTCTTAGGGATGAAATATTTCGTCGCTAAATGTAGCAAAATTTTGTAAGAAATGGTTTTAGCGACAAAAATTTTCGTCGCTATATGTGCTTGGATTTTTTTTAAAATAGTTTTAGTGACAAACTTTTTCGTCACTATATGTACCCGAAAATAGTTTTAGTAACGAAATTGTTTGTCACTAAATATGATTTAATAAACAAAAGTTTTTTTTGCGACGAAATATTTTCGTCACTAAATAGTGTTTTTAGTAAGGAAAACATTTAATGACGAAACATTTTCGGTGCTAAAAGTGTTTCTTTTTTAAATACAAATCGGACTTTTAGTGACGAAATTTTTCGTCGCCAGGACTTTTAGCGTCAGGGTTTCAGTTACAAAACTCATTTCATTGCTAATTAGTAGATTTCGTTGCTAAAGGTTCTTAGCGACAAAAAACTGGACTTTTAGTGACGAATTTTTTCGTCACTAAAAATACATTTTGTTGTAATGATTATTTGAAAAAAAGAAAATATTCAAAGCAATCGAATCGTTAATCTGGAAAAAAATATATGAGAGACCCCCTTGCAAGTTGGGAGTAGTTAACATGTAGATGCTTTATTGGCTTGCAAACATTAAAATGGGATGATGGCTATTCATTTGTCACTAATACAATTAGTAAATTGCCCATGTGATGCACGAATAATTTTGTAATATTTTATGTAAGACAATTTTGGATAATGTTGTACGTATATTATAAAGAAAAAATAAACTAAATTAAAGTAAAGAAATATGTACATTTTGAGATATTAAAAATTAGTTTAATAGCTTCAATGCATATTTGTAGCCTTCTTAAGGTAAGATTTTTTTTTTTTTTAATCATGAAACCAAAAATAAATGCAAAAGAGTAATGGGACCATGAAATCAACTAAATTGTATTGTGTTCACATATTTCATACCATAAAATAAAAGTATGCCTAAGTATGTCTGCATGTGTCTTATAGATGATTTAAAAGTAAATCACGGTAGAATATGGCTTTACATTGCGTACTAAATATTCTATCTACTTATATACCCAAAACAAAAACTATCCAACCAAATTATCTAAACCTAAATCATATTTAAGCCCATAATTTAAAAAGAAAAAAGAAAAAAAATTACCTATGGGGGTTTCGGCATCTTGATAGTGGTGGGAGGCCAATATAACGGAGGTGGTGACCCTTCAAATTCCTCTTTCTCTCTCTTTCAAATGTTTTGTTAATCTCAGGTATTTTATTTTGATAATATATAGTGAAATAATATGTTTTATTTAACAATCCACAACATTTTTGTGTCTCTCTATCTCTCTCCATGGCTTTATTAGATTAGTTATTACTATTGGTCTTTTCCTTTTTTTTTTTTTTTTTTTTTAATACTAAAACAGTGGGTATGCTAAAAGACATGAAGAATAGAGAAAGATGTTGTATAAGCTTAGGCAATTAATGATGTAAAGTTGAATTTTATCAACCATCTTGTTGGCTTTATTCCGTGCCAATTTACTTGTAATTTAGCACTTAATAACCCTGTATTTAGGTGGGATTCATGTAAGGGTAGTGTGTGAAGAAAGTGTGAAGAATTGCTCAACAATGTGCAAAGAAGTAGGGACTCGCGACTAGGACTCGCGGCTGACTCGCGACTTACAAGCCGCCAATTGCTATACACGTGAGAAGCATGCAGGGAGGTGAAGGGTCATGGTAGCTGTCACACTACTGGACAAAAGTCCCAGGCTAGCCAGGCCGTTAGCTCGCGACTTAGATCAGTCGCGAGGCCAAGCCGCCAACCAGCCCTGTTTGGGAAAAACTGACTCTTCGTATTCCAAACACACACCACTATATATAGACCCTTATACCCACGAAATGTAGAGAGCTTCCAGAGAGAATTTTGTAAGAGAAACCCTAGAGAAAAACAAGATTGCCTTATCCCCAATCTTTACTAAGAGACTCTCCAAATTCCTTTACTCTCTTCCTCTCCATTGATACATCATTGAGAGGTTCTTGACCAAATTCTTTTCTCATCACACTCATGTCTGTGAGAATGTCTTTTGGTACTAAGGGAAGCAGTTTGGAAGGAACCAATGGTTATTGGTTGATGCTATGGGCTATAGCGGAATCTGGTAAGCTAGAGAAGAAAAATGTTCGGCACAACCTCGTTGGAGCAAGAAGCTTGGAGGTCTTAGGTACCTGGGTAGATTAGGCTTGGAGAATCTATTGCTGTTCATGTATCCCAACTACATTTTCTAGTGGATTATTGACCGCTTGGAGGGTGGCGGAGAGGTTTTACGCTGAGGGCTTCGGTTTCCTCTTCAATAACACATCGTGTGTTGTCCTTGTGTTTGCATCTCTCTTCCCTTTATCTTTGCCTTTTATTTTCTATTGTGGATGTGATTATAATTGGTTTAGATTGTTTATCAATTCTGTGTTTGGCTTATATTCATGTTCTGCACATTAATTGTTTGACAATAAGTTTGAATTGGTAATTTGTTATTGGGGGTCAAAACGTTCATAGTGTTTTCAACGCTATTTGAACTTTCAATTGGTATCAAAGCAGGTACACTTGTTGTGGTTTAAATACCTAAGTGTGATCCTTGACCCCTTGTGTTATTTGCCATGGATTGTGCTTTGTAT
The DNA here is from genome assembly GCA_032727855.1 of Quercus ilex subsp. ballota. Classification (NCBI taxonomy): domain Eukaryota; kingdom Viridiplantae; phylum Streptophyta; class Magnoliopsida; order Fagales; family Fagaceae; genus Quercus; species Quercus ilex. The sequence continues at coordinate 77,278,824 of CM064911.1, forward strand.
GCCTCTTTGTATGACTTGGTTGGTGATGAATGTAACATGCCACGTGTTTGTGAAAATGCCTCTATGAGTGATAATCATCGTGACCGTGATGCTATGTTACATGAACCTTTGGATGTTGTTGATATTCCTAACATCAAACCCTTGAAGAAAAATGCTAAGAAGTTTCAAAAAATTTTGAGCAAGTTATTTGATGAAAATGATGATTTGATTGCTAAGCTCAAAAAATCCAACAAATTAGTTGAAAAATATAAGAAACTTGCTAAAATTTCTCTTCAAAAGCTGAAAGAGTTTGAATGTTTGAATATGGACTTGGATGCTAAACTTGTTTTGTCTAACAAACTTGTTGATGAGCTAAAATGTGAAAATGAATCTCTCAAGAAACATGCCAAGTGTTTGATTGTTGAACCTACTGTTAAAAATGATGAAAATATTTGTTGCAATCATGTTGTGGTACCCAATTGTGTGCCTATTGTGTGCTCTACCTCAAAGGACAAATCGGTGTACATTTCTCCACATAAAAGAAATCAAAAGGTGGAGAGAAAGGCTGTTAAGTCAAAACCTCTGTTTAGGTCTCAACCTAAGGTTTCGGACGGATCTAAGTTTGTTCCAACTTGCCACCATTGTGGTGTGATTGGTCATATAAGACCTCAATGTCATAAGTTGAAGAGAGAACAAAACCATGTTGCTAGATCCCTTCCTAAAAAGCCTAGTAGACCTAAACGCATTGTTTGTCGCCATTGTGGTGTCTTTGGTCATCTAAGACCTTAATGCTCTAAGTTTCATGTTTTTAAAAGAATCAAAAGAAAAGAGAAACTTGAGCTTCTTGGAAGTTGTGCTAAAAAGGGTAAACCGGATTTGAGTGATAATAGCATGTTGTTAAAGAAAGTGTTTAATGCTCTTAACTCCTTGACTATGTGCATCTTCGGTTCTCATTCTTCCAACCCTTGTCTCACTTCTCTTGAGACACTCATTCCAGAAAATCGTTCCGTTTGGATGAGGAAGGGTTCCTATGGTTGAGTTTTTGCTCTTTTGGTCCTTGATCTAATTCTTTTGATCTTTATAAGACCCTTCATGCATTAGATGCTTTATTGTCATGCATTTGTGCATCATACATTTTTTTTATTGGTTTGTTTTTGTTTTTGATCTTTTTTTATGTCTTTATTTCGTGTGAGTAAAAATCCAAAACCACATAAAAAGTGAAAAATTCAAAAAGTTTGATCGTATATGTTTGAGCACATATCACATGTGAGTTTTGCCTTGTACTTTCGTACAAATGGCTTTATGCATTTACGAGCTTAGCTTGTTCTTTATGCACTTGTATCTTTGTGGGAAAAATCTTGACATCTTTGTGTGATTATTGTAAATTGATCTTCAAGCTTGTCATGAATGACTAGTCAATAGTCTTGTTGGTTTTGAGACATGCATAGACTTGTGCCTATATATCTTCCCACTCTTTATTTTGTTGTTTTTGCTTAAAGAGCTCATTAAATGTAAATTTCCAAATGAAAGGAGATATTGAGCTGCAAAAACCTGTCGCACATACTAGTATTTGACTAGGAAAAAGGGAAAGCGACCAAAATAAAATGTATGATGCCCCAAAAAGCCAAAGGCTTGTTCATCAAATTGAAATATAAAAAATTTCAGGCATCGATCTCTAAAATGAGATGTATTGATTCAAAAAGATCAAATAATATAAATTGTAAAGGAGCCAAATGAAAAGTTTCAAAGATATGTAATCATTTTCTTGTAGGAGGTCATATATGTTCATTTCTATAATTGAGATAGACCACTTGTCTTAGCACTAGTTGTGTATGACTTGATTGAATTGATCATTGAAACTTCACTCTAGACTTAGGACTATTCCACATTTGATACACACACACAACACACATGCCTAATGTTCAATGAATGCCTTATTCATTTGTTCAATTATACTTGTTTAAATGTAATGTGTGTGTGCTCATCTTTATATGGATCAATCCAAAAAAAATTTTGATCATTTTATATGTTTTTGGAAGTGATTTTTATCACTTTTTGTGTTCATACTTAGTGCTTACATTGTTTTTCAGTGTTTAAACATGTTCTGGGTTGAAAAACAAGTGTCAGAATTTTTGACAACTCATTTTGGCGACTTGCAACCCGCCAAATCAAGTCGCGAGTTTTGGTGACTTGTTTTGGCAACTTGCCCAATCGCGAGTTCACACAGAATGGTTTCGCAGCTCACGGGCAACTCGTTCACAACTCGCCAGTCGCCAAACGCCCAGAAACAGCTTTTTAAAGGGCTTTTCGTGGGAAACCTGTTTTAAACCTCTCTCATCTTATCATAAACCCCTCTCTCACTATTTTTACATCTAAACCTAATCAATTTGAATGGCTTTTCATTCCATTAACATCTCTAAGGTAATTTGAAACTCTTTTCTTTGTTTTGGATCCTTGGATTATGTTTTGGTGAGTTTTGTGCTCTTGGTTGGGATTTTCATCATAGGGGTTGGGAAAACTTATTTTTTGGTCAAATTTTTGTATGGGATTGGTTTCTTTTCATGATTTGCTTTGGATGTTGGCCCCTTGTGGCAAAAAGATCATGTTTTGAGGGTGGATTTCATGATGTTCATGCATTGTTTTACATTAGAATTAATAGTGTGCACGCTAGGTGTTTGATAAAATGCCTCTTAGGCATTTTCTTGCTTATTTGGACTCCAATGAGTATCAAACTTTGGGGTTTCTCATGTTTCCTCATTAGGAACATGTTTGATTCATTGGTTGTGTATTTAACACACCTTGCCCCACATGTGCATTTTCCATGCATTGGTCATGCATTGCACTTTGCCACCTCTTGCACACACCTTGCTACCCTTGTCATGCATTGATCTATATCTTGTTTCTTCATCTTAGCATGTCATGTTTACCTTATGTTGTGTAGCATTTTGTTTCGTCTTAGGTTTGAACTTCATTTTCTCATTCATCATTGCACCCCTAATGCATCATTATTATTATTTATACATTCATCTCTTGCCCTCGTTCCTCCTTGACCCTTTGTCTATTTCTGACAAAAAGGGGAAGAGTATACTCTAGACAGTATACCGGAGAGTTTTTGTCATTTCTATATGACCCTTGTGCACACTCTTAGGGGGAGAAATTCTATTTCTCGTGCATACTTGTAGAGGAAGAGATATTCCATAGGAAATGTGCATATACCAAGGGGGAGAAGACATTGAGCTAATAAGAAAACTTTGTTTTGGTGTTTGGTGTATGATCAAGTTGCTCACATGTTTCACATCATGTTTACTTGATCGCAATTCACTTGTTACATTATACTTGTCCTTTTATGACTTGCTTTACCTTGATGGTCTAATGTGTTTTGTGCAAGTGTTTCAGGTTACAAGTATATATGTTCCAAGTGCATCACAGCTTCTCATCATTTTGAAGGGGAGAAATTTTAACCACTCTTTGTTTATATTGTTTAAGTATTATATTCAGTATTTTGGTTTGTACTTGGTACCTTTGTAGGTTTTTAAGGTTCTTGCTTATGTTTGTACCCATATTGCTTTTGTAAGCTTTTAGGGTTTGTTTCTATGCATTTGTAGGCTTTATGGTTTGTACCTTACTTTATGCAGCCTTTATGCTTTGTTAAATCAGTACTTCTAACTAAATGTTATGCATTTCCTTTTAAGTACTATCACTCTTGTGCCCTTGTAGGATTTTATTCCTAGATGCATATACTTCTTGTATTGTGCATTGGTTGAGTGTTGGTCATTCAAGTGATTTGCCTTGTGTTTGTTAGCTTGAATGTCCGGATGTTCATTCCAAGTGTGAATGAGCATTGTGATCACTTGTTTGGAGTGATTGCCTGTTTTAGTCTTGCCATGGTCTATTGCTTTATTCCATTGTGCTTGATCGCATTATGCTTGCTCTATATGCATTACATGTTTTCTGCATACAATGAACTTATTGTGTTGTTGTGTTTCAGGAGATTCTTGTTCTTATGGTTCAAAAACTTCATAGATTCTAGAGTTAGGTGTGAGTGAGTTTTCCAACTGTTCCCAACTCACGCGTTAAGTCTAGAGTTTGTTATAGGGTTTTGTCATGGAATAGCCAAAGGGGGAGATTGTAAGGTTGAATTTTATTAACAATCTTGTTGGCATTATTCCGTGCCAATTTGCTTGTAATTTAGCACTTAGTAACCCTGTATTTAGGTGGGATTCATGTAAGGATAGTGTGTGAAGAGAGTGTGAAGAATTGCTCAACAATGTGCAAAGAAGCAAGGACTCGTGGCTGACTCGCGACTTGCAAGCTGCCAACTGCTGCACACATGAGAATCATGCGGGGAGGTGAAGGGTCACGCCAGCTGTCGCACTATAGGACAAAAGTCCCAGGCTAGCCAGGTCGTTAGCTCGCGACTTGAACTCGCGACTTAGACCAGTTGCGAGACCAAGCCGCCAACCAGCCCTGTTTGGGAAAAACTGACTCTTCGTATTCCAAACACACACCACTATATATAAACCTTTATACCCAGGAAATGTAGAGAGCTTCCAGAGAGAATTTTGTGAGAGAAATCCTAGAGAAAAACAAGATTGCTTTATCCCCAATCTTCACTAAGAGACTCTTCAAATTCCTCTACTCTCTTCCTCTCCATTGATACATCCTTGAGAGATTCTTGACCAAATCCTTTTCTCACCACACTCATGTCTGTGAGAATGTCTTTTGGTGCTAAGGGAAGCAGTTTGGAAGGAACCAATGGTTATTGGTTGATGCTATGGGCTATAGCGGAATCCGGTAAGCTAAAGAAGAAAAAGGTTCGGCACAACCTCGTTGAAGCAAGAAGCTTGGAGGGCTTAGGTACCTGGGTAGATTAGGCTTGGAAGGTCTATTGTTGTTCATGTATCCCAACTACATTGATAGACCACAATCTGAATAACCCCTTGTGATTAAACTAATTAATTAATTAGCCAAGTTATTAATTAATCAATTTATCATGCAATTGCGTGGAAGCACAAACAAATCACCAAACAACTAAATATGCAGCGGAAAATAAATGACACGGTGATTTGTTTACAAATGGGGAAAATCCTTACGGCAAAAACCCCACCGGGTGATTTTCAGGTCACCACTCCCGAAACTCTACTATTATCAAATCAAGCGGTTACAAGTAAAGGAATCCCAAGTACCTTACCAACATACAGTTGAACCATTACCCCAATATCCAATTGGACTTAATCTGTAGTGACAATTTTCACCTTTGATGCACGGCTCCCAAGTACGTGACTAACCAATGCGCGGATCCCAGTACGCGACTTCAAACACCAACTAAGAAGGAGAGGTTGGCTGCAAAGTTCTTCAGTTCATCATACACGATGAAGATCAGGAAGATGCTTGGTTACAAAACCCTTTGGTGCAAATACACAGTAACTTCTTTCAGAGAAGATGAACTAAGTTAAGAACTTCGCCTTTGATCACAATTTGCTTGAACAGAGATTGCTCAATGCTTTTGCAACTTGTGTACAATATGACGGCTCTTAAAATAATCCTTTTATATGTTTAAGGTTAGAAGAAAAGAAAGCCCAAAAGCATATTCATGGATCCCAAAGGAAATCAGATCAGAAAATCTGATTTTGTAATTCTCGACAGATAGCAGGTGTCGAGGTAGCTATCGAGCAGGTATCGAGCTTTAATGAAATTGCACTTCAGCTTTTTTTTTCTTGGACAGACTTGATGACTTCAACACTTGATCTTGAAACCTTGTTTCTTGAAGTATTAAAAACACCTAGAACTAGCCAATTACAAGTAGAGTGCGTTTTGTCAAAAGATTAGCCAATTTACATAAATAAGTGACATATGTTCTGAACAAGTGAACGCACATATGTCCTAACATACATTTTTTAGTGGATTATTGACCACTTGGAGGGTGGCGGAGAGGTTTTACGCCGAGGGCTTCGGTTTCCTCTTCGATAACACATCGCGTGTTGTCCTTGAGTTTGCATCTCTCTTCCCTTTATCTTGACCTTTTATTTTCTGTTGTGGATGTGATTATAATTGGCTTAAATTGTTTATCAATTCTGTGTTTGGCTTATATTCATGTTCCACACATTAATTGTTTGATAATAAGCTTGAATTGGTAATTTGTTATTGGGGGTCAAAACGTTCATAGTGTTTTCAACTCTATTTGAACTTTCAAATGAGATAACGGTAAAATAAGTTAGTGTGAATTTTGGGTAACAGTAAAAAAAAATTAATGAAAAAAGTAAAAAATGCTAAATGCAAAATTAAAATGCCACTTGACAGGACCTCATACACTCTCGTATGAGGTCTCTGTTTTTATATATATATATATATATATATTGATTTCAATATGTGAATCATTGTACATTGGATTAATGAATTTTAATTCGCTTCTTCTTTAATGTGTACATTGTGTTTTATCAAACTGTGTGGCTGTCAAATGTCTATGCATCCTGAATAAGTATGAATTATAAACTTGGCTAATCAATAGAGTAAGATAGTAAGAAATCAAATGGATTGTGTTACTTTAAATCTCTCTTGATTTTTGAGACTGTTAGATTTGTCTTCAAAGCAAGATAGAATTGAGAACATTTTCAAAACCTTGGTCAGGTAGGAAACTTCATAGAGATCTTCTGGTTATAGACAGAGAGATTGCATAAGACAGATTTTATTACCCCAGGTAATAGAGAGAGAGATACTAAATAGAGGATGTTGCTCATTAAAATAGTGCTAGTAGGCTAATTTTCTTTAGGATTTTTAAGCTAATCAATTGTTAGGATGAAAAGTTGGATTTCTTAAGGACAAACATATCATATAGGCAATGTAGTTCTATGTTTTATACACTAATATGCATCATTTACATTCTTTTTAAGAATTGTATTAACTATTAAGATCATTTTGTGTTATCTAAACTCTTAGTCCAAGTTCACTCAAGGAAGCCCAAGATTACTAAGAGTAAAACAAAATGAACTGGAACTGGCAGAGGCAGTACAAGGGTGGCTTCAGAGAGAGATAAACCTTTTTTTTTTTTTTTTTTGTGTGTGGAATATGCTCTCCTGATTACATGTTAATGGAAAAAATATGTTTTGTTTAATGTAGTTATTGACTTGCATATTTTGTGATTTTAAATATTCTAAATGATTGTTAGTAATATTATGGCCTACTTGTGAATTACCTATGGGTTTAGACTATTTCTAAAGTTTATTGTCTCCATTTTAGTTTTAAATTAAACTTTTCTTAGTTGAGTAAATCTTTTTAAGAAACTAGTATTATATTTGTGTGATGTACGCATCATGGTTGCTTTCTCAAGGCTTGCATTACTTGTTCCAACATAAGGATTGTTAACACTGCATAATATGTGTTGTCATTCTTGTTACTAATGAGCTACTGTTTTGCTTTGAAATATTAAAAAAGGTGTACTAGGGATGGAATTGCATATTCTAGGAGACATGTTTTTCACTAATCTCTTAAAAGATTCTTATAACGAATATACGATAAGATTTTCACATATAAGTGGTGAAGATAATGTTACACAAGCTCAAGTATTTAGCCAAATGTCTCCATCCCAGGTTGAGTCCACAGTTAAGAAAACACAATGTGGCTTCAACTTTTCCATCCAAGAAGACAATCTTCTTGTGTTTGCATTTCTCAATGTTAATCAAGATGTAGTGCAAAGTACTAACAAAAAAAAAAAAAAAAAAAAAGAACTTACTGGAATAGAATTTCGGAGTTCTATCCCAAGTAGAAAACTTTTGAGTCTATGCGTACTCAGACTTCTCTAATGAATTGGTGGTCAACAATTTAACAATGCACCAATAAGTTTTGTGGGTATTTGTCACAAATTAATTCAACAAATCAAAGTTGCATGACTGAGGAAGACAAGGTATATCTTACAAAAAAATTTGTGTTAGTTTGAAAATTTGTTCCAACTATTTCAAGATACTAATTATATTATATTTGTTAATTTTTCAGCTTAATAAGGTAAGACAACAATATAAAGCACTCCATGGTTCCACATTTCCATATGAACATTGTTGGAATCTTTTGAAAAACTCACCAAAATGGTTACGTACTATTCAAGAGCACAGACCAAAAATAGGGAGATTTGAGACAACATCTTCATCTTCTAATCTAAAGTCAATAAATTTAAAGGATGAAGATACATGTTCCCAATGTATTGGAAAGACCACCAGGCAAGAAGGCTGAAAAAGAACGATTGAATAAACAAAAGAGCAAAGAAGGTACAACTTCAAATATTGAAGACTTATTAAATGTCATGATGGGAGAAAGAAGAGACATAAATGAGATGAAAATAGCCACTATTGAGAAAGGTTGTCTTGCAGTCCATGAGCAAGAGATGACATAAATTCATCTTGAGGATAAAAAACTTACAATGGCACAAATGAAAATGAAAATGGAATTGGAAATGGAAAAAATGAAAGGGGATATGGAAATAGAAACATTGAGATTGGAATAGATGAAGGAAGAAAGATATTATGATGATGGATGCAATTGTGTTGCCTCCAATGCAACAAAAATATATTCATCAATGTCAAAAGGAAATCCTTGAAAAGTGAAGGAATTAGCTTGACATAGGGTGCTTTTATTTTGTATTGTTAGAAGAGCACTTTAAACTTGTTTTGTTGCAATGTAATCAAATTGGCTAGAATATATGGGGTAACTTTTTTTTTTTTGGCTGCAATGTGATCCCATTGACTAATGATAGTAGTTGTTATCTCCTATTATTTGATGTATTACAACATTTGCATTTATTATTGCAAGTAGTTGATAGAGATTTGATGCTATTGTCATTCAAACTTTCCAATAGAAGATTATATACATATATATATATATATATATATCAATTAATTTCATAGATGTTGTTTAGTTTTAGGGTGACATCAATCTTATTTATACTAAAAATGTATGAACATTTGAAAAATATGACCCTTTAAATAAAATAAAAGGCTTTTGAGAAATATGACTATTGGAAATTTTGAGAATATTGTCATTATGAGATTTAAAAAAATATAGCTATTGAGAATGAATAGATGAAGAATAAAGAAAGATTAAAGAAAGAATAAAAAAGAATGAAGAAATAATATTTAAATAAAATAGAGAAATAATAAAGAGTCTGTTAGAAAGTGTATTTAAAAAAGTATGTAAGTAAAAGGCAGGGAAAAGTTTTGCTGCATATACAATTATATGGCAGCAAAAAAAAAGTGACAAGTGTCTAAGAGTCCACCTGATTATTTGCATTGCACATTGACTCTTAGACACATGTTATTTTCTTTTTACTGCCACATAATCCATTATGCAACAAAACTTTTTCCAAAGTTAAATGTAACTGTTTACTCTCTAAACAATACAAAAATTTGAAGAAACTACTAGAAATGCTCAACTATCTTTTTTTAAACTAAAAAACCCGTTATTGTGATTACATGTATTTTTTTTTTTTAAATTGAGAATCAAATTCCTATACTCTCTCTCTCTCATCTAGTTTTTTTCTTTTTGTTGATCCAAGATATAAATTCTACTCTATCTTAATCTAAGTTATATATGTGTGATGTTTCCTCCTGAAAACTTGAACCCTGACGTTTATCCCCCACACTCCACAAAGCACTTACATTTGTGGAGTGAGTGATCATCATACTAAGGATGCACAGTAGTCTCTCTAATCTAGTTTATTAAAATTAAAGGGTTTTAGAAAATAAAGGTTTTGAAGTAATTGTTGGGAATCATGAGGTTTTTTTTTTTTTTTTTTTTTTTTTTTTTTTTTTTAATTTTATAAATTTGGGAATCACTACTTATTTTATATATTTTCTTACAGGGAAATTAAAGTAAGAATGAAAACCCTTTATTATTTATTTGACTCAATGGATAAGAATATTTGTTTGTATTCCACCGAGGATGAGTTCAATGGTTGAGTTACACTGAGATAAAAAGCACCCATGTAATAATTATTCAAATTTATCACAACGATTTAACAAAGTAATGGTTTTTATGGCATAGTGGCTTAAAACTAAATCATGCAGCAATTCAAGCAATAATAGATGAGCTTATTTTTTAAAGGGATGTTTCTTACATACACACACAGTACAGAAATTATTTTTGAATTGAAATCACGACTCCAAGTCATGATTTTATATTCAAAAACTGAAATGTGTGTATTTGTGTGTAATATTAATGGGGCAGTGTTTTTGTGTAATAAAGAATGCTTAAAAAAAAAAAGGATCATCCCAAGTCCATTAACTTAATTAGTTTTGGTCCAAGTGAGAAAAGATGGGACATTTTTCTTTGCAAAACATGGGGGCCGGTTGAATATGAAAGTGGATCAAAACATCTTATACGTACAACATGGCTAGCCTAAAGGCCAACTTGAAGGATTAAACATAAGGCTCACATTTGCAATGGACAAAAAGTCCATCATTTTTCTTTAAAACTTTTTTTTTTATTATAATTTATAGATCATTTTCTTTTAAGGGGAGTGTTAATTACACACAATTTCACATACGTCCATATACACTGGCAAAAAACTAATATAATCATGAATTGGTTTTCAATTGTTTTTTGCATGTATGTATGTACATATTGTGAAACTATGTGTGAGCAACAAGTTTTAACCTCTCTTTAAAACCTAATATTTATGCTTATAGAATAGAGGTACCCCAAGTTTAACCAATGGGCATGGGGACCTATTTCTTGTTTGTTATTTTATTTTTTTTATCAACGTAAAGTTTCGATCTTTAATTAGCCATTTCAATCCAAGAATCAACCGAGAAATTATAAATGAATTAAGATAGATTTGTGAGAGTTTATAAATATACCCAATCAGCCCTTCCTTGGATGAGTTTGGTGCAGAGATATATGCTCCCGGGGACTTAAGTTTTCTCTCTTATAAAAGCTGAGGTGTGGCGTTTTCTTTGTGGGTCTTGAAGCTGATGGGTTATATAGGTTTTTTTGTATGTTGGGATTTGGTGGATAAAAATGGTACTTTCAGACTCTCTCTCCGATTTTCAATGCACATGCACCAGAGACTGAGTTTTTTCTATTATAATTTTTCCTTTCATGCACTCGAGAGAGTCTAGCCGTTGTGTTGTTCTTTTTCTAACTGACTTCCAACGGCACTATTACACTGGTAAGAACAGCAAAGTAGACAGTGCAGTGCATGGGGGTTGTACTGATTTTTTTTTTCTCTCTCTTTTTCTTTTATTTAAGTTTTGGTTTTGAAAGTTTGGAATCATTTTCATTTTGATAATTTAAGTTTAAAATTTTTTTATTTTCATGAAGAGGTCAGGCCTAATTAGAAAACTGAATCAAACATTGAAAATTTTGAAACATAAAAAGCGAATATATAAAAACATTATTCAATTTGAAGGGCTAAAATGATTTTGAAACGTAGAGGGTCAACAATGTTATTTTGGCTAAGGATAAAGAAACTAGTAAATTAAAGGGTGCAATTTTTAATGTAGTTGAAATAAAGACTAAAACCCATAAATGAAGCTAAGGTTAAAAATTGAATTAAAATGACAAATGAGAAGGGGATTTGAGAGTCTAGTCCCATGTCTTTTGTTTATTATTGGGGAGGGATGCACGCCCAAAAGGGCATGCATCATACTTGAGAAACAGAATAAAGTGTCTAAATTTTATGTTAACATTCTATTGTGCATTGCATGAACTATAAAGCTGTTGGTATTGTATTTTAAAAAATTAATTTAAGAGAAATAAATATAAAGATTATAAGAACTGACAACCATATATCATGAAAAAACATGAAATGAAATGAAGTTAAACTTGGTTTTTTTTAAGAAATAAAGAAATAAAATTTTAAATAAAAAATAATTTGTATTAAGTATGGTGTGAGAAAGTTTTGAAATGTATATGTTATTCAAGAACCACTCAAGCAATTAGGATGATCTCCTTAACTTATTAGGATTAAGAATAACATTCTTTCTCCTGCAAAAGCCCCCCCCCCCCCCTCTTTCTCTCTCTCTTATAAAAGTACTAGAGAGTATATCACCAACCATAAAATCACCCTAAATGATGTTACATTCACTAATTAACAAGATTGTTAATTAGTCATTTAATTAAGTATCCAAAAACTAGGTAGTGGACCTTGACAATACCTCTAATTAACAAGTTGAAGTTTATTCTTCTTAAAAAAAAAAAAGAGTCAAAGTTTACAATATGACCTTATTATTTGTATTTGAGCAAAAATCTTTAATGCTCTATTTGTTTTGGCGATAATATTTTCTAGAAAATGAATTATTTTTAAAAAAGTATTTTATATAAAACTATCTCATCTTCTTATGTTTGGTAGCAACCTTAAATGAGTTGGAAAAAAATTTCTTAACTTTCTTTATTTAGCTTACTGTGAGATAGAGTTGTTTTCCAAAAAAATTAGTGGAAAACAATTTCTATAAATAAGACATGTGGGGGGTGAAAGCCCAACCTTACGTATTGGGCCTAGGGCCCTATTTGAAGATTATTGTGTGTCCGAAGAGAGGAAAATATTTGAGAATGAGCCCATGTGGAAGAAACATACCTGGAAGTGAATGAGGAATGCATTCCGAAGAGGTCACCAGTGGTCCGAAGAGGTCTTTCTCCTCGGATACGAATAGTCTTGATCAATCAAATGTTTGGAAGGTCCGAATGATCTTTCTAACGGTTCCAACGACGAGGATAAACTTTGAGCATGTCTGGAGATGATAAGAACGAAGAAATATTTAAAGGGAAAAGCTGTTACCACCGTGTTTAATGTACTGCAGCTACTTTTCTGGCCGCATTTATGTGGAGAAGATCCCTGAACAGTGTAATCTCAGCTACCACCACTTACAGAGGGCTAAAAAAGGTAATTGACGTAACATATACTCAAGTGGGTACATAGATGAAGAATAAGTGGACGATGGAGATGAGGGAGGAGGATGCTATATAAAGGGAAGAGGCCTCTGATAATGGGGGATCGGAAAAAATCAGAATAAGGGTAAGAGAAAGACTTTACTGTAGCTCTAAGAACTATAATCACTATTCAATCAATAATATATCTCTTTGGATACCAATTCATTTCGTTTTTTACATGTATGTTTATGCTGGTTCACACTTGGGGGTTGTGGTTAACTGTTGTCAATCTCATAATCAACCTAGCTTTTTTACCCACTCTCTATAAATTAATTGTTTTGGGCTGGGGATACTAATCCTAACCCTACAAGACATATTTTTTTTGTTGACCAAAAATAATTTTCCTTTGACTCATTTTTTCTAATGTTACCAAACACTGGAAATACGGAAAATTATCTTTATTCAAGATCTTCCTTCGAAACAAACAGAGCATAAGTATATAATTAAAAAAATCTAAACTATACTTTTAACCCTTAAAATTTGGGGTTGTTTTTATAATATTGACCCAATTGTCTATCCATATCTCTAAGTTTCTATAAAATAAATAAATAAAGAAGGTTTTTATTAAAAAGATTTACTTTATATATTTCTCGGATGTCTCCTAAATATTTTTTGGTTCAATTAACTATTATGGTGTACAATGGCGGCTTCAAGAATTTTTTTCATATATAGACAAAAAAAAAAAATGCAAATACATAAAATCTTACAATTTTCTTTTACGAAATTTTTTTATAAAAATTTTTAAATCATTGTATGATAACCTTATTATCAAAATGTTGCAAGCTATATTTTTCAAATAATTTTTAGTTAAATAAATTTTTTCTTGGGGTTTTTTTTTTTTTAAGGATCTAATATATTGTTAAGAGATCAAAATTTAAGGACAAATTTTAACTACAAAATTTGTTGTAACCTAAGGTTACAACTCTCATTAAACAAATAAACATGACTGCATATTTTGGAAACTAACCATTGAATTGTATATAATTCATGTTCTTAAAACACATGTTAAATTTCATATTAATCGGATGTTATTTACTATTCAATCTATAAAATTATTTTTTTATGTATTGTTTTAGATTACAAAAACTCGAAATTTAAAAATTTGTTTAATAATATAGCTATTGATCTTTGATTTTCTTAAAATTTTGCAAGTATGAAGGATATAAGAAGAAAATGTAATCCAATGATGAATTTGTCAAAATTCAGATCTAATAAAAAAATATTGAGTGGAGTTATAACCTTATTCTACAATCAAGTTACCATGACTTTTGAGTAGAGTTTGTGGTGTACCTTTGTGTTAGAACTCATTTTCCTTTCCTTTGTGTGTGTGTGTGTGTTTGTTTCTCCAAAAAAAAAAAAAAAGTTTATTGCCAAACTTTGTCCAAATTCCAAAGTGTAATTATGTTGAGCCTAAAAAATTTAAGGGTGGTCACAATTTTTTTTAAAGATTAAAAATCATAAATTTTTTAAAATTTATATATAATAATAATAATTTTTTTGCAAGTCAACATGATCCTGTGACTACCTTGAACCCTATGTCGTGCCACTCTTAATGGTGTAAGAGTAATTAGAAGAAAAATATAGTGTGTTAATAATTTATAAACTTTTCTATTTCTATAAAATACACTAAATACATATTGAATTAATGAGATATGTATGGTATAACAATAATTTGAGAAAACAAAAATGAAGTATTCATCAAATCTAAGGGGGCATTATTTAAATTTATATTTTTCACTAAAAATAGAAGAGGGAGGATGGATTTTTAGAAGGTCAAGGGCGGCCATGGTCCCCTCTAGCCCCCACCCCCTCCCTCTTCGCCTCTGATTATAAGTATGCATACACTTTAATTATTGTAAAGTAACAAGTAATGACACAATAAGGTTACTACCGCAAATATACAGCATATACAAAATCTCATTATGGAAAGATTGATCATTACTATTATGCATTAATTATGAAAGATTAGTCTTTTATATGTGATAGTTCAAATAGCGTTGAAAACACTATAAACGTTTAGACTCCCAATTACAAATTACCAATTCAAGCTTATTATCAAACAATTAATGTACAGAATATGAACATAAGCCAAACACAGAATTGATAAACAATCTAAGCCAATTATAATCACATCCACAACAGAAAATAAAAGGCAAAGATAAAGGGAAGAGAGATGCAAATACAAGGACAACACGCGATGTGTTATCGAAAAAAAAACCGAAGCCCTCGGCGTAAAATCTCTCCGCTGCCCTTCAAGCCGTCAATAATCCACTAGAAAATGTAGTTGGGATACATGAACAACAATAAACCCTCCAAGCCTAATCTACCCAGGTACCTAAGCTCTCCAAGTTTCTTGCTCCAACGAGGTTGCGCCGAACCTTTTTCTTCTCTAACTTACTGGATTCCACTATAGCCCATAGCATCAACCAATAACCATTGGTCCCTTCCAAACTGCTTCCCTTAGCACCAAAAGACCTTCTCACAGACGTGGGTGTGATGAGAAAAGGATTTGGTCAAAAACCTCTCAAGGATGTATCAATGGAGAGGAAGAGAGTAGACGAATTTGAAGAGTCTCTTAGTGAAGATTGGGGATGAGGCAATCTTGTTTTTCTCTAGGGTTTCTCTTACAAAATTATCTCTAGAAGTTCTCTACATTTCGTGGGTATAAGGGTTTATATATAGTAGTGTGTGTTTGGAATACGAAGAGACAGTTTTTTCCAAACAAGATAAGTTGGCGGCTTGGCCTCGCGACTGGTCTAAGTCACGAGTTCAAGCCGCGAGCTAACAGCCTGGCCAACCTGGGACTTTTGTCCTGTAGTGCAACAGCTGGCGTGACCCTTCACCTCCCCGCATGCTTCTCACGTGTGCTACAGTTGGCGGCTTGCAAGTCGCGAGTCAGCTGCGAGTCCCTATTTCTTTGCACAATATTGAGTATTTCTTCACACTCTCTCACACACTACCCTTACATGAATCCCACCTAAATACAGGATTACTAAGTGCTAAATTATAAGCAAATTGGCACGGAATAAAGTTAACAAGATGGTTGATAAAATTCAACCTTACAATATGTAATAGATTAAAGTATTTGCACCTCCTTCCTTGGAGAAATTATTTTCTCCCTCGGTGGTTCAACCATTCACCTATAGACTATATCATTGATAAATATGGTCAAATAAAGAATATACACGAGATCAATGAAAACCTCATTCTACAATTAAGCAAGTCCAACTATTTCTATACACAAATATATAATACTAAAAAATTTTATTAATAATTTCACAAAAAAATGTTGAATATTTAATTATTCAAAACAAATCATAATACATTACACTGGGCCATATCATTTTCACACTAAACAATGTGTATGGGTATGAAATGAAACAACTGCAAACAAATCTTCAACATATATTACAAAGTATATTCATTACTTCAAATTCAATGGGGGTAGCAAAAATATTGTACCAATGATTCTTGTAGATATAACTCATATAAGCAAAGTGTAGGTAGTATCATATAAATGGTTCCAGTCCACGTTGATTCTTGGTCAAAGGAAATAAAGCTTACTTTGAAAAGATGATATAAAGACAAGAATAAGATAATATTTATCAAGTCAAAGAGAATTCTAACTTCTTTTAAGTAAAACTTGCACAACTTTTGACCATGAAATTGCAAACAGAGTCTGTAGCTTCAGTCAGGACTTATGAACACCATGGCAGATCAGCTTCTTCCACTCCAAAGCAATAAGTTAATAAAGTGATTTAAAAAACACTGCATAACTAGTGCAATCCATATGTTACCTGACTATAATTAGACAAATATTTACATAAGTGATGGATCATAAGCAAACTCTACAACTGATCTGAGCTCATCCCAATTCTCATATGCGAAGAACTCATTCGCATCTGGTACTGGATTAATTGGAAAGCTTGAGGAGGATGATGGAGGTTGACCTATGGAGGATGATGATGGAGGTTGAGCTATCGAGCTGCTCAACTGGCCTACATGCAGCTGGTTGCTCTCATTATTAATATGATTAACAGTCTTTATCTCATGATTATTCTCATTTTGAAATATGAATGGAGCACCAAAGTTAATATAACTTTCTCGATTGTTGGAGCTCTCTCCACTGCATGCTTTAAAGCTTGTGTCAGCATGATGGCGTTTAGTAGATAATTCTCTCCAGTCTGGTGTGTACTTCCTATGCGACAAGTTTCGCTTGAAAATTCGACACAGAGTCCAAATTTCCTGTAGCCACATGAAAACAAGAAGATACATCAGAAATTATACAGTAAGACCTCTACAGATAGTCATCATATATTTTCCAATCAGACTCCAATCGGCTGTTATGAAAGTTTGGCTAGAAAAGTTCTTCATGGGTGAATTAAAACAAATTTCTATTATGCATTTCTCATGGGAAGAGTTAAAAGATAATATTTATTTTGGATGAAATGTTGGTAGATATACAAGTAAATATTCAATATTAAGTATAATGACGAAATGCTGGTAGATATACAAGTAAATATTCAATATTAAATTCCACTAATTAATGAGTTCCTCTAATTAAATTTATGATCATTAATATGTGGAAGGGAATACCACTTACTATAATACCTAATAATTTTTTGAGATCAAACAATTAAAATGTCTATAATGAATCTATTATAAATGCATAGAAGTGCATTTCTTCTCACTTTTCTATATCAAGCAAACTCAAAGCCCAAATGTTTGCATAACAATGAATAAAAATATTTTTATCAAAATCTAATTAAATAATACATTTTATGTTCCACCAATCACAACTTGTCAGTTGTCACAAATTCAATTTTTCCTTATAAAATAACCAAAGTTTTTAAATTGAAAAAAATCTAAATATATTACATACTATAATTGGTGCAACTTAAACTAATGAGATGTGTTGGGGGTGGGAATTTTTTGACGCATAACAAAGCTGGTTTAATATTAAGATTACACAATTTATGTTTTTCTTACAGCTTCTTGGGCAGTACTTTTAGCATTGTCAAGCTTGGTGTCAGTGTTGGTGTTGGTGTTGGTGTCACTGTGTGCAGGAAGGCGAAATTCATGCATCATCCAATCAGTTTTGCTGCCTTTCCCTGCAGTTCCACGGTAGTATACCAATGTCTTCTTGAGTCCTATGCAATCGCGGCCTTCTCCTCCCGTTGAGTATACCGGTTTGTCAATCCCAGTTGCCTTCCAAAATCCAGACCCTGTGACTCTGTTGGGTCTTATGCTGTTCCTATACTTTCTTCCTCTTCTGCAGAAGAAGTACCATTCTGTGTCTTTCACAGTGCTACCATTTGCTCCTGCAAAAAGATTTACATACCAAATGAGAAAGAGAGAGAAATGTCAAATAATAAAAGTGGGGTTGTAATACCCTATTTGGCAAAAGAGGAAAAAACAATTTATGGGGTAATTGCACCTGGGAAACTTTTAAACTATTACAGAGGTTTGCTATTCAAGATTATTAACGTAGTTCCTCCTATTATTTGCATGAGGCTGTTGCAAGGTAGACAGGGCTTTTAGATTGTTTACCACTCTTATATATGCACAACAACAAGCTGTCAAGACTAAGTCTTTTCTTCTCATAAGCAACAATAACATCTGAATCTAGTGCACGGTTTGCATACAGAAGTACATAAATAATGAATCAGAAAAAGAGGAAGAACATGCTCAAAGTCTGTTTTTTTAATGGATATTAAATTATCGAGGGTTGCAGTTAAGATAATGTAAAGTTTAGTCACTTTATTATGATTGCATATATTTGAAAGGAGAAATCTATCCTTTGGAATAACTTCAGCCCAAAAACGAATAAAAAAATTACAAAAAAAATTGTGGTGTGGAGGTTTCTCATTTTAGATAAACCCTAGAAATGATCCACAGAAATTTCAAGTAATCTTTGATGACTGGACTTGTTAATAAAGGCTATTAATACAAAGTAAAATAAAAACATTTTCAAAACGAGTCACCGTAGATATAAGAAAATTATTTTAGCTTGAAAAAATTTCTTCAGAAAGTATTGAATCTGTAACCTTTTTAAACATCTATTATGAATAAGTTCTTTTTCTATCAAGGACAAAAAGCAGTATATTCAAGGAGAAACAAAAGAGATGAAATGATTAAGAGACTAAAAACTAATTGATTAATCCATACTTGGAAGATCCCATGGATCGTGTTTGTAGATATCAATCTGTTTGATGAGCTCCATGCTGATTGTTTTCTTGTCAACTTTCCGGCGAAGATAAAACGCGACGAGTTCTTCATCTGTCGGATGAAATCGAAATCCGGGCAATTGATCAACTTCATCCTCCAGCTGACTAGTACCTTTGTTACTCATCTTCTCCACAGACACACACACGAGAACGATCGATCTCTTACCTCCCTTGGTAGGAAATAACCTTTTGAGACTTCGAATATGGAAAAGAATCTTCTGGCTTTTACATATATATATATATATATATATATATATATTATGAGGATCTGAGTCGTAGGAGTAGGTTTTTAAAAGGTCAAGTCATGATGAGGGCTGACTATGATGGCATAGAGGACACAAAGTGAGAAAGAGTCTTATTGTCATTCAATTAATTAGGAGAAAGTATTCCGTGTGAAAAACTCTCACAATTAAGAATGGTAATGGGATGGAAAAGGAGAGGAGCATGTCAGGATGAGACAAAGTAGATGCATTTTTTCATGTCTGTTTTTTATATAGGATTTAAACTTACAACGTTTACTCCATGTTTTTGTTATCAGGCCAAAACACCAATTAATTTTTTATATAGGATGGATTTGAACTTTGAACATTATCTCTGATTCAAGGAGAAAAAAAAAATTATTAATTGAACTAACATAAACCTACAAAATAAACTTAACTTATTGCTAAGCCATCGAAAATTACCGGGATGTGTAACTCACCTTTCAATTAAGTATAAACAGTGGCCTTATGGTCAAACATGACCAGTACGGTTTTGTTCAGTAATGGCTTTCTTTCTCAAACCGGAACTGGGATGATAGTGCCATATTGGACGAATTGACGAAAGATAAAGTCCAAGTCCTTTTTGTTATGAGTTATGACGATGCGGAAAAATTTGAATTTGCAATTTGGGGGTACAGGGCTATTAATGCGTGGTATTTAAAATTATTCATTTTATATATTATGTAATTAACTTATTTTTTTGAAAAAGAAAATTCTGCTTTCTAGAATTCAGAGTAAGGGTCCGTTTGGATACAGCTGAAAATTGAAAACTGAAAACTGAAAACTGAAAAACACTGTAGCAAAATCATTTTTAAATGTGTAAATAGTACCATGGGATCCATTTTTAATAAAAAAATTGATGAAAAGTGAGATTTGTGAGACCCATTTCTGAAAAGTTGCTGCAAAGTTGCGGAAAATATTACTGTGGGTGCACTGTAGGTGCACTATTCACACTCCGTAAGTCAACATTCACGACTTAAAAAGAAAAAAAAAAAGAGAAAACGCAAACGTGAACGCTGGGAAGCGCAAAACGCGCTTTCCAAACGAACACTAAGTCTACTAGAGCATAACCACGTCATTGCTGCAGGCAAAAATAAAATAGAAAAAAAGAAAAGAAAAGAAAAAAAGAATAAAGTTCACTCAATATATTTTTATTAGTAGTGAATTTTGATAAATTTATCATTGGTTTATATATTTATCTTATATCCTCTATGTTTGCAAAATTTCTAGAAAATTAAAGATTTATAACTATATCATAAATAAATTGTTTAAATTATAAGTTTTTGTAATTTAAAATTATACATAAAATATAAAATTATAGATCATATAATAAATAATATCCAATTGACTCAAAATTTGACATATATATTAAAAATGTAAAGAACATATAATTTAACGATTAAATTTTCAAAATATTTTGTAATATTTATTTTATTAAGTAAAATTGTAGTTTTAAGTTACAACCAATTTTGTAACTAAATTTTATACTAAAATATCGGTGAATTTTGACAGTTTTATGAAATAATATATTCATTTTTTTCAGCTCTGTGGTGATTCAATCATCGCAGCAAACCATGAATATTGACAAAAAAAATATCTCACTAGGGTCAACCACGTGCCATGCAAAAAAAATAAAAAATTTACTGATGCATATCAAGGAGTTGAATTCCAAAATTCACTGATTAAAGGCACCAATTATATTGCTTCCCCTTTTCAAGGGTAATTAGAATTAATAGAATTTTTTATTTGGGAGAATAATTAATTGTATTTCTTTTAGGATTATCACACATTTGTACATTCAAGAAGTACAACTTTCGTTTCTCAAAAAAAAAAAAAAAGACGTACAACTTTCTAGAAAGTGTATGATATATTTGACCAGTGAAGGTAAATCACTAATCGGGGAAGGCAGCTCTTCCTGTCAATAAAGGAAATAATAAATAATAATAATATAACCTCCCGATTCAAAGGAAAGAAATGTCAAATATTATTCCAAGATGTGCTGCCTGTTAAAAATTTCAAGTTTTTGAATAATATTCTTTGGATGAACTACTAGCTTTTGACTTTTGTCAGAATTGATGTGGGTTTTCCATCCTTTTGCCAGGACTTAGACGAGCCCTGATATGGACATTAGACAAATGTTTTGCCGTATTTTGACACCATTTATACATTTGTCTTTAGATTTCATCGTTTTTAAAAAGTTGTGCATTATGATTAATATATGATAAAATGTATACCAATAATATATTTATTATATGAAAAATTGATAATAATATTATTACGATCAAAACTTATACCATTTAGTCTATCTGTAAAACAAAATTGTGAAAAATTTTGTATCTATAATATCCTTTAAAGTTGTCAAGAATTTTGTAATTTAATTGATTGATAATTATTAGTATTTCAAATTCTCTCTCTCTCCCAATTATGGAGTTATAAAAAATAAATGAATAAAAAAAATCTTCAATACCAATACTTATCTCTACCTTAACAATGAAATGAACTAATAGCTAAGAAAAAAAAAATGGAATGAACTAATAGTAAAATAATAAGTTATCCCCCCCCCCCCCCCCACCCACAAAAAAAAAAAAAAAAAAAACCAATTAAATTAAAGGCATAACATTTTTTGTGTTATGATTAATGCATAATAAAATTTATACTAATAATATATTTACATGAAAATAATGCTATTACGATCAAATTAACTTATATACCACTTTAGTCAATTGTAAAATTTTTTTACCTCTAATATTGCTGGGTTAATACTTAATTACATTCTCAACCTCAACAACAACAAAAAATTAATAGGTAAAACAATAAATTTTATAGAGAAAAAAAGATTTAGAGGCAATGTTTTTCACAAATTTTGACTACCCTATTGTTCATGATAAAAATGTTTAATGTGCCAAATAAAAATGATACTACTCCTATCTCAAAAGACCATATTACGAAAAAATATAATAAAAATAAATGAATAGTGTTGACACTAGCTTTAGTATAATTATGAAGAATCATGTCGTTTAATTAGTTGATATTTTTATTATTTTTAACATAAACATCCAAACTTAAAAATCATTTCTTATATTACAACCTATAAATAATAATAATAATAATAATAATAATAATAATAATAAAGATGAAATTTAGCTACAAAATTGGTTGTAGCCTAAGACTACAAAATTTGTTATAACCTAAGGTTACAACCTTATTCAATATCATTCACATTACTACATATTTTAAAAATTTAACCGTTGAATTATATATTCTTAATACACATATCAAATTTTATGTCAACTGGATATTATTTATTATATGATCTATAAGCTTACATTTTATATATAATTTTAAACTAAAAAAACTTGCAATTTAAACAATTTACAAGATGACATAGTTATTAATCTTTAATTTTATAGAAATTTTGCAAATATGAAGAATATAAGAAGAAAATGTAATCCAACGGTGAATTTGTCAAAATTCATTTCTAATTAAAAAATATTGAATATTAAGAATATGTAAAATAAAAATGCAATTCAATGATTTCTTTCCCAAAAATAAAAATAAAAATAAAAAGATATTAAATAAACTCTAATTTTGTAACTAAACTTTATTGGTACAAAATTAACAATAATAAGAAGTTACAACATCCTAGCATTAACTCATAGTCATTTTTCTCAAAAGAAAAAACTCGTAGAGTCACAGTGATATTAGCCACCGTTTTTTGAAGGACAGTAGCTGCACCACGTTGAATTGCCCGTTTTTCCAAAAAAAAAAAAAAAAAAAAAGTTGAAAATGTTGAATTAAACCATTGTCATTTGTGATCCACAAAGCGCAGGCATGATGTCATTCTGGCATCACGGTAATTTGGACAAGAACATCGAACTCTTTTTTTGTTTTCTAAAATTTTAGCACCATATTTTTCATCACCACTTTTGCAACAACTATTTACATGGCAGACTATAAATAGTACAAAAAATAGCACGTTCACGTAAAAAAAAAAGGTAGCCAATCACAGTTTGACGCATAAAATAATTGTGGCTAAATTTATAAAATTTATATGATATTATAATTTATTTTCTTTTTTCTTTTTATTAATTTTAAGGAAAGAAACAACAACAAATGAAAAGAAAATTAGAGTAAGAAAAATGCCAAGGGCATCGAAAATCTATGAGTAATTAATATTTTTAGAAAAAATCTAGGAAGTAGGGATACATCTTTTTGTATTATAACTTTGCAATAGTTTTGATATGGCATGGATTTATATGAAAATAACAAATAACCAATTACAATCTGTTATAAAAAAAATAGTTTGTAAAAAATAGTGTGATAAAATGTGTGGTCCTAAAATTACTCATGTGTATTACAATGGGACCTAAGTAATTTGATTGCTTGTGAGAATAGAGTGAAAAATTATGTGATTTTTTCAGTGCTTGTAGCATCCCTTGAAAAATATATTCACTTATTGATCACATTTTTTTAGAGTTGGCACCAGCATTTCGAAGCAATTTTAATATAATCGTCTAGGAGCAAATCTATTTCCATTATTGTAAGTTGTAACTATCGAATTCAAATATATATGTAAGAATTAAAAAATTTATTTTGTTTATCTCCGTTGATAAAAATTTAATGAAGGGTAAATACACTAATTGCATTTTTGTTGTTGTTGTTGTTGTTGTTGAGAGAAACAAACACTCAATAGAGAGAGAATGAAATTCTAACACAAAGCCACACTATAAACTACACTTCAAAACCATGGTAACTTTTAAAAAATGATGGAGTAAGTTATACTACACACAACACTCTCTCTTAAGCAATGTGAGATAATTATTTTTTATTATTTAAGAAATAAGCGAGGTTTTAACAAAAAGACATACAAATTTCACTCAAAAGTTATGATAGATTTTAAGGGAGAGTGAAGCAAATTATGCTACACACAATACAATTACACAATACACTTCTTAAGGGAGACATATACTCAATACACTTTTTAAAGCAATGTAGGATAATTACTTTTTTTTTTAATATTAGAAACAAAAACACACACATGTACAAGAGAGGGGATGTATATTTACTATCTTAAAACAAAATAAAAGAGGATTATAAAATGGAAAACTATTATAGACTAGGCATAAAAAAATTTATTAGAATATATTAAGATACTCCCATCCCATTGATAAGTAGATTGGCTTTGTAAATTGTAAAATACTAGAGTTGTGATTTTGTAATTACTACCATAGGTTTATATGGTTTTAAAGTGATCACACTAAGCTTAATGTATTTTTATATACACTCTATATTATATTGATTATAATATACAATTTAGAATATCAAAAGATTTTCCAGTATGGATGTAGACCGTCAGATAGCAGTACTACATTAATTTTCTTGTGGTTTCTGTTTTTTCTAGCTTAATTTCTCTCTTAACATTTTCCCATTAATTTAAATACTTTACAGATCATGGCATGACAAAACTGACTAGGGTCTTCTATTTTTTCCCACCCCCATTTCCATCATGCTTTTACCTGCGTAAAATTGCATATTATTCTGATATATATATATATATATATATATATATATATATATATATATATATATATATAAAAGGAAGTTTGTAAACAGCTCTATTTTCAGTTAATGATTTGGATTGTTTTACCAGACGCATAATTGTTTGGAATTTTAAGGTTTCACTATTTTAGAGAGAGAGAGAGAGAAAGAGAGAGAGATTTGAATTATCAGAATCGAAATAAAATGTTTTTTAGGATTTCTATTGCAACATATTAGTAATGGACATTCGTTGTAGAATTATTGGAATAGAATTTTGTTGAACTTATTTTGGGATTTTTACAAATAGCACCTTTGGAATTTTACATGGGGCCAATTTGATTCCTAGATTTTTTATTTGCAAAATTAGCCCTTTGTTTTTTTTTTAAATATAACATTTGAATCATCAATTTGAACACAATTAATTGATTCTCAAAAAAAAAAAAAAAAATTTGAACAATTAATTATTGCACATAAGGCCAAGAATGTTGTAGCTCAACTAGAGACACAGGGTTTAAATTTCTTCACCCCCATCTACTGAATTATAAAAAAAAAAAAAAAAAAATCAACGACATACTAATAATGATTATTACAGATTAACGACCCTTCTGTTAGATTTTTTTTATTTATTATTATTTATTAAAACCCAATGATTAGCCCTTTTAAATTATTATGGTTCATTATTAAAGAAAAAATAAACATTATCGTTTTGAAGACAGGCTTAAATAGTCCCAGTTGATTGGTGGACATCAAAAACTTGACTTCGCATGCATTTGTTGCCTCCACTTCATGCATCATCAACAATAGGGGAGGAGTTATATGACAATCATTTTCAAGGACTATGGAATTCCTTATGTGTTCTTTATTATAAGGATTATTCTATAACAACAACTTTTATGCTATAGATTTTGTTACAACTCTAATCGATATGGCAAAATGTGAGTGGTTGTTTATCGCTTTTATATAAACCCACCATTTTTTGTCCACTATCACACTATACCACATTAGAATTGTAACAAAAGTTGCATCCACAAATATTCTCTTCATATATATTAAATTTGGCCATAGAGATAGAAGAAAGGGAGATTCAACTAATGAGCCCTAAGGTGCTTTATTGTGTCATCTTTGAGAGGTTCAAACTAGTAAATATAAATGTTAAGAGGGATGTTTATATTTGAGTGAGTCTTTTGATTGCAAAGAGTGATAATATAGTCAATATATACATAAAAACAAAGACCTTATGCGGAAGTGTATGAGGTTATGCCATATGACGCTCTAATTTTGCATTTAGTTTTTTTTTTTTTTTAATATACATTTTTTTATTAAGTTTTTTTACTATTATCCCAAAAGATCACATTAATTTATTTTTACCGTTATCTCATTAATTTCTTGAAATTTCACTTCACATTTCTCTCTTCTTCGTGTCTTTTAGCATACCCACCATTTTAGTATTAAAAAAAGAGATTAAGGACTAAAATGTTGTGAATTGTTAAATGTAACGCACTGTTTCACTATTACCAAAATAAAATACCTAATATTAACAAAGCATTTGTAAGAGAAACAAAGGGAGGAATTTGAGGAGCAGCCACCATCATCATGTTGGCCTCCCACCACCATTAAGCCGCTGAAACCCCCTACGGGCAATTTTTTTGGTTGTTGCTTTTTGAGATGAATTCATTACAAACAAAACTTTATAACAATTATGCTATAATATTTATACAACATTCTTCAAAATCATCTTACATAAAACATTACAATATTATCCGTGCATTGTGCGGACAACTTAATAATTAAGTTTAATTGGAAGGTATAAAAGAGGTGGTTTATACTAGGTCTTTAATGAATTTACTCTCAATTTCGTAAACAAAATAAAACCATAACTCATATATATTTTTTAAATGATTTCTGAAATATTAAAGGAAATAAGCCGTATTTTATATCCCCATATGCATGTATCACATGACCTTGCTTGCATGGTTGCATAAGACTATAAGAGACACTATTAATTCTTAGTTTGACTAGTTAGCAGGTTATTATCTTAAGGCAAGGGGTCTCTTTCACTTAACAAAAAAAAGAAAAAAGAAAAAAACAAAACAAAAGGTCTCTATGATAGTCTTGTCATTCCCTCTTAAATGATTCTAAATTTATAAAATTAGCTAGGACTTTTCAGTTTCTACCTTTTGACTTTGTAAATGTAAATCAAAATCAATGCACGTCTCCATATATTGTCTTTTCATTCTCATAACCAATTCCATATTGCCACTTGATATTTGTGATCTGTTTTTTGAAATCCTTTGCGTCTGCGGAGACTCTTTACATTTATTGTACTTTATTCACATTATGTTGAATCGAGTTGTTACTATTTACCTTGGACGCCAATCTTGATTTTTTGGGTATTGAAAACGGGACCAGATGTGCACATTCATGGTTGAGATTCCAAGTTTATTACAACTCAATCTTTTTCATGAACTATTCCACATTGTTGTCATCAGAAGAGAAACTTTATTGCTTTAGGAAATACTTTCTCAACGACTTTGAAAAAGGAAATTTTAATTACTGTTTTTACCAAACCTTATTAAGCTTGGACAAGTTTCTAAGTTCAAACCATGCATTTTTTGGGTCCAAAAAGTCGATAATAACTGAACATTTCACTAACTGCCTTATGCATGTGTATACTTTTCTAACTTTTACAAGTCTAGGTGGAGTTTGTTCCGCCAGATATTACTTCTATTGTTTTGTTAGATTTATCTTTAAATGGATAAAATGCAGCAAGTGCTTCTTTCTCAAAAAAAAAAAAAAAGTCTTCTGAACACTCAACGTATAGGTACAATTCAACTAAGCTCGTTTCTTTATCTATCTCATTCTTAAAAAAATATTAACATTCAAATGAAATAACTTTGTTTCATTCCATTTCTTATTCTAATTATATATATATATATATATATTTCATTTCTTTATAATTTACTTATTTCATTCAAACTTCTAAACGAAACCAGTGTGTATAGAACTTAATTTAGATGAACTTATATATTTTCATTTGTTTATTTTGTTTACATGAAAATATGTGTAAACATACCATTGTCCTTAAAAAAAAAAGACTTATGAAAAGTTTTATGTAAACAAATAAGGTAAAAAAAAGAGAGTTTAATATGTGATGTGGAAGACACAGCTGGTTTCTTAAAATAAATTGATCAAATGGCTCGGATAATAACAACAATGACCAAGTTATAGATAGTAGATATTAAGGCAATTAAGTGAATCTGATGCTTCGAGAAACTTTTGGAGAATACTAATCAATTTAGTCATGTAGAGGGTGTGCCTTAGATTATATCTGTTAGATATTGGCTGTTATTTCAGTTTTCTTGTTTGGTGAGAAGAATCGTGTATGAGTAAAACTATAAAGTCATGCTTGACTGGCCTGTTTCCATAATGACAAAACAACTCTTAACCCCACCAATTTGCATCATGATAAATTGAACCTTAAATTGTAAGGATACTATAGTTGACACAAGTAGGTATAACGTAACTAAGACCTAACAGAAAAAACCAAGAGACCTATTCTTTAGAACAAAAAATTAAGACCAAGAGAAAAACATCACTTCGAAAAAAAAGAGTTCCAAAAGAAAAGTAAGAAAAGCACTACTCTTTGCTTTTTGTTTGAAAAGAAAAAAGAAATACTTTGTATTCGAGTAGACTCAGCCACAAGCCAGGTCAACAGATAAGACCAGTTACTTGTTCCTTCACTTTGAAAATTGAAAAAAACATCAGGTTTGTTGTTTATAAATTGAAAGACTCATTCCATATTTGCTAAGTCAAAAGTATTCAGCGAAAAAGTAGGTCAAGAGGAAAGGAAAACCTAGTCAGCTCAACATATAACCAGCCCTCAGTCATGAACGAATCTAGCATGTAAGTGGATAAAACCATGTTTTTCTTTTTCTTTTTCTTTTTCTTTTTCTGGGTCAGAGAACATTGTTGATTAATGATTGCAAGTTCTATTGTACTTGTATGGATTCTAATACTAATATTTTGCTCATCATTTAAAAAAAACAAAACAAAACAAAAAAATGTTGTGCCAAGTGCATAAAGCTCTCACTTGCTCTTTATATTTCATCATTATTCTTTTTGGATAAACATTTTTCATATAATATGAATGCTTCAATTATGAACTTAATTAAACAAGTACTTGTGTGTTTATTACATGGTTCCAAAAGCTCCCAAAACACAGATCCATCAGGTCTGCTGGCCAACCAACTGCCAAAGCTGGTTGGTCAGCAGACCTGAAGGAAATAAAAATTATTTACACTTTATAAGATTTGATTAGATTATATTGCACATTACTGCTGCTAATACTACTACAACAATTAAATCTTTGTCCTTTAATTTTAGGGTTGAATAAGGATAATATTTTTTTTCCACAGTTCTATCGTGATCCAAAATCATATTTTCCATTATCCTCATTAACTGATGTCATTTTTAACTACTACTAATGTTATCTTAGTTCTTCCTTTACACCTTTTTTTTACTTGAATAAACTCACACCCTTCCCTCCCACCCCCCCACACCAAAAAAAAAATCTATTTATCAATAGGGGCCACATATATTTTAAGCATATTTTTCTATTTTGAATCTTATCTTTTATTATTGTATATTCACTTATTCATTTTAATCTTATTTTCATTTTTAGTTATACTTATTAATTGAACATGTTACTTTAATTTTTAATAACCCAATATTTAATGCTTCAGAGCATAGCTGGTCTCGTAGTAATTATACAAAAAACTTTTCTTAACTTTATTGATATTTTACAATCACACAATATTTCCTTTGTGTTTTTATTCCACTTTATTCACCCCGCTTTTATCCTATGCTTAATTCTCTTCAATCTCTCAATCCTCTTATGAATTATAGATCCAAGATATCATAAACACTCGCTCTTTGACATCTATTAACTATCAAGTCTTATGACCCTTAATTTTTGTTTCTCCTGTTACTAAACTTCATGTTCTCTATTTTTGCCCAACTTAGTTGAAAATCTTTAGATTCTAAAACATCTCTCCAAATTTCTAATTTGATATTAATTCCATGTCTAGTTACATCCACTAGAACTATATCATCTGCAAATGCATGCGCCATGGGAATTTATCTTGAATTGATCTAGTGAGCTCATCAATAACAAAAGCAAAGATACATGGACTTAATATTGATCCTTAATAGAAACCTGTAATACAAGAAAACTCACTTGTAATGTCTCCACTTCTTCTCACATTAGTTATAGCTCCATCATAAATATCTTTAATAAACTTGATATACTTTAGAAGGACACATTTCTTTTCTACAACTCATCACATAACCTCTCTAGGTACTCTATCATATGCTTTCTTTAGGTCAATAAAAACCTTATAAAGATCTTTACGTGCTAGTGGCGTAGCTAGGAATTTACTTTTGGTGGGGGCAGACAAAAAAATGACATAATTTTTTTTTTTTTTCTATGTTTTCCTATCTAATCTCATCCTATATATTGGCTGAATAGTTTCACAACTGAGTGCATAATCATGGATCTCGTTTTAAAGTTCTAACATTAACTTCATTGAAGGTAAGTGGTGAAAAATTCAAATGAATTTTGGTCTAGAATGATGTTTTTTCAAGTTAAATCCTTGGAGATTTGGAAGGATGCTCAACATCATAATCCAAAAGTGTATTATTTTCCTAAAGAATGAGTCAGTAGTCCAAAACTTGCCCAAGGACCTAGATTTTTCAAATTAAATTATCACCCATTAAGTTGAATAAGATTAAAAAAAATACTAATAATCTAAAAATTGCTAAATAATAGACAAACAATTATTCAAATTTCAATACATTAAAAAAAGTACCATAAACTACAAACAAATATATGTTATATTATTTTTGGAGCAATACCTGGGAATGATACACAGCCTACACGGCTACGCTTACTTTTGGAGATTAGATTCTAACCATACACATGTTCATCAAGTGGAGGATTAATAAATCAAGTTGGTCTACAATTATCAGTCACGCTTTGCTTAGTTACCTTCTTGTAAATAACAGAAGAACTAGAGGAAAGAAAAAGAAGGTAGACGCAGCAGAAAAGAAGGAAAAAGAAGGTGGTTCGACACTTCACTGCTCAGTTGAGACGCCAAAGAGAGAGAGTCACCTGTGATGAGCGGAACGCTGCAACTGTGTGGTGTGGCGCCGTCCAGTAAGCCCTAGAAGTGGTCGGAGGAAAATTAGAGTTTTTTTTTTTTCTTTTTATTTGTTGAGGCACAATTGATAGGAGGAAAATTAGAATTTTTTCTCTTTTATTTGTTGAGATAATTGTGTCTAATTATTGTAATTTTTTGACATATTTATTTATCACTAATTGGATTGTATATATTAACCGGGTATGGGGATTGGGGGGCCAAAAGGGTAAACGTTCCTCAAAAATTTTCAAATTGGTTAGGATAACTCCAAAATCTATATATCTACTACTTTTTTCCAAAAGTTTTGGGGGGCTAGGGCCCCCTTCAGTCCCAACATGGCTCCACCACTGTTACGTGCTTCTCTATATTTTTTCATTAGACATCTAAGTAAGAAAATAGTTTACATGGTAGATCATCTTGGAATAAAACCAAATTGATTCTCTGATATTGTTAATTTATGTCTTAACCTTTGTTCAATCACTCTTTCCAAAACTTTCATAGTATGACTCATAAGCTTAACTCTACAGTACCAGTAACTTGTACAATTTTGAATATTTATTTTTGTTAGGTTCTAAATATTTAGGTTTAAATATTTAGATTTCTAATTTTATGTATGTTAGCAAATCGAGATCAAAACATGTCTAAATTATGTATTAGACATTGCTCATGATAGTACAAGTTAGGATTCAAGAACATTGATGCTATAGAAGGAAGAATTTAATTTCAATGGGGTTCGACCAATCGAAATTAAGCTTCGACGGATCGAAAATGGTAAACATGATTTTTTTTGCAGAATTCTATTTCAATTCAAACACTACAAAAACATTTAGGGTTTCAAGTGAAACATAGCTTGGTATTAAAGGAAAACCATAACTACATTTTAGAGGTTCTAAAAGTCTTATGAGTTACTCTTGTGAGATCTGAGAGATCTATACTTTCTAACTCAACAAACATCTGCTGGATCAAGAGATCTACAATCAAAAACTGGTGGAACCAAGTTGCTGCAAAAGATCTACTACTAATGGTGATTTGAAACCTTTGAGTGGGATCTCAAAATCACAAACGGGGAGTTTGTGTTCTGCAAATCCAATATAGAAGAGTCCATGAAGTTGAACCTGCACGTGGTCATGTTAGTAAGTTCTATAAAGGTAGCTTTAGATTTAGGGTTTAAATCTATTGTAATCTTCCATTCTATCATAGTGGATTTTTTTACCTTGAGGATAGCTAAGTTAAATCCTCCCCAAGTTTTTACCTTGAAACAGTTGATTTCATTGGTTTTCCTGGATCATCATATTACTATCTTCTTTACTTTTTCGCACCAAGTAATATGTTTACATGTGTTTAACCTAGATCTCATAATTAATATAAGTAAATACTTGGCTAATTCATTAGGTTAAACTAATATGTTTTTAAGGGGTCTAAACAAACAAACAAGTGGTATCAAAGCAGGTTCAGTCTAATTGGATTAACGTCCTGAGTGAGATCCTTAATCCCTGCTATCATGGATAATTTTAAGTGTCTTTCTGCCTATGTTTGTGAAAATTTGAATAAAGAAGATGCTATTGTTTCTATTGATCTTATTGACGCCTGTAAAACTCTTTGTAAAGAATTAACTAAATCTATGAAAATTGCTAAGAAATTCAAGGAAAAGTTAAAAATGACTAAACTTGAAAAAGAGGAATTGGTTGTGGGATTGGATGAATCTAATAAAAAGAATGAATTTTAAAGAAACCAATTTTGCTCTCAAGATGAAAAGTTTGGAACAAAAGTTAGCTGAGGTTGAAGCTAAACTTGAAAATTTGTCTAATACCAAACTTGTTGTTGATAACAGATTTGTTTCTGTTTCTATTCTTGTTCTTGTTAAGCCTTAAGACAAAATTTATATTCCTCCTTTCAAGAGGAATCATAAAGAAAAGGTTTATGTTGCTAGGTTAGATAAAGGTAAAAGTTCTAATGTAGATGCTGAAGTTTCTAAATCTGTTTCTAAACCTGTGTCTAAACCTTCTGTTAAAGAGCATAAGAAATATGTTTTTGTGCCTCCCTATCACCTTTGTGATGTTATTGGTCACATTAAACCAAATTGTTCCTTGTTGAGGCAAAAACCAAAATCTAATACTAAATCTGCTGTTAGGAATACTGATATTCCTAAATTTATTCATGTTTGTCACTTTTGTGGTGTTTCTGGTCACATTCCTCCTAACTATTATAAATTGAAATTTAAGCATTCTCTATTTCAGTCTAGGATGTGATGATATTTCTCCCACCATAAGTCCAGATAAATTTTTTCATATGCTTTTGAAAAATTTAAGCTTGTTGGCTTGTGAAAGGAAATTGCAGGATTTCGGTTTTTCTCAGAAGAATTGTGTAATCCCTCAAATACACTTTGCTTCTCATGGTTCTTCACCTACAAAGCCAAAGACTCGTGGTGTATGGGTGAGAAAAGACTTGCTAAGGTAAGTGTTGTTTATTTGTCCTTGATATAATTCTTTCAATTATTTATGGACATGTTTTCTTTTAGATTTTGGTTGTTTTATTTTCTTAGGTTGTTTTGATTTTTAAAATTCCAAAAAGACAAAAATATTTTATTTTGTGTCTAGTTTTATATTTCTTGAGGATTACATAAATTATAATATCTCTCTCTTGATTTAGAACATACTTGATATTGTGGAGAAACTTAAAAAATATGTCTTGCATAACTAAATGCATAAGCTATTTCTAATTTTGTATGAGTATGTACTAGTTTGTACATGTACCCATAGGTTAATTAAGAAATTGATATTTCTTATTTGTGTACCATCTATAGCTTAGTTGAGCACTTTCATGCATTGCTACTGCATTTTATTCATTTAGCATAATGTGTGCTTTTTGTTTTTAGTCATAAAAATTTTGAAAATCCTTTCTTTCTTTTTTTTTATATGTATTGCACACCACTAAGTGTATAATTGAGGTTGGCCAATGAAATTTGCATTTCATGACTGTGTACCTTGTTTAGCTTTGATAAGCTATTTTCTGCACTTTGCTAGTTTGTGCTATATAGTGCTTATTTGTGTGAGTTGTTTATAGTTTTTAAACAAACAATCTTAATTTTGATATCACATATTTTGATCGTAAGGACTAGAAAATTCTAAGAGAAAGGCATAAATAACCATCTCACCATTGTTACTCGTCAATCATGAACACCTATGTGCAAATTATAAAATTTGTGCTCGGTAAGGTGTAGCACTTGCGCAACAAGATTAAACGAGGTGTTATTGTCAAAAGAAAAAGTGTAACAAGGATATTTTCTTTTCTATTTTCTATATTCCCAAGCATGATTTCTGTGATTGTGCTCAAAAGAAAAAAAAAATCAAAAGAAAAAGAAAAAGTAAAAGGAATCAAAATGCTTTTACATGATTACAAGCGTGTTTTCTAGGAGATGTGAGAGTTATATGATGTAACTCTTTAAGTGATAGTTACTTATTAATGATGTAGAAAATTGTTTGATTTCTATCTACATATCACCTATTTTGTGCTTTGTACACATACTAGTTGCACAAACTACACGCAAATCTTTGCTAAATTTTGTACATATGATTATGTGTTGACTAAACTGGCCTTCTTTAATTGCATATGAACTGATATGTAAATGCAAATTTTTGTTTTGGTTGGGAATTTGAAGAAAAATGTGTTTAGAAGTTTAAAATCTTTGTTTTTAACTTCTTGATTGGTTTTGATATTTGCATTTAAGAGGCATCATGTTTTTAAAACTGTTATGGATCATGTTCATCTGCATCGAGTCATAAAAATTGCTTTCAAGTTGTCTTTCTGCATAAAATTTCCAGATTTTTAAGTTTTAAAAATTTTCACTATTTCGACCGATCGAAGATTACCCTTAACCGATCGAAAATGTTCAAGTTTTAAATCAAAAACTCTCTGCCTTATTCGATTGATATCTGATTGATGCTCTATTCCTTTAGACCGATCAAACTTTGAAAATTTCAGTTTTTTTTTTTTTTTTTTTAAGTTCTTGACCAATTTATCTTTTCATGCATCATTTATGATAGGATTCACATGCATTCCATTGTTTTCTTTATCCTTCTTGCATTTTTACAGTCATATATCTCATTGATTTCACACACAACATGCATACACTTTGCTAAATTAGATACTCAACTTGATCTAAAAATTAATTAATTAATTTTTGAGTTCTGTACATTTTAGTATATGTTATTTTTCCTTGATGTGTGATGAACTGCTGAAATTTGGAAATTTTTAGAGATGTGGTGGATAATAAATGTGCTAATATTTTCTCTTAAACACACTGCATACTGAATTTTTATATCATTGAGACCTATTTTGTATAGTCTTAACTGATTGTGCCTGGAATGTTTTCATGCATCTATTTATGAGTCATATAGTGTTAAGTTTGCATATATTGAAAGAGAGAATATTTTTCTTCACGTGTATTCTCAAATTATTTTTTAAGTTAGGTTTGTGTCTTTTTAGTTTTCCCTACCTCCTAATTTTTCCCCAAAATTGTTCTTCCCAAAACTTGTTGTGTTTTTCCTATTTTTGTAAGGGGAGAAAGATGTTTTTAAAACGTGTACTATTCATAGGGGGAGTTGTTGCTCTTCATAGGGGGAATTGCCCCTATTTTCTATAGAGCTAGATTCTTTTGTGTTTCCTTAATTCTCTATTTTCTCTTGTCCTTTGTTGTATATGTTTATTGTCTACCTTTTGTTTGGGTTGTCTTTCTCAATACGTGACAAAAAGGGGGAGAAATAGATGAAATTTGGAAAAAATTAATTAATTGTTTTTATTTAGGGGGAAATGAAATTGTTTTTGAAAGGGAGAGAGAATAAAAGTTTTTTTAAATGTATCTAACTTAGGAGGAGAATTAGTTTGTATTTTATTTATTTATTTTTTATCTGTTTTTATTTCTACACATGCGGTGATGTGCTCTTTTGAGTGTTTTAGAAAAGACAGGTACATTCCAATCAAGACCTTCTGCCTCTTCTTGCAACTTTTGGGTTAGAAGTAATAGATTGGAATTTGTGATGTATTTGGGCATTTTATTGTATTGGGTTTGTTCTTGTATTTGAGCATTTCATTTTGTATGTATGTTTTGTCACGGATTGTCAAAGGGGGAGATTGTTAAGTTCTAAATGTTTAGGATTAAATATTTAGATTTCTATTTTTATGTACGTTGGCAAACCGAGATCAAAATATGTCTAGATTATGTATTAGACATTGCTCATGATAGTACAAGTCAAGATTCAAGAACATTGATGCTATAGAAAGAAGAATTTAATTTCAATGAGGTTCGACCAATCAAAATTAAGCATCGACCAATCGAAAATTGCAAACATGATTTTTCTGCAAAATTCTATTTTAGTCTAAATATTACAAAAACGTTTTGGCTTTCAAGTGAAACATAACTTGGTTGAAAACCCTAACTATGTTTTAGAGGTTCTGAAAGTCTTGTGAGTTACTCCTGTGAGATCTAAAAGGTTTTGTACCTTCTAACTCAACAAGCATCTACTAGATCAAGAGATCTACAATCAAGAACTGGTGGAACCAAGTTGCTGTAAAAGATCTACTACTAACGATAATCTGAAACCTTTGAGTGGGATCTCAAAGTCACAAACGGGGAGTTTGTGTTCAGCAAATCCAAATAGAAGAATCCGTGAAGTTGGAGCTACACATGGTCGTGTTAGTAAGTTCTACCTAAGGTAAGTTTAGATTTAGGGTTTAAATCTATTGTAATATTCCATTTTATCATAGTGAATTTGTTTACCTTGAGGATAGCTAGGTTAAATCCTTCCCAGATTTTTACCTTAAAACGGTTGGTTTCATTGGTTTTTCTGAGTCATCATATTACCGTATTCTTTACTTTTCTGCACCAAGTAACCTGTTTGCATGTGTTTAACCTAGATCTCATAATTAACGTAAGTAAATACTTAACTAATTCATTAGGTTAAACTAATATGTTTTTAAGGGGTCTAAACAAACAAACAATTTTGTTCTTCTATATAGGTATTAGGGTGTTACTCCTCCACTTACTAGTCATTTTGTTAACACTACTTAAGATCTTATTGAAAAGGTTTGTCAACTATCCTACACCATTGTCACCAAAGCACTTCCAAATTTCATTGGAAATTCATCAAGTCCCACTGCTTTTACCATTTTCAACCTTCTTAATCAATCATTTACCTTGGTCATCCTAATATTTTGAACAAACCTACCATTTCTATCATTAATTGGACTACTCAATTTCCTTTGTATGTCTTCAAATAAAAAGTTCATTAAAATAGTTTTATCATCTCTCTTCAATCTCCTCTTCCTTAATAACGGTCTTTGATCTCAATCTTTACTGCAAATGACACAATTTGTTGAGATACCATAACATTTGATACCTACTTATTTGTTGTATTTGTATTCGCCAATAGTGGATTCATGCAAAATAAAAAATGAAAAATATAAGAAATGACCACACACTAAACACTAAGATTTATGTAGTTTGACTCTAGGCTTATGTCCATGGGTGGTGTCAAATATAAAGTTTCACTAAGAGAAACAAAGTTGTGTGTTGGGGCTTGAACTCTTTATTAAGAAACAACCAAGAAAGTGCCTTTTAGAATTTTTTTTCTTTTTTTTTTATTAAGAAAAAAAGGCCAACAGAGTCGGCTTAGCGTCATGGTGCACCCTCAGAATCCAAGTGGAACTAGGATTCTTAGAGCTTTATGCCTTTTTAATTGTTCATGTAGCACTCACTACAAGGGTCTTTCAAAATTTGACATATAACACAGTTCAAGTCTCTTGTTTCCATCTCTCATACCTTAATAATATTCATTCTCAACTTGTTATATAATTCATCATAAGATTTAATATATTGGTTAGCCTTTTTTAATTCCCTCTTGTCCACTTTAAATTTTACATAAGTAGAATTATCTCTGCATCTGGGACAGCTTCTCCCTGTGTGTGTGTGTGTGTAATCTAGCTAACTATTGCTTGAACCTCATCATTCCACCACGAAGTCTCATATGTTGATTACCCACACCATTTAGACTATCCAAATATTTCATTATCCACTCATTTAATATAACTAGCCATGGTCCCACGCAATACGCGGATAATGCTTTAAGCTGTTATGTGAAAAACTTATATAGAATATCCAAAATACTTTAACGTAATAACATGAAGTAATGTTGCAATAACATGAAAAGATGTTTGTTAAATTAATGATGTAATACAAAATTAAGGGGATGGAAAATTTAAACTATAGAGAAAAAGTTACATAAATTAGAAATTAGTTATTATATGGTGTAATATTTTCTCAAAAAAAAAATATATGGTGAAATAAGTTGATTGTTTGTTGAGTCATTTATTTTTTTGCTGAAATTTTTAATCATAATTTTTGTTTCTACATTAGCTTGGAGTTAGCATAAAAAATTTGTAATTTCATGTAAATGTTTAGTTTAGTTTTTTTTTTTTTTTTTTGAGAAAAATATAAATGTTTAGTTGGCTTATGAAAATATCATCTAAAATTTATGATGTCACGTTTATGTTATTGAAGTATGATAGTAGTAAGTTAAGCATTTAGTGAAAATAGTAATATCCTATTAATGGAATTTTATTATAATCCAAATATGTAAAGAAGTTGAGGTGTAAAGCTAAATGAAATGTTACTCTTACAAAGTGCCACATGACAGAATCACATGGTCTCTCACGTGATGTTTTTTATTTCTTATATATAAATATATATTTAAAAAAAAACCATATAAAATTCTTTTATTTATTTATATATATATATATATATATAAAATTAGTGCATATTTGTAGATAATTAATGTGTATTCACTTCATTGACACATTTAATGAATTAAAAGTTTTACATAAATGTAAATTTTGATGAGATGGAAGCTTAAATGAGAGAAGCTCAATGAATGTGCCACTTGACAGAATCTCATGCTCTCCCACATGAAGTCTCAACTTTTAAAAACCATATAAAATTCTTATATATATATATATATATATATATAATTAGTGCATATTTATAAATAATTAATGTTGTAGGGGTGGTAGGCCCAGTAGTATGTATCTATGTATATATTGGGCCGAGTGCCCAATCCGAGGACATTAAGTAGTCCGAGGATGAGTAAAACACTGTCATGGGAGTCTGTGTTAGTGAATGAAGAGGTGAGGTTTGGTCATAAGAGTCCAAGAAGGCGGTTCGAAGATGAATGCATCCTCGGCTGAGCATAGTCGAGGTCCGAAGATGTGGTCTGCCATCCAGGGCAATGTTCCAGGAGGCTTTATTGATAAGGACAAGCATCCTAGAAGCACAGGACAAAGGAAAGCCATATAATATCTAAGAAAAAAGCTGCTACCACCGCATTGAATGCTCTGTAACTAACTCTCTGACCGTATTAATGAGGAAGTGATACATGAACAGTAATTTTCAGCCTTATAGCTGCTCCCCAAAGACTTCAGGAATGTGCTGATGGGATAAAGATCAACACCAACAATTTAATCTACACATGGATGATAGAGATGAAGGATGGAGGATGGTATAAAACAGAAAGAAGATCCTAAGGGTAGGGGATCAGAAAATTAAGAGAAAAACACTGTAGCAACAAGAACTGTGCTTGTAACCAAATTCAAGAAATATATATAAGAACTGATCTCCTCGGATTGTGCCGAGGACGATTTTCTTTAGATAAAATCAATCTATCTTTGCTTTTTTGTGATTTGGATCCATTATAGTTATTACCTAACTCATTAGAGCCTAATTTTCTAACTCACTCTCTACAAATTCATTGTATTAGGCTCTTTGGGCCTATATCCTTTTACCTTTTAGGCTTAGAAACCAAATTGTGTCCTTACGAATGTGTATTCACTTCATTGACACATTCAATGAATTAAAAGTTTTACATAAATGTAAACTTTGATGAGGTGGAAGCCTAAATGAAAGAAGCTCAACAAATGTACCACTTGGTAGAACCTCATGCTCTCACATGAGATCTTTGCTTTTATATATATATATATATATATATTGATTTTTTTTTTTTTTTTGTATATTATTTATGTTTGCCCACAATATTTTTAATTTTGAAACTTGATTTTCTTAATTCATATTTTCTTTAAAAAATTGTATAACACTATAAGATTATAATATATTATAATATTTACTGTTAAAAATAGATTTTATTTTTCAAACTAATTAAATGATTTTGAAATCTACAAATAAGAATTTAAAGTATTTAATACTTTTATATTCTAAAATTACATAAATTTTAGCAACCTATCAAATACTTTTCCCACTGCTCTATTCTCACAACCAAATATAGAGATCTAGATCAAAAACACCCAATTAATTATCTCAATGAAATTAAGAAAATCATTAATAATTATCAACATAAAGAGAACGTGATTAAACAAAGAGAAATTTGCTAAAAACACATTCATTTATCAAAATTTAATTGTCTTTAGTTGGGTTTTCATATTCTTAAAAAAAAAAAGCGAAAACACTTTTAAATCACCATCAATTTTTGTTTTTATCACTATGGCTCATACTGCACAAAATAGCAGTAAAATAAACTTACAAAGAAACCTACAAATTATGAATTCTAACACAAAATTATAAAAAAAAAAAAAAAAAAAAAAAAGCTAACTTCATATATAATCAATTAGAATGTTTCTTTTTCTTTTTCTTTAGTTCTAAAAAAATACATTTATAACTTTCCCAAACCAAAATCTCAAACACCCAAAGACTCCAAGCGAATCATATTCTTCACAAAATCTACAATGTTTGACTTCAACATCAAAACCGTAAGCTATCATCACTGAATAAAAAACACAAGCTCCCTTCCTTGGTCATTGCCTACTCATACGGGTTACAATCAAATGATGCTACAACGTTGGAGTCTTGTAGGTGTCATTGAAAGGTTGAAAGTAAATGACATCGTTTTTTGTCTAAGCGTATTTGAGATGGGATGGTATGAAAGGCTATGAACATGTGCATATAAAGGAGTAGAAGAGAAAAAGGTGAATGGAAATGCAAAGAGTTTTTTGTATGTGTGAGAGATGAAAAGTCTTGAAATATTGAACCAAATAAAACAAATAGTAGTCTCAAAACATTAAATAATAATGTAACAAAAATAGTCTTGAAACATTTAATTAAAGGAAATAAAGAGTCTCTATTTTTAAATTTGTTCTTATCTCTAATGTAGTTTAAGGTTATTTCAATTCTCTTCATAGAGTGCGTCATATGGCAGAACCTCATGCTCTCTCGCATGAGGTTTCTGCTTTTATATATATATATATATATATATATATATATATATTGATTGATTGATTAGCTATTTCATCCCACATCTTATCACCATCTTTGTCTAGGCCCCACTTTATCATTTTCCCTTTAAACCCACCACTAATTCATGGGGTTCCTCCATTTAATATCTCCTCCTAATACAAATATCTAATATCACCGACCTATGTTGATTGGTTACGCTTTCTCCTGGTATCAACTTACAATCTTTATTTATTACATCTATTATCAGCTTTTTGAATAAGAATAAAATCTATTTGAGTAACCATTTTGTTGAAAGTAGTTGAGCGTGAATCACTCTTGTTCAACCAAGTGCTCGTTAATATCAAATCATATGTTGTTGTAAAGTCTATAATAATATCTCCTTATTTGTTCCTTATTGTTTTGTCTTTACTCTTGAGCCTTGGCCTCTAAGAACTTTTTAAAACCATCATTATCTTTTCTTAATGAAATTGATGTCGGGTATCTTATTATATTTATATCACTTTTTTTTCCCGGCATGACTATTTAGATCTCCTTCAATAAGGCAATTCTGAGGTCATTATCAAGGCTTTGGTAGATGGAAATTTCTTCCTTGCTAGCATAGGATACCTTGTAAAAGACGTTATGCCTATTTCAAGTTTGTTACATATCTATTCATTCTCTCAGGTAAGGAGGCAACCAAGCAGGGCAATGGTGTGGCCCATGCCTTAGCTCGGAGAGCTAAGCTTTCTTTCCTTTATTAGTCTAGATAGAAGATGTTCCAACAGACATTTCTCATTTTGTACGTGCTGATTCCAAGGTCATTATCAAGGATTTGGTAGATGGAAATTTCTTCCTTGCTAGCATAGGATACCTTGTAAAAGACGTTATGTCTATTTCAAGTTTGTTACAAATCTATTCCTTCTCTCATGTAAGGAGGCAACCAGGCAGGGCAATGGTGTGGCCCATGCCTTAGCTCGGAGAGCTAAGCTTTCTTTTCCTTTACTTTATTAGTCTGGATGGAAGATGTTCCAATAGGCATTTCTCATTTTGTACGTGCTGATTCCGAGGTCATTATCAAGGCTTTGGTAGATGGAAATTTCTTCCTTGCTAGCATAGGACACCTTGTAAAAGACGTTATGTCTATTTCAAGTTTGTTACAAATCTATTTCTTCTCTCATATAAGGAGGCAGCCTGGCAGGGCAATGGTGTGGCCCACGTTTTAGCTCAGAGAGCTAAGCTTTCTTTTCTTTTATTAGTCTAGATGGAAGATGTTCCAACAGACCATTCTCATTTTGTACGTGCTGATTTGCACACCAGTTTATTAATAAAATTGCCGCTGAGTTTGGCTTCTCAAAAAAAAAAAAAAAGGTCTCCTTCAATAAAAATTCTTCCTCATTTAATACCCATTGAATCAATCCATTCACGTCCTCTCAGAATTATTACTTAATGTACATTTACCATATTAATTTTCTGAACTCATAACTTCTTGCCTACACTTGTCCATCAAAATGTGAGAACTCTTGCTCATTTACACCCAACTGTAGCACTGCTTATAGGAAATTCCCTAACTAATTTTTACCAACATTTTATTATATATGATGTATTTTCAAAATAAAGAGACAAGTTTTATATATATATAGACTGTCAAGCTGTGGTCAGCCTCATTTTTTCTGGTCTTAGGATCGACTTTGAAAAAAATATGATACAAATTAAGAGCACACACAGGTAGAGTGCAGTGAACAATCTGGGATAAGTTTGATTGACATAATCAGCCTATAGGTTGAAAAGTGGAACATGCATATATAGAAGAGTTCCGTCAACCAGTTAATTAATGCACGAGAGGAATGAATATATATATATATATATATATATATATGAATAAATAAATGGAGCTCATTTTCAGCGTGCATAATTTATGCAATCCATATATATATAATAATAACAATTCTTAAATTATTCTCTTCCTTTTCAGTCTATTGGAATATTTTTTTATCACAGGAAATTGTTAGTTTGATTGAGTGATTTGTATGCAGCCATTTTATGTTTGCGAATTTGTTTATTAGTTTTCATGTGGATTGAATAAATTTTCATTTCATCACCCTGGGACCTCTCTATCTCTCTCTCTCTCTCAAAAGACTTTGAAGAGGTGATGGCTAAAGATCTATGAAGAGAAGACCAGAAAAAGTCCTCAGTCAAGAGGCATGAGATGGGTCTTAATTGGAACCTTCCTTTTCTGAAAAGAACTCATAATATTGTTTTTTTTTTTCTTTTTTTTTTCTTCATTGTCAATAACTTTTTTTTTTTGGTTGCTTTCTTTAATCTTGGTTTGGAGCCGAACGTATTCTTCATTACTTTGGTCAAAGTTTTAGAATTTTCGGATGGTTGGGATTGGAAATTAAGACTTGTTGGTATTCATGCTTTAAATATTTACATAATTTTACAGAAGATCAACGTCAAGACCTTCATGTCCCATAATGCAACACATTAAAGCACAAAGACTTGCTAGTTCCACGTTGTAAAGTCGTCCCTTTATGTGATTTGTTTGAAGTGCACATCAAATTCGAGAGTCGGTTTTGTCAAAATTGTTCTACATGCCAAGTTGAAAAATTATACATTTTTTTAATTAAGTAGTAACAAGGCAAAGACAATGTCAAAAGATAGCCATTAGAACTCAGAAATTGTGTACCAAATTTTGTGATTTTGTTTATGTGGGTTCATCATTGTTTCAATTAAGAGGACTTTTAGCATACAATAAGCCAATCACAAAGTAACAAGTAAGAAATTCATTAGAAGAAGGAAAACTTGCTTGCATTACAGTCCAAACTCCAAACTAACTACCAAAAAATAAAATAAAATAAGGTTAAGTCCAAACAGTATAATCCGGACAAGAGATCTTGCTTGATCTGTTGATACGATGATTAAACTAATTTCTATTCTATTCCTAATGGTATAGACTAACAGTATATGCTAAGGATAAGAAATAAATATAATGGATAGTATTGTTTCGCATGTCCCTTTTCCTGTCTATCTATCTTTTTTTTAGCATACAATAATATTACAAAGTAACAAGTAAGGA
This sequence comes from Quercus ilex subsp. ballota, assembly GCA_032727855.1. Classification (NCBI taxonomy): domain Eukaryota; kingdom Viridiplantae; phylum Streptophyta; class Magnoliopsida; order Fagales; family Fagaceae; genus Quercus; species Quercus ilex. Next base: position 77,323,289 of record CM064911.1, read on the forward strand.
AATTTACTTACATGTTCAGAGTTTCACTGAACTTGAATCCACATTCATTTTCTCTCTTTTTTAATTTGTTTAAATTTTAAAAATTCTAAAATTAATATTTTACATTGTTTCTTTCTAAGATAGTGCCCACAATATTAGCCAATAAATAAATAATATTTTTTTATCAAATAAAAAACAAGAAACAAAGAGAGAGAAATGTTATGTTCACGACATTTTTCACAAAAAAATCATAAATGTCAAGTTGTTACTAACTATTATTAGTGGGGTAAAAAAGTAATTTTAATGGTGGATTCAAATTAGAACTAATAACAACTTAATACCAAATATTTGTTATGAAAATGTTGTGAATGTAGTACTTTAAAAAAGAAAAGAAAAAACAATACACAAAAAATTTCACAACAATTGAGTTGACAAACTTTTACTAATTCTCATCTAGATCCACCACTAATATTACTTTTTTATTTACCACTATTAAGCTACCACATAAATTGATGTGAAAAGTTTGTCAACTTTTTTGTGTCTATAGGCTTTCTCATAAAAAAAAAAATATCTACGTGATTAATTAGTAATTTTGCATCTAAAAAAAGATAAGAGAGTTTAATATTTAATTTTAAAAAAATTATATTTAAATATAATACCTCAATTTAGTTTTCGCCTAAGATCCCTAAATGCATCAAGCCACCTCTGGTCATGTCATGCGTGAGAATGATGAGATGCTCTTCTAGATGGCCACCTGTTCCAACAATTGTGATCAAATTCTCTACTAGTAATGTTAAAAGGAAAAAGATATGTGAGTAATACTATAGAAACAAACTATTTTTACAAAATGTTGATGTAATAAGTTCTTATCGATTCTCATATGAGTCCACCACTACCATCACATATTTACTTAGCAATATCACCTTATCAAATTAACAGTTTGTAAAAAAGTTTATTGTTTTAGCATTTTCTATACTATTTTACACATTTTTACAAACTATTTATGAAACAAAATTTTTATTAGTTTTCAATTAAGCTTACTACTAACATCACTTTTTTACTTCTTAACAACCACCCACTAAATCACCAATTTATAAAATAGTTTGTTATTTTAGCATTTTCCAGTTCTGTTAGTATAAGGCTCCTTTTACTCACATATATAAAATAAACCGGTTGGTTTGTTGTGTGAGTCCTTGATGTAATAATTATCTCACGCAATTGGATATATGGTAATATATACATCTTTTGAGCTCCATAGTTATATGAAATACACGCGCTATCAGAGAAAATATGCATGTATCCAAAATGCATAAGAAATCTTCTCCCAAGTTCCAATGTATCAATGTGAAGTGTGAACAACACCCACACGGTCATGTACTGATATATACCCACGTCAAACAACATGATATGATATTATGATGGTTGAGACAAATTCTTGTGAAAGATATTGTGTGAGATACATGCTCAGATACCCAATTGGTCAAAATAGTTGGTAAAACAAATTAAATAATTCCTTGAGGGTGTTGATCATACCCTTGAACACCTTTTATAGATTTTCCGATTGAAAATGGTAGATTGCAATTTGTTTATGTGGTAAGTTGTGAGTGGTAGAGTAAAAGTGATTGGTCCATGTGAGTTCATAACTCCATCACTCATGACTTGTCACGTGAGCAAATTATGAAAAAAATTATAGCAAAAATTGTAGTTCTAGCATTACTCTTTTCTAACAGCCTTTCGCAAGGACACAACTCTTGTGAAGAGACATCTCGTCAAGCATAAATGGGATAAAGTTATCACTAGAAAAATGAGAAAATTTTATAATGTGATGACGTATGTACCCAACACTTTAACAACAACTCAAACGTTATAACACTTGGAATAGGAATTTTTTTCCATTTACCCTTAAAAATCTAACATTTTTGTTAGTTGTCACGTTTCAAAAGTATGTTGGAAACTAACATCTCAAGTTTTTAAAACTCGAGATCCAATTAGAACTCGAGCTTTTAAAACTCAATTTGTGGTTTTTGTCAATACCCTTACGTGGACAAATTTTCCACGTGGACCAAATTTAGCCACGTAGAAATCGAGTTTATAAGACCAAAATCTACACACTATACACTCTCAGCCACTTTCAAACGTCTCACTCAAACACTCTCAATCTCTCAAACACTCTCTCAAAGTTCAAACACTCTCATTCAAACACCCAAATCAGTCACCCTCAACCCCTCGACGTGCAACAAAAATCACCCTCACCCTCAATCAGCTTCAGACGATCCCCTCACCCATACCTTCAAAATCCCTTTTGTCCCTACCAACGGAAGTTCAGATTTTTTCAAGTTTGAAGGTATGTTTTTCTTATAAAAATTTGAGCTTTTAAATAATTATTCCACCTGGGTTTAGCCCAAGTGTTTGTGTTTGATAATTTCCCTTGTTAGTGCTTTAGTTTTTCTTGTTAGTGTAAGATTTAAGTTAGACGGATTTGTTTTGTTACTTGTTGTATGATTTGGGTTGCTGGCATGTTCTGTTTTTGTCTCTGTTTTTTGTTGGTTTCTGGGTAATAATGCTTGATATGTGTTTACTTGCTGGGATTTATGTTAGTAAAATCTTTGTTATGGGGTGGTTGCAAATGTTGCAAAACTCTTTGGAGCAGTGTAATGTCTTTACTTATAGTTTGCGTAGAAATTATGCAAATTTCTTCATTGGGCTCAAAATTTGAGAAATTTGTGCTTTTGTTTGTGCTCTTATTTTTGTTGTTGGGTTATAATTACAAAAATTTTTAAAAAAAATTGAGGCTTTTGAGTTTTGATACCTTATTTTGTTCTATGGAAATTTTAAAGAAAAAAAATTGTGATTTTTTTACAGTTGAAGTCGTTTGCAACAATTTCTTGGGTTCAAAGTGACATTACTTTTATGGGTTTTCCTTGTTCTGTACTCAGCTTTAGCATATAGATTTGTTCTTACTATCTCACATGGAAGATTCTGTTTAACTCTTTGGGATTTGCTTGATTTGAAAGTATTGTAGTTGTTGGTCTATGAAGATACGTTGTTAGGATTATATCAATTATAGTCATTGTGAACCTGTTAGAGTCAAATTACTATATTAGTTAAGAAATATTTTATCTAGTCAAACTACACAAAGTACAAATTCTAATTCATGCAAAGGGTATGAATTTCATTACACATTTGTTACACATTTCATACCCAAATCATTTTTCCATCATGTTAAGACTACCAATTTCATACCCAATTCAAAAAAAAAAAAAGTCAAAATCCTTGTAAAAGTATACAACATCTTATCTAATTACATACCCATAACATTTACATACCAATTTCATACCCAATACAAAAAAAGGCCATTTCATTACACATTCAAATAGCATGAATTACATACCCATTTCATTACAATTAATTTGAAGGGAGTAAGTCACTCATTTCATTACATACCCATTCAAAGGGCATGAAGTACATACCCATTCATTACAATTCATTCACTACCCATTTCATACCCAAAACAATGAATAAAATCAAAAACCTTGTAAGATCTTGATAAAAATAAGAGCCTAGAAATGATAAATAAAATTTTGATAACAAAAACCATGCAAATAAATACTCAAAAAATTAACACTAACAAAACAAAGATCTATAATTCACAATATTGGTATCTTAACTAAGTTATGTTAGTTATCTTCAAAATAAATAGTCAAACTCTTTAACCCACACCCAACAACAAATAATACCCAACTACAATGATAGTCAAATCAAAAAACCCTTACCTGAGATATGAATCTGTTGAGAGGGAAGAGCAGTGAGAGAGGCAATGTGGTGTGAGAAGTGTAAGAGTTATGGGTGAGTGAGATAGTGAGAGTGTGAGGCTGAGTGTTATGGGTGAGAGAGTGGCTGCGTTGTGACTAAGAGTGACTGAGTGTTATGGGCTGAGTTAGTGATTGGGTTGTGTTTATAAAATTGTTGCCCAGCAAAACTCGAGTCTATAAGACTTGAGATCTATGCGTTATTTTTCCCGAAGCAAATCTAGTCTTAAAGACTCAATTTTTGTTTTAGAAATCGAGTCTTAAAGACTCGAGATCTATGTGGCGCATCTGTCCAACTCAGCAAGTGGAAAGCGAGTTTCTAAAACTCGAGTTTTACATAGATCTCGAGTTTCTAAAACTCGAGATGCTATTTTGCTTATTCCTTTGAAACGTGGGTTAACTTACTATATAGAACCCCCTTACTATGCTAGTACCCAAATTCCCTCCTTGGAATTGTCTAGTTCTTTTCAATTTTAGACAAAACTTAACAGATATAGATCCCATCTTAGCTTGCCGCTCATACAGCAAAGAAATATTCCCTTACTTGTCTATTTAGCTAGTTTATTTTTTGCCAACTTATTTTACTATTTAGCTTATTTTTGCTACTATTCATGAATCTCACTATACTTTTTGGTACTATTTATGAGTCTCACTGTACTATTTCAACTAACATTTACCTTTATCTATAGTACTTTCAGCAAAATATTTTCAGTTTCAGCAAAATAAGTAGATTCCAAATAGAGCAATTATCATATAAAGAAAACTATTAGAATTTAATAGTTTCCCTTCTTGATTACAACCAATGACATCTTTTATCAGAAATACCAACAACAAAGCTTGGTCAATGTTGATACCTGTAATGCTATAACAATGTCATTGTTTCAATTATGGCAATGGAGGAAAGGCAAACCAACACAACGGGAAATATGATACTACACTGCAGTAGGAAACACCATAAAATAGGAAAAAAAAAATAAAAAATAAAATAAAAAAAAAACAGAGGCATAAAGATCTAATTAGCACTGGGAAATTGAATTGTAGTGAGAGTAGTTTGCAGGAAGCATCAGTTAACATTGCCATTTTAAACTCTTAATTTTTTGTTGTAGTTGTTTTTTTTTTTTTTTTTTCTAATTCTACAATTAAATAGGGATAGATTTAATAAATTGAAAGATGACACCAATTTACTATCCAGATTTTCAATTTATTTTAAAACTTTAAAAAAAAATTATATTACTATTGATTATGGCATGAAAGATAATCTCAAAGTTTTCACCTTTCACTGAATTATTGCAAGATACCAATTAGAAGGCCAAACTGATAAAACACAATCAGTAATAAAATATCTGTCTGATAGTTCAAAATGTCTCAAGAAATGGATGAAAGGAAGCTCTAGGCTGTCAGTTACATCAATACAGCAAGCTTTTGCAGTCAGATGAAAGGTATTGAATTTCCTCTAATTAGACCAGAAATTACAGAAAATAATTAATTTTATTTGATCCATAATAATTATAACTGTTGTCATCATTTTTCAGTACAAGGAAGCCTGCCAAAAAAATTTGGCTGTAATGGTTCAAATCATACTATAAAGAGGGGTGAGGGATCCTTACACGTAAAAGCTCAATGAAAATTGGAGCATCCATGGATTAACTTACAAACTTATTTTATTTGATCATACAGGATCAATCAAAAACAAGAGGAATTATGGTACAAACATTTATGAAACTATAGCCGCTCTTGAACTGTGGAATTTCACAGAATTATTTGTTATCCCATTCTTCTGGGAAGCTGCAACTTGCTTAAGAAAGAATGAGTATTATCTGAAAAAATTCTGTAGAGGTCCAATAAGTTGTAATTGAACTTTTCTGGGTACCTAGATTTTGGGAGATTTGTTAGTAGAAATAAAAGATATTTGAGTATGCTTTTTTTTTTTTTGATAGATAAGAAAGATGTATATTCAAAAAAACTACTAAATGCAAAGTAGCACTAGCCTATCAAAAGTACAAAAAAAGATTGAAAAGCAAAAACATAAAAAAGCACTAATTACAAAGAAGAAGAGAGCTAAGGAATAAAGGAAGAGAATCACTAGATGTGAGTCCCCAAGCCCTAACCCAATCAAAAAGGGAACCAGAAAAGAAAGCAAGCAGTTGGTCATCAGATCTATCCAAATCCTCAAATGTCTGCCGATTGCGTTCCCTCCAAATACACCACATCAAACACAATGGAACTAAATTCCAAATGCGAGATGAATGCTTCTCCAACCAATTCCACCAACCAAAAAGAAAATCTGACACCGTACATGAGGGGACCATGAAATCCCAAAAGTTCTATAGACAAAGCACCACAGCCGATAAGCTTTTTCACAATGTAACAACAAATGATCCACTGTCTCCCCACAACAACGACACATAATACACCAATCAACGAAGTCAAAGCCCTTAAGCCTCAAATTATCTCCCATGAGAATCTTATCCCATGCCGCTATCCAAACAAAGAAAGAGACACACCGGGATGCCTTAACCTTCCAAATACTTTTCCATGAAAAAACAATAGAAGAAGAACCATGTAACTTATGATAATACGAGCGGATAGTAAAATCCCCGTTCTTTGTCAACTTCCATCTCATACGATCACCATCAGTCACTAAAGGTAAATTGGATGCCAAGAATCGAAAGAAATCATCCACCACATCTGCCTCCCAATCATTAGGACCCTGAATGAAACGAACATCCCAAATTCTCCTATTCCCCACTCCTTGACATATCAAAGATGATTTTAAGGAAGCCTCTTTATTTGCAGCAAAATTGTACAAGACCAGAAAAGCCAAATGGAGAGGAAGATCTCCACACCACCTGTCTGTCCATAATTTCACTCTATCCCCCACCCCAACCTTAAACTGGACATTTTTGCTAAACACTTCGCATCCCATCCAAATATTCCTCCACAAACCACACCCATGAACACCCCTTCCCAACTTAGAGGTCCATCCCCCCATTCTTCCCCAAATTTCAAAGCTACCACCCTCCTCTAAAGCCTATTCTCCTCGATCCCAAAAAGCCAAAGCCACTTTCCTAGCAAGGCTTTATTGAAAGTGGTCAACTTCCTAATACCCAAACCGCCATTAGCAGTAGGCGTACACACCTTATCCCAACCCAACAAATGTGTCTTAGAGTCACCCCACAAAAAGTCCCTTTGCAACTTCTCAATTTTGTTCGCCACATGTAGGAATGGTGAAAAGATATAAGAAATAAGTAGGGAGGCTAGATAGCGTGCTTTTAAGCAATGTCAGTCTACCACCTTTTGACAAATACAACTTCTTCCACCCTGCTAACTTTCTTTCAATTTTTTCCAATATAGGATTCCAAATAGAGGGAGATTTATGGGACACCCCCAACGGCATACCAAGATAAGTCATTGGCAGGGCTCTAACCCTACAACCTAATATCTCTGCCAAAGCATGCACATTATTTACCACTCCTATAGGAACCATTTCGCTCTTAGCTACGTTAACCTTCAAACCAGTCACAGCCTGAAAACAAAGTAACAACAATCAAACATGTAGGATTTGCTCCACCGCTGCATCACAAAACAAAGTAGTATCTTCCGCAAACAGCAAATGCGAAACACATTCCCCTCTACCCCTCCTACCATCTGCCCTAAAGCCACTAAGTAATCCTGCCCCCTCCATTCTCTTCACCATTCTACTAAACACCTCCATCATAACTAAAAATAACATGGGAGACAGCGGATCCCCTTGTCTCAAACCTCTAGAGCTACCAAAAAAGTTAGCAGGAGACCCATTAACTAACACAGAAAACTGAATTGTAGAGATACAAGTTCAAATCCAGCTACACTATTTCTCCCCAAAGCTCATTTTCTTCAACAACTTCAGAAGTGCCTCCCAATTAACATTGTCGTATGCTTTCTCAATATCTAACTTACGAATCACCCCAGAAATCTTACTCTTCATCTAGCTATCAACACACTCATTGACAATGAGAACTAAATCAAGGATTTGTCTACCTCCCACAAAACTATTCTGAGATTCAGATATCAGTTGATCTAACACCACTTTCAATTGATTTGCCAAAACTTTTGCTAAGATCTTATACATGCTCCCTACCAAGCTAATAGGTCTGAAATCTCGAATGTTAGAGGCATCATTCTTCTAAGGGATTAAGCTATAAAGGTAGCATTAAGAGATTTCTCAAACTTACAGTGCTGATGTAAAGATAACACTTTTCATGCTTATTCCTCAAAGCTAAAAGGAATTTGGATGTACTTCTTGTCCTACTTGAAGCCAAGAATCAGTTTCCTGCTCTACTTCATTGTCAGTCTCATGTAATCTCAGAAGTATCCCAAATAAAATCTTCCCCTGATTCCATGTAAGTTCAATGTTACATACACTAAGAACAGAATCAATCAACAAAGTATCAAATTTCAAATGAGTCTATTTTGGCTGACCTTCGATCTTCTATATGATGCTAAAGTAGCCAAAGGTTCATTTGACTTCTGCACTCCTCCAGCTGTGTGAACAACATTGATCATCTGGCAACGGTTGCATCCACCCAATGACTGAAAAAGAAAGCAGAGATGACCATGTAAAGTTGATCTATCTAAAAAAGTGCACACACGGTGCGCATGCAGATATTGTTTTGGCCACTAAGGTATATACGATTTTAAATGCAATTATTTTGGCTGTATAAAGTTTCAATATTCATTTAAGAAATTATGATATATAGTCGGCATTAAATTTATTTATTTTTCCCTTATGGCGCATTAAATGGTTTTTTTCTTTTTATGATGTGTAACCTCAGCAAGGTAAGGCCCTTTGGACCCACCCCTAGAGAGTAAATGGTTTTATAGTAACAAAAACTTGGTTTTATACAGTCAATGCATTAAGTGTTCAAAGAATCAACACCAAAAGGACTATCTACACTTCCTCGTTCATTGCCTGTATTCCTACTAGAAGAATGAGAAATTCAGGACAAAATATAATCTACAAATAACATTTGAAAGGCTCCGCATAAATTTGTAATGATGAGGGCATCAACCAATAGGAGTGGATTGTATCATCTTGTGCAGTGATGTATGCAACAAATATTATGAAGTCAAAAGGTTATGGTAAAATTCCAGCAAATCTACAATAACAGTTGAAAGAGATGTAAACATTTTGTGATGATGTCTGCAGTAAGAATTACAAAAGTGATAAGTGAATAAGTTTTGGAAGATGCCACCACAGCTCTAGAGATGTACATCATCATGAGGTTACAGTCTTGTAATGTCAAAAATAATCTATTCTTGTTCTTCTCTGTCTGATACAGTATAAAAGCCACTATTATTCCTATTCAAAGTTAGGAGAACTTACCATAAAATACTTATTTCCAATTTTAAGATTTCTCCATTCGTCTTCCACATATGGTTCACCTCCAGATATGACAAGGTTAGGTCGAAATCTCATTGGATTGATTTGAACTGGCATTTCGAAAGCACCCTTCTGTACATCTGCTACAATAAATTAATAGTTTACATACAGTTCAAAAAGATTCCCAACCACCATATGTACAAAACTTGGAATGATAGCCAAAGGGGAAAACAGTCCAGCTATGAAAAAATTTTCTATGGCTCAAATATTTATATTTATCTTATTTTATTTACTTTAAAGGAATGATGTGAACTAGGCCAATATAAAACTTGTTTCACTGCATCAAAATATGTTTTCTGGTAAGCCAACTTTTGACTAAAACAAGCCCTCAATAACTGACCTCTTGGCTGGGTCCTAACCAACAATTAAGGTATTGGTATACCTTTTAATTATATTAAGAGGTTTGATGCTCTATAAAGGTCAAGGTGCAGTGTTTTTTAATTAAACAACTAACATAATATTGCCAAGGGAAGGTCCAAGTATTATTACACATCTTCAAATATATTTGAGTATCTAATGTGTAGCCTAAAAAGAAAGTAGCATTTCCAAACAGAACTGGAAATTAACAAATTTCAGTAACTTATTCATAAGTGAACACAGTACAAGGACATACTTGAGCTTATTCTGTTATTGAGGTCAGATACGCTCTCCTCAGATATTAATAAGAACTGAGCTTCATTGGCAAAAGTCACTCTGCTCTGCATATCTCTACGCATTCCCCCATTTTTACACTTATTCAAGAGCAAGTAATCATTGGACATTGAATACCGTAGCAAACAGCAAGTTCGACCAATGGCAAGGCTAAACCAGTTGTTGACTTCATCGGTATAACCCTGGGCTTCATATCTAACCAACAAATAACAATTAGTTGCAACCTTGGGAGATAAACATGATGAAGAGGATGTATAAAGACTAAAAGAAATTTTCAATACTAGTTTCAGAAATATATGTGATACTTTCTAGTATATTTCAAAATTTAAGTAATAAAGAGCAAATGTACAATCATACCTTCATACTTTTTTTCCCTTTTTCGGTTTTAAACTTAGATGGGAAAATCTGAAGTTTCAACATGTTAAACCCTAATACTGTAGTGAGAGTAAACAGAAAAATATTAGTTAGTTTTGGGAAAGGTTATTAATTCAAAATCTAGAATTTTGTAAAGTGGACTTAATCTCTATGTAGCCGCCAATACTGCACATCAAATCAATGTAGTACAATTGCAGTCTCTTTGCTATTTCAAAATTTTTCCCTCTCTATCTCATCTTTCCTCTAAATTATTTTTGATAAGTGCAAATAAGGATCGATCTACTTAGTTGGGTGTTTGTAATATTATACTAGGGCTGTCCACCAGAACCTGTAACCAACCAACCCGATGCAATCGTCCGATCCGTACCCAAAAACCGGCCAACCTGACACTAGTGACGGTCAGCAGCAGGTCTCAGCCTCCAACAACAAAGACCGGCAAGTCGGTTGACGGGTCTACTCTTCAAAATCCGATTCCAACCGATCAGACCAGCCTATATATCGGAAACAAGCCAATTTTCGCAGGTATGAGGAATTTTCGATCACTTGTTGCTAGATATGTCGAGATCCGGCGAGATATTGACAGATCCGTTGAGATCTGGTCAGATCTAGTCGAGATCACTTCGAGATCCCGCAAGTTTGTTTAGAAATCTCGCTAGATCAAGCCATGTGTCGGCCAGATCTGGCGGATTTTGGCCAGTTCCGGCCAGATTTCGGCCATTTCTGACACATTTTGGCTTTTTTTTTTCCCCGAGTCCGACCAACCACCGACTGACACCAACCAATATCCAACACGCCTGAACCGACTCATCTTACGGGTCAGCGGCAGGTCTAGATTTTGGAGACCCGAAGTGGTCGGGTCGGTTCCGAGTTGGGCACAAACCCAACCCGGACTGACCCGTGGACAGGCCTATATTATACTACCCATTGTATTTCTATTAAATAAATGTCTATTTATTTATGTACATCAGATAGATGTTTAATTATTGTAGCATCAATAAGTTGTTTAACATTTACATTTTCTTGCTTGTTTACAGTGTTAGTCATATGAAAAATAATTTGGTAAATAAATTAGAAGTGTATCTTCTATCCTGTTCAAAACTAGTGTTTTCCATTGTCTCTGAGGTATAAATTATTAAGATTATTTAGTATCCTTCCAAAGTTTACATTTCTGACCCTTATCACCTGGGTTCCGATGGGTTAAGCTGATCCAAAGGCTGTTGTAAGTATGCTTCACAGCAATCATAAATATTCAATAAGAATTTCAAATGTTTTGTAATATACAAGTTGTATACCATGTAGAGTGCCACCTTGCTTCTGAGGCAATTCAAAGTTTTCAATAGTCAATTACGTGTATAAAGAAACATTCTCACTATAAAATTACTAGGCAGCAGGCAACAAAATATCTTTTGCTTATTCCTCAGCCAAATCTTTTGGCCTCAGCAAGAGAGAGCAAAATAAAACTCAGATTGCAAGCTTTTTTTTTTTAAGATAGACGACAGATATGATGAGCTATGAAATTCCACTATAAAACACTACACGATGATAATTTTACATTGAACATTTGAACATCTGGGAACATAACTTCTCCAATTTCAACCTCTCCTTGGATTGCACATTAATTAGTTCCAATCCAACTTTCAGAAAGACAACTAGTAGATCATTTTTTCAAAATGGTATTTTTCAGAAAGGGGGGAGGGGTAGATATTGTAATAAAAGTTAAAGAAAAAGTAACAAAAAGTAAAAAGAAAATAGTAAAGAAAAACTAGGATGAGTTTTGGACTTTGTTATTTTAATGTGGTAGACATTTTCAAATTGGCTCAAATACAAAACTCGAACCAGCTCACTCAAGAAGCCTTTCTCTTGACTAGGATTAGCAGGAAATCATCACTGTCCTTTAAAAGACCTAGTCAGGTCAGGTACAACTGGCAATTTAAGCCATTAAAAATCATTTCTTATATAATGTTGTCAAATGTATAAGTTGGTAACAAAGCACATGCTGGTCACTTTTGTGTGTGGATGTGTGTGTAAAACTAGATATCTCTCACAATAGTAAAATTTACTAATACCTAGATGCGCAATATTTGAGGTTACTGCAGACAGGAAATCAAAAAAGTGACCAAGCTTTTCATGTTTATTCCAAGTTGCCTAACATATCATTAAATCCTATGCTAGGTATTGTTGCCAACTTATTTTTCAGCAATGGTTCCATAGACATATTGTTCATAGTTGTCATTATCCTCATCAACATTATTGTCGCTTGAGTTATGACCCCTATCTTATGCTAACTGGTATAGGCAGTAATGATAGTCCAACCAATTTAAATCAGTTTTATTTCTGACCAACCCAAGGAAAGATTTTATTTTTCTTTGATAGCTGAATGAAGATAATTAGCATGGATATCTTATCTCACCTCTGGCCATATAAATCAACTTCTTCTCTACCACCACTTTGTAAGTCTGATTTAAGGTTGATCTGCAGTCCCTCTTTGCAACGCGGTGACTCAACGAACATTATTCCCCGATGGAGGTCAATGGAAGTACTGATAAGGCACATTTCAGGCAGCTACAAAATCAAGTCATTCCAATTAAAAATTAAAATATTAAACAATGAAGAATGATGATATGTTTATCTAACAAATCATTATCTGTTTATTTAAGTAATTGACACGTCAAATGACAGTTACTCCCACATAACACTGACATACATAATAGCATAATTTATGTTACCCAGACCTCTAACTTTACCCTCACATACCCATGTCGACATGACAAGAAATGAGTAAGAATATGGCTACTAAACACTCCAAAAATGGAAAGAATATGTGGAAACAAACTCACACATAACACTTACATACATAATAGCATAATTTATGTTACCCAGACCTCTAACTTTACCCTCACATACCCATGTCGACATGACAAGAAATGAGTAAGAGTATGGCTACTAAACACTCCAAAAATGGAAAGAATATGTGGAAACAAACTCAACCCAGATACAATATCAAACAAAAATAAAATCTTTCGTCTAAAACTAGGTCAATAATTTTAGCAGATAAGTAGAATAAGCATAAAGATGAAAGACAGCCTCTCCATGAACTTAAGTGTAATAGCTATGGCATAATAATCTTGGGAAACAAAAGACAAACCTATTGATGGAACAGGTAGACCTAACAACGAATTCAGTACATAGATCATAAAGACCCAAGAATGAGAGGGGGGGGGGGGGGGGGGGGGGGGGGGGGGGTGGTCATGTCATTTCTATGACTCAGATTTTTTCCAAGCTTACACCCCAAAACGTAGAAATAAATTTTAAGTGATCTCTTTTTTTGTCAATTTGCTAGCTTTCCATAACAAAATAGTTAAAGAACCTCCCGAAAAACTCTTAGCAAATACATAAAAAAATTAACAACTATTACAGCATAAATATAATTGTTGTCAACAATTATGGTTCTTAAGATACATTGAAGGAGGTTTAAGGCAATTAAGAATTAAGAGAACGTTGGCTTGTCAGAAGATTTGGACTCTAAAATTTTCCTCAAAAACAAGACATGATTCCTGTTGTCTTTAGTCACTAATGCATAGCCCCCTTGTGAAACATCATAGAAATTTAAAACAAAACCTGCTATAAACCCAAAAAAAAAAAAAAAAAATTTACTTATTTAAAGAAAAATTTCACCTTCTTCTGGGTAAGAATTTCGCCAGTTGGGCTTTTAAGAAGCCACTCATGATCGTATCTCAGACCTGTTCAAAATTCACAGATGTATAATTAGTATTTTTGAAATATCTGATGCAAGACAACTATCAAATATTATCAAAGAGTATCAGAGAACACATGCCACTTAGATTTCAGATAACTAAAACAAAAAACTTAATTTCCTGCATCTCAAACAGAGTACTTATACACACACACACAGAGTGATGCGGGAAGAGAAATTTTTTATTTGAATTTAGTTCTATTTTATTTTGCCAGTCAATTGTATTTTTATTGGCCATGTATATTTTTATTCTTGTTCGTAGTAGTTTTTTTTTTTTAGTAAATGGTCCTAGTAGTTTATTAGATTATTAGTATTTTAATTTTCAGAAGCAAGGTTATTTTTGTAATTAGCAAATTAGAGTTTCCAACGTCAATCAGAATTAAGGTTTAGTATTCTATGTTAGAATTAGGTTTTTCCTTGCTTGATGCATACTCCAAACAAGTTTAGGTGCTAACTCCTAGGTTCTATCTTTATTTTTCCTATTGTTTAATTTTATTGTTGCAAAGTTTGGTTTCTCCAATGTCATAGAGAAGTATACAGTTGTAGATAAAATTCACATCTCGTGATCAGGAGACATTGCACCTGTAAAAGAATGGGAAGAAGTTGCTGAAATTGTATTTAAATAATCGTTTGGTTTTAAAATAAAATAAGATTCTGACTGAATAAATCTGCAGAACTATATTATTTATTTATTGTATTAGCTCAAATCCTAGGCCGCTTGCAACTTCAAATCATGAAGGATTAGGGCTATTCTGAAAAGTGATTAATACTCTTTAGAGTTCTGGAATGAGGTCAAATAGATATTAGTCAATAAAGATAGTAAACAACCTTTTGATTTTTCCCTTTTCCACTATTACCTTGTAGAAAAATATAAAATTTGGATCGCATTCTATCTCATCGAGTTATAGCCTTACCGAAAATGTTGGCAAAACCACCTATTCATGTGCCTCTAGAATGGAATGGAAGCAACAAAATGAGGGAAGTGGAATTACACATAAAGAGAAGTCATTCACATGGAAATTTCCTTAAAAGTTTACATTTCACATGGAAATGCATGCTAGAGAAGTCATTCACAATTACCAGTTGACTTAGGAAATTATTTATGAACTAGCCTACTCTATTCCAACTGCAATTGCTTCTAGACTACCTATTACTTATGTTTGCTTTAGATCACTCCTTACAAGTTTTTAAACATGAGCTTAGGCTTCCCTTTTCCTTTCCAATGAAATTATTTATTTATCCAGGGGAAAAAGTAAAAAACAATGGAAGTAAAAATCAATTTTCTATGGCATTTTCTGTTGTCGCTAATCTGAACAGAAGTTCCAAACTGCATGATTCCTAGTAGGCCCTAAATAACCTTTAAATATAATTGACATACAACTGGAAATAAAATCATATTATCGCTGATATGTTATTTGCAATTTCACCTTTGATGTATACAATGCTCCATTAGTATCCCAAATAAATTAATGATGTGTTACATGTTCATCCAAGCACAAGAAAATGCAATGTGCAAACCACAAATGGCTACCATACTACAACAAAACTAATAAAATCACAGCCCTGTCAGTTGAACCTAGTATTAAGATGAAGAAATTAATGATGTATCACACATACTTCATCAAAAAAGTAATACTTATAATGTCCAAATAGCAATACCAGATATGCTAAGAGGCCACTTTTCTGTACTGAATCCTGCACATGATTTTATTGGGTAGATGGTAATGGACTTTAGAAAGAAACTAGAAGTAAATCTCCTTTCAAGACCTGCAATTTATTAACAGGTAAGATGCTGGATAAAATAGATAATGCATTAAGTAATTTAATGATTGTGTCTACTAAAAGCACAATTGAGAGTGAAAAATAATGCTGTATAGTTATTAATAGTTTTACCAGGGAAAGTATGCAGCGGTTTTAATAAATACCAGTGACATAATTGAGAAGCAAAATTGATGATAAGGAATCTATGGTGTAAATATGATAATGGCACTAAGAAGTGACAACAAAGAACGTTTTCAGTGTTTTAACATTTAAAAATTAAAATAAGTATGAATCAAGACAACTAAATACATATCCCATGTTCGACAATATTAGTCACTTTTTCAAGTGGCAGATGTGTCCCTTTCAAGCAATATCTCAATCACGCTGGAATCTCATGTGAGCTTCACTGGAACTTACACCATTTCATCAAGCCTTATCAATTTGCCAAATATTGCAAAGAACCCATTTACTAAGTCTACTTTTTGAGAAAAGGGGAGGGGGAGAGAGCAACATTAATGACTGATGGCTTCATTGTCCTCATGGAATTCCAAACATCTCAAAGCATACACAAGCACAAAAATTAATTTGTTAGGTCCTGTGATCCAATCTACTCACTCAGAAATATAAACTTAAGGGTTCAATAAATTAAAAATTCACAAAAGATGTGAGCTGCCTAATCTCTTTTGCATTGAATGTGTCATAAGCAATTTCTTTATCTGCTTTTTTTTTTTATAAGAAAGTTTTGGCACCTAGGGGAGGGGAAGGGGAGATTCAAAATTTCATTATGGTTATAATCATTGATATCAATGTACTTGTTTTCCTGTCAGCTTCCCTTTTATACATTTTCAAGAACTTTATTGATTAGAAAAGGTTTTAGGTGTTTCCAAGGGCATTGCAACTGTTCACAGGAAAAAATGCGGGTGCTTCTTTGCTTTATAACCTTTACTAATTCTAGTTATAAATTTTTTTGTGACAAGCAATATGAGTTTTTCCTCTAGAAACACATTCTCTTGCAGTATGGCAATATGCATTTTATCCACCATGAGTACTAATGTTAAGAGTGATTGGAAAAAATGTTAGGCCAATTTCATAACGATGCATTGTGGTGCCAAAAGATGTACAACCAAATTTAGGGAACTAACCGAAGTTAATTTTTTTTTTTGATAGGTAACATAAAATTTTATTAAATAAAAGAAAACAGCCAACCTGAGTACATTGGGAATGTACTATGGGGGCACAAATCAGAAATCAAAATTACAACAATCAAGTAAAACAGTAAGAGAAGAACAAGAAAGATGGCAAAAAACCACACTCCAATCAAGGAGAGTGTGCCAAAAACTTAATCTCTAGCGTAGAACGTTCACATCCCTCAAAGCTTCTATCATTCCTTTCACACCAAAAACACCATAACAAGCAATGAGGCACAAGTCTCCAAAAATCTAAGTTGCGATGTTGTCCAAACTTACCCTGCCAAGACTCAAACAACTCAATAACCTTGTGAGGCATAACCCAATGGATTCCAAACAAACAGAGCACCAACGACTACAACTCACAAGCTATGGGACAAAGAAGCAGAAGATGACCCACTAACTCCCCACAACTTTTACACATATAGCACCAATCAAGAACTAGCACACGTTTTTTGCAAAGGTTATCTATTGTTAAAATCTTATCTAAGGAAGCAGACCACGAAAAGAAAGCTACCCTTGGAGGAACCTTTGATTGCCATGTCATTCTCCAAGGGAAGGCTAAGAGAGTAGGAGGGTAGAAAGAAAGATAGAATCCTCTAACCTCAAAACCTCTACTCCTTGCTAGCTTCCAACGAACCTTATTAGGACTCAACCCCTATACAGTCGAAGAGTAGACCATATTCATAAACAGATCAAAAGATTCTTGTTCCCAATCTTGTGGTGGATGACAAAATTTAGCATCCCAATGAATCCTCCCACCAGACCAACACATAACCTCCGCTACTGAAGAATCCTTTGTCCTACTAATACAATAAAGTTCCGGAAAAGCCTCTTGTAGAGTACGATCTCCACACCACATATGCTTCCAAAACTTCACTCTAGTACCATCCCCCACATCATACAGAAGGAGTTTAGAAAAATTCAGCTAATCACTTCTAATGAATCTCCACAAGCTAACACCATAAGCACTTGTCACCTTTTTTGTGTAGCAACCACCCCAAACATTCTCATATTTTGCTCTATAACCCTCCTCCATAAAGCATCAGTTCTATGCCATACCTCCACAACCATTTTCCTAACAAGGCAAAATTAAAACTCCTCAATCGTCTAATACCTAACCCCCCAACCTGCAACGGCTTACAAACCTTAGCCCAATTAACCAAGTGTAATTTAGATTTGCCACAAAACCCTCATCCGTAAGCCACATATTCTCAAATCTAAATGACCTCCTACCTCTCTGAAAGAACCACCCTCAAGGACAATCGGAAAGTGATCAGATAACAACCTAGACATCCGTCGTTGAGAAACAATTGAAAAATTATCCTCCCAATCTGCAGAAAACAAAAATCTATCCAGCCTAGCATTCAAAGCAACTTCACGAGAATTCAACTAAGTGAAAGATCCCCCTTGTAACGGAAGATCAAAGAGGAAGATCAAAGAGGCCTTGCTCAGAAATAAAATTAGAGAACTCCCGCATAGCAGCAGTAAAAGAAGTAGAACCAGAGCATTTAGAAGGAAACCTTACCACATTAAAGTCACCACCCACACACCATGGAACATTCCACCAACTGCTCAAACCAAATAATTTCTCCCATAAGAACCTTCTATCTCTCAATGAATTAGGACCATAAACACCAATAAACGCCCAAACAAACTAATTTGACACACTTGTAAATTTGCAAGAAATCGAAAATCGCCCCACTGCTTCCTCCACTTTATTCACAACCCATGTGTCCCACATCATTAACACCCCTCCAGAAGCTCCATAAGAGACTAAGTAAGACCAATCAACATGTTAACCACCCCACAAACTACAAATCACAGCTCTAGTTATCAACTCCATTTTAGTTTCTTGAAGACAAACAACATCTGGCCCCCATTTCCTAACCAAATTTTTAACCCGCAGCCTTTTATCCTACTCATTCAACCCTCTAACATTCCAAGAAATAATCTTCAAATTCATTGATGAACCACAACAGTCCGCTCCTTACTTGCACTCCTTAGTTTAGTTGAACCATACTCAACATTCATAGAGGTCGATAAATTTTTCAACTCCTGCTGACCTTTCTGCCTCGACTTGACCTGCTTCATTTGATCACCTACTACATGATGCTGTTTATTCTTTTTCCTAGCCTCTATAGCTAACAACAATCCCTTAATTTGCCCCTCAAAACCTTCCAATGAAGTTCCCACCGATTTTCTAAAAGCCTTAATCTGATTGGTTACCCATTGTGATAACTAATTGCTATCAACATTCTCCTTACACCCAAACTCCTTCACAGAACTATACTCCAACTCCAAGGGAACTTTTGTGGCCAAAAGTACCACAACTAGAGGCTCGCCACCTCTCTCCCAAGTCATCGACCTCTCGTCAAATTCCCAAATCTCATCCTTTAACCCAGTAACAACAGACAAAGAATCTACTAACCCATCACATTCATCTGCCCAGCTAACCATCTAACCTTCATTGACAAGAGAATCATTACCTGTTATAGCTTCTCCCTCCATGACTGAGTAATCTGACACGCTCTCTAGAGATCAATATAGAGACAGAGGAAGCACTATTTGCCAACCATCACGCAATTGTAACATCCACTCTTTGGAGTTACCCCATGATTTATCCAAATCTCCAACCAAGTCCCTAATAGTGGGACAACAGTGATGTACCCCTTAAAATCAAAAGATTCATGTACTATAACCATTACCTCCGAACCCACAGATTCCTCATCCTCGTCCATCGCTACCGAAGATGACGAATTCACCCCCACTAATTCAATCGAGTCACTAGGTGACTGCACCATCGCCACTGCTGGCTCGAAAAAAGCTCATATCGGCTCTAAGGATGTTGATCTCGGCTCGAAGGATGCCTGGGCCACTTCCACTGTCAAGATCGGCATGGTGGATGACTGGGTAGGCCAGCTCAGACTCAACAGACCGCCATAGCCACTCTTGCTTGGGTATGCTTGGAACAGTCGCCTGCCTCAAAGTTACTTGGGCTTGTCAAAATTGGGCTTGAGTAACTCTTATAATTACCCAATAGAGGTGCATGGGCTTCCGAAGGCCAAGGGCCCATTCCCATAATATCAATCTGAGCAAATTTGGCCTCCCGTGCTACCCAATTAACAGCTTGCTTATCACACTTATAACGATCCCAAGATACCCGCCTCTTTCCAAAATCATTCACTTCCACAATCCCTAGCCAACGTGACCTCCTAATTTGCCATTCCTTTCCAAAATCAACATCTTTTGAATTCAAATTATTCAAAGGAAATCTAAATTTATTTCGTTTCGAAAATTTTCTCCTTAAACTTATTCTCCCCATTAATACCACAGTCTCTACCCTCCACACCACCCATGGCTGTCGGGATAGCATTTTCAGTTGGGGCTTCAAAAACCACCACCAGTGTACAAGATTTGTCTCTCGGAAGCTCCACTTTATTCTCCACTACTCAATTCTTCGCCTTCTCTCTAATGGAGGGCTATTGTGAGTGCTTCCTTGCCTACACTGGAGCTTTTACCGTTTCAACAAAGAACCAAGAAGAATGAATCTCTGAAAACTGCTTAGGCTTGTATGGTAAAAAATTTGGACCACCCAACGCATAATGAGAAGGTTCCAACATTCTCCTTTATCCAATCCCAAGGCCCTCCAACCTTGTTGTACCTTGCCTGCAGGAATAATGATAGATCTCCTCATCCCGCCTACTTTGAGCTCTGTCACTGATAAATATTGGCCAAACGAGTTAGAACCCCATTGCAACGTGTGAGCAGCATCTCCTTCCCTAAGCGTGAAAAAGTGTTTGGGGTTGACCCCAATCACAATGTGTTCCAAGCTATGCATTAACCAATGTGCTGCATTATTACCCATAAAAACTGATTGCATGAAATACTTTCCTCGTTCAAAAATCTTAAGGGAGAAAAAATTCCCCCCTTCCTTAACCGCCAATTGAAACAGCTTCGATTCAATAAAAAAAACTGTGAAATCCACCCATACCGATCCAAGACAAATGTAAAAAATAACTGAAAACGGTATTTCTGACTAATTTGAGGTAGCCGGGCCTCTCAAAGTGCACAATTTTCTCTAACTGCCATTTCCCTAACCGAAGTTAATTACATCTTATAAAATGAAGCATATACAAAACTAGTGCTTGATGTGGCACCCTGTCTAATTGGAAGGCTACACCAACTAAGAACTGATTAAGAGAGAGACACAAAGCAATATTTTTTTCCTGTTAGTGCTACAGCATGTTGAGAAGTTCCAAGACCATCTATAATAATATTGTATTAAGCAGCATAGAGGGGTGACCTTTGTCTGGAAAGGGGATGGACCTTTCTCTCAAGTGATACCCAAGTCCAGTTTGATTTGGCAATGACACAAAGGAACTTTTCACGAAGTCAATAAATTTCTGCATATTATAACAAGAAAGAAAAATAAGACTGAAAAGAAAGGCACAACAACAAAAAAAAAAATAATTTATTCTCAGTTGCAGCCCCTTACATCTACAATAAATAAGCCATCAACTGAAAATTTATTAAAAAAAGAAGGATCCTGTTAATGGGTGCCCTTAGGACATTTATTAATTGGTCATTTTAGGAAAGTTTTGATACCATTTTTATGGGAAATATAAAAAGATGTTAAAAAAATCAATTACATTTTTCTTTTTCCATAAAAAATTTCTAAAAATATTTCCTAAACCAATACCCTCAGGGCATCCATTAACATTTCTCAAATAAAATTAAAAGAGCCATCAACATATTTTCAAAAGAAATTCTTTAATCAGATGAATCTTGAAATTATCTCAGTATATTTTTACCTAAAATATGTTGTCACACTCATGCTGAAAATGTAATAAACTGCAGAGCCATAAAAAATAGTTTTTTATCCCTCAAAATTTGAGCAGTAGCAAAAAGAAAATCTACCTTGGCATCTTCATATGATGACATGTAACCAAAGGACACTCTAACAGCTCCCGTTGGTTTTCCATTAAGTATATCATAGTCATCCCAGCAAACATGGCCAGCCTAAACTCAAATGTGCAATTGTCAAGGATGTATTGCAGACTTTCGACTTGCGGAAACCAAAGAAACAGATACAAAGCAATTATTGTCATATAAAGGTGGGCAAGTATCAGCCATAAAATAAGAAATACCTCCATATTTGAACGAAGATCCAAGTGAGACAAGCCAAGATATTTTGCACATGCTCCAGGATTGCAAAAGCATCCTGTCTACACAAGAAAGCAGGCAAAGAGATACCATACCAATCAGCATCCTATCAAAAATTAAGAAGTTGAACCATTTATTTCATTCTGCTCCTCCCATGTCATCAAGAACTAGATGTGTATTAGAAGACATCAAATCATACAATAAAACTTGTAAACGATACAAAGACATCAAAAAAATACAGCAATGTAAAGTGCACATGCATTGTTAGGGACAGTGAAAATGTCCAACAGAGTATGCTTAAGTGTTGCCAATGTAAGCAACAAAAGATAGCATTTTACATGTGTTCTAGTAATTAATCATCACCTTGGTTGCATTCTATGATGAAAAAGAAGAATATGAAAAGAAAATTACCAAAAAGTAAAATACATACCAAAGCTAAGAAAAGTGTGTGTGAGTGTGTGTGTGTATATATATAATTTAAAAAAAAAAAAAAAAAAAGAAGGGATCATCAATTGCTGGAAATTAAATAAAAATGATTGTATAATGTCCATTCATACTATAAGGCATTATGAGGGTCCACTATATCATATTTTCCTTGGAAGGCAATATGGAGGGTGAAGGCTCCTTCAAGAGTACTTTTTCTCGTGGACAGCATCATGGAAGAAGATTCGCGATATAGGCAATCTCATTAAACGAGGTAAATTTATAGTGAATTTTTATCGTATGTGTATAACAGGGTGAGATTGTTGATTATTTGCTGTTGCATTGCCCAATAGCAAGGGAGTTATGAGGGTTTGTGTTTTTAGTGTTTCAAGTTAAATGGATGGTGCTGAAGATGGTGTGTGGGAGTGCTTCAATGTTGGCAATGTAGACTCAATTCTTTCATAAATAGGGTATGGAACATAGTTCATTGTGCTTGATATGGAATATTTGGAGTGATTATATCCACAATTTCCTAATACATTAAGCTTTTGGGACAAATAGTAATTTATCATGGTATTAGAACAAGTGGTCTTGCGTTTGAGCCTTGTCTCCAACATGTGGAACCCCACTTAGTAAGGAGGAATTTGACCCCATGTGAGGGAAAGTGCTAGAATAATGGTTAAGTGATTATTATTTTTTCTTGTTCCTATGAGTGTTGCTAGATGTATTGCAAAAGTACAGAGGGATTTTTTTGTGGGGAGGGATGGGAGATGAATTTAAGTATCACTTGGTTGGCTAGAGGAATGTTTCTGTACCACTTCATAATGGGGGTTTAGGTATACGAAATTTGATTTTCTTAATCAGGCATTGATGGGGAAGTGGTTGCGGCGGTATGCTTTGGAGAGAGAAGCTTTGAGGAGAAGGGTTATTGACACAAAATATGGTAGTATATGGTGGGGCTGGTGCTCTAATATCGTACAGGGCCCTTATGAGGTTTTCCTGTGGAAGAGTATAAGGAAGGGGTGGGATACTTTTCATTGCTTCGTTAGCTTTAAGGCAGGGGATGGTTCTTCTATTAAATTTTGGCAAGATCATTGGTGTGGGGGATGTCCTCCAAAGGAGAACTTCCCAGAATTATATAGTATTGAACATAATAAAGATGATACTGTGCAGAGCTTTTATCTTTCTCAAGGGATAGCTACCATTGGAATATCAGTTTTAACCAAGCGGTTCAAGATTGGAAGTTGGAATCGGTTTTCTCTTTTATGGATTTACTATATTTTGGAGTGTGGAGGGGGATAGAGTGGACAAGTTGTGCTAGAAACTATCATCCCAAGGGGTGTTTGAAGTTAGATCCTATTATAAAGTCTTACCATCCCCTTCTCATGTCTTTTTCTTGGAAACTATGTGGAAATGACAACATGATTTTTGCTTAGTGCTGCTACTATATGCGTGAAAATTTACGTTAACACAATACTAATAGGAGAGACTATAATCAAAATCCTACCTGAATTGGTGGAAACTATTGAGAATAAAATTATTAGTAGTACAATCAATAAAATCTAGGAGTACTTCTAAGAAATTGTGTTTTTTTCAAGAACTAAATAATATTGTCAATTTTGAAGACATTTATTCATTTTAAAGAGAAATTGGCGGGTTATGATCTGCTGATCCGCTGCAAGGTTACTATCATCTCTTGATCGGTCCTAGCGATCAGCCATTCCCTTGGAAACCCAAAATCCCTCCTAGAGTTGCTTTCTTTGTATTGATGGCAGCTTTGGGGAAAATTCTGACGATTGATAATTTGAGGAAAAAGGTTTGAATTTTAGATTGGTGTTATATGTGCAAATGTAATGGGGAATCTGTCGATCACCTGTTACTTCATTGCTCTATTGCTACTGATTTTTGGTCCATGGTATTGGGTTTGTTTGGAGTGCGTTGGGTGATGACAAGGTCTACTGTTGAGTTGTTAGCTTGCTGGCAAGGTAGATTTGGTCACCATAGGAAGGGTGATATATGGATGGCTGTGCCCTATCGTTTGATGTGGTGCCTTTGGAGGGAAAGAAATAATAGGAGCTTTGAAGATACAGAAAGAACCATCCCTGATCTTAAGTTATTCTTTTTAAGAACCCTATTGGATTGGTTGTCAGCTAGGTAGAGTCGCACTTTATTTTTTGTTGTTAATTTAATAGATTTATGTAATTTATGCAATTGATTGTTTGATCCCTGTATTCTTGGGTGACCTTTTTTTATATCAATAATATTTTATTACTTTGTTTTTTGATAAGTAATAATATTTTATTGATATCAATAATATCAATAATATTTTATTACTTATAAAAATAAAAAATAAAAAGTTCTCGACTTGAGATAGAAGCTACTTCAAGAAATCAATTATATGCTTTTGCAACTCAAATAAAATGCATCTTCCCAATCTTTATGGAGTGAAAACATCAATTCAGCCATTTATTATGCAGAAAAATTCAATCATAAAAACAAAGTAACAAAAATATATTTAAAAAATGATGTAATACAAGAATAAAACATAAATATGCATGTTTATTTCAAAAAAATTTACCCGTAACTGAATTCCAGATAAGGATGACAGTTTTTCCACTTCACGGTATCCAAACCAAGAACCATCAGGCCTTTTCAAGTTGAATGAGACAATAGGACCCCATTCACGACATAATACCTAGGGGAGAAATACCATAACACTTGTCAGATCTTTTTCAACAGATTCTGGAATAAGTTAGAAGGAAAGAACATGCATATGCATATGTTATCGTAATTTTTTTTGTTTTTGAGATAAGTACATGCCTTATCATTATGTGACTTGCCTAAAGGCAGGCATTCCAAAGTGATCACTTTACATACATGGTATCATTTAGGAGCTCCAAAAGAATCTTAATCCAAGTTGTATAATTGGCTTAAGCTAAAATGGAATATGATATCTAGTTTTCACTTCTCACAAGAATGTCAACAAACAAAACCAAAAAATAGGAAGAAAACATGCATTCTGTAAAATAAGGCATCCTTGTTAGTTGTTCCGCCAAGAGAATTGTGTTTTTGGCCTTGACCCAACCATATTCTGACGTAGGACAAGGGGGAACAACAAAATCTGATTTAGAGCACCAGGGACAGGTCTGGTATAGCTTGGGTTTTGAAGAATTAGGGTTAGGTTTTGGTGGGGAATAGGCTAGAAAATAATAGGGATTATAGAGTTTTCAAAGGGGACAAAGATTAATAGGGTTTTGGAATGAAAACAAAGGTGAAAATCAAGATTTGGGTGGCTGTGAACAGTGATGTGAATAGTAACCGTGAATAGTAAATTTAAAGAAAATAGATAAATTCTAGGAATCACGCCTAAACTTCCTAAGCATCACACCTAGGGTTCCTTGGCATCACACCTTGGAGAAGGTTGCATCACACAAACCGTAAAAGAAAGCATGGCTCTTAAATTCTGAAAACATTCATTAATCTCTACCTCAATAGAAAGTACTACAACTTTTTAAATAGAAGACTAATACCTAATCCTAGTTGAACTAGGATTTCTTAAAACCCTAAGAAATCCTTAGGCTTTTACTACTAAGCCCAAGTAAATAAACAAACTTAAAATAAAGCCCAAAAGAAGATCTAATAGACTGTTAGCACAGCCCATTCCAGAATATTATGAAATTACAAAATTGCCCTTGATACATAAAACCTAATAAAATATAGGAAATCTGTCTTCTCACTGCCTCCTGCATCATATTCACAACATCCTATTAATAAATTTGGACCCAGATTTTAAAAATAGACAGCCTTAAATAATTACTATCACTATGACACAATACACTTTGGAGCATGAATACATCACAGTTAAGAGTTATAAAGTATGAAAAATTAGGGTTAAGAGAGAAGAATTGAGAGGGAGACGGAGAGAAGAAAGGTAAAAAAGGTTTAGGGCTTGATCAGTCAGTCCCTAACCTGAGCACATATATTTATATTATAGGGATACGGCAAGAATACAAGACTACCCCTATGCTGATATAATATATCAGGGGAATAGAAAAATAACAATAATAACTCTAACAATCAAAAAGACACTATAATAGACGTAGGACAGCTCTAAGATCAGAACTGATGAAGGACCGCAACTCAGACAAAACTTGATGCCTCTGATATCAAATCTGGTGCAGGGCCTTCACATTCATCACCAACGAACCAGGAAAGCAATGAGCTTGTGGACTGAGGCTGTTCTGAAGGGAAATGATCAGGATAAGGCTAAACAATGAGACTCTGGGTTGCACTTGCAAGCTGGAAAATACTAACAAAAAAGATAGAAGGAAGAAGACAAAAGGAACTAGAATCAATATGCTACCAACCAAACTCACACACCAAGTTGTCTGAATCAAAACACTTGGACCCAAAAGCAAACCCTTAAGACCCACAGAACTGACCCAACCTGATACATAATACCCACAAAATCCCCAAGCCAACTTTTTTACTTAATATAAATATGAAGCTAGAGTATCATAAGCACTGAAATTGTGAAGCATTCTTGGTTGTAGTAAATGAGAAGGTGCAGAATGAGGCATCTTCTCTGAATAAAATTAGCAATTAACTTCAATAACAAACTAACTTTTTCTCCATTTTCTTTACTTACAAAAACAAAAAAATAATAATAATAATAATAAAAATAAAAAGCAAAACAAAACTAACCTTCAAACTGTCACTTTTGTAAACTTTGCACACACTGGCTCCATTTTCATGCCTTAAGGCCAAAAGCATCTTCCTCAGATATCTAGCAAGTGCTGCTGTATGCCTGAAAGGTGATATGCACTTTAGAACACAGCATATTAATCTAAAGCGTGAATGTTCAATTAAAAGAGCAAGGAAAAGAAAGAGTATAAACGGCAAGGAGAACATAATTTTCCTAACATGAAATCTTATGTGTGCACATTACAAAATAATACAAAAGTTGGCACACATTTTTTTCTTAACCTCTGATGGCAAATGTGGGAACAAGACATGTAAATTAAATAAGAGGGATGTAACGAATTTTTTATTATTATTGATCAATATCCAGTTACAAGAACTAGCAGCATTTACAACAGAAGTACTAAGAGTAGCTCCATACGTCAACCCAAGGCTCATCTTCCTCTACAGACACTGAAAAGGTACTAAGGAAAACCAATAGGCATTAAATTATGGGTCCTTAACCTCACCAAGGTTACTTTTTGAACTCACTTCAGTTATTCCTTATTCCTTCCTAGTCTGAATAACCACATGAACCGTGAATTATCTTATGAGTCTCAATTAAATAGATGAGCTATAACTTCTTTGAAAAAAAAAAAAAAAAAAACTGATCAACAAACAATTGATAATTTGCTCACTACCAGTTGATCAGACATATTCCTCTCATTCCATCAACTAATTTCATCTGTGAGAGTTGATGAAAATAAATGTTTTATGTATTCTTCTAGTTTTATTGTGTATTAAACTAATAGAGTATCATATGTTTTATTTTTTTTTTTGATAAGTAAGAAGAGAATATTATTAATAAAAGAGAAACAAGAGAACCACAAATAGTTCACGGTAGTGAACAAAGGAAAAAAAAAAAAAAAAAAAAAAAAAAAAAAAGCCCCTAATCTATTCTATTACCATACACTTCAACAATTTTATTCTCTTTTGTGTTCTCCATTGTGTATTTCCCTCTTTCTTTTTTACCTGTATATCTTCCCATACGTTAAAGCAAGAAATGCACTTTGAATCTTCCATTAAATTATATATGTGTATATATATATATATATAGAGAGAGAGAGAGAGAGAGAGAATGACTTTCTCATTATCAAATATTGCATTGAATTTATTTTAGGAAACTGTAAATGAAAGTCTCTTTCTCATACCCACTATCTATTCCAACAATACACTAAAAAAAAATGAATGGAATCCCATCTTTGTACTTGCATGTATTTTTTAATAAAAGAAGGTATTTATAATATCTCCAACAAAAGAAAGTTTTGAGAAGGATCACAAACAAAACTATTTAAATTTTTGAAATAAAATATGATGATCATGATTATCCTTTTTCTTTTTCTACCAAGGATAAACCACACCAAATAAGCACACATAGAAATTCGTTAAACAAATAAAGATAATTCCATTATTATCATCAAGAGAAACAATATTCACATTATAAAGGAAGCCAATTTCACATACCGGCCTATTGCAGAGATAGTCAGGGAATTCAGAATTTTGAATCCATGACGGATTGATGCTATGCTCAAGAATGAAGCAGTGCCATCCTCAAAAAGTTCCTCAATCCCTTCTCTTCTTTTAACAAAGTCAATGTCAGCAATTGAGGCAGCAACTGTGCCTGTAAAGCTCTTATAGTGAAACAATGTAACAACCACATTGAATACTGGTTGCAATTATACACCCAATCACAAACCTCCACTGAAGTAGGTTTTCTTCAATAACTTTGCTGCATCTGCAGAACAAAATAATCAAAAAGAAAATGAGGAAAATAAATTTTTTTTTCCCTCAAAGATCAATAGACCTGATAAAATTATGATCTTTAAAACCTTCAGATAGGAGAAGAAAGAGAGAAACTTAGGGTTTAGACAAGAATAGCTTATCAAGAAATCAGGGTATAACTGAGCCTATGCTCTGAAATTGGTAATGAAATTCTGTTACAATTGAAAAACTAATTACAAGAGCTGGAATTCTGTTATAATCTGACACCTTTGACTTTAAATTAAAGACAAAATTAATTACCTGAATAGCTGTAATCATCTACTTAACTATCCAAATTGTAAGTGTAAAGTAGTACTTTCAGGAAGAATCAGGAGTAAAACATAAAGCGAAAAATAAAAGCAGAAAAAATTAATTCTAAATACATATCATGCCATTAAATAGATATGGGATGATGATCACACATGATAAATGGAGAAACCTTTCAAACCACAAATCACATAATAATTTCAAAAAATTATACATATTTCAGAATCAAATGCTTACCATTTCGAGCGATGAGAGCTCCAAGTCCAGTTGGATAGCCAAATATCTTTACAAAAACAATATGAAGACAAAACGACATCAACATCCAAAGGTAGTTGTTTCTTACAGATGAAATTTCAACACACACACACCGCACACCTTATAGAAGGAGATGACAACAAAATCCACAGGATATTTTGATAAATCTGGTGGTTCTGTTGCACATCCTTTTGCCGCATCAACCAATACCATCCATCTCCCACTGTTATGACATTAAGAAGACAATATTTGCATTCATGAGTGATATACAAATTATTGAAATCATTACTTTGAGGCACCAGCAAAGAGAAATCTCCTCTATCATCCAGATGCAACAACAATAACAATAAAATCTGCTAACTATCAGGTAACATTTATAACTTAAGTTTCATAAGTTTCTTGGCAAGCACAGCCTGATCAAAGATTCTACAAAAGGGGTTGACTTGTGGATATACCTGAAGTTATTGTTTCCTTCACATTATACATGCATTCAGAAAGCCAAATCATCTAAAATAATTTCACTATTTTAGATACCTTTAAGTCTTGTTTTGATAAGTAAAACAAAAGAAGTACAAAAAGTTTTGGAAAAAAAAATAGTTAATTTTATGGTATTTAGATAGCTTTAAGTCTTTCTAGTCATTCAAAATAAAAGGTCAAGAAATCATTTATAAATATTTCCATTCATTATGGCAGAACTATAAACCTAGATGGAAATATTCAAAATATGAGGAAATAATGGGAATCATTCTTTTTTTATATATAATTTAAATTCAAAGATTCTTGTTTGAAGATATAAAAGCATTATACACATAAAATTTAGTAGGTTCATAGAATATAGCCATGTACAGTAGCAAACATTGCACAAGAAGTAATTTTGTCCACCAGAAAATCATTAAGATCAAAATCTCTCTCTCTCTCTCTCTCTCTCTCTCTCTCTCTCTCTCTATATATATATATATATATATATATATATATGTATGTATGTATATATCTTTCCATCCCAGAAATTTAGTGTAGGTTTGATTTTAGTCCCTCAAATTTAAAAAGTTAGGATTTGGTTCCTGAAATTTCAAAGAAGTGGACAATGTGGTCCCCCCATCTATTTTTCTATTTACATGACAAATGGATGTTGACTATTGAGGCACCCAATTTACGAGGGAATAAATCAAACCAACCACGTATTTAAGGGAACAAAATTGAACCAACATATTTAAGAGACCAAACATCCCATATATAATAGACCAAAATCAAACTGACCCCATAGACGAAGGGATGAAATGTTCCCTTTCTGATACTTCAGGAATAAATCCAAACTTTTTAAGGACCAAAATTAAAAGTTACCCCAAAATTTTTTTTTTTTTTTTTTTGACAAGTAAAATTTACCCCAAATTTCAAGGACCAATAATAAAATTTGACATGTTATGTTGTACAAATACTAGAATGGGCACAGACTCAACCACCAATTCTACGAGCTCTTGTAGAGACAAGACATGGACATAAAACGAAAACAACAAAACAAGGCACAAACAACACACATGCTTGCACGTCATCATGCATGTTATTACTTATTAGTTTCTTTATGCACATGGACATGGTCTCCATTTTATCAGGATCCTCTTTACCAGAAGCAAGCCATGGACATGGCATTGACATGGTATACTAAATTACTCACAAATCACATACAAACTAGCAGTAACTTCATCCATCAAAAGCTACACCCAAATCAGTTCATATAGTTCATACACAAGTTATGTTGTTATGAATTTCATAATTGCAAAATTTCTGTATATCAATGGTAGAATGTGGCCTAAGTTAACTAAAGGATGCATGACATGATATGGGTTATATACTTGCAAAACGGGGAGCCTTCCAAAATTTTTTCTGAATCTTCCTTAATAATCTTCACCAAGTCAAGGCTGAATCTCAAACCTGAGAAATTACACTCTGAGGGGAAGGCAAATAAGTTATATGCATCACCTGCATTAAGTGAAGTACATGATAAAAGAAAGTGAGATAGTGTCAAATATATGTACATGGTCATGAATTCTTAAGCACGTATCATTTTGCAAAAATACTATAAGAGTTTGTTTATTTTTCTAACTAAAATACAATATAATATCCTAAGGATTATATAAAGGTAAGATGTAACAGAGCATCAGCGTTAGGAATGATTTATTTTCAGTCATTGCTATAATCACTGCATAGGAGGGCAGAAATTTTATGCAAGAAGAAATTCCAATCCCACAAAAGACCTCAAGGATATTCACCTACAAGAATTTCAATGGTTTATACAACATGGAAACTTACAAATAACTTCAATTAACTAAATGGAACTCAAATTATTGTACAATACAAGACCCTTTAAAAACTTTTTTTTTTGTTTTTTTATAGGTAATAAAACTTTTATTGAAATTGAACATCATGTTCACGATAGTGAACACTCTGAACAAGGAAAAAATACAACCAAATCAAGAGCTAAAAGAAAGGGAGGGTAAAAACTCAGACAATGAAATACAACTCGTACAGCCCCAAGGACGAGCCCATAGAAACAAAGCACCAAAAAGAAGAGACTTTAAGAGGTCTAAGATGCACTAATAATCATTATATCCATATCACAAATCTTTAAGGACCATAAAATTATTGCAACCAAGTAAAATTTATATGCTGGAGGAGGTATAAACAAGTTCTTCTAAGATATGACAAAGGACAATAACGTCCATTTTGCACAGCACAATCAAAATTTTAAAATAGCAAAAATATTTCTAATGAATTCTGAACATATTATAAACATCATAGCTACCTATCAGCTCCTCCTCAAGGAACTTTTCTTCATTTCTCCTTTGTATTTGGTGCTGGGATAAACTGACAGACGCAGTAATGCCATTTGATACTCCATGATGCACAGTCTCTTCAATATCTACTGCAAAGGCTGCAGCCCCTTGACTGAGAGCATATCTAAAATTTTAATAAGGATTGCATAGCCATGGAATTATAAGGAAGAAAGAAGAAAAAAAAATTATAATGAGACCATTCAGGAAATTAATTAATAAGCTAAAAATTGAAGCAAAAATATACAGAAGATACTCAAGGCATCAAAAAGTGTGCCTATTCAATAGCAACCAAAGGAAGCTACTACAGTAGGATACTCTCTAATACCAAGGACACTATTGTGATTCTCCATTGTATACATAAAACAGCTCTTTTGACTCCATGGAAAGGCCTCCCCAACCAGCTTCAGTGCCGCTGATGCCCCAGAAGTGAATATACATTTGTAGTCCTTTGGGGATGCATTGAAATATTCAAGGACCTGATACTCACAACAGGTCATTAAACAACTGACGGAAATTTTAGAATTTGGAACAAAGTATCACTTGCTTACACATGAAACACTGAAACAAGATAGCAGTCAAACTGATTGAGAACATACTATTATCTACAAAGAATTCATTAATGTTTGCAGATAACTTGGAAATTGAATGTTGTGAAACCGTTAAAGAATAGCTATGATAAATCTGAAAGTCTGATGTTCACAAAACCTTATGGGCAGATATCAAAGTATTAAAGGCTGTTAAGATAACATATAGTACCTGTTGGCGAGCTTCCCTCACAATTTCACAAGTGGCAGAGCTGGAGTCACTTTGGCTGTCTAAGCTTATATTAAGGAAGCTTACTCGATGAAATGCAATCATGAACAATCAAATATACAAATATGTTTTGCATGTAACAAGAGGGTAACGCAAAAAGGTAAATAGAACATCCCATATTCTTGAAATAAAGGTCAGAAAACATTATATATAAAAAATAGTAAGGAAGGAGCAATACAAGTCATCACCATGAAAATTTTATTAAATTATGAAATTTGAAATAGTTAAGAGAAGACACAGATGGAAGAAGAGCTTCTACTTCTCTCTCAATTGGTTTTTTATTTGATATTGATCACACAGAATTCATAGTAGGAGCTGAAGTACTACTCTCTCTTTTTTGGGTTACTCAAACCCTCCCAACAGATAGGGTATGCTCTCTCAAATCACAATGCAACCCAAATTATTGCAAAGGCTCTAAACAGAACCATGGAAACAAAATTAAAAGCAGATAGCCATATCAAAATTAAGTAGTGTAAAACAACAAGGGGACTTCAAGCTACTTCTCCAGGCAAAAATTCCCCTAAAGCTACAAAAGCAATTTTAAAAGGTAACAACACACTACCAAAGACTTCAACAAAAACAAAGTCATTTAAGCAATTCCACAATAATTCAAGATTCAGCTAATATTGCAAACCTTACAAAAATATACAAAAGCATTTTAATTTGCATAACAGGATACGAGGATTTCCATAAACATTAGTGGTGAGATCTCTAAAGACTGCTTCCATCTGCAACTCAGAGTACAAAGTTGACCCAGCATGATCCAAGAATACAAGACCTAACATTACAAAAATCAAATACTATCTTAAGTTCCTTTAGTGTTCTCTCTAACTTTCTCAGCACACATATAAAGTTTCTTTCATTTCCTTTCAATTCCTCAGCAAGTACCTTGATCAAGCTAAATTCATTTCCCTTCACTTTTCTCAGCAACCAAACAAAGAGCAAGTACTTTAATCAAGCAAAATTCATCATTTCTTGATACCAAAAACGATATGAAAAACACAAATCAAATCCTTTCTTAACTTCCTTTTGTGTTTTCTTTGGGAATGTAAACAAGTCAAGTTGAGCTAAAGATTGAAAGTTCAAGATTGTTCATTTAATTTTATTTTGAAAACAAGCCAAGTTCGACCTCATCACCCAACTGGAGTATATGTTCAAACTTGATTCATTTTACTGTTGAACAAATTTGTGCAAAACTTATTCTTTTAAAAAAAAAAAAAAAAACAAGGAACCCCTCAGGTATGGGCCAAAGGGACCAACCTTGAGGAGCAAACCCAGGATGCCTACACATCCCCATTAAGCAGGCATCAGATAAATCGCGAAATGCCTCAGCTAGGAGTTTAATAAGAGACTTCTGGCTTTCCAGTTAGTCCAAGCACTCTCCCTCACCACTAAGGCACCCCGGGTATGGGGGAAAAGACACAAACAAAAGTAAGGAGTTTAACTTACTCAATAAAACCTACGACTAAAATTGTTTACATGTTTACAAATATATGCTAATTATTAGATAAAAAGATCCTCAGTTATGAACTTATAAAAATTAGATTCTCAACCTTGTATTGGATAGTATTTTCAATAAGTTAATAATAAGAATTTGATATCTTAAATCTTATGAACTTACACTTATAAAAAGAAATATATCTTGCATCCATTTGGGATGAGCAGGAAAATTCAACTTATCTACACTTTCAGCTTATTTTTGCTACCATTCATGACCTTCCTGAATTTTTTAATATTATTCATAAGTTCACTGTACTATTCAGTTTATTTTTTAACCTATTTTCTACTGTTTCAGCAAAAAATTTTCAGTTTCAACTAAATAAACTCTTCCCAGACGAACCCCTTATATCTTAAAAACTTACGCGAAATTCTTAGGTAGTTGCAGAGCAATAGAGCTCTCACATGGGATGGGCCCACCCCTATCTAAGTTTTTTTTCCATGAAATTACTTACATAATATAATCTCCTATCTACAAAAGTACATTCTACCTATAAACGTATAATATAGTACATACTTTAATCAAGCCTCGTGCAACAAGTTTGTTCACAAACACATTATTATATTTCGGAGCCTAAACTTATGCTGAACTTGGCTCATTTAGTAGATAAGCAACCTGTTTATGAACAGCTAGATTCATTTACAGCCCTGTCTTTCTTTTAACTTTCTCAGCAGCCAAACAGAGAGCAAGTTTGACTAAAACCAAAAAAAAATGATAATAATAATAAAAATATTGAAATCTTCTTTGAAAAGAGAGAGAAAATCTGACCATCTAATCTTTTGAACTCAGTAGCTCGGATTTGATCAATAGACTTGGGGCCGCTGGGGTACCCATAATCGGCGCCAAATTCCTTGAGAAACTCTTCCTTTTCTGGGTCCATTTTTTTGGTGTAGATTTTTTCTGAGACTGCTAAAGCGCGCGCTAGAGAGAACGAGAATCACGTGTGAGAAGTGGCAAGTGAAATAACGTAGGACAGGAGGACTCTTTTCTTTTTATGGGTTCGTGGCCCGACTAAATGTGAGGCTGTGTTTTTTTGGGCAGTTTTGAGACTTTTGACCCGTGTCGCCGTCCGACTGGATCAGTACATTGTAAGTATTGTACCTAATTCGGAATTTTTTTTTTTTTTTTTTTTTTTGCCATGCTAATGAGTGCATTTAGTATTTTCTTTTTATTTTTTAAATGAGTTTCAACTTATAGTGTCTATTAGTTCTTAAAAAAAAAATTGATATCACTTTTTTTTTTTAAGTGTGAGTAAGAATTGAACCTAAAATTTCTTATTTAATCTCTTTTTTTTTCTCTATTTTTTTTAGTATGATCTTGGGTAAACCTACGTTTATAGTTATAACACATGTAGTTTTCTTTTTGCAGCAAAAAAGAAAAATGGGTTATAAAACATGTGTGTGAATAGTGCTTTAATTGATTTTGATGCGAGATCAAAAGGTTAAAAGAGATAAAAGTAAAGCAAGTCTTAGCCAAACTAGTCCAAAATTCGTAACCTAATACTATTCATTTTGCATTTCTTACTTTACGATCTCGAGGCTAAGAATAAAGAAAAAGAGGGTTAAGAAAAAAATAATAATTGATAAAATCAAGAAAATTTTATATTTTAATTAAAATATAATGTAACATAGATAACCTGATGTGGAGTATTTTAAAATGTGAGTATATAAAAAAAATAAAAATAAAAGTAGATTCTTATACTAAAATAGACAAATTAAATAAGAGTACATCCAATCCTAAGCAATACCTGCCTGTGTTAAGAAAATAGTAGGTTAGGGTTAAAAAAAACAAGAAATTTGTGAGAGACAGAAAGAGAGAAAAAACAATGATAAATAAAAATAAAAAATAAAAAAAACCTAGTGGTTCATTCTTTAGTTGTGAGACATACATGAAAATGATATTTTTTAAATTTTTTTTAAGGGAGAAGTTTTTTGGGTGCTGGCATGTTGCAACCATTGAGATAGGAGTGGTAATTCATATTCACGTGTCAAGTTCGTGTTGTATCAACTTATGAGTATTCGACTATATGGGTGAACACTAACCCAACACGTTTATTAAATAGGTCATGATTCTTCAATCCTAACACGACATGTTTATTAAACGGGTCAATCGTGTAAACATGTTTATCAAATTTCGTAAAAGTGAAAAAAATAATAATAATAATAATACATATTTTAGTAGGCGAAAATGCACTTTTGGTCCATACATTTTGGGCATATTCTCATTTTGGTCCATAATTTGATTTTGCGTCTACCTCAATCCCTATAAATGGAAAATCACATCCATTTTGGTCCCTACCGTCAACCCACTAATGGAAGTTGCTTACGTGGCACACGGAGTGCCCAGTTGGCACCGTAAATGCTGACGTGACTAATAAAATAATAATAAAAAATTATTTGGCATTTTTAAATGTCATGTCAGCATTTTAATTATAAAAAATTAAAAATTTTAATTTCTTAATTTTAATTTAAACTGAAAATACAAATTTGGCCTTAAGCATCCCCCCCAAGTCTCAAATTGATTTCTCTTCTACTCTTATAAAAAAAAAAAAAAAAAACTCTTCTTCTCTCTTTGAGCTATTCCAGTCCCCATCAAATCTCTCCAAATCTCTATCTCTACCTCTCGATCTCACTCGCTCGGCAATGGAGATGACAATCTTAAGCTTCTCCACGACAACCAACACCTCAAATGGTGGCTTGGTCTAACTTGGGTTCTCAAGCTCGACCATGGAGCTTAGTCTAAATCGGGTTCTCAAGATCGAACAGCTAATTGAGTGCTTTGGAATGGGGCTTGGTCTAAATCAGGTTCTCAAGCTCGACCATAGAGCTTTTATGGATTAGTGAAGGCGACGTGATTGGTTTGGGTGGTGGGTCGGTTTGGATTTGTGGGTTATGTATCGGTTGTTGGTGGGTGTTGTGTCACTTGTGTGTTGTTGTGAAACCCTAGATCGGTGGTGGTTTTGGATCGGTTTGGATTTGCAGGTTGTAATCAGCTGTTGGAGGGTGTTGTGAACACACAGATCAACTATTTGGGGTGATTCAGGAACAGAGGCTTGGGTGATTCAAGATTGGTCGATTGGGTTTTTTGTTGGTGTGGGTTACGGTGGTCAGTTGGTTTTGTTGTTGATGTAGGTCACGGTGGTCAGTTGGGTTTTTTGCACTTTTGATTGTTGTAGGGGTCTAATTTGTCACGATGGTTAACGGTGATCTGATCTGTCAATTGTTGATTGGGTTTCTTCTTTGAGATTTATGGGATTTTTGAGTTCTTGGGTTTTTTGTGCTTTTGGGTTCTTGGTTTGTTCTTTGAGATTTATGGGATTTTTGAGTTCTTGGGTTTTTTGTGCTTTTGGGTTCTTGGTTTGTTCTTTAAGATTTATGAGCTTTTTGAGATTTATATGTTTTTGTAGGTTGGTTGCTAAGAAAATGCAAGTAAAAAAAAAAATCAAATCATGATTTATTTTTTAATTTTCTGGGCAACCAAACTTGTTCTTGGGAAAGAACATGAAGAACTTGAATAGCAATGAGGAAGAACACAAAAACATGAACAAGAACATGTTCTTGCAAAAAACTAATGACATGAAAAAAAAAAATTTAATTAATTAATTATTTTTAAATTGTAAGTTCATTATTTTGTTTTCTGACGTGTCATATTTTGCTGACGTGGATGTGGGGCAAGTGACATGTAGGATCAATTATTTATTTTTTTAATTGCAAAGCCTGCCAATTGCACACTTCGTGTACCACATAAGCAACTTCTGTTAGTGGGTTGATGGCAGGGACCAAAATGGATGTGATTTTTCATTTTTAGGGAGTGAGATAGACGCAAAATCAAATTAGGGACCATAATGAGAATATGCCCAAAATGTAGGGACCAAAAGTGCATTTTTGACATTTTAGTATTAACCAAATTGATCTAAACTAGGAAAAACCAAACAAATGAATTTTTTTAATATAAAATTCAGAACTAACGAGTAATTACATTACAAATAATGATTTAAAACTAAAGCATATCTTAATATTACAAATAATCAATCACAATATGTCAATAAACCGCAACAACTAATAAATTTATATAATAAAGGTTTGAAAGGTATATTGGTAAAATGTCATTTAATTAAATGGGTCAGACAGCTCAAGTGTGTTCTATGGGTTGGACACGAACCCGATACGTTTATTTAATGAGTCAGTCGTGTTAACTCAAATATGATACGAACTCATTAAGTCACAACTCATAACTTGCTAATTTTGTGTTATGTTGTGTCGGGTTTATGGGTCATGTCAAATTTTGCCACCCCTATGCAGAGAGTTATTGTATCAAGAATTAATGAAGATCTTGAGTCAATTTTACTTTAAGGCCTTAGAGATTTTTTACCTTGGGGTCATTTTTATAATCTAGTGGTTCAATCTTATGGTACGATAAGCCATTTTTTAAAGGACTTTAGATTGAGTAATAGTATCAAGACTTAATGAAGATCTCCTGTGAATCTTATGGTTTGATGAGCCATTTTTAAAGGACTTTAGATATTCAATCTTTCTTGCATACATTTTTTTTTTCTTTTTACATAATATTATGTTTATAAGGAAAAAAAAAATCACAAAAAGATGAATTCATTTTTTTGTTGTTGATGAAATGGATTCATTACTTTGGAGTTTGGGATAGTTTACTAATAATATCTCATGACATGTAGGGAGTTTCATAGATGTGGGAGTGTGTTTCTTTCTATCGTTTCAAGATAACATGTGCTTAGTCGATTTCACCTTACCACTCAGTGTGATCCTTTCCAGTTTGGTCATATTTTTCTTTTCTTAGAACCTTGGTGGCTTGGTTTATTTCTCAAAATACTAGGTCTCCAACTTTGAATCTCCTTTACTTAAGTTGTGACTTGTGCGTTATAGTACTTGAATAATTTATCTAAAACCATTTAAAAATGTAAATCCTAAATCTCATATTTATTGCATTTGCAAGCAATTTCTTTATGGTCACTGATTGGGATAAATCCTAAAGCAAACAGATCCAATTAACAGAGGCAATCATAAGTAACTGAGTCGCCAAAAGAGATGGCCTAGTTATTCTACCAACCAAAGAACTAGTAAACGGGTTCATAACCTAGACGGAGAGGCAGGGCGATGGATGGACTCCTTAAAGTAGATGGATCCAAGGGAAACGGTTTGTTGAAGTCACGTGGCACTTACACGGCATGAGTGGTCTCCAAGAATCCTAGTATGGAAATACCTTGCATTCGACGCCCAACCATAATCAGAGGAATCTCTACAAGGAAAGGATCCCATAAAATATGAGTATTAATGAGAATCAATTCTACAAGGGCTACACTACTATAAAAACCCCAAAGCCCTCATAAATCGAGGTACGCATGATTCCCTAGCTCTGGCACTCTAGAATTGTAGAAATTCTCTTTCTAACTTAACCTTCGGAGGGTATTTGGCTGGTGCCACACCGGTACTCTTTGTAAGGTCTTCTCTGTGTTTTTGTTTCACAGGTCCCGTCAAGAGCACGTGAGGACCGTTTGACTCACTGACGATTTTTTGCATCATTAGTCACAATATTTTGTGTTAACCCTTCCTTTACCTCTTCCATCTAGACGTATAGTTACTAACTATTCTTTCAATTGCCATTTTTTAAAATGGAAATTTGATGGATTACATACCATTAAAATAAGTTCATCTAATGAGTTTGCATTAATTCACAAGTAAAATATAATGTCATAATAAGATATCTGAGAAGGTTTGGATACCCTTCTTTGTCAAAAAAAAATCTCAACATTAGATCCATCTTTTTTTTTTTTTTTTTTTGGCATCAAACCCATTTCTTTCCAAACCATTATTGCAGTGGTGGAGCTAGAAAAGTTTTTTTTTTTTTTTTTGTTGGGTGGGGGGGGGGGGGGGGAGCTATATATATATATAATATTTATTTATTACTTATACATGGAATGTTTGTAATTTTGATTTAACATATGATATTTTATTACTTAAACAAAATTTACATCAAATAAGTGTTTACATCTTTGCAGAAAAAAAGTAAGTCATGACATTTCTAAAAATATACAAATCAATTTAATAAAAATAAAATATAATTAAATTATATATGGTATACATTAAATACACTTTTATATAATGAGTTATGTATGATATATGAGCATTTAGAGGGAATAAAAAAATAAAAAAAAACATTAGTCAACTATATAAATATATTACATGTTTTTAGTAAAAATTTAAGGGGGGCCAATATTGAAATTTATGTCCAAAATTATTTTTTTTTTTTAACAAAAAATACAAGAGGGAAGGAGGATTTTTGAAAAGTCAAGGGGGCCATGGCCTCCCTAGCCCCCCTTCCTCCATCCCTGCATCACAGACCTACTATGGTAAATAAATAAATAAAAAAATCATCTCAACCATGCCTTATACCCAAATCAAACAATCAAAATACAACATCAACAAACCAAACCAAAACAAAAGAAACACAGATCAACCCAACCACAAATCAAATAAACCAAAAAAATAAAATAAAAACTACACGAACCCACAACGAGGACACAACATTGGTGTGACCTAACAACCCACGATGGTGACCCATGCCTAGCCACCTCCTCCACGCAAATTGTAACCCATCTTGCTTAAATACTCCACACTCACAATCGAATGATCAGCCCTTTAGATGGCCAACGATGACATCAATGGTGAAATCAATCAACCCAAGATAGTTTTCTTGATTTCATTGCAATTGAGCTTAAGAAAGAGCGACCTTCGTGTATTCTAGAGAGAGAGAGAGAGAGAGAGATTAAAAACATAATTAATTTGGTGTAACAAGCTACAATGTGCTCACTCCAAGCAATGAGCCACTGCTCAAAAACAAATTTTTTTCCTTCTAAATAACCAAATCCCTCAAACAATTTTATTAGTTAGCAAGGTTTCGAAACAAATTAGCAATCTAACAAATCGAGTCTGGTGCACTCGATTTTGTTTTCCTAAATCGAGTTGGTAAGAGTCGAGTTCCATGGAAATCGAG
This sequence comes from Quercus ilex subsp. ballota, assembly GCA_032727855.1. Lineage (NCBI taxonomy): Eukaryota > Viridiplantae > Streptophyta > Magnoliopsida > Fagales > Fagaceae > Quercus > Quercus ilex. Next base: position 77,365,004 of record CM064911.1, read on the forward strand.
TCTCAGAGACTCGATTTCCATGAGAGCCAACGAACATCAGACTAGAACAAGAAAATACAATGAAGCATCACCAAATCGAAAGACCCTGACAAGAAAAACAACGAATACCTTCGCTTGGAGCTTCGTTGCTGCTGCCTCCTAGAACTGCTGGTTTGTGTTTCTTCTTTGCTAGGTTTTGCCTTCTTCGTGTAGTTTGTGTTTCTTCTTTGTTGGGTTTCGCCTTCTTCGTGGTTCTTCATCTGGGTTTCTTTGTCTGGTCTCCTCATGGAACTCGAGTGCGAAACACTCGATTTCACTAAAACTCAACTCTTCTCTGCTCGATTTCAAAGAGCAAAATTGAGTCCTTTGGTCTCAATTTGTTAGATACCAAAATAGTTTCAAACCTTGGCTAATTAATAAAATAGTTTGGCTTTTATAGTTATTTTCAAAAAACAAAAACCCTCAAAAACTAATTTAGTTTTTAGTTTTGATGAGGTTGATGTGTGAGTGTTTTAAAGGAAATTTGCTATATTTTGGCAAAGTAGTCATTATTGTTTTGCCTTGATAATAAAGGGTTTTTTAGTGTTTGATTTGGTCGTAAGAACTAACGAATCAGCACACACGACAAATGCTAAGTTCATCGTATCGTATTTATAAAAATAAAAAATTCAAAGACAAATTTATTTTGTCTTTGAAAGTGCGATTTTGAAAAAATGTGTAATGAACTCTAAGTTGGTCATATCGTATCTATAAAAAAAAAAACCCTTCAAACAACAACTTCATTTCGTCTTTGAAAATGTAATGTTTGCACCCAAAAAAAAAAAAAAAGTGTATTAAACAAAAGTGAGCTTTTTAAAAGGGCAAATTACACCTAAAATCTAGGGGAAAATGTTGATCACAAAACCCAGATTAACTCAATATATACCCCTATGTGAGACTCATCACACACATACACAACACACACTCAATGAATACATAATTAAATATGGGGTATTACATTTTTAGCCTAAATTATCACCCTAATTAGTAATTACACTTAACCCTTTGAACTATCGAAATGTATTACCCACCCCTCAATTTCAAAAATAAGTTACACAATTCCTTGCTGTCTGTTTTGCTGCGAGTATGATATAATTTAGCATGAAAGACCAATTTACACCTCAAATGTCTATTTTGAAGAGAGAGGTAAATTAATATTTCAATGTTAAAATTTTAAACATAACACCATGACAAATGACAATGTGGACTTTGAAACAAAATTATAACTTTGAAATGTCAATTGTGCCAAATATTAAATGTAATTTTTTTTTGAGAGAGTTATAACCTATGACGTCCGCTCTTGATGATGTTTTTTATCATCAAACTAAGATATCAATCGGTTTTTGGTGTAAGCAGGGATTGAACCTCGGATCTCTTATTCAACTATTAGAGACTTTATTAGTTAAGCTAACTGGACCTACAAATATTAAATGTAATTTTTTTTAACACAAATATTAAATGTAATTTGAGTGATAGTTTAGAGTAAAAATTTGTAATTTGTCCAAAAAAAGAGAGTCTATTTTTCAAATTTTTTTACGGTAAAAACAGTGTAATTTCAAATATCAAATAAAAAGAAAGTGTAATGCTGCCAAACAAGAGGGAAAAGATTTTATGCTGGTGTGAGGATGTCCTAAAACGTATGGAGTGTGGATTCCCACGCAGCCAAACGTGACTCTAGATATTACTCCTCCCCCGCCATGGATAATAACCAAGAAGCTGAGAGAGAAACTTAAGAAATATATTTATTTATCAGTTGGGTTTTGCTTTATTATATCAAAACGCCTCCAAAAAAAAATCTGAATAAGCTCACAAATCAACTACTTGGGTTTTGCTGCTTTGATTGATGTGATAGTTCTAAGGTGCTGCTGCTGCTATGGCTCTTGCACCTGGTCGTCAATTCCACCCAGCAACAGGTTTCTTTGACTCGTTTCAGAGCTCCTTCTCCAAATTCCATGGCACCTCTATCCAGTTCTTCAGGTACAGTTCCTCCATTCCTTACAAAAAGCACACTTTCTATGCAAATTCTGTGCAAGACCCACATAGGAAATCACATATTTTAAGCACAAACCGACCCGTTTCTAGCAATAGTAGTAGTTGGATAGATAAATGGAATGAAACCCACAAACAAAATGGCCCGAAACAGCCCCGGGACGTGTTGAATTATCGTAGTAGTAGTAGTGGGAGTGGGAGTGGGAGTGGGAGTGGCAATGTGTTGAATTCAAGCTCTGTGAAGAGTGATGGTAGTAGTAGTAGTACAATGGAGAAGATTGTGGAGAAGTTGAAGAAATTTGGGTACATTGATGATGGTAATGAGGGTAAAGAGAAGGGTAATGAGAGAGTTATTGAAAAAGGGTCTGTGGAGGATATATTTTATGTTGAGGAAGGAATGTTGCCGAATTCGAGAGGTGGGTTTTCGCCAGAATCGCCATTGGGGGTTGAGAGTATGTTTGGAGGTGATGGAGAGGTAAGGTTTCCGTGGGAAAAGCCGAAGGAGAAGGAGAAGGAAGAGGAAGGTGGGATTATGGCGAGGAGAAAGAGTAGGACTTCATTGGCTGAATTGACTCTGCCAGAGTCAGAGTTGAGGAGGCTGAGGATTTTGACATTTCAGAAGAAGCACAAGACAAGGATTGGGGGTGCCGGTGTTACTCAAGAGGTCGTGGACATGATTCGTGAGAGGTGGAAGGCATCGGAGATTGTAAGGCTGAAATTTGAAGGTGCAGCTGCACTGAATATGAAGAGAATGCATGAGATATTGGAGGTTTGCTTCTTTTAAATTTTCTTATAAGTTTGTGTTCTTATAATTTCATCTTCTCTTTTTTATTTTATTTTTAAGAATATTGTTTCTATTTTAATTATAAAAAAATTGTTTCCATTTTAACTTTTTGGGGAAAATGAAAAGAGAAGAGGAAGAGTAAAGAGATCAAATTTCAAGGCTTTTCCTGCCTTGCTCTTCATAGAATCATAGTCTGGCAAGAACTTTTTTTTTTTTGATAGGTATAGTCTGGCAAGAACTGTGTGCCTCACAAACCCCTATAGGTTGAATTGAAGCATATCAAAAGTAGAAAATAGAAGTGCTTATGTTACATTCTGTTGAGAAGAAGATGTACCTTAATTCAAGCTCTGTCATAGTTAAATAGTCACTCAAGGACTTTCTCCCCCCCCCCCCCCCCCACCCCCCCCCCAAAAAAAAAACATTTACTCAAAATAGACATGCAGTGAAAGAAGGCCATACTGGACATGACATGACAATTTGATTTAAGAGATTTTTTAGAGGGTCTTGTCCTATGCCCTGCTTTGAAGTTGGTTAAATATTGATTGATGCTAGGAAATTGTTATGGTTTTGTAAATGATAAAGGTATAGGTCCTATACCAGATTTTTTACTTTTTTATTTTTAAGCACTGGTGTTAGAGTAGTTGCATATTCATATATAGTTTAATTCAAATATTTAAAGCTTCCTTTTGTGTGTTCTTTTATTTATGTTCACTCAGCTACCTTGCTAGTATTACAATTATTTTTTACGAATATATCATACAAAATATTTTAGAAAAATAATTAAGACATACTAGAATTATTCATTGCAAGAATTATCGTCATTTGCATATTTCATTAAAAAAAAAATTCCTGGAACAATTTTCATTTTCGTGTTGCAGAGAAAGACTGGTGGACTGGTGATTTGGAGGTCTGGCACTTCTCTTTCTCTGTATAGAGGAGTGAGCTTTGAGGTTCCTGAGGTGAAATTGAACAAACGAATACTTAAGAAAAAAGAGTTTCCTTCTAATTCCTTATCAACAGCTACTGAAAAAACTACTAGGGGTCCTTCTGAATCTGGTACTGATGGTAACGTGCATGCACCCCAAGCAAATTCAAATTCAACAGCTGTAGAGAAGAAAGTCAGGGAACCATTGCCAGAAGTGAAGTATGAGGATGAAGTAGACAAACTTTTAGATGGTCTGGGTCCTAGGTACACAGATTGGCCTGGGTGTGATCCATTACCCGTAGATGCAGATATGCTCCCAGCAGTTGTTTCTGGTTACCAACCTCCATTCAGAGTACTTCCTTATGGAGTGAGATCAACGCTTGGAGCAAAGGATGCAACAAATTTACGAAGGCTTGCCAGGGTTCTTCCTCCACATTTTGCATTAGGTTTGCCTCTTTTCTTGCTTTCCTTAACATCAAATTGAAAATGTTCTTTTAATTGTGTATGAAATATTCTGTCTCCAGGTAGAAACAGGCAGCTCCAAGGTCTAGCTATGGCTATGATTAAATTGTGGGAAAGAAGTTCAATTGCAAAGATTGCACTTAAGCGTGGTGTACAACTGACTACTAGTGAGAGGATGGCTGAAGAGATCAAGGTAATAAAATATACCTAGTCAACCTTTCTGACTTTAGGAAGTAATTCTTCCCTAATATGCACCTGTTAGCTCACTTCTGTTTTTTTTCCTCTCATATTATTTACTAATTACTGAAATGGCATGCTTTCTTTTTGAGAGTTTTGGACTTGTATTTTGTATACTAATATGAGAAATCTGACCAGTCAGATGTAGATACTTAACTAATTATTTCCACCTAAGATCAAATGCACACATGGCTTGATTATGTAGACAGTTACTGGTAACTTTCTCAGATTATATGCATTTATTCCATATTAGTTATGTAGTCATGCCTTGTAGAGTGATCGGTGGTAATATCTTGATCATTGGCTGCAGAAATTGACAGGAGGCATTCTGCTGTCAAGAAACAAGGACTTCTTGGTTTTCTATAGAGGAAAGAATTTTTTGTCACCAGATGTCACTGAAGCCTTACTAGAAAGGGAGACATTGGCAAAGTCACTGCAAGATGAAGAGGAGCAGGCACGGTTGAGAGCTTCGGCCTTGATCATACCAAGAGTTGAAATAACTGAGCAATCTGGAATTGCTGGTACACTTGGGGAAACTTTGGATGCAGATGCTAGGTGGGGTAAGACTCTGGATGATCGTCATGAGAAAAAAATGATGAAGGAAGCAGAAGTAATAAGGCACGCCGACCTTGTTAGAAAGCTTGAACACAAGCTCACTGCTGTGAGTTCCTTAAAATTCAGTCTCAATGGCTTTAATATCAGATATCTCATGACTAGATGCCGTGTTTTTCAGTTCTTAGTCACTGTGAATTTATTTGTAAAAAAAAATTTCACTCTGAATTTCTTCTTTAATTTGCAATTTGTATAAATATGAATTGTGATGTGTTATTGCTGCCCAAGCTTTGCTACATGTTTTATGTTACCTTTTATTGACATTATGTTGGAAGAGTAATTCATAGTAGTTCAAAAACCAAATAACATTATATCACATGGTCCCTTTCTAGTCTCCTTCAATAAAACTCTTAGGATTTTTGTCTGTCAGGCTGAACGAAAGGTAGCGAGAGCAGAGAGAGCCCTTTCTAAAGTGGAGGAGTCTTTAAAACCAGCAGAGCGGCAAGCTGACCCAGAGAGCTTAACTGATGAGGAGAGGTTTATGTTTCGCAAATTAGGTTTGCGGATGAAAGCTTTCTTACTTCTTGGTAAAACATTCTATCTATCATATTTATCAAGATTTTATTGCAGAGTATACAATCTGTGTGTGTGTGTGTGTGAGAGAGAGAGAGAGAGAGCAATATTTATGGAAATGTGATTTCTTCTTTCAGGTAGACGTGGAGTATTTGATGGTACGGTGGAGAACATGCACCTGCATTGGAAGTACCGCGAATTGGTTAAGGTCTTGGTGAAGGCTAAAACTTTTGACCAGGTAAAAAAAATTGCATTGGCACTAGAAGCTGAGAGTGGAGGTGTGTTGGTTTCAGTAGATAAAGTTTCCAAAGGATATGCAATTATTGTATTCCGGGGAAATAAATATAAGCGACCTGCAATGTTGAGGCCAAAGAATCTTTTGACAAAGAGGAAGGCTTTGGCACGTTCAATTGAGCTACAAAGACGTGAGGTATGTCAACAAATTTGTATATTTTTAACCCAAATCTCCTGCCTTTTCAGATATGGAGCTAAAAAGTATGTCTCATGTGCATTTTGAGATTTTGTTTGAATCTCTGAAATTCTCCAATAAGTAGTCTAGCCCTGAGTAGTTCTGGGTAGGGGTCTGATCTGTGCCAGCAGACGTGGATGTCAGCGCCCCTTTTTTAATTGGATTTTTGGGCTCCTCAAGCTGCAAGTGTGTAAAAACTGGAGTAGGTGCCAAGAGTGTTATAGCTCAATTGGGACTTTCTGATGTTTCCAATAGTGATAAGTAGGGTTCAAATCCCCCCTGCCTGTTATTGCAACTATCAAAAAAAAAAAAAAAAAAAAAAAAAAAAAAAAAAACTGGGACCTTGCCTGTTGCCATTTCTGGCATGGCAGCTGATTGGTCCTGGTGGTGAACCTTATCATGTTCAGTATACATATGTACATGCATACATATGTAAGCATAAAGGTCTTTTATGCCTCATTGATGGACTCCTTTTATATGTAGATGGTCTTTTAAATTATTACTTGACATACACGCGGAGATCAATGGCTAATTTTTGTCTTTATTTTGTCAAACAGGCTCTTCTAATCCATATTTCAGCTCTTCAGAGAAAAGTGGAGAGAATAAGATCTGAGATTGTATGGCCTCTTATATACTATACTTCTTTTTATTGAAAGTGAATCATCTAATTTGGCTGAGAAATATGCATAACCCTCATGCTTGCAATAAAATCTGATTTGGTTCATGTTTTACATTTATAGGAACAAATGGAGGTTGTGAAAGACCATGGAGATGAAGCTTTGTATGACAAACTAGATTCTGCATATTCTACTGATGATGACACAGAGGTCTATATTATTTATTGTTTTATTTTCTAGAACTGCTAATTTTTCTCTTAAATAAGAGCCAGTCTAACATTGTATATCAACCCTTTTTCACCCCGCTATAGGAGGAAGGAGATGAGGCTTATCTAGAGACTTATTACAGTGAAAATGATGTTGAAGATGACAGAAGAAGCTCAATTTGCAACCCCCAGTCTGAGACAATTTTTTCTTATGATTTCCAAAATCTAGAGTCTGAAACAAAATCTGAGGTTCCTGTGCCACATGAATATGCAGTGCCCGATTCATTGTGTGTTGAATCTGATGAAGTAGAGGAAGAAGACAATAGATTAACTAGATTGAGCCAATGAAACAGATAAGAATATCAGTTGGTGAGACAGAACTATGACATTGTCAAGGAGTTATGTTAAAAAAAAAAAAAAATCATAATTTTCCAGATAGACTGTCACTCTGTTCAAATCATATTAGCAAGACCATTTGTAGATACATTATTGTTGTCTTCTCAGAATTCAAGTTGGTGTCTTGGTCTCATCTCTTCTCATTTCTAAATTCTTTAGTTGCACATTTTTCATACGGCAGATGAATTTTTACTTCATTTCTGGGAGGAGTTAGAGCTCATAACCAAGATGGCTTGCTAATTTTCAAACAATGTACTCAGAATCTGAAAATTGTAACGATTTTATTTAACAAGCACTATAGAAAACATAAATGGTTTTAATATCATGATAAGCATTCTGACTCTACTGCAGGTTACAAAGTTTAAATTAAGACCAATGGATGTATTCAATGCTTTGACCTTGTGACAGAATTTTTTATTGGCATTGATTATAGTGATTTTTAGTGCATAGAATTGGATGGTTCATTTAATTAAAAAATATATTCTGAATAGAGTGGTATCTATGTATTGGTTAATGTGAAGGTTCAGGCTACCATTTGTTGTAATTTTATTTGCATATTATTTGTGAGCATGTTATAATGGCTGTTGAAAAAAAGAAAAAAGAAAAAGAAATGATAAAAAGGAATATGATGCATGCACACACGCATACATACCCATGTATATACATATATGTATAAAATACATATTTATGTAATGTATATATGCATGTGTCTAGGTATATAAAGTTAGAGGTATATATTTATGATCTGTGAGTTTTTCTTCATTTGAATTAGAAGGGTATTGGCGTCTCCGGGTTTATGTTGGTACATAACTGCAATTCTCACAACTCATGAATTCTAAAATTGAAGGAAATTTATTCTTGGACAGCCATTTTGTTTTGTTCTAGATGTTCATGTGGTGCAGCGTGATATATTTGTAGAATATGAAAGGGTTTGTCATATTTTACATTTCAGTCACAATTATGAAGTTGATGTTAAGAATTGTACATGAACAGTTTTGAGGGACCGCTCACTTGAGTCATTTCTAAATGATGTTAGACCACGGTATGCTAATATTACATATGACCTTGGATATTTTGCTGATATGGTAATTCTGCTCATGGATCATGTGTTTCTGCATTCTCTTTGGTTTCAAGTAAAACCTCAGATCTGTCCCTTTTGTAGGTGAAATTTTTAATTAACATACTGTGGTGTCTGAACTCATTACAATTCTTTCTTTTTTCCTTATAATTCCCTGTCTATACAATCCTTATTAAAATTTAGATATGCTCTGGGTCAAGGAGCTGCATCCTTTGCAGTAGATATTGAAGAGGCTGTACACGATGGAGTATCAGAAGGCATTGCAGCAGCTGTCAGGTTATCCCAGCATCAAATACAAAGGAGAAATGAAAAAAGCTTCCTTAAGGAAGAGTTGACAGGTAACTCTAAGGTTCTTTATGGACACGTTTGGTGTTCCATGTCAAAAATACACCATCAGCATATAATTATTACTTAATTGTAACAATTTTCATGGCCTTTAATAGGTTGTGATTTGAATGTAATGATTGTCAGTGCTTCTTGGGGTCTTTAACAGACATCCAAACCAAAGAGTGCTCTTGTTAGTTGTTACACTGGTTTCAGACTTAGGTGAATTGTATAAAACTATCTAATGACTCCTTTGAAGGATTTGTATCCTGATCTGTTAGTCTGCTTAGTTGATAGGAAAGCCTCAGTCTCTCAGTTATTGGAGTATTGGTTGGATTGGGAGGTTATGAGCTGGAAGGTTCGCATTCTCAGGGATTTACATGATTGGGAGGTGGATATTGTGAATTCCTTCTTAAGCCATATTTACTCTCAAGTGCCTAAGGGGGTGATAGGATGAGATGGTGTTTAGAAGGGAGTGGCAGTTTGATATTCGATCCTACTACAAGGTCATCTGTGGTGCCAATGGAAATATGTTCCCTTGGAAGAGTATATGGTGTGTCAAGCCCATAAGAGGGAGGCTTTCTTTTTGTGGATCGCATCTTGGGGTAAAATTCTAACTGTTGATAACCTTATTAAGAAGGTTTTATTAAGTAAAATGGTGCTGCTTGTGTCATTGTGGTGGGGAAACGGTGAACCATTTATTGCTTCATTATGATGTTACTTATGCCTTGTGGTGTGAAGTTTTTAACATGTTTGGAGTTCAATGGATGATGCCTATTACAGTGACATCTTTTTTATTTGGGTGGAGGAATTGGTTTGGGAAACAATATTTTGAGATTTAGAATATGGGGCTACCATGTTTGATGTGGTTAGTGTGGAAGGAACGCCACTCTCTTACGTTCAAGGATATTGAGAGATCTCTAGATCAATTGAAATCCTTGTTGATACATACTTTGTTTGAGTGGTTTAGGGCATGGGGTTTTACACATTGTACTTCCATTCTTGAGTTTTACAATTCTCTTAGACATTCAATCTGAGTTTTTTATTTTTTTAATATACTTTGTGTTCATCATCGTGAACATAAAGTAATTCTATTTTTCAATAAAATTTCATTAATTACTTATTAAAAAAAAAAAAAAAACTACCTGAGGACTTTGGTTTTTCTAGTTCTCTCTTGAGAACTCTAGGTTTTTTCTTAATTTAACACCTTAACGAGGTTTTCATGGTGTTTCCATCTAAAAACTTAAGCTTCAATGGAAAATCGAAGTAAATCCTGATCTCATTGTGCTGGTTGAGTTTTAAAGTATGGAAGAAGGGAGAGAAGAATAAACATACAGAAAGATTTGAATATAGGTTTAGGGATTAATTAATTAATCGTTTCACCACTTAATCCCTAAGCCTATTTTCAAATCTTGTCTGGGATTAAATGGGAGTTGCTGTTTAAATTAGATAGGATTAAATGGGAATAAAGTTTTTAAAAATAAAATTGCTTGTCTGCTTTGTGACAAATTAGATTGTAAAACTTGAAAGAGAATAAAAGATTGAAGTCTACTTTAGCTGAGCAGCTTGACGAGAAGGTAATTTTGTGGATGAAGATTATGTATGCAGAAAAGCAACTCCTTTTCATGATGTTGGATCTGTAGAACATATGATGATAGGTGAATTTGAAGGTCGGTTGTTGCATAAACGTATAATTTGACACCATCTCACTTTAGTTTATCATGTGCTTCATCTGATGCATATAACTTATTTGCCTTTCCCTCAGGAGTGCAATTTATAGGTTTGAGATTCAGCTCTCACTTGGTGAAGATTAGTTAGAAAGATTTGGAAGGAACTCCATTTTGCAACTACATAACTCATACCATTGATGTACTAGTTTAGTTTGAATAAATGATACCCATTTTAATTGATGTAAACAGAAAATTTTCAATTATGATATTCTTAACATGATAACTTGTGTCTGAGCAATATGAACTGATTTGGGTGTAGCTTTTGATGGATGAAGTTACTGCTGCTTGTACGTGATTTATAAGTATTTTAGCATACTATATTTTATATTTAAACACTTCCTATTAACTTTCTGTGTACTAGGAACTATATGTATATATATAATATGAAGTATACTATGTCCTTGACGTGTCCATGACTTGTTTCTGGTAAAGAAGTATATGATAAAACTGATATAACTAATAACATACATAAGGACAAGCATGTTTTTGCAGCATTGGTGGTTGAGTCTGTGCCCCATTCTAATGTTTTGGGCAGCATAGCATGTCATACTCTCTCTCTATAATCACCCATGTATATATATTGTTCTTTTTCTTAGTTGAACAATTTACTGGCAGACTATATTATTTATTGTGAGATATTGTGCATGGCTATATTTTGTGAACCTTTTCCAGTTCTATGCTTGTGATGCTTTTATATCTGCAAACCAGAATGCAGAATGTTTACATTTATACTGAGGATTTTGGAATATTCCATTCTTCTATTTAAAAAAAAAAAAAAAAGTATTTCTAAATGATTCCCATCACATATATGGAATATTGCTCTGTGTTTATAGGGCTGCCATAGTGACTAGAAAATATGTATAATTAATTTCTTGACCTTTTCTTTTGGTTGACAGAAATACTTAAACGTCTAAAATAGTGAAATTACTTTAAATGCTTAAAATAAGAAAAGGAGATGATTCGGCTTGCAGGGGGTATGTATAATGTGAGGGAAACAAAAACTTCTGGTATAGCCACAAGTTAACCCCTTTTGCAGAATCTTTGATAAAGGTGGCAATGCCAAGAAATGCATGAAACTTAAGTTAGAAATGTCATACCCGATTGTTGTCATATTTTATTGTTATTGTTGGTGCATCTGATGATAGGGGGGATGGCACTTTGCTACTTTATTGTTTCCTCAAGTTAATGATTTTAATAATTTGGAATATCACTCTATGATTCAAATTCTCTCTTATTTCATGACAGTGGGCACTGGATGGTATTGGTTGATATGGGAAAAGGATGTGGAACATTAGAATCGCCGGATTTATCAAAATATCCAGCGGATTTTCTGTCTTTTCCTCCCATAAGGTGTGTATTGAAAATTCACCTGTGAGAAACTACTGTCTTTGGGTATTTCATATTTGTTTCTTTGTCTCCATATTGCTTTTGTAAAGCTATTTGGCTATCCAACTGGACCTGGAGCTCTCATCACCTGAAATGGTAAGCATTTGATTCTGAAGGATTGATACTCTCTGAAAATATTATGTGATGGTGGTTTAATAGGTTTCTCCATTTATCATGTATGATCATCTCCCAGATATGTGAATTTGCTTTCAAGTGCCAGAAATTTGTATCAATTTAATGTCATGATATATATAGTTCATTTATTATTGTTTTCTTTTTAAAATTTTCTTGCTGAAAGTAATACTTGACTCACTCACAATTTTAGATTACAGCTATCAAGCTGGTTAAGTTTGTCTTTAATTTCATCTAAAAGGTGTTGTGTTGTTGAAGGTAGTAAAGGGCAAGCTTTCTAATCTCCTTGTATTGTTTGGTACTCTTTTTGACACAATATGTCAGTTCATAACCCTACAAGGCTTGTCGTAGAGGTTTCAATTATTGAAAGATTGTAATTGTAGTCTACTATGTTAGTTCTTGTCCTTCCTTTTTCTTTTTCAAATAAGTAAATCTATAAAATCAATGAAAAGAGGAAACACAAGGTGGCGCAACAACCAATTTTTTATTATTTTAAATTTCATTGAATAAGTTTATATTTGAATTAATAATCAGTTTTGTAAGAAATTATGAATATTTTTGATTGGGTTGGGAGTAGTTTTAAATGGGTTGAAGTAATTTTAAATGGACTCTTAAAGCTCAAAAGGGCTAGCTTGATCGGAAAGAGATGCCCAGAAGTTCTCTGTTTGTTTAGATAAAAAATCCTTGTGTGTAGATAGTTTTCGATTTTATCTAGTGGTTGGTAACATTAGAAAAACTGAGTCAAATAAAAATTATCTTTGATCAATAAATAAAGTATAACTTATTTTTGTAGAGATTGTTTTCAATTAATATTTTTTTGAAAAACAATTCTCTTATAGTAAGCTAAATAAGGGAAGTCAAAAGATTGTTTTTCAACTCATTTAAAATTACACCAAACATAGAAAAATAAAATAATTTATAGAAAATACCTTTTGGAAAACCATTCATTTTCTAAAAAACATTAACGTTGAAACGAAACAAAGTTCGCTCCATATGTTATTTCATCATTTCCCGTACATGTGTGACCTTGTGAGTGTGTGTGGACGCACCTGAGTAAGATATTGTTTTGAAACCATTTATGGAGTGTGATGAACATTACACTAGAAATAGTTTTAAAATATTACACTCAAAAAATAAAAAAGCACTAATATTACTATTTACGTGTGTATTCTAATAAGTATTACTGTTTACTCAAAAAAAAGAAAAAAAGAAACAAGAGTTTAAATTGGAGAGACCCTTACCTTAACATAAAATTAGAGCACATGAAGTTTAATTAGGATGACGTTTGGCATAATCATCTCTCTCTCTCTCTCTCTCTCTCACACCTAACGCATTTCAGATTGGAGATTTTATATTTGATTTGGAGTCTGTTTGGGATTCATTTATTTTGTAGAAACTGAAATTTTTTTTATGAAAGTACTGTAGATAAAGGTAAAAGTTAGCTAAAATAGTACAGTAAGACCCATAAATAGTATCAAAAAGTGCAGTGAGGTCTATGAATAGTAGCAAAAATAAGTTAAATAGTAAAATAAGCTAGTTTTTTAAACTAGAGTCAAACACACACTTAGTATTACCCATTAGGAAGCGGGTTAGGTATGGCGTCATGAGTTTCTAATGTGTCAATTAGTTTTGAAATTTTTTTATTAAAAAAAATGTCACATCACTTAAACAGATGCAAGTCACTATTAGGGAGATCACTTGCACTAAAATAAAATTGATTTGGGGTCGAATATATGCATGGATTATCATTTTTAACAACTCAATGACGTATTTTGCATTGAATTTGGAAAAGAAAATTAATCACATGTCATTGACAATATTGGCCCGAATTTTTCAATATTATTGACTAACTTTTTTTTAATGGAAAATGATGACTAATCGATGAATTTTCAAAACACTAACTTCCAACCAAGTGACAAACTTTCAACCTTATCTCTAGTTTGGTGAATGATAGATGATGAGTGGTGTTTGTTGGTATTGTTATTTGTTATGGTGTGTTCTACGCTCATGTCATGTTGTTGACTGTACTAAGGAATTTATTTTGGTCTGTTCTATACTTCTATGCTCGTGTTTTTGACTAAGGACTCATCAATTCCTCTCTTTTTTCAAGCCAACCTTTATTGAGTTAATCTCAATCTTAAGTCTTAACTTCACAATTCAAATATATTTAGTACAATTCCTTTAGTGTTGTTTATTAATTTCTACAATTAAATTTAACACAATTGTATTGATCAATAAAATACAAATAGTATTATACTTTTCAAGGATAATTAAATTTAATACTATTATGTGTTTGAGTTTAATTGAGAAATGTTATTAGGGGAGTTGCTAGCTAGGTCCAATTTAGAGGGTTCATGACCTAGCCAAAACTTTATTTTATTTTATTTTATATATATATATATATATAATATTTTTAAATATTTATTGTTTTAACCACTAAAATAAAATTTTAAAACAGATATAAACAAACTTTTGTCATATATATATATATATGCTATTTGTATATATATAAAGTATTGGTTTTTATGTCTCATCTCATTACCTACTAATTAGCTCGATTTGAAGTCTTTTATTCTTGAATAAGAGATTTGGGGTTCAATTTCTGTCGACACCAAAAACCGATTGATGCTGAAAGATTGATAATTTTTTTTCCTCCATTTATAATGTATGATTCTATGATTATCTCACAAATGTTGAACAAGATGTGAAGTTCCTTTCAAGTGCCAGAAATTTGTTACTTCTTGATCTATATAATGCCATGATATATATAGTTCTATATAATGCCATTATTCTTCTTCTATTTTTAAATTATTTTTAAAAATTTTCTTGCTGAAAATACTATTTTACACACTTACAATTTTAGATTACAGCTATCCAGCTGGTTAAGTTTGTCTAAGTACTCTTTCTGATACAAGGCTTATCTTAGAGGTTTTAATAGTTGAGGGGTTGTAGTCTATTATTAGTTGTTGTTTTCCTTTTTCTGTTTTAAATAAGTAAATTTATAAAATTAATGAAAAGCAGGAATATACAGTGGTGTAATCTAGTACTTTTTTTTTTCTTAACATAATTTGATGCAACGAATCTGTTTAGTATTTCCATTTTTTTCAAATAAGTTATGAGAATTTTTTGAATAGGAACAACCATTTTTTTGTATTTTTTTTTTATTGAAGTTTATAATTGAATTAATAATCAGTTTCGGAAAGAAATTATGATTAATTTTGAATGGGTTGAAGTAATTTAAAATGGACTCTTAAAGCCCAACAAGGCTAGCCTAAACAGGGAAGGGATACTCAGAAATTATTAGTTGTTGTTTTCCTTTTTCTGTTTTGAAACAGTAAGATATATATATATATATATATTTTTTTTTTTTTTTTGAGAAACAGTAAGATATTGTTTTGATACCATTTTATGTAGCGTAATGGACATTACACTATAAATAGTTTTAAAATATTACCCAAAAAAGATAAAAAATAAATTGGAGAGACCCTAGCCTTAACATAAAATTAGAGCATGTGAAATCTAATTAGGATGACATTGACATATTCCTCTCTCTCTCTCTCTCTAAATCCTTATGCGTTTCAGATTGGGGATTTTATATTTGACTTTGTATTACCCATTAAGAAGTGGGTTACATGTGGGATTACGAGTTTATAATGTGTCAATTCAGTTTTGTAAGTTTTTAATAAAAAAAGGCTACATCACTTAAAGAGACACATGTCATTATTACGTAGGCATTAACGCTAATTATAATTGACATAATGACTAATAAAGCTCATTTTTCAAAAATTGAAAGACCAATAAAGCTCACTTAAAATTTGAGGAACTAATTGTATTCATCGAGCAAACTTCAAGGACAGATATATATTTTGGTCTAAAATTAAATTAGAACTAAAATGTTACAAATTTAAAATTCAATTAGAATGACTTTATTTTGTATTGAACAAGGGTATTTGTGAAATGTTAGAAAACACGCAAAGTTTGGAAATGAAAAGAGACATTACATAAAAAAATTTATTTAGTAAAATACAATAATTTTATAAGATTTTTGTTTGATGTATCTTTACTGTGGGAGATGGAGGATTTGAACTTAGACGTCTTTGTTGAACGCACATTAGAACATGCCATTTAGATCACCTAAAGTCATTGACAATAACTTTATAATATATGGTCTGTATTTCATATAAATAAAATTGTGGATTTGCTTAATCTCTATCATTGTCTTTAACATAAAGAATAGGTTCAATGACACAATTTTTTCTACAATTTGTTAAAGTGGCAGACCATGAGTAGAGGAAAATAAAAATGATGCTATTGTGCTAGCGGTGAATTCATATGATTATGATTGTTCACTACTCATACCCTGCCATTTTAACAAATTTGTGAAAATTTTTGCGTTTGTAACAAAATTGTAATTTAAAATCATAATTAGGGAGATCACTTGCACTAAAATAACAAAGATTTGAAGTCATATATATATATGGAGTATCATCTTTAACAACTGAATGACGTATTTTGCATTGAATTTGGAAAAGAAAATTAATCACATGTCATGGACTATATTGTCCCACATTGTTCAAAATCATGACTACTTTTTTTTTAATGGAAAATTATGACTAAAATGACTAATCATGCCAAATGACACTTTCTTATTTTGACTGTAGTAGGGTATCGGTATTTATTATGGTCTGTTCTACGCTCGTGTTGTTGACTCAAGTAGGGTAATGGGGTTAGACCGATGAGATCAATGATTCAATTCTTTTTATTTTCAATGCAGCCTAAGTTAATCTCAATCTTTAGTCTTAATTTCACAATTCAAATATATTTAGGGAAAAATTTATGTACAGTTCCTTAAGTTTTGTATATAGTACTGCCATGCACTTTTGAGTTTTAGTGTGATGGTCATTTCGCAAGTACAAAGTTTTTGTGGGGAGAGAGGAAGGGATAGAGTTCAAGTATTTAAGAGAGAGCTTCACACATATACACTTAGATTAGGCTAAAGTAAAATTTTTATCTAGTATAAAAAAAAGTTCTACAATTAAATTTAAACATAGTTATATCGACCAATGAAACGCAAATAATATTCTACTTTTCAAGGACAATTAAATTTAATGTCCGTATGTGTTTGAGTTTAATTGAGAAATGTAATTTACAACTTTTAAAAAACTACACCTAACTTAAGCCCATTTATATATGTAACTTTCTTGAAGTACAAAACCACAAAAAGTAAGCTTAAATTACATCAAAGGCAGAGTGTGGGGAAAATTACAGGGTTGGAAGGAAAAATTACTTTTACAAACAGGGAAGGAAATTTTGTTGAAGGCCATGGTTCAAGCTATCCCCACTTTTGCAATGAGTTGTTTCAGATTACCTATGGGTCTCTGTCAAGACATAGAGATGCATATTCGTAAATTTTGGTGAGGATAGAGGGGGGATCGAAGAAAAATCCATTGGAAAAAGTGAGAGGTTTTGTGTCAACCGAAGATGGATGGAGGGCTTGGTTTCAAAGACCTTTGCAAATTTAACGAAGCAATGTTGGCCAAGTAGGTTTGGCATTTGATTCAAGATACGAATTCTCTATTTTATAGAGTTTTCAAGGTAAAATACTTCCCAAATTGTTCAATCTTTGAAGCTAAATTGTCTTCAGGCTCTTTTGCCTGGAAAAGTATCCTTTGGTCCACGAAGTTGATTGAGAGGGGTTCTAGATGGAGAATTTATGATGGAAAATCTACTTGTATTTTTCATGATGCCTGGTTGTTAAACATAGATGGAGGCAAAATAATTTCTCCCCAAAATCTTCTAGCAGCCGAAGCAATTGTTAACACTTTGATCAATTCTGCTACAGGTTGGTGGGATACGCACTTGATTGATTTATGCTTCTATCCACTCGAAGCCCAGCATATAAAATCACCGCCTTTATGCTCTACTCCTCAACCTGATATTCTCATCTGGCCCAAAGAGAGATCATGAAATTATTTAGTCAAATCAGGATACAAACTTCTTAGTGAAGTTTCGGTATTGATACCACCAGCCCCCCGGTTTCCGAAGCACAGAAGACCTTCTGGAAGAGTTTATGGAAATTGAAAGTTCCAAGAAAGATAAAACACTTCATCTAGAAGGCTTGTACAAACTCTTTGCCAACGAAAGAAAAATTGGTGAATGTGGGCACAACGGGGGGATTATGCCTCAACTGAGTGGATTGTGGTGGAGAAAATAAAATGGAGTCGCTACTTAAATTAGGTCTACGAACCATGAATATAGCGCCCTTGTGGAACAAATGATCTTAACTAGAGCACATGTCCAGAGTTTAGGTATGGGATGGGAAGGTGTTAGGCACCCAACCCCACCCAACCTGTAGGTCGGCCTACACTCATTGTGTTCCAAATCCTAATCCCATCAAAGGGTCCTTTAATATGTTATTCTAAACTCACACACACACTAACATGCATCTAACAACCAAACATGACATATGTCCCACACTCATCCATAGCATAAAACCCTACCATTTATCTAGTAATATATATCCAAGGGTAGCAAGCACATCTAAGGCAGTAACGTTAACAAGACATTAATCATCAAGCATATTCATCATGTTCATCAATCAAGAAAGTTCACCATTTTCATCAACCAAATCAAATGCATGTTCATGTAATTATGCATGACTTACCTCACTTACTTCGTTGCACCATAACACCTCAGCGCCTATGCATCAATGCATGTTCAAGTTCTTATAAATGTTCATGTGGTTCATTAAAGCATAAACCCTAATCATCAATCTATCAATCCAAGCATGTGAAACAAGTTATTCTACTAACCCTAAACCTAAACATGTGAAAGCTAGACTCAACAAGACCTAAACATGTGATTAAAACTAATCAAAACAAACAAAAAAGCAAGAACCCTAAATTTGCATTTTTGGGCACGAGTATGCGTGCTCATACATGAAGTATGCATATGCATGCCTCAAGTATGTGTGCATATACATGAAGCATGTGCATGCATACACGCCCAGAAACACAATTTTAAAGCTCAACCAAACAACAATTAAACAAAACCTACCATGCTTCTAATATATTAATTCAACCCTTCATTCAAAACATAGTAAGGCAACAAAACAAAATCAAACAAAGCAAAACATATTTCTAAGCATGTATAACAAATAAATCAATTAAGAACAACAAAAACACAAGTTATAAAAGATCCAAAATAAGGAAAAGCCATGAAGAGAGACTCGCCTTGCTTCTGGAACATAACTTGGTTGATATTTAACCGGTCCCTCAGTGCCTACACAACAAGATTCAATGATAACCAAAGGATTGAATAATTCATAGGTAATCACAACTCCAAATAAAAAGATATTCTTGAAAAGATTGTTTGAAAAATGTTTTGAAAGAAATTAGAAAATAGTTTTTGCCTTGGGACCACTAGAGAGAGGTTTTTTGAAGAACCAAAAACGTGCTAGCTGTTGTGTGTGCCTAAGATTCAGAGAAAGAAAGAGTTTTGGAAGAGTTTTAGGTTAAAAATCCACTCTCTCTAGCGAGGGTTTAAGTTTGGAGGAATAAGATTGTATTTATATGTTTAAACTAGGGTTTTTAGACTCATTTAGAGGGTTTTGTACGTTCCAAAGTGTCTGGGGGCCGGGGCCTATCAAAGAGGAGGCTTTGGGCCCTAAAAACTGATGTTCTAAAGTTTTGGAATGCAGTGTGCATACGCATGCACGTGCATGCATGCTGCATGCATCCCCAAAAACCCTAATTTTGATTGTTGGGTTGGCCCGACTTCAAACGGTTATAACTCACTCAATATAAGGCCAAATTAGGTAAAATTTGTGTTCAAATTGAAGCCCAGGATGTCTACTTTCCAAGGAAACAAGTCTCACTCAAATATTATTTATGGATCAAAGGTTATGGTCAAAACAGTGAGAAAATGTCATTTTTCAACATCGTTTTCAAAGCGATTTGAGCACTTTTGAGTTGTGATTATTTCAAAACTATCAAAATAACTTCAATTACCTTTTGTAGACATGTCAAACTTGTCATTGGGATCGGTGACTAAAGTTTATTAACCGGATATAAAATAAGGTGTCTACAATGAAGTAGAAAATACTCCTAGAATCGGTGTGTCACCGCTGTTCTACAGAATCTGAAGATGTTCTCCATGCATTGTGGGGATGTGATAAATTGCAACAAGTTTGGGCTTCCGAGTTTGGTTGGGTGGATAGGTTTCAAGTGATGTCAGGTTCTTTCTCGGAGGTTTTAAAGCTAGTCCAAGAGAAGCCACATTCAATTCCTTTATTTGTAACTATGGCATGGTCAGTTTGGTACCATCGAAACAAATATCGCATTCAAGAACCTTCCATCCCATTGGAAAGAATATCTAGCTTCGCAAAGGATTACATTCAAGACTTCAAACACCTAAACAGTGCTCCTTACAGCGAGCGTTAGGTTACTGTGAAAAATTGGAGTGCTCCTACTACAGAAAATGTAAAGACTAACTTTGATGGTGCAATGTTTGGAGAGTCCGATGAGGCTGGGATTGGAGTGGTTATTCGGAATTGTAAAGGCAAAGTCATGGCGGCCCTATCTGAGAAGATTAAGAAACCTGCATTTGTAGAAATCTGGAGCTGTTGGCTGCAAGGCGAGCAGTCAATTTCACGCTTGATACTGGTTTCAACAATTCAATCTTTGAAGGGGACTTTGAGAGTCGAGACAGTTGTAAAATCTTTGCAGGGGAGGGGTATGGAAAATTCACAAGGTGGGCATATCATAAAAGACATTCAGTCTTATGTAAACTCTTTACAGAGTTATTGTTTCTCTCATGTTGTTTGGCAAGGCAATGTAGTTACACACTCCTTAGCTCAGAGAGCGAGATTTTCTTTTCCTTTACAGATTTGGGTGGAGTTTGTTCCACCAGATATTTTTTCTTTTGTATTGTTTGATTTCCCTTCTTCTTGATTAATAAACAACGCGTATTTCATTCTCAAAAAAAAAAAAAAAAAAAAAAAAAAAAAACTTTGATGACTATTATATCAACTTCAACTACTTTGATTTGTTTTCTTTAATTCATAGGGAAATTATAGAATCATGAGACAGCTAATTTAAGATGGAAGAGCAGGCAGATAACTAAAAATGTGGTGAACCATACTAAAATAAAACCAGTGCAGTTCTCAGATTATATTTTATTTCTGCAAAATGAATCACATCTAAATTTTAACCCAACTTATAAACAACAATAAGCCTTAGGCATATCTAGATTCAACTATCCAAAAAATGAGGGAAGCATATAGAAGAAAACTCATCTCAGGTTTCTGCCTCAATTACATGTCCCTGCTTGCAGCTGAATTTCCTTGTAAGAAGTTATTTAACCTAATTTAATTAACCAGACACTTCAGAGCAAATAGAGTTAAATTTCATCTGTTGAGCAGGATAAAGTGATAGATTGTGTGTGTGTGTGTGTGATTCTTGAAAATGTGCAACAACCATTTTGTAAAAATATGTTACAAACCTGCCATGTCTGATACAATTGGAATCTGCTTTACCAGCATGAAGTCAGTAATTGAAAGGTACAACAAATCAAAAGAGGAACATCAACCAGGGAACCCAACCTCAGAAGTCAAGGTATTCATTTTTACAGTAGATATTTTTTTCCCTATGAATTTAAATTCAAGGGATACAGATTACGTTCTAATACATTTGTATACTTTTAAATACGGCAAATTTTACAAATTGCTAGTCACCATACTTTGTAGCATTGCTGACACTCTAAAGCATAGCAATCAATATGGTAGAAAAGAATCTAGAGTTTGGAATCAGTGTTACTGCTGATATAATCAGTGTCAATGCTGTCATCAGCCTCAGGATAATATATTATTTGCTATCTAGAGCTTGGATATAGTAGAACTATTATAAAAAAAATTTATCCCTTTCTTAATGAGGTTAATTGAAATAAAAAAGTTCTGAAAATACAGAGTAAATGAAGAATATACAATGTAGAAACCTAGGATTTCTTAAAGAAAACAGAATAAAACAAGCTACAGAAATGTGCAGCAATCAACTTATAGCCCATTATTTATTGGTTATAAAAAAAGCTGTGTATGATATCTTCCAGAGGGGAAAAAGAAAAAAGAACCCATTGTCAAGCTTATTACAATTGACACACTATTCCTATTTCATTATTACATGAAAGGTGTTCTTTTTGGAGCATGACATAATAAAAGGAGTAGTGAACTGTGAACCGCTCCAAGATCCTTATTTAACTTCAACTTGACACACTATTCTTATTTCATTATTACATGAAAGGAGTTCTTTTTGGAGCATGACATAATAAAAAGAGTAATGAACCACCCCAAGATCCTTATAGTTTAATGGTATTACTTGATTCTTCTACAAGGAGAACCAATATTTAAATCATCCTTCCTGCACTTATTGCAACAAAGGAGTTAATTGATGATATATAAGATTATAACTGATGCTTATAAAGTTAAGACTTCATCATTGATAGGGAATCAAAGAATGGTGAACCACCCCCAAAATCCTTAAAATTTAATCGTATCACTTGATCCTTCTACAAGGAGAACCAATATTTAATTGTCGTTCCCACGTTTATTGCAACAAAGTAGTTAATTGATGATAAGATTATAATGGATGCTAATAAAGATTTATTTTATTTTAATGGTAGCTCTTTATCATCAGATCATGACATTAATAGATTTTTGGTGTAGGTGGAGATTAAACTCTAAATCTTTTATTCAACTATTAGAGACTTTATCAGTTAAGTTAACTAAAACCCATTAATGCTAATAGAGTTTAGACTTCATCATTGATAGGGAACAAAGAGTGGTGAACTACCCCCAAAATCCTTACAATTTAATGGTTATCACTGATTCTTTTACAAGTAGAATCAATATTTAAATAGTCTTTCCCACTTATTGCAACAAAGGAGTTAATTGATGATAAGATTATAATTGATGCTTATAAAGCTAAGACTTCATCATTGATAGGGAATCAAAGAGTAGTGATCCACACCAAAATCCTTACAATTTAATGGTATTACTTTATTCTTTTATAAGGGGAATCAAGATTTAAATTGCCAATTATTGCAACAAAGAAGTTAAAAAAAGAGAGTAGTGAACCACAATGTGGATCAGTAAAGTCACATGGAAGTAAATGAGAGTTTGTGCATCAAGGATTAATCAAGCAGAATCAAGCTTAGCGAAATCAAGAGACTTCTTTCCATCATGAGCTTTCCCAAAAAAGTTGTCCATGTATTCCTGAAGCAATAACTCCCGATAGCGAGCCACCCCATCTATTTCCACAACTTGAGGCAGAGGCCCTATCTTCTCAGTTGGTTTAGGGATGGTAAATATTGGGATTGAAACTCTTGATTGGGTGCTTGCAGTACGAACTCTATGTTCAGCACTTCTGTACCGTCCATTGCTTAGTATCTAACAAGGAACATGTAGAGAAATTAATGGTTAATTAGGAGTTAGCTGGGACTACACTCCATTTGTTTTCAAATTAGCATTAAATATAAAGTATTTAAAGACACAATAAGTCTAAAGATACAAAACTCAAATAAATAAATAAAAAATCTTAGCACAAACACATTTTTTTGGTCCCTAAATTTTGACCATATTTTTAATTTGGTTGTCAGATTTTTATAACTTTCATTTTGTTCCTTATATTTTTAAACTTGCTGTTATGTTAGATCTTACCGTCATCTCACTTACAAAAAATGCTTACATGGTTGACAATAGTTAACGATTGTAATATTAGGTGTTTTCTGTAAGTTAGATGACAATAAGGACCAAAATAACGAGAAGTTTAAATATATAAGGGCCAAAATGAAAGCTCAAATTTGAGGACCAAATTGAAAATAGGTCCAAAATACAGGGACAAAAATGTATTTATGCCATAATTATTTTTCTTAATAAAACAAGTTATTGACCTTTAGTTTTTGAGAAATTCTATGGATACTTCAAAATCTCACAACATTTTTACAACATTCTTGTTTTTAATTGTGGTAGGTCCTAGTTTAATATTTTATTATTTTATTTTCACCTATAAAACACTAACATCTTACCACAATTTGCTGGTGTTCGTAACACAACTCATAATGTCTAGGATATTTTTGTAATGGAGACCTTATATAGTGGCCTAACTTACCTAAGCCTAGAGTCGCCCGCTCCACTAGCACCGAATTGCATTAAAACAAATCAGTGCTAAAGAAAATGTGTCTATTTGGTAATAATTATTTTAGTAAAACAAATGAAGACTTGGTAAGAAGTTTGAATTTTAGAAAATGAACCTGTAACGTATCTCCAACGTTGATGACCAGTGCACCGGGGATAGGTGAGATCTCTATCCAGTCTCCCTTTTTTCCTGCATCCATGTCTTCTTCAACTTTCACATATAAACCACCAATCCCATCTTGTAGTAACACAGTAAGTGTGCCCATATCTGAGTGTCTTCCTACACCAACTGTGAGCTCTGGGTTGGGGCATGCTGGATAAAAGTTCATGTTAACCATTTTTAAACCAATGAAGGCATCAATTCTTGAATCTTCTACTGTCACTCCAAGTTTCCCAAGCAAAATCTCCACTAATTTTCTTACCATCTTGATTGATTTGTTCAGGAACTCAAGTGTCACTTCCCTAAAAAGAGGAAGTAAGAAAACTTTAGAGATGATTGTAGGATTATATCTCCTTAAAGAGAATTTTATGTGACCCACATTTGAGTGAAGATGAAACTCATTTCTTAAGTTTCTTATTTCATGTCTTAAGTTTCCTATTTGTGAAAGTTACATGTTAGGTGTAACATCCTTTAGTAACTCTCAATTGGTATACTTTTTTGGTTAATAAAACCCCAAGAGTTACAGTTTTTAAGCTCCTTGATAGAAGGAGAGTTATGAAGATCTTCATCTAAAAAGGTCCATAGTCTAGCCTATATATATAGCTTGTGTTTCCATTAAAAGGATGTGTGAGGTAAAGGCCAAAGACTAGAAGACCCATTTATATACACTATCATATATTGAGGCATCTTTTTCTCCAATCACTTAAACAACTATGACTTGAGGTATGTTTCATTTATTCCACAACTCTAAATTTATCTTTCATTTGGTATCAGAGCCTCCTTCATGCCATGTTGTTTAGTAACTTTTTCATTCATAGGTTTTTCTATGATTTGGCTAAATTTTTGATGCACATATGGATCTAAGGATATAAAGTATTTGTATTGCATATTCTTTTGTGCTGGGACCTTTTGGCTAAATTAACTATGCCATCAAAATTTGGCCTTTTAACCAACGTTAGCAAACCCTGTTTTAAGAGGCATGGAATAATGTTAAGTTTTATGCCATTTATCTCATGTATGGGTCATAGCATATAGTGTTGAAGCTTATCACTAAAATAGCATATACCATCGTTTGGGCTAGATGACTTTAATATGAGATAGTTTTTGGATATAGGCAACTATCTATGGAAAAAAAAAATTATTCCTTTTGCATTTGGCATTGGCCGAATGTTTCTATGGAGATCATGTTTGGTTTTTCAAATTTAAGCTTCTCATGAAAGTGGACATTTGTCGTGGACTCGTGATAACTTTGCATATAGATTATTATGTTTCTTTGATTGAAATAAAACATGGCTTGGGCTAGTAGAACTTATATTGTCTGACTTACATATAGTGTGCAGTGATTTTATAAAGTTTGTGACTAAATATGAAAATTTGATCATTACATAGTTAAAATTTATTATATTTTTAGTGTATTTACAGTTTCTTACACTTATATTGTCTTTAAATATCATTTTATGGTTTATTTTAATTGACATGATCAATATGACGTTTAATTTATCTTTATGATGTCATTTGAAGGGTGAATATCAAAATGACTTAAGAATATCCATAGCATTTTAAGCCGTAATGATAATCACATCAAGTTAATTTTTATAATACTTTATTAAGAATAAAGACATCTAAATTGTAATTAATTTGTGAAAAACAATAACTTGGCCCATAGAGAGGTTATTATTTTTATGATTTAATTGGAATAAGATGATGAATTAGGCATTAAGAATATAATTTTCCTAGGCCCATAGGTATGGAAAATTTTATTCTTATTGTTTATATTTACTAGTCTTTTTAATAAAAGTATTTTAGTAAATTCATGTGTGATCCACCTCTACCTATAGGAAGGTTAGAATATACTACTAAATTGACATTGGTTGATTTAGAATTAAGGTTTATATTTCATAGCATTAAAATTGATTTTTTCTTGGTTATTGCAGCAATTCTTACTACTTATATAACTGATTTTTCACGTGTTTCAATGTTAAATGGTGACAACTATAATAACTGGAAATAAAGTATCATATTTTCATTAGGATGCATGGATCTTGATTTGGCTCTTCGTGTGGATGAACCACTCGTCCACACGGAATCAAGTGCACTAAATGATAAACTTGACTATTAACAGTGGGATCGATCTAATCGCTTAAGTTTAATGTTCATAAAATCCCATATAAATAAGAACATTAGGGGTTATATTCCTGAATATAATAAGGTTAAGGATTTTATGAAAGCCATTGAAGAACAGTTCATAAGATCTGATAAGGTTTTGGCAAGCATCTTGATGAAAAGGTTTTCAAGTAAAACTTTTGACTATTCTAAGAATGTGCATGAGCACATTATGAAAATGAGGGACATGGTTGCTCAACTTAAGTCCCTAGAAGTTCAAATTTTGAGTCATTCCTATTCCATTTCATACTGAATTCTCTCCCCTTTGAGTTTGGTCCTCTCAAAATATCTTATAACACATATAAAAATAAATGGTCATATAGTGAGTCATCTTTTTCTCCAATCACTTAAAACAACTATGATTGGAGGTATGTATAATTTATTTTGCAACTCTTAATTTATCTTACAATGATATGTAACATAAAGTTAGACAATCTCATATCCAGTGCACTTGTGTCAGTCTTGTATCTCGTTCAAGTACCATTAAAAAGTCTAACTTCAACTAAAAAAAGTAATAACATCAAAGTGGTATAAGATGTGTATAGTTGGTTATATCAAAAAGGAATCTTTTGGTTTGGGGGATCGGAGGTACAAAATCCATAGTACTACTCAATTAGGGTAAGAGTAAATATAGAAAATCTTACCTGCACTCCTTTGGCCAATGATTAAGAGCATCAGCATCATTGGTATATATCATGCTAATATAGTCTTTCCACTCCAATGCTCTCTCTTTCTCTGGCGCAAAGCTTGTTCCATACTTCACGTTTGGGCTGGGGCTCACATCTTTGCAGTAAATAGCTTTCTTCTCAGGTGGTTGGGCAAAGAACTTGTGTGCCACATCTTTAAGAGACTCAAGCAATTCCACAGGCACGCCATGGTTCACAACTTGGAAGAACCCAAGTTTCTCAGCAGCACTAGCAATCTCTTCTACCACCTGATCATGGTTAGGCCCATCAAGCTTTGATAAATCAATTGGAGGAAGTTCATGTGATATGCCATTTTGATTGTCTATTCTCTCTTGTTGTGGTTGAATGTATTGGTCAGGAACCTTAGATATGCCTGAGTCCACTAAGCCTTTAACACCATTGCCATCTCGAACAACAAAGTCAAATAGTGAGTTTCCATCTTTGAAGCTTGGAGCCATTTTTTTAGGTGTGGATCTAAGGGTTCAAGGTTTGTCTATGAGTGTTGAATATTATAGGTGTGGATCTAAGGGACTTGTGTGATGAATTCAAGTGTTGGATATTATAGGTGTGGATCTATATATATATATATAGGTAAAGCTCAGAAAAAGTCATATTAGAGTCCAATTTTGCGCCAAACATTTAGATATATGTGGGGAGAACACCATAATTATCATTCTAGGTGTTCAATTCAAATCTGAATCTATATCTATATATTAATAGGCAAAGCTTAGAGAAAGACAAATTAGAATTCCAAATTAGAGTCTAGTTTTGCGCCATATGTCTAGATTTGTGTGGAGATCACACCATAATTATCATTTTAGGTGTTCAATTCAAATCTGAATCTATATCTATATATTAATAGGCAAAACTTAGAGAAAGTCAAATTAAAATCCCAAATTATAGTCTAATTTTGCGCTATGTGTCTATATTTATGTAGAACCATACCATAATTATCCTTCTAGGTGTTCAATTCAAATATGAATCATATAGGGATGAGTTCAAGTTACACTTGGTGTAACTCCACAAGAGTTACACATTTTTTAAGCCATTGATTTCCAAAAGATCAAATAGTTAATAACAAAATTCTATTATCCATTACATCTATTAAATATTTACCAAATTAATAGCATACTCTCTTTATTAAATGCTCCTGTATTTTTTTCCTCTTTCCTTATTAAGTCATTCATTGTAATTTCTTTTTTTGTGCAATTCCTTATACATTTTTACTCTCTCAACTTTCTACTATTTCCTTACTTCAGTTAGTTTTTTTTCTCCCCTAAATAAAACCTCATCCCTTTTCAACAAAATTTTCAAGCACGATTGAAGGAAAAGGTATCAGAATTATTTATTTATTTATTTTTTGAGAATCAAGAAATCGAAAATTTGCCCAAATCTCTATCTTTTTGTGGAGAGTAGTCGTATCTAATTTACTAAATGCCGTTGCAATGAAATCTAAGAATAACTTAAAAGTTAAAAACAAAACATGGGATCTTCAGGATAAATCTATAGGGTAAAAATAAAATTTAAAGAATTAATGAACCCGCCCTCTAAACCCAAAAAAAAAAAAAAAAAAAAAAAAAAAAAAGGCCAATACATACAAATCCAATAGCTCCACCAACCATTTTCATGGTTTTGATAATTAAGAAATATCAAATCACATTGTTTTGATCTTATGGAGCAACAACTCAATCCCCAAAGAAAAGTTTCACAATCAAAAACATAATTGTCTATGCTGCAATTACTTAAGCCCTGTTAAGGATTCTACTGATACTAATCATCATATTAGTTTGGGAGAAAATTGGCCTTTGTCCCTTTTGCGCAAAAAATCCAACATTTTGCCCCATTTCTCAAACTAATTACAGAAATGCCCCTGTTTTGAAACTCGATTTTCTCAAAATCGAGTTTCAACGTCACTATAGGCTTCTTAAAATGCCACTATAGGTATGGGGCAATCAAACTTTAATAATACTAAAAAAACTTGCCTGAAACTCGAGTTCATGGAGCTCGAGTTCCAAAACGCCACTATATGGTCCTTAAAACGCCATTATAGGGCTCCTCAAAACTCCACTATAGGGCTCCAGAATTTTTTTTAAATTATTTTTTTTAATTTTCAGTTTGTTATAACTTGATTGTCCAAAAATCGAGTTTTAAATTGAAACTCGATTTTTAGAAAATCGAATTTCAAAACAGAAGCATTTCCCTAATTAGTTTGGAAAAGGGGGCAAAATGTTGGATTTTTAAAAAAAAAAAAAAAAAAAAAAAGGGCAAAAGCCCATTTTCTCCCTACTAGTTTGAGCTTAAATACAAGAGATAGAGATAAGGACATATCCGGCAACCACACCGAATACAAGTCCTAAGTCTATAGAAGTCTATCCTTAGTGTTAAGATAATCAGGTTGTATCTTAGGTGATAAGGTTGTTTGCAAATCAATGAACATTTAAAAAAGATAAAATAAAATCTAGTAAGTAAAATTGGAACATGAGAATGAGATACGAAGTACCTAAACTAAAACTAATTATAGGTTCTTGTCAAGAAATTTGTGGTCTTGTTGTAGTTATTTGATGCTATTTTTAGCTCCTGCTGTGAATATTTTTGCACGAATATTTTGTTAAAAAGGATGAGGAAAGTGATAGGTTTTATTTAGGGAAGAAAAAAACTGACTAAAGTAAGAAAAGCATGGAAAGATAGAGATGGCAGAAACATACTAGGAATTGCATAGAAAAAGGAATTACAATGAAAATTGAAAAACTTGTTTGTTTGTTTAGACCCTTGAACACATAGATTGTTTAACCTAATGAATTAACCAAGTAGTTACTTAGGTTAATTATGAGATCTAGATTAAATAGTAATAAATCATATCATGCAGTGCGGATAAATAAATAAGACAACGATATGATTACCCAAGAAAATCAATGAAACCATCCATTTCAAGGTAAAAACCTAGGGAGGATTTAACCTAACTATCCTCAAGATAAACAAATCCACTATGATAGAATGAAAGATTACAATAGACTTAATTCTAAATCTAAAGCACCCTCAAGTAGTAACACGAACACGTGTAGCTCCGACTTCACGAACTCTTTTATCTTAGATTTGCTAAACAAAAACTTTATGTTTGTGACTTTGAGATCCCACTCAAAGGTTTTAGATTACAGTCAGTAGTTGATCTTTTGCAACAACTTGGTTTCACCAGTTCTTGATTGTAGATCTCTTGATCCAGCAGATGCTTGTTGAGTTAGAAGGTATAGAACCTCTCAGATATCACATGAGTAACTCACAAGACTTCCAAAAACCTCTAAAATGTAGTTAGGGTTATCCTTTTATATTAAGAAGTGTTTCACTTAAAACCCTAAACATTTTTGTAGTGTTTAGACTGAAATAGAGTTTTGCAGAAAAAATCTTGACTGCAATTTTTGATCAGTCAAAGCTTAATGTGGAAGATAAGAAGTTAGTAAAAACATTTGATCCCACATTGAAAAAGAGAGAGACTATTTTATTCTTTTTAATTGTGGTGAATCTGGTGATTAATGGGCTAATATGTATTGATTCAGAAATTGGGCTAGATACGTGCGCAAGGGAGAAGTGAAAGGAAGAGGTGTCATACGATATTTGTTGGGCTGTTGTATTTTGGGGGAGACAAGTTAGAGAAGGTCTGTACCAGTTACAAAGTTTAGTCAACTAAAGGTTTGAATCTCCTTAAAGAAAGCGAGTGCCACATCTTAGTCCAAATAGGGTTGTGTATTTTCTAATCTTTAATAAATAATATTTAGAAGTATTATTTAGTTTCTCTTTGTATTAATTCCATTATTATTGTGTTTGCACTAACAATTTTAAGGAGAATCAAACACATGGAGCCTACACAAGAGGAACCATATGAGAGTGTTGGAGATCTCAAGATTGGAGATAATCTAGTGGTAGCTGACATTGTGGATAAACTACCACAATTTTGGAGGGAGTTCTAAAAGACTTTGTGGCACAAACAAAAAGAGACATCCTTGGAGACTTTGATCACACTCATCCGTGTGGAGGAGGAGGAGGCTAGAGAACAAGATGAACTCATGATACAAGAGAGCAATGATAATTCCACCATAAAGGTAAACCTTATTTCTGCCAATAATAATATGCGCAAAAATCATTTTCCTAGAAATGGTCAATTGAAGCCTAAAAAAAAAGTTTCAAAAATAATAATAGACCTCAAGGAAGGGGGAACCCAAATAAAAATAACAATAAGAACCAAAGACCCCCTTCACAATATCAATTTAATAGATCTTGTTTTGTTTGTAGCATGAGTGGGCATATTGCTCAATTTTGCATATTTCGGAAATGTGAATTTGTTCCATAGGCTAACGTAATCAAAGAGCCTTTAGTGGCAATGATTACAGACATCAACATGGTGCAATATGTTGAAGGGTAGCGGGCAGATTCTGGTGATAATAGGCACATTTGCTATGACAAAGATTGGTTCAAGTTATACATTTCCTTTGAAGAAGAAAAAACAATTATGCTTGGTGACTAGCAAAATCAAGGTTCTTGGGAGTGGTGAGATTGATTTGAAATTCACTTTTGGACATGTGCTAATATTGAAAGATGTGCTTTACTCTCCGTCCATGAGGAGGAATTTGATGTCAAGCTTTTTGCTTAACAAGGATGGCTTCAAGCAGACTATAAAACCTGATAATTATGTAATCACTAAAAAGGGATTATTTGTGAACAAGAGTTATGCTTGTGATGGGATGTTTAAATTAAATGTTGAGAATAATACAATATCTACCAGTTCAGTTTATATGCTTTCTTCTATTAATTTTTGCCATGTTCGTTTGTGTCATATAAATAGTAGATATGTGGGAATTATGAGTAATTTAGGATTAACTCTAAGACTGTTAAAAATTTTTGAAAAAGGTAAAACTTGTAGTCAAGCTAAGATTACAAAAAGGCTTCATAAAAGTGTTGTAAGAAATACCGAATTGCTCGAGTTAATTCACTCCAATTTATGTGAATTTGAGGGGAATTTAACTAGAGGATGAAATAGATATATTATCACTTTTATTGATGATTTCTCAAAACATACAACTGTTTATTTGTTCAAAAATAAAAATGATGCTTTTGAAAAATGTAAAGATTTTTTAAAAGAAGTTGAAAATAAATTTAGGAGAAAAATAAAAAGAATAAGAAGTGATAGAGATAGTGAGTATGAATCAAGTGCATTCAACTCATTTGTCTAGTCTTTGCGAGTTATCCATGAAACTACTGCACCATATTCACCTGCTTCTAATGGTGTGGTTGAAAGAAAAAAATAGGACTTTAATTGAATTAACAAATGCCAAGTTAATTGAATTTGGTGCACCTTTACATTTTATGGGATGAAGCTATTTTAATTGCATGCCATATTTTGAATAGGGTGCCATATAAAAAAAAATCACATACCACACCTTTTGAGATGTGGAAATGACATAAGCCAAAGTTGAGATATTTGAGAGTATGAGGTTATCTTGCTTATGTAAGGTTTGCTGACCCTAAAATACCTAGACTAGGTATGAGAGTTACTACCTGTGCTTTTCTTGGTCATGTGATTAATAGTGTAGCCTATAGATTTTTTGATCTTGAAAACAAAATAATTTTTGAGTCTGGTGATGCAATTTTTCATGAAGAAATTTCATTTTAAATTGAAAAATAGTGGGGGTTGAAGAAAATATTTGTCACAACCTAGTTCTTCTACTTCTCATTTACAAAATCAAAATCAAAAAAAGAAAAAAAGAAAAAAAAAAGAAATAGAACCTAGATGAAGTAAAAGAGCTAGAGTTGAAAAAGATTTTGGTCCTGATTATTCTGTTTTTAATATTGAGGAAGATCCTCAAAATTTAAAAGAAGCTTTAACATCACCTGATGCTATATTTTGGAAAGAGGCTTTAAATGATGAAATAGAATCTCCAATTTTTAATAGAACTTGAAAATTAGTGGATCTTCCATCGAGTTGTAAGACCATAGAAAAAAGTTAAAACCGGATGGATCAATAGATAAGTTTAGAGCTAGACTTGTTGCAAAAGGCTTTAAACAAAAAAATTTAACAAAAAGTTGATTTTGATTTCTTTGATACATTTTCTTCGGTAACAAAAATTACATATATTAGATTATTAATTGTTATTGCTGTAATTTTTTATTTGAAAATTCATCAAATGGATTTAAAAATCGCTTTTTTCTAAATGGGGACGTAGAGGAAGTGATTTATATGGATCAACTTGAAGGTTTTGTAGGGCTTGGTCAAGAAAGCAAGGTATGTAAGCTAATTAAATCCCTATATGGCTTAAAACAAGCACCTAAACAGTGGCATGAAAAGTTTAATTCCTGCATGATTGAAAATGGTTATAGATTAAATGAATGTGATAAATGTATTTATTCTAAATCATGGAATAATTTACATGTTATTATTAGCCTCTATGTGGATGATATGTTGATTTTTGGCTCAAATATGCATGTTATAAATGAGACAAAAAAATATGCTTAAAATCCGTTTTGATATGAAAGATCTTGGTGAGGCTAATTTTATTTTGGACATGAAAATTACAAAAACATGTGATGGAATATTTCTTGATCAATCACATTATGTTGAGAAAATTTTGAGAAAATATAATTTTCATGAGCACAATAGTGTAGCTACTCCTTTTGATTCTATTGTTCATTTATTTCCTGTGAATAATGATGACGATATTTTTAATCAAAAAGATTATGCTAGCATCATTGACAGTTTGTGTTATGCTACTGATTGTACTAAACCTGACATTGCATATACAATAGGAGTGCTTAGCAGATTTACTAGTAGGCCTAGTAGAGATCATTGACTAGCTATTGAGCGAGTCATGAGATATTTAATTGATACCAAAAGTTATGACTTATTTTATCAAAAGTTCCTTGCTGTGATTGAAGCTTTTAGTGATGTCAATTGGAATACTTTGTCAGATGATTCTCTCTCTATCACTGGTTATATTTCTACCTTAGGTAGTGGAGCTATTTGTAGGAAATCTAAAAAGCAAACAATAATTGCTAATTCAACAATGAAAGCTGAATTAATAGCATTAGCTTCAGCTAGTGAAGAGGAAATTGGCTTACAGATTTATAATATGAAATTCCACTTTGGGAAAAGCTAATTCCACATATATTAATTCATTGTGATAGCACTGTCACAATTGGTAGAATTAAAAACCGTTATTACAACGGTAAATCCAAATTTATAAGAAGAAAGCACAATACCATGCAATCTTATTTGACTAGTGGCATCATAACCTTGGATTATGTTAAATTTAATTATAATCTTGCAGATCCACTTACTAAGGCCTTGGGAAAAGATAAAGTCTAGATTACATCAAGGGGGATGGGACTAAAGTCCATAGATTTATGAGCCATGTCTGAGGATACCTAACCCAAGGATCAGAGATCCAGAGAATTGGGTTTAATGGGAAAAATGAATCATATGATGGTCGTAACAAATGCACTATTTATTTCTTTAATTATTTATTTTGTAAATAAATTTTTAATTGTTCATCCCTTTGATGTAAGTGCATTTATCCTATAATGTGGAGAGGTTGAGAAAAAATTTGTAACTTGTATGAGCGGGGTGTCAGAATTATAGGAGCACCCTTGATAAAATTTTACCTATATGAGTGTAGGGGAGGGGCTGCTCCTTATGAGATTTGACTTAATCTCAAATACACTCATGAAACTGGGATCGGCACATGGCTATAGAGTGCTAGCTATAAAAACTTATGTCAACACTTGGGTTGGTATGAGTAAGCAGTGATGCTTAATTTTCCCAAAGCAGTCATAGTTCAAGTCGGAGACCATTACGACTCTGGAGGTGAGATCATTGTTTTACTAAGTGAAGGTTCAATGTAGAGCACACATTCATAATGCATAGTGACTTGTCTTTGCTGGGTAATCTCTTTTTAACTAAAAATATTTAATATTAAAGTTAGTGGGGGATTGTTGGAGCATTTTAATATCAAGGTGCTACAAGAATACAAAAAGAAAAAAAAAAAGAAAAAGAAAAAAAAAAAAAGGAAGCTATAGGTTCAAGAATTTGAAATATGCCAGGTTTAACCGATCGAGAGAACATGTTCGATCGACCAAAAGATAGGTTCTACAGAATTTAATTAAAGCCCACTAGCTTGTTAAACCCATTAAGTGGTTAGGGTTTCAGATCTATTCTCCTAATATATAAAGGAAACCCTAAGGCACGTTTTGTGAAGACTTTGGAGGTGTTCTTGTGATATCTAAAAGGTGCTGTACCTTCTCATTTCAAAGTTATTACTAGAAATCATTCTCATACTATTAGAACTAGTAGATCTAAAGTTGCTGCTACAAGATCAACAACTGCTGATGATTTAAACCTTTGAGTTAGATCTCAAAGTCACAAACGGGGAGTTTGTGTTCAGAAAATCCAAGATAGAAGAGTCCATGGAGTTGGAGCTGCACATGGTCGTGTTAGTAAGTTCTACTTGAGGTAGCTTTAGATTTAGGATTTAAATCTATTGTAATCTTCCATTCTATTATAGCGGATTTGTTTATCTTGAGTATAGCTAGGTTAAATCCTCCTTTGGTTTTTACCTTGAAAAGGTTGGTTTCATTGGTTTTTCTGGGTTATCATATTACTTTCTTCTTTATTTTTCAACACCAAGTAATATGTTTGCATGTGTTTAACCTATATCTCATAATTAACCTAAGTAAATACGAGGCTAATTCATTAGGTTAAATTAATCTGTTTAAGGGATCTAAACAAACAAACAAGTGGTATTAAAGCAGGTTCACTCTGATTGGATTAACGTCCTGAGTGAGATCCTTGATCCCTGCTTTCATGGATAATTTTAAGTATCATACTGCTTTTGGCTAAGATAATTTGAATAAAAAGGACACTAATGTTTCTGTTGATTTTATTGATGCTTGTGAAACTCTCCATAAGAAATTATTTAAATCTATGAAAATTGCTAAGAAATTCAAGGAAGAGTTAAAATTGGCTAATCTTGAAAAAGAGGAATTGATTGTGAGATTGGATGAATCTAATAAAAAGAATAAATTTTTGAGAAATCAAATTTCCTCTCAAGATGAAAAGATGAAAAGTTTGAAACAAAAGTTAGCTGAGTCTGAAGCTAAACTGAAAAATTTGTCTAATACCAAGCCTGTTGTTGGTGACAGATCTGTTTTTGTTCTCATTAAGCCTAAAGCTGAGAAAGTTTATATTTCTCATTTCAAGAGGAATCATAAAGAAAAGACTTATTTTGTTAGGCTAGACAAAAGTTAAAGTTCTGATGTAGACGCTGAAGTTTCTAATCCTATGTCTAAACGTCCTGTTAGAGAGCAAAAGAAAATTGTTTCTGTGCCTACCTATTACCGTTGTGGTATTGTTGGTCATATTCAACCAAATTATTCTTTGTTGAGGAAAGAACCAAAGCCTGTGACCATAAATCCCTCTAGGAAAACTGATGTTCCTAAATTTGTTCATGTTTGTCACTTTTGTGGTGTTTGTGGTCACATTCGTTCTAACTGTCATAAATTGAAATTTAAGTTTGTTGGCTTGTGAAAGGAAATTGAAGGATTTTAGTCTCTTTTAGAAGAATTTTTTAAACCCTCAAATACACTCTGCTTCTCATGGTTTTTCACCTACAAAGCCAAAGACTCATGCTATATGGGTGAGAAAAGATTCGTTAAGGTGAGTGTTGTTTACCTATCCTTGATTTAATTCTTTCAATTATTTGTGAACATTTTTTCTTTCAGTTTTTGGTTGTTTTATTTTATTAGGTTATTTTTTTTATTCAAAAAAAGAAACCAAAAACAT
Organism: Quercus ilex subsp. ballota; assembly: GCA_032727855.1. Lineage (NCBI taxonomy): Eukaryota > Viridiplantae > Streptophyta > Magnoliopsida > Fagales > Fagaceae > Quercus > Quercus ilex. The sequence continues at coordinate 77,401,901 of CM064911.1, forward strand.
TGAAAATTTTCAAAAAGACAAAAATATTTTATTTTGTGTCTAGTTTTATTTTTTCTTGAGGATTACCTGAATTATGATATCTCTCTTTTGATTTAGAACATGCTTGATATTGTAGAGAAACATAGAAAATATATGTTGCATAACTGAGTGTATAAGTTATTTCTGATTTTATATGAGTATGTACTCCTTTGTACATGTACTCATAGGTTAATCAAGAAATTGATATTTCCTATTTGTGTATAGGTCAGTTGAGCACTGTTATGCATTGTTGTTTTATTTTATTCATTTAGCATAATGTGTGATTTTTTTTTTGTCATAAAAATTTTGAAAATCCAAAAAGTTTTTTTTTTGGTATTGCACGCCACTAAGTGTGTCATTAAGGTTGGCCAATGAAATTTACATTTCATGACTGTGTACCTTGTTTAGCTTTGATGAGCTATTTTCTGCACTTTGCTAGTTTGTGTTATGTAGTGCTTAATTGTGTGAGTTGTTTATAGTTTTCAAACAAATGATTTTGATTTTGATGTCACATATTTTGATTGTAAGGACTAAAAAATTGTAGGAAAAATACATAAATAACCATCTCACCACTGTTACTCACCAATCTTGAATACTTGTGTGCAATTTATAAAAGCTGTGTTTGGTAAGGTGTAGTATTTGCGCAACAAGATTAAATGAGGTGTTATACTCAAAAGAATAATAAAAAAAAAATTGTAACAAGGGTATTTTCTTTTCTATCTTCTATATGCCCATGCATGATATCTTTGATTGTACTCAAAAGAAAAAGCAAAAAGAAATAAAATGATTTTACATGATTGCCAGCGTATTTTCTAGGAGATGTGAGAGTTATATGATGTAACTCTTTAGGTGTGTTAGGACATATGTGTTTTACTTATTAAGAACATGTCATTCTTTTATGTAATTGGCTAATTCTTTGACAAAACGCACTTTACTTGTAATTGGGTAGATCTAGGTGTTCTTAATACTTTAAGAAACTGTGTTTCAAGATCAAGTGTTGAAATCATCAAGTTTTTCCAAGAAACAAGCTGAGAAGTGCAAGTTTATTAAAGTTCAACAGCTAGCATGTGTCGAAGTTTAAGAAATTGTTCAGCCCGTGTGCTCGACACCTGCTCGACATCTTCCATCTGTCGAGGTTTAATAAAGAAATAGAAATTCTGATCTGTTTTCTTAGAATCTGTGAATGTGTCTTTAGACATTCTTTTCTCATAACTCTAGATATATAAAAGGATTGTTTTAAGGGTCGTCAAAGAGTACACAAGTTGCACAAACTTTGAGAAAAGTTTGCTCAAGCAAGTTATGACCGGAGACAAAGTTTTACCCTAGTTCATCGTTCTTGAAGAAGTTGTTGTGTTTGTTCACCATAGGGTTTTGTAACCAAGCATCTTCTTGATCTTCATCGTGGATGAACTGAAGAACTTAGCAGCCAACAATCTTCTCTAGTTGGTGATTGAAGTCGCGTACTGGGATCTGCGCAAATGGTTAGTCACGTACTTGGGAGCCGTGCATCAAAAGGAGAAATTGTCATACAGAACAAGTCCAATTGGGTATTGGGCTAAGGGTTCAACTGTAGATTGGTATAAGGTACTGGGATTCCTTTACTTGTAACCGCTTGTTGTGATAATAGTGGAATTTCGGGAGTGGTGACCTGAAAATCACCTAGTGGGGTGTTTGCCGTGTAGGTTTTCCCCATTCGTAAACAAATCACCGTGTCAAATTTATTTTCAACTGCACTTAGTTTAATTGGTGATTTTTTTGTGTTACCACGCGTTTGCATGTTAATTTGATTAATTAATAACTTGACTAATTAATCAATTAATTTAATCACAAGGGGTCAATTCATTTTTGGCTTATCAAGGTGATAGTCACTTTCAACCAATGTGATTGATGATGTTGAAAACTTGTTTGATTACTATCTACATATCACCTATTCTGTACTCTGTGCACTTGCTAGTAGCACACACTACATGCAAATCTATACTAAACTCAGTACATATTGATTGTGTGTGTTGACTAATCTGGCAATCTTTAATTGCATATGATCTGACGTGCAAATGCAAATTTTTTTGTTTTTGTTGAGAATTGAAGAAAAATGTGTTTAGAAGTTTAAAATCCTTGATTTTAACTTCTTGATTGGTTTTGATATTTGCATCTAAAAGGCATCATGTTTTTTAAACTTTTCTGGATCATGTTCATATACATTAAGTCTTAAAACTTCTTTTCAAGTAGTTTTTCTGCATAAATTTTCTAGATGTTTAAAGTTTTAAAATTTTATTGTTCGACCGATCGAAAATCTCCCTTAACTGATCAAAACTGTGAATTTTTGTGTTCAAAACTCACTGCCTCTTATGATCGATGCCTGATTGATGATCGACCGAACAAAAATTTCCAAAAAATTTCTTTGATTGATACTCAGTTCCTTTTGACCAATCTAAACTAAAAAATTTTCAGTTTTAAGATTCTTGACCAATCTGTCTTTTCATGCATCATTTGTGTTTGGATTCACATACATTGCATTGTTTTCTTTATCTATCTTGCATTTTTGCAATCATATCTCAAATAGTTTGGTTTCACATACAACACGCATAGACTTTGCTAAATTGGGTACTCAACTTTATTTAAAAATTGATTGATTAATTTTTGAGTCCTCTGTACATTTTAGTGTATATTATTTTTCTTGATGTGTGAACTGCTGAAAATTGGGAAATTGTTTTAAGAGATATGGTGGATAATACATGTGCAAATATTTTCTCTAAAACACATTTATGGATGCAACGGGGAGTATGCCTCTGTCGAGTCAATCATGGCAGAGAAAAATAGAGTCGCCACCTAGATTAGGTCTAGGAACCATAAATTTAACGCCCTTGTGGAAGGACTAATCTTTGCCAGAGCATGTGTCTAGAGTTTAGGTTTGGGGATAGGAAGGTGTTAGGCACCCAACTCCACTCGACCTGTAGGTTGGCCTCCACTCATTGTATTTCAAATCCTAATTTCATCAAAGGGCCCTTTAATATGTTATTCTAAACTTACACACACTAACATGTATCTATATCTAACATCCAAACATGGCATATATCCCACACTCATCCATAGCGTAAAACACTATCATTCATCTAGCATATATATATCTAAGGGCAACAAGTATATCACAAGGCAGAAACATCAACAAGGCATTAATCATCAAGTATATTTGATCAATTAAACTTAGTCTCATGGTATTCATCAATCAAGGAGACCAATCATCATATTCAAAGATGCATGTTCATATTCATATGCATGACTTACCTTCACTTACCTTGCTGCACCTATGCATCAATGTATATTCAAGTTCATATGCATGTTCATGTGATTCATCAAAGACTTAAAAACCCTAATTATCAATTCAACAATCAAAGCTGTTAGGACATATATGAATCATGTTAGGAACATATGTCAATATTTTATGTAATTGACTAATCTTTTGACAAAACGCACTTTACTTGTAATTGGGTAGATCTAGGATGTGTTTAATGCTTTAAGGAACAAGGTTTCAAGATTAAGTGTTAAAACCATGCAAGTTTGTCCGAGAAACAAGTGAAGAAGTGCTGGATTTTAAAACTCGACATCTAGCATCTATCGAGGTTAAAAAGCTACTGAAGCCCGAAGCTTGACAGCTAGCTCGATAGATACCCCATCTGTCAAGGTTTATGGAATTCAGTTTTTCAGAACTGATTTTCATCCAATCCGTAGATATATGTTTGGACTTTCTTTTCTCACAACCCTAAACATATATAAGGATTATTTTAAGGGCCGTAAAATGTTGCGCAAGTATGAAGCAAAGTTTTGTTCATGCAAATTGTGACCGAAGACAGAATTTGCCCTAGTAATCTTTCTTTTGAAGAAGCTGCTATGTTTGTACACCTTAGGGTTTTGTAACCAAGGAGTTTCATGATCTTCATCGTGTAATGAACTAAAGAACTTTGCAGCCAACATTTTTCTCAAATTGGTGATTAAGTCGCATACTGGGATCTACGCATTGATTGGTTAATCACGTAATGGGAGCCATGCATTAAAATGAGAGATCATCACTATAGAACAAGTCCAATTGGGTATTGAGGTAAGGGTTCAACTGTAGGTTGGTATAAGGTACTGGGATTCTTTTACTTGTAACCGCTTGTTTTGATAATAGTGGATTCTCAGGAGTGGTGACCTTAAAATCACCCGGTGGGGTTTTTGTCGTATAGGTTTTTCCCATTCGTAAACAAATCACTGTGTCAATTTAATTATTTGTTTGTACTACCGCACACTTTGCATGTAAATTGAATTAATTAATTAACTTGGCTAAATCAATTGGTTAATATATCACAAGGGATCAATACATTCTTGGCCTATCAAAAGTATGTGAAACATATTATTCTACTAACCCTAAACCTAAACATGTGAAAACTAGACTCAACAAAACCTATACATGTAATTAAAACTAAGCAAAACAAATAAAATAGCAAGAACTTTAAATCTGCATTTCTGGGTACGAGAATGCGTGCGTATACATGGGTTATGTGTGTGCATCTCAACTGTATGCGTACGCATGCATAAAGCATGCGCATGCATACAAACCCAGAAACAAAACTTTAAAGCAACAAAGAAAACAACAATTTAACAAACCCTAGCATACTTCTAATACACAACTAAACAACCTAAACTAGCAACAAAGAATTAAAAGATAAAAAAAATGAAAATAAACAAAAAAACCATTCCTAAACATGTATTGGATCTAACAACAAACAAGAGAAATATTTAACACATCAAAACATGTTCATCAATATATCCAATCTTTCAACTCATTAATCAAAACATAATGAGACATGACAAATCAAACCCAAACAAATCAAATCATATGTCTAAGAATATATAACACATAAATACAATTAAGAACAACAAGAACACAAAAATAATCCAAATCAAGGAAAAGCCATGAAGGGAGACTCACATTGCTTATGAAACATAACTTGATTGATATTTTAATCGGCCCTTCAGTGCCTACACAACAAGATCAAGTAATAATCAAAGGAATCAAATATATCAATAGTCCATTAGTAATCATAACTCAAAAATAAAAAGATGTTCTTGAAAAGATTGTTTCAAAAAGGTTTTCAAAGAGATTAGAAAATGATTTCTACCCTAATGAGTAATGGGGAGAGGTTTTGAAAAGCCAAAAACGTGCTAAGTGATGTGTCTACAGAAAGTTCAAAGTTAGAAAAGAGTTTTGGAAGATTTTAGGTGAAAAATCAACTCTCTCGTACTAGGGTTTAAGTTTGGAGGCATAAGGTTGTATTTTTATATTTAAATAAGGGTTTTCAGGCTCATTTAAAGGGTTTTGGACGTTCTAAAGGGTATAAGGGCCAGGCCCAGTCAAAGAGGGGGGCTTTGGGCCCTAAAAACTGAAGTTCTAAGGTTTTGGAATGGGCCATACGTACATAGGTTAGTGCATGCGTACGCATGCGTCCCTAGAAACCCTAATTTTGACAGCTTTAATGGCCCGACTTCGAATTGTTATAACTCACTTAATTTAAGTCTAAATTAGGCCAAATTTATGTTCCAATTGAAGCCTAAGATATCTACTTTCCAATGAAATAAACCTAACTCAAAACATCTTTGTGGATAAAAAGTTACGGTCAAAACAATAAGTAAAGGTCATTTTTCAGTATCGTTTTCAAAGTGATTTGAACATTTTTGAGTTGTGATTACTTTCGAACTATCAAAATATCTTCAATTACCTTTTGTAGACATGTCAAGCTCATCATTGGGACCGAGGACTAAAGTTTATTAACCAGGTACAAAATGAGGTGTCTACAACATTGCATGCTGAATTTTTATATCACTGAGATATATATTATATAGTCTTAACTGGTTGTACCTAGAATGTTTGCATGCATCTATTTATGGGTTACATAGTGTCAAGTTTGCATTTATTGAAAGAGAGAATATTTGTATTCATGTGAATTCTTAACTTATGTGTCTTTATTTTTCCTCACCTCCTAAATTTTCCTCAAAACTATTTTTTTCAAAAAATTGTTTTGTTATGTTTTTCCTATTTTTATAAGGGGAGAAAGCTGTTTTTAAAACCTATGCTATTTATAGGGGGAGTTGCCTCTATTTTCTATAGAATTGATTATTTTTTTATGGTTCCTTGATTCTCTATTTTCTTTTGCCCTTTGTTGAGTATGTTTAGTATCTACTCTTTGGTTGAGTTGTCTTTGTCAATATGTGAAAAAAGAGGGAGGAATAGATGAAATTTGGAAAAATGTTTTTAACTGTTTTTATTTAGGGGGAGATGAAATTGTTTTTGAAATGAGGAGAAAATAATTTTTTTTTCTTTGTATTTAACTTAGTGGGAGATTTAGTTTGCTTTAATTTGATGATTCATATTGTTTATCAGTCTTTATTTCCACACATGCGGTGATGTGCTCTTTTGAGTGTTTCAGGAAAGACAGGTACATTCTAATCAAGACCTTTTGCCTCTTCTTGTAACTTCTGGGTTGGAAGTATTAGATTGGGATTTGTGATGTATTTGGGCATTTTATTTTTATTGGGTTATCCTTGTATTTAAGCATTTCATGTTGTATGTAAGTTTTGTCACGGATTGCCAAAGGGGGAAATTGTTAGATTCTAAAATTTTAGAACAATTGGTAAACCATGAGTACAAACTTGTTTAAATATAGATTCCTAAGTTTATAGGTTTGATTAGACAATGCTCAAGGGGCTGCAAGTCAGAATACAAAAAAAAGAGGAAGTTGCAGGTTCAAGTATTCAAAACACGCCAGGTTTGACCAATCGAAAGACGGGTTTTGCAGAATTTAATTAAAGCCCATCAGCTTGTTAAGCCCATTGAGAGATTAAGGTTTTAGATCTATTCTCCTAGTATATAAAGGAAACCATAAGGCACATTTTGTGATGACTTTGGAAGTGCTCTTGTAAGATCTAAAAGGTGTTATGTCTTCTCCTTTCAAATTCACTACCAGAAATCATTCTCATACCATTAGAATCGGTAGATGATCTAAACCTTTGAGTGGGATCTCAAAGTCACAAATGGGGAGTTTGTGTTGAGCAAATCCAAGATAGAAGAGCCCGTGGAGTCAGAGTGGCATGAGGTTGTGTTAGTAAGTTCTACTTGATGTAGATTTAGATTTAAGGTTTAAATCTATTGTAATCTTTCATTCTATCATAGTGGATTTGTTTACCTTGAGGATAGCTATGTTAAATCCTCCCAAGGTTTTTACCTTGAAATGGTTGGTTTTATTAGTTTTCCTAGGTCATTATATTAATGTCTTCTTTATTTTCCGCACCAAGTAATATGTTTTGCATGTGTTTAACCTAGATCTCATAATTAATCTAAGTAAATACTTGGCTAATTCATTAGGTTAAACTAATCTGTTTAAGGGGTTTAAACAAACAAATAAATAGCATAAGAAGAGGAACATCAATACCGGATTTATAACACTCTATTACTGGTAATTCCTAATCATAGAATTTATTACAAAAATTCCATCTAAAACCTTGACATGAGCTCCAGAAAATACCTAAAGATACCAATAATGAGACAAATGTAAACCATAAGACTGATCATATACAAGAAGAAGAAGAAGAAGAAGAAGAAGCCTTAAATCCCAAATTTTTGGGGCCAGCTATGGGTTCTCAACAGACTAGTTAAGGTCAACCACATGTATTCTTTTTCTCTGTTCTATTCTATCTGAAGTCATATTCTTTGTTACTTCCATAATTGATAAATTCTTTCATAATCAATCATCAAATCTAATTATAATGTGTACACACACACTACTTCAAAAATGCATGTATATTGCATAATTGTTAGGTGTTCTTAAGCCTACTGCTGCTACACTTCAAGTTTATAAGTCAACTGATGGAGATGAAGATAAATTCAAAGTGGTTAAAAATGATTATATAGATTATTACTAATTTTTAAAATTAAAATTTCACTTCCCACAAGTTTCTATTCAACTAAAGAGCAATAGTAAAATACTTAGATAAAAAGAAAACACAAAAAAGAAGAATGGTTGTAGAAATCGTATTTTTAACAACAGAATTATAAAATTGAGATGGATTAGAAATTTGGCATGGTTTCTCAAAAGAGAAACAAAAATTTGCTAAGTTTATTCAACTTTGATCATTTGGGGAAATAATCATCACCTCCATCACTACTATATATCACATTTAGATTCTAAATAGATATTTACACAATAACATTTAGATTATTACAAAATAGTTCACAAAACTTGAACAAGTAAAACAATTAGAATCTCTACAAGTCAGTCCTTCCAAGATGCTTTGAATTTATATCATCATTTTTAGTAATAATATATATCAATCAATTCACCAAAATGATATCATTTTTACTTGAACAAGTAAAACAATTTAGTCCTTCCAACCTGAACAGATTGATCCCACATGTTTGCACATAAATAATTTTTCAAACAGTCAGACAATCAATTCACCAATACAAGATTTTTAACTCGATCAAAAGAAACTACATGAAACTACATAACCATAAGTATATATTGTCAACACCCACCATCAACAAAACGACCCACAAAAAATATATATAAGATAGGTGTACCTGAGATTGGTTAACTAGTATTGCCATAAATTCCTCGCACATAGTCTGTCGGAGTCTTTCAAATTGTACTTCCATTTTTGCACGTTTAGCTACCCTCTCAGTGCGTTTTGCTACCCTCTCAGCGCGTTATGCTTCAAATTTTGCTTTCATTTCTGCACGTTCAGCTACCCTTTCTGTGTGTTCTGCATGTAATTGACTCTTCATAGATTGAACTGCATTATTAAGCTCATTGCGTACACGCTTTGTAGAAGTTGGAAGCTTTGCCATGTATCCTTAACCAAGGACATATCTTGACTTGGAGCCTGACATGGAGGCAACGGATTGGAATATTGCATCCCGCTCAATACTAGATAATGTTTGATCTTCAGAGGTTCTAATGGTTGAATAAAAGATTTAGAGTTCAATCTTCGCCTACATAAAAAATCGATTGTTGTTTTGGTTTGATGATAAATGGCACAATAATTTGAAGCGGACGCTATAGGGTGAAACTCTAAAAAAAAAAAAAAAAAAAAAAGAAAAGTATTGGTTGATATGGCAAAAGGATGTGGAACATTAGAACCGTAGGATTTATCCAAGTATCCTGCGGTTTTTTTGTCATTTTCTCGCATAAGGGGATTGTGTGTGTTGAAACTTCATCCGTGAGAAACAACTACCTTTGGGTATTTATTTTTGTCTCCATATTACTTTTGTAAAGCCATTTGACTATCTAACTGGACTTGGTGCTCTCATTACCTGAAATAGTAAGCATTTGATGCAGAAAGATAGATAATTTTTTGAAAATATTATATGATGGCAGTTAAAAAGGTTTCTCCATTTATAATGTATGATACTACGATCATCTCACAAATGTTGAATAAGATGTGAAGTTGCTTTCGAGTGCCAGAAATTTGTTACTTCCTTATATATTTAAGGCCATGATATATATAGTTCATTTATTCTTCTTTTCATTTTTTTATTATTTTTCAAAATTTTCTTGCTGAAAGTGCTACCTCACACACTTACAATTTCAGATTACCGCTATCCAGCTGGTTAAGTTTTGTCGTTAATTTCATGTGAAAGGTGTTGGATTGTTGAAGGTAGTGACAAGTGAGGCAAGGTTTCTCAAAATTTCATTGAATTTCTCCTCTCAGTACCAAGGTACTCTTTCTGATACAATATGGCAGTTGACAACACTACAAGGCTTATCTTAGAGGTTTTAATTGTTGAAGGCTTGTAGTCTATTATTAGTTGTTGTTTTCCTTTTTATGCTTTAAATAAGTAAATTTATAAAATTAATGAAAAACAGAACATACAGTGGCGTAACCTAGTATTTTTTTTTTCCTTAACATAATTTGATGCAACGGATCTGTTTAGTGTTTCCATTTTTTTCAAACAAGTTATGATTTTTTTTAATAGGAACAACTATTTTTTTTGTAAATTTTTATTATTATTGAACTTTATAATTGAATTAGTAATCAGTTTTAGTAAGAAATTATGATTAATTTCAAATGGGTTGGGAGTAGTTATAAATGGGTTGAAGCAATTTAAAATAGACTCTTAAAGCCCAACAAGGCTAGCCCAAATTGGGAAGGGAAGCTCAGCAGCAACAATCTAAACATTTTCATCACGTTCCCAGACATTACATTACAAATAGTTTTAAAATATTTATAACGCCTCTCTCTCTCTCTCTCTCTCTCTCTCTCTCTCTCTCTCTCTCAATAAATGATATATTTGTTCACTACTAATAATCTGCTATTTTAACAGATTTGTGAAATTTTTTGTGTTTGTTGCAAAAATTGTAATTTAAAATCACAATCAGGGAGATCACTTGCACTAAAATAATAACATTGATTTGAAGTCAAATATATATACGGAGTATCATTTTTAACAACTGAATGAAATATTTTGCATTGAATTTGGAAAAGATAATTAATCACATGTCATAGACTATAATGTCCCACATTGTATGGCTACTTTTTTTTTTTTTAATGGAAAATTTTGACTAAAATGATGAATTTTCAAAACACTAATCTTGCCAAATGACAAACTTTCAACCTTATCTTTATTGTTTTTACTTTTTAGTATTAAAATTCCCTCAAATTTTACATTTATATTCTTCTGTAATAAATTAGATATTATATTTATCGACATCGATCTTAGGTGCCAGGGGCGGCATTACACACACCCCAGGAGGTTCAAATGAACCCCCTGAATACCCCAAAACAAAATTATACATAAACTTAAATTTTCTTTTTACGCCTTTAAACTAAAAATTTGAACACCTTGATCCTAATTAAAAAAAAAAAAAATCCAACTGAAATCAACTTAAAGATGATCATTTTACTACTGTTTTTCGCAATAAAAGTTAAGTACTTAAAGATGATCATTTTACTGCTGTTTTTCACAATAAAAGTTAAGTAGTAAGTTATAATTAGCTTTTATATGGACCTATAACTAACACAACTTTTTTACCTATCATCTAGATTTTGTTGCGATATTTTTCTGAAAGTGTTGTGTCAAATTGTTAATAGCACTACTTTTAAAATATTTAATTTTATAAGAAATAAAAAAGTTTAAATTTTTGCTCATTCGTCAAATTTTAATTTTTATTTAAAAAAAAAAAACCCTCTCTCAGACTTTGGCTTGCTTTGGCATTGACAACAGAATAAAGTTTTTTTTTTTCCTTGCGCTTTTCTTCTACATTTGTGGTTTATTAAATGTATGATTAGTTATTTGACAAGAAATTATGGTTAATTATTTAATTCTATTTGTTTATGTATTCAATATATAGTTGTTAGACTACTAATAATTTTTTTAAACTTGTAAAATATATTTGTATTGTATACTAAATTATATGGAAGTGGTGTATAAAGAAAAAAAAAATCTAGTCATTTTTATTTTTTACTTCCCTATAAATTAATTCTTAATTTCGCTGATGCTGACCAACTAGAAAAAAATTCTGAGCCTCCGCTGTTACGTGCTAATGCCAAAAGTTTGGTGAATGATAGATGAGTGGTGTTTGTTGGTATTATTATACTATTATTATGGTGTGTTCTATGCTCATGTCATATTGTTGACTGTAGTAGGGTAACAAGGTTTTTTTTGGGAGCATGACATAAAAAAAAGAAGAGAAGTGAACCACTCCAAGATCCCTATTTTAACTTCAACTTGACACACTATTCTTATTTCATTATTACATGAAAGGATTTTTTTTTTTTTTTTTTTGGAGCATGACATAATAAAAAGAGTAGTGAACCACCCCCAAGATCCTTACACTTTTAATGTTATTACTTGATTCTTTTACAAGTAGAATCAAGATTTAAATCATCCTCCCACTTATTGCAACAAAGAAGTAAAAAAAAAGAAGAAGAAGAAGAAGAAGAAGAAGAAGAGTATCTGTGAACCACAATATGTGGATTAGTGAAGTAACATGGGAGTAAATGAGAGCTTGTGCATCAAGGAGTAATCAAGCAGAATCAAGCTTAGCGAAATCAAGAGACTTCTTTCCTTCATGAGCATTCCCAAAAAAGTTGTTCATGTATTCCTGAAACGCAAACTCCCGATAGCGAGCCACCCCATCTGTTTCCACAACTTGAGGCAGAGGCCCTATCTTCTCAGTCCGTTTAGGGCTGGTAAATATTGGGATTGAAACTCTTGATTGAGTGCTTGTGGTTCGAACTCTATGTTCAGCACTTTTATACCGTCCATTGCTTACTACCTAACAAGGAAAATGTAGAGAAATTGTTAATTAGGAGTTAGCTTAGCATTAAAAATAAAGTATTTAAAGAAACAATATGTCTAAACTCTAAAGATACAAAAAATATTTAAATAAATAAAAAATCTTGGCAAAAAAACATTTTTGGTCCCTAAATTTTGGCCATATATTTAATTTGATCCTCAGATTTTTATAATTTTCATTTCGTTCCTTATATTTTTAAACTTGCTATTATGTTGGTCTTTACTGTAATCTCACTTACAAAAAATGCTTACATGGTTGACAATAGTTATGATTGTAGTATTAGGTGTTTTCTATAAGTAAGACAACGACATGGACCAAAATGACAAAAAGTTTAAAATTATAAGGTTCAAAACGAAAGTTATGGAAACTTGAGGACCAAATTAAAAATATGACCAAAATATAGGAACAAAAAAGCATTTTTGCCATAATTATTTTTCATAATAAAATTATAAAACTAGTTATTGACCTATAGTTTTTGAGAAATTCTATCGATATTTCAAAATCTCGCAACATTTTTAAAACATGTTTTTTAATTGTGGTAGGTCCAAACAGTTTAATATTTTATTATTTTATTTTAACCTATAAAACACTATCACCTTATAACAATTTGTTGTGTTCATAACACAATTCCTAATTTTTAGGATATTTTTGCAATGGAGACATTAAATAATGTCAACTTACCTAACCTAGAGTCGCCTGCTCCACTAGCACCGAATTGCATTAAACAAATCAGTGCTAAAGAAAATGTGTCTATTTGGTAATAATTATTTTAGTATAACAAAAATGGAGACTTGGTAAGAAGTTTGAATTTTGGAAAATGAACCTGTAACGTATCTCCAACGTTGATGACCAGTGCACCGGGGATAGGTGGGATCTCTATCCAGTCTCCCTTTTTTCCTGCATCTATGTCTTCTTCAACTTTCACATATAAACCACCAATCCCATCTTGTAGTAACACAGTAAGTGTGCCCATATCTGAGTGTCTTCCTACACCAACTGTAAGATCTGGGTTGGGGCATGCTGGATAGAAGTTCATGTTAACCATTTTTAAACCAGTTAAGGCATCAATTCTTGAATCTTCTACTGTCACTCCAAGCTTCCCAATCAAAATCTCCACTAATTTTCTCACCATCTTGATTGATTTGTTCAGGAACTCAAGTGCCACTTCCCTAAAAAGAGGAAGTAAGAAAACTTTAGAGATGATATGTAACATAAAGATGACAATCTTGTATCTAGTGTACTTGTGTCAGTCTCGTATTTTCGTTCAGGAATATCATAAAAAAGTCTTTACTTCAACTAAAAAAGCAATAACATCAAAGTAGTACCATAAAAAACTCTAAACAACTTCAACGGAAAAAAATCATAGCAATAACATCAAAGCAGTTGCAATAAGATGTGTATAATTGATTAGATAAAAAAGGAAACTTTTGGTTTGGGGGAGGTACAAAATTCATAGTACTAGTAAGGGTAAGAGTAAATATGGAAAATCTTACTTGCACTCGTTTGGCCAATGATTAAGAGCATCAGCATCATTGGTATACACCATGTTAATATAGTCTTTCCACTCCAGTGCTCTCTCTTTCTCTGGCACAAAGCTTGTTCCATACTTCACATATGGGCTGGGGCTCACACCTTGGCAGTAAATAGCTTTCTTCTCAGGTGGTTGGGCAAAGAACTTGTGTGCCACATCTTTAAGAGACTCAAGCAATTCCACAGGTACGCCATGGTTCACAACCTGGAAGAACCCAAGTTTCTCAGCAGCACTAGCAATCTCTTCTGCCACCTGGTCATGGTTAGGACCATCAAGCTTTGATAAATCAATTGGTGGAATTTTATGTGAGATGCCATTTTGATTGTCTATTCTCTCCTGTTGTGGTTGGATGTATTGGTCAGGAACCTTAGATATGCCTGAGTCCACTAAGCCTTTAACACCATTGCCATCTCGAACAACAAAGTCAAATAGTGAGTTTCCATCGTCGAAGCTTGGAGCCATTTTTTTAGGTGTGGATCTAAGGGTTCAAGGTTTGTCTATGAGTGTTGGATATTATAAGAGGAGGAACTTGTGTGTGATGAATTCAAGTGCAATGCCATGGGTGGTAATATATATATAAATACTAGCTAGATGATTACGTAGATTTTCGTATGTGAATTTACATTAGTTGTCCATTGCAAACTACCAATTGACTAGTACAAGGCAAGGTCCATGACTCTTGAGTTGGAAAAATAAGGAGAGCAAACATTTTTTTTTTTTTTTTTTGAGGAAACCTTCAAAGTAACTTTTTATTAAGTATTTGGTAAATCAACACTTAAAACGTGAAATATATCTGGAGGAACAGATTTCATCTAGATATCAAGAAAAAAGAAAATCTAGCTCTCCTAGTTAAGGTATGTGTAACAGTATTACCTTGCTTACCAATACGAGAGAATGACCAACTCCCAAGGGAGTTTACAAAGGACAAAGTGTCTTGTACTAAATGACCTATGGATTACTTTAGCCGATCACCGTTCCGGAGGGAGTTTATGACTATTTCGGAATCGCCTTCAAAGATGAAGTTTTCGAAGCCAAACTCCTGTACCAGTATTACAGCCCGCCTAACTACAAGAAGTTCCACGTGGCAAGTTGTGGTACAAAGTTGTGCTATTTTCTCTATCTCTAATATTACTTTTTTTTTCTTTCTAAAATAGAAGATATCAACCAGTGAATTTGCCATTTAGGAATAACAATATTATTAAATAATCTTTTTGTCCCTTAAAAATTAAATATGTATAAAAAGTATGACTTTATAGAGAGAGCTATCATCTGATCGATATATATATATATATATATATATATATACACACCATTTAAACCTAAAGTGGACCGGCACACCGTCATTTTGTTTTGTTTGAAGAATAAAGGGGACCGCAATCTTTCTTTCTTTGAGAATTGTGGTAGAAAAAACTACAGAGACTCACTCTTCATGGAAGAGGAATTTTACCTGATAGAGCTACCATCTGGACCGCCATCTTTCTTTGAAAATAATGGGAAAAAAACAAGAAAAATGGTAAGGCAGATTTTTAAATTAAAGGCAGTTCATCTTTTGAATCTACAAAATGACACACATGAGCAACTACGTCTCCTTTATTGAAACAAGACAGCTTTTGTTGACTCTTCAAATATTGGTTGTTGAAAAGCTCTTGAGATCTCCCCAGTCCATAGTCTCATAATTAATTACATTTCGCAGTCAACAAGTCACAAATTCTTCCTTCAATGCTAAAGTTAGTAGGAAAGAGCCTAACTTTTATGTTGCCAGGCCCTTCCCTGTTGCTAATGAAAAGTCATTTTCTTCCTCAACAATAGCACCTGGTCTTTCTTCTATATACTGATCATACACATGTTCAACAACGCATGTTATACATGCAATCACTCAGTTCTTGTTCTTACTCACCAATTTGTTCTTCAATGTAGTTATCAAAAATAGGCTGCCCATTCCCATGTCTTGATCTTCAATCTGTTCAATCAGCAGGTCTTCACCGGTTAGAAAAAATAAAATTTATTCAAAAATTAATGAATTTAAACTAGATTAAAAAAAATATCACTTCTAAATGCCTTAATATATATATTTTTTTGTTGGGAAACTAAAATGCCTTAATATATGTAATGTAATATAAGAGAAATATAATAATGACATAAAGCTAAATGATTTTATTTTAATGGATGACGAAGTAGAATAAATCTCATAATTTTTACCCTAAAAATCATAGTATATATCTTTCCTATAAAAGAAAAAAAATCCAAAAATTCCTATATCTCTCACTCTTTAAGTACAAAAAAGAAAAAAAGTTTTTCTTAAAGAGTTCACAACATTTTCACAACAAATTATTGATAAAATAGATTTACTTATATATTTTCTATGAACATATAATTTAAATGCTCCTAAAGTTAATGAGTCATATATGGTAAAATAGAGAATATTAAAAGGAAAAAAAGAAGAAGAGAGACATTAGTACTTAATCATGAGTGTTTGTCCAATATTTATACTTAATTAAATAAATTTATTAATTAAATAAGAGTGAGGGAGAAAGACAAGAAAAAAGCCAGGGGGGCCACGGCTCCCTGCCACTGTATGACATTGGATTACTTAAGCAATGTGCAAGTAAAAAAAAAAAAAAAAAAAAATCCCCAGAAATGATTTAATTTTAGAACATTGTTCCATTGGCTGTATAGAGGGATAATATTGAATGATTTCTTTTTGTTATTAATATAGCTCGTTAAAGGTATCAAGTTCAAGTCTATTATATAGATATAGTCCACGTTCATTTTATCTAATCTTATTTGGAGAGCAGTAAAATAATTTTAATCTTGCTTGTAGTCTAAATATTGTGTTAGGGAATTTAAGTTTTTTTTTATTTTTTAGAAGAAGGGAATTTAGGTCTTGATTGTTCCAAATTACCAATTTTTAGTCAAAATTAATTAATTAATTCAATTATACTCAGGTCTTAATTGGTATCATCATGCACCATATCACATATAGATAAATATAGATAAAGAGAACAAGAGGCAATAACTTGGTAATACAAGAAAAACTATCCCAAAAACTATCCCAAAAACTACTCTGAGGAATTAATTAACTTATAGGCCCTAGAGTAAAAAATGAATCCATTAAGTAGAATTAACCTTATTCTAACTTGCTACTTCCGGTAGTACTTACTGAACATAACCACACACATCTCTAAATCCATAGATTCTTCTACTAGCTATCTTCGTTGCACATGAGCACTTTGGTCACAACCTCAAGTAGCCACTTAAAAATTTACTCTTGTAATCTTTTGTTAACTAGAATACAACAACTTCGCCTTGAACATTGGATCTTCAGAAACTTGAACTTGGAACTCTAGTTGTCACGTCAAGACAACTTGAAAGAACTCCTATGCTTGGGTACATATAAGAAAAGTGATTTTGTACAAATCTCAATGGGTCAAGTTCCCATCTCAATGGGTCAAATTAGTGGATCTCGATCGGTTGAGCTAGAGTTGAGTAGGAGTCGATCGGTTGAAGCTTGGTCTTGTTCTTGGACTTGAAACAGATTTTAAAACATACTTAAGAAACAACTTTCCATTTTTTTTAATGAAAAATCTTATGTGAAAATAATTTTTCGTATGTTCCCGTGTTTGGTAGTGTTACAAAAAATTGATCAAAGGAAAATTATCTCTTAGAACATTTCCAGCAAATTCATCAAATTTTTGTACTGTTTGGAGAATGAACAGTGACTTTTACCTTTTATCTACCTACTTTTTCAAATACACTTTCCAACAGATTCTCTATCCCATTCTCTTTCTCATTTAAATATTATTTCTTCTTTCATTATTTATTCTTTTTTTAACAATTACACATCTTCCAATATTTTTTTATTCAACACCTGATTATTATAATAGGAAAAAAATATTTGAAGAATGAACAGTAGCCTATCAGACTTGATGAGCTACTGTTAGGCTATTGTTCATGAGCAAAAAAAAATTCTGGGTATAGAAAATTCATTGGAGTGGCTTTTTTTGGTCTCATTCTCTATTATAGAGAATATTTTGCCTTTACATACACTATTGAAGATGCTCTTAACTTCCCTTATTTAGCTTAAAGTGAGATAAAGTTTTTTTTTCAGTTAAAATTTTTTGAATGACAACTTTATTTCATATGAAGCTAAATAAGGGAAATCAAAAAATAATTTTTCAACTCATTTTTAAGGTTTCTATCAAACATAAGAAAATGAGATAATTTTCTATTAAATACTTTTTGAAAAATGCAAAAAACTATTTTCATATAAAATTTTTATTGAAACCAACAAAATTACAATTGATCACGGTTTATCAACCTAATCCTGTGCATATTTGTGAATTTTATTCCATTCCGGTCGAAACTAGTAGAATATTTAGTCCCAGTCATAAAACCGGTTGAACTTGGAATATGAGTGATGCGTTTTGAATTTTGACCCTTTCAATTGTTCCCTACAAATTGACTTTTTAAACTTGTTTTCTCCTGCCCAAGTCAGGTACCACCAGTTAATTTTTACGCTTCTTCCTCTCTCTTGTTTGTCTTTTATTTGATTCTTTCTCATTTGTCTTTTCTTTACCCTCTCTCTCTCTCTCTCTCGCCTAGTTTTATGTTATTGCCCTTTATATATATATATATATATAAAATTTGTGAGCCTCCTTCACGTGACTAGCAATAAAAGGATGCTGAAACTCAACCTTTATCTTTGACTTCTAAGCCTTCCTTCATTCCATTAAAATATTATTTACTTTTTTTTTTCTTTTTTCCGAGCTTATGCCCTTTTTTTCATTATTTAAAATTTTAAATACACATGCTCTTGTTATAATCTAAAAATTAATTGTTAATTTTTTAATATTATAAAATTGATGTTTGGGCTTAGAGATTGACATATTAATTTAAAAATGGTTTAAGATTCTTAATAATTTATATATGTTGATATATAACAGAGATAATCTTGAAATAATCTCGAAACAGTAAATCGAAATAGGTCAATACCGTTATATTCTGTTCCAATATTTTAGAACATTGCTATTTTTGTATTTATTGTCCTCTCCAGGTACTTAGATTTCCTCTCTAGATACTCTAAGTTATTAGATATATGTTAATTTATGTTATTTTTAAATATATTCGGAGTGTACCAAAATATTCTGTTCAAATGGAAAAACTAGAATGGGGAAGATATTCAAAACATTGGTAATATAGACCCAATATTTTGTGACTCTTATTAGTTTATTGTTGGTTTAGAATTTAGCTTACTACAAATGTTGTCTAATGAATTCATTGTAATGCACAAATCTTATTTATGAAAGGGAAAAATTAACGAATGCTCTAAAGACATTGGTTTAAAATATATTTTTAAAAATTTTTATAGGAAAAGAAAAAATTATTTAATTTTTTTGAAGACTTTTTATATTTTTCATGAAAATAGTATCAATATTTGTCTAAAATAATTTATTAACAATTGCTCTAAAACACTCATTTACAGAAGCCATATATATATATATATATATATGAAGGAAAGGAAATGTATAAAATGTACACTTATTTACTGAAAAAGTCAGGGTGCCATGGCCCCGCCTCTCTATGACACTAAATTACTTATGCAATGTGAGCAGAAAAAATGGAAAATAAAATAGCTCCAGAAATGATGTAATTTTATAACATTGGTCCATTGGCTGTATAAAGGGTTAATAACGAGTGTTTTTATTATTATTTATTGTTAATAAAGCTCGTTAAATGTATCAAAGTTCGAAGACTATTACATAAATCTAGTGCAGGTTCATTTTATCAACTTTTTTTTTCTTCTTTTTTTTATGAAATTTTAATTTTAGTGCAAGTAAAATATTCCTAATCCTAATTAGCTTGTAATTCAAGTATTGTGATCCTAGCTTGTTTATTGTTTAGTTTAGAATTTAGCCTATTATAAATGTAAAACACAAATTTCTTAATAAAAATATAATAATTGAGATTTTTGGTTGCAAATGTAGGCCTTTATGGTCAAACTATGTTAATTCTATTTTTGCCTTCTATTTTACTCTATTTTGTTTCTTTCACTCACAATCCCAATAATTTTTATAATGTAAGTATAAGTGTTTTTTTTTTTTTTTTTTTTTTTTAAGGGAATACATATTAGATAAGAATTTTTATTTTTACTTTTAGATAAGTCAAGGTGTGGCACAAAAAAGGTCATGGGATTGAAAGGAATAATCTAAACTAAAATCTTTGAATTGACATATACCCAAAACGGGGAGAAATTGACTAAATACTCTTTATTTTTAAAATATGTAGCAAAACACTTATCTTTTCAAAATTTCTAGCAAAATGCCATGTTTTTGAAACTTGATATTATTGATATTAAGTTCCAAGTGGAACTCAACATTAGTTCTCTATGCATATTTTGCCACTTAAATGTTTTTGAAAATTTTGCATAGAACTTAACATGCATTGCTAATGTTGAGTTCTAGGTAGAACGCAGAACTCGGCATCAACAATATCAAGTTCCAAAACAAGGGTGTGCTTAGTGCATGCATGTCACATTTTCAATTAAAATAATAAACATTGAAGATAATAATTTTTGGCCATGATTAATTTGCTGAAAGAATCATTGTAAAATAAAAATCATGAGATTTAATTTTGCCTTCCTTTTTTTTTTTTAAAGTTTTTTTATTTAATTATTTTTCATTATAGTACACATGCCCTTAATTTTATAATTAGGATTCAAGAGTAGCATGAAAAAGGCAGTACAACACTATAAGAAGTTCCATTATGCATGCTGTGGGTAGTTTCCGTGGCATGAATCATATGACAAACTCAGAATACCAATTCTTAAGTGGACTAGATAAATCTATAATAATGACATACATTTGTATATGTGATGTAAGTGCTCAACCTGTATAACCCCTTTGAAACAACTTGTGCTATAATTTACACTCATCAATGTTATGTTAACTGAAATTGATTTAAAGCAAACATTTCTCTGTTCTGTTATATCCAAAATTCTTTCTCACATCAAAAAGTCTGATTTCTGTCTTTCTGTTTGTTGGGCCAAATAATTATTTAATTGATAGAGACCTGCCATGTTAAAATCATATTTAAATTTAATTGTTAAGTTAGAAATAATTAAATCAAAGATTAAAGTGCAAGAAGGTGACAAGTAACATTAATCTAGAAAAGTTATGAGATCAGAACCAATTTTCTTGAGCAATTAAGGATGTAAAACATGAGAACGCATTCAAAGCAATCAAGGGTGGCAAGGGCCAAGGTGACAGTTTCATCGAAGCGGTTATAAGAGGTTACCGAGTCTTGTTATTGACAAGACACTTGGGAGTGGAGACGCAATCAGGAAATGACACGTAGTGCAAGAAATAAACATAATCGTCGTAGCCTCAAGTATAAATAGAGGATTTAATCTACAAGAAAAAGACACCAGGCACAACCAAAGCACTTCTGAGATCATTTGTACTAGATTTTTAGGAGATCAAATACTTTGTAGGCAAATCAAATAGTCCTTAGGCTTTTAGAAGATTTTATGCTTGCAATTTTATTTCCTTGTACTCATGTTCATATTCAATTTATTTGGTTTGATACAAGATTTACTTGTTAGTTTAGATTAATTTGATCTGATTTGTTATTTACTTCGAATCAATTTAGTGTTAAAATTATCAATTAGGCTT
Source organism: Quercus ilex subsp. ballota (assembly GCA_032727855.1). NCBI lineage: Eukaryota > Viridiplantae > Streptophyta > Magnoliopsida > Fagales > Fagaceae > Quercus > Quercus ilex. The sequence continues at coordinate 77,423,452 of CM064911.1, forward strand.
GAATCCTTTATATTTTATGCAATTTGCTTTACTTCAAGATGACTTACAATTTAGTATGACTTGTTTCAAGATGATTTACTTCGCACTAGTCTACTTTGAAATGATGCAATTCGAATTAGTTCACTTCAAGTAGGCTTGATAACTTAAGTTGGGTAATTTAGGTTTGGTAACTTAAGCTTAAGGTTAGTGCAATTGATTATCAAGTTCACCCATTCTCTAGCGAACCCCAGTTTCAACATCACACTTTTCAAGATGACCCATTTTACACTATCATTAGCTTTACTCATAGAGTTTGATGGCCATTTATCAAGATTTCACAATATATTGGGTTTGTAAATGATGGAGGGTCTCAAAGGCTATAATAAGTACATTGTTAGTATTTGTTCGTTTAGACCCATTAAACCAGATTGTTTAACCTAAAATATTAACCAAGTGATTACTTAGATTAATTATTCAAATCTAGGTTAAAAAATAAATAAATCATATCATGCAAAGCAGCGGAAAGTAAATAACACCACGATATGATGAATCAGGAAAACCGATGAATCGAACTATTTCAAGGTAAAAACTTAGAGAAGATTTGAGCTAACTATCCTCAAGGTAAAGTAAATTCACTACAAAAGAATTGAAGTTTTTACAATCAGATTTAACCCTAAAATCTATTGCTACCTCTAGTAGTAACTTACTGACACGACCACATGCAAATTTCAAATTCACGGACTCCTTCTCTCCTTGGATTTACAGCAACACAAGCAACCTTGCTTGTGATTTTGAGATCCCATAGGTTTTAGATCATCATCAGTAATGATCTTGATGCAGCAACTATGTTCTACAAGTAGAGTAACACACAAGTCTTTAAAAAATCTGTAAAACATAACTAGGGTTTCCCTTTTATATGTAAAGAAGTTGGAATGAAACCCTAAACGTTTTCGCGGGCTTGGGCCTGATTTAAAAATCTGCAGAATTTCTGTGTTTGCGATTTTCAATTAGTCGAGTCTAATTCTCGATTAGTTGAGCTTGACAAAAATTTTCTTCCTTTTTTTGCAGTCAACTAAACTTGAAACTTGAAACCAACACTTTTAAGCATTGCCTAACACCTAGATTAGACATGTTTTGTTTTCGGTATTCCAACATAATAAAAACATGATTCTAAACATTTAAACCTAAATCTTTAGAACCTAACAGTTAGTGATTGCTCTCCCAAGGATTGAAGCACTGGTTTCTGTTATAATCTAGGGAAGTATACTTTTGAGTCTATTGGCCAAGACCTTTTCCATTATCAATTTTGTAGAGCACGTTTGTGAGACTAATTAGTCTATACTCAGAAGCTTTTTCCGCTAACTGTGCCTTTGGTATCAAAGCAATATACGTATAACTGTGCCTTTAGTAAATCCCAATCTAGAATAGCCTCAGTCACTTGTGGTCTAACAATGATCTAGAATCTCTAAGAAAATAATGCTAGTAATTCATCTAGCTATAGGCCTTGGGCTTTATATTGATGGATGCATTTGGAAAAACAGTATAACACTTGTCAGATGTCAAACCTCCTCTGCGTATACTCTCTGGTAAGTGCTGAATTGAATGAGTTTTGTGAAGTTTGACTGAATGGCTTCGGCCATATATTCAAATCTTCCAGAGTCGTTGGAGTGTTTTTTGGGAAGAGATGTTCAAAATACCGTGTAAAACCCTCACTATCCTTCTTTTCATTGCACCATTGACCGGTCTCATCTGGATTCCTGAAATGGTATTTCCTTATTGTCATTGCATATTTCCATGGTTTTTGCATGAAAAAAAATGGGGTGTTCTGGTCTCCTTGTGCAAAGCCACTCTTACCTTGACCTGTGTTTCCACATTACCTCCTCCATTTTGTAAATTTTCATTTATTTTCATTGCATATTTGCATGGCATTTTATATTCAGCTCATGTTCAACTGAGTTCCTTCATGTCGTTCAACTCTTCCAGCTTGGCATTCAGGTCTTTTATCTGATGTTCTACGTACCCAAAGAGTTCAAAGTCTCCCCACGTCGATTTATGTTTGGGTGCCCATAAAAGCATGTTTGTAATTAGTGTCTGTTTGAAAATTACTTATTTTTTATAGCTTATTTACATAATGCATATGAGAGAAAAGGTAAAAGCTAGATAATTATTTTAAAAAAACTGAAAGTTAAATTATTTAAAATAAAAGTAGAGACAAAAGTAGGGTAATAAAACTTACAAAAAGTACATAATTTAAGCAAAAAACTAGCTTATAATCGGTTGCTATGTTTGTCCCTTGAATCCGCCCATCAATATGATGTTGGAAGTATATATATAATGTTATGTAAGATTGAAACTAATATCATTTGTCCAAATTCAACACTAAACCACCTCCTTCACCAAGCTTCGGTACCATGATCGTATTTGGGTAATTAGCATTGTTTTAATTCTTTCCATACCATGTTGGTCAATTGACTCAATTCTAGTTTCATTTAGAAATAAGACTTGGAGATTTTTCTCTCTCACCAAAAGGCAGGGAGCTTGAATTGATCAAGAGTTTCCGAGCCGTCGGTAGTTTCATACTAATGTCCTTATTTGTGGTTGATGTGACGGAACCTTAGCCATCCCCATTTGAGAAAAGTCCTGCTGTGCTTCCACCCAGGGCCGGCCCAAGGCTTAGGCCTAAGGCCCCCATCACAAAATGTTTCTACCCCTAAGAAAAATAGACCCCGTCCCACATTATAATAGGCCCAAAATTTTATAAAATTATAAAATTTTTAATGGTTGTTCACTTTTTTTTCCCCCTCTTTTTATGAGTGAAACTAGGGATACCACAAATGTTACTATAGGCTTACAAAGTGACATGTCACAAATCACAAAAAAATAATTCAAACTTTTATTAATTAGTTTGTTGATATTCATCAATCATAGCCATTGTTACATTATATTGTGAAAGTTTTGTAATACCTTTAGCATTTTTCTTTTTCATTTCTAACAAGGCTAGCTTACAATACACAAGACCAATAGAAATCTAATCCAATTGAAACCCTAAAATGTTTTTTAAAAAAGGTTGCAAATGTGTTAGATCATCAATGCTAATTAATCTCTCCTAATATTTTGAGACTTTAATCTTTGTAAATCAATCTCCTACATATCCACACACCAAATAATATATATCTTTTTTATCCAAAAAAAAAAAAAATCTATCTTTCTCTCTCTCTCTCTTGAAAAAAAAAGTTAAAAATTAAAAATTAGATTACAATTTTACTTTACTATGCATCATTATATATCAAAGATAAGGTAAATCTTTTTTTCTAAAAAAAAAATACATTTTTATTTGTTTTTATTAAAACTTATGCTTCAACTATGATATTCAATTCTCTAGATGAAATTAAACTTAGTTTAATTAGTATTATTCATCAAATTAACCTTGATATGATTAGTATTAAATAGGCCCTACAAGATTCTTTTGTCTTAGGCAGCACCAAATTATGTTGGGCCGGCCCTACTTCCAACATAAACCATGAGAAAAAAAAAGGGTAAAATGCGTATATTTTACCACATCAATAGTGACAGTGGATATATGTATAGTTATTATAACAAGATATATTTACACATCTATACACCCATTAATGTGGGCAAATTTTGGGCAAAAATTGTGTATATTTTACCACTTTTTCTATTTTAGACTCACTAATGTGAGTGCTCTTATGCCCTTAGTGGGCGTTTAGTTTGCCGTGATGTTACATTATGACGTAATATAACATTATTGTAATTTCACATTAATGTAATCTTAATACAATAATACAATATTACATTATTTAGGAAGATGATGAAATTAAAATGATATGATATATTTTGTAATTTTAAATTATAGTAATGTTAGAAAAAATAAAATAAACTAAAAACTTTAATGTTACTTCAACGTAATGTGCATCACATTAAGGACACATCACAGCAAACTAAACACTCATTTATTCTGTTAGATGGGACTGAACCTCAGCAGCCCCATTTGAGAAAAGTTCTGCTATATATGCTTCCACCACTCTTCGTAGCTTGGTTCTCAACACAATCACTGGAGTTTTCATCTCTGCACCACCATTTGCGTTTGCCTACAGCTAACTCAAAAGACTTTGTGGACTCGTCTTCATAGTCCATGGACTGTCTTCACTCCTTTTTCCATTTTGGGCCTTGTGAATCCAGATATGTTGTCAATATTTCTCCCCCTTCTAAATGTAAATTCAGATCTTTTCCATTTTGGGCCTAGAGAATCCATATATGTTATTATATTTCTCCCCCTTTTAAAAGCAAATTCAGATCGCATTTCAGATGTTGGTCCATTATACCTATTTTGATGTTGGCCCATTACTCAAATTTCTTTCAGTTTCAGACATGGCCAGATCTTTGACTCTCATGTATTCTCCTTCCTTCCCATTCGTTGACCCTTAATCCATAACCACAAAATCTGCCTCTTCGTCCTTGTCATGATTTTTTTTCCCCATATTACCTCCCCATAAAATCCACTTGAAACTATAAACGTTTGGAAAAAAGTTTGCCTTGTTATCATTTACAATTATACATATATTTTTTTTAAGAATTCTTTTATATTTTATGCTTTATCTTGAATTTTTTTTTCTTTTTGGATGTAAATGACTATTATATTAGTGTAATTTTTTTCTCCAATTATCTATCATGTGCTCCATGATTTCAAAGTCGTGGAAATATTATATGAAACATTAAAAAAAAAAAAAAAAAAAATCTATTTGCTACAATATATTGAATTAAGAATGTAATTAAGTCAATTATAAATTGTAGATATGGAATCAAAATAATTGAAAACTAAATATCATAATAAAAAAGGGTTTACCACTGGGGGTGGTTTGTTTAGTGGTCATGGGCTCACTCTAAGAGTTTGGCAGGTGGAGGTCCCAGGTTTGAATCCCGCAATAGAAAGCGTTTGGAAATAAAATTTTATATTCTCGACTTATGCTCACTAGCGTTCTTAATGGGGCTGGGTGCACAGCTATGACTCATTCGGATTCCTTACTCCTGTAGGCCTGGGTCTAGCGGGTAGAGTGTCACTATAATTACTCCAAAGTGGAAGACGCCAACTCAAGTTGCCCCCTACCCATTTTTCTTTAATAAAAATAAAGGGTTTACAATTCGACAGATATTATTACATTTTCACAAAAAAGACTAATGTTAAACTTATAACCCCTCTCTCTCTCTCTCTCTCTCTCTCTCTCTCTCTCTCTCTATATATATATATATATATATATATTGTGACTTAGATGATTATAACTTTATTTGTCTATAAAGATACTTACACTAAAAAGAATTTGGATGACTAAAACATTTTGAGGGTATCAATTATCATTTTTTATGAGGGCTATCTATAAATAAATTTAGGAAAATTATTGAATACTCCAAGAGTACCACAAATGTGTACTCCCCTTCTCTCACATGAATTGTGGGTCCCATCATAAATTTAATTAGTGAGACCCACAGTTATATGAGAGGCGATAGTACACATTTATGGTACTTCAAGAGTACTCAATAATTACCCATAAATTTATACAATATGGGATTAATGAAGAATATTCTTTTGGAGAGGGGGGAGGGGGCGAGGGGGGCAAGGAAACTACAAGTCGTTCCACCATTCAACACCTTGTGATCTACCCATAGAGATAGTGATTTGATGCATTTCTCCTATCTTTATTTTCGTTTAAATCAACATGATAATGCCAAAAACATGCTCTTAGATTTTTTATTTATATTTTTTATAATTCAATAGTTACAATTGTGGAGGGTGATTTGAACCGTAGATCTTTCAATGAGGAATACCAGGAGATGTTAACAAGTTGAGCTATAATGTGCTCTTAGATTTCCGTTCTATACTATTCCTAGAAAAATAAAAAGAAAAAAAGAAAAAAAAGGATTTTTGTTCTATACAATAAGGATTTAAGTATATATGGGTTGAATTCAAGTTACATCTGGTATAACTTAGGTAATGTTATACCACTTAATATTTTTTAATTGAATACGAATTTTAACAAATTAACCGTTGGATTATATTATCTTCGTGCATTCTCTAATCTTGCAAAATTTCAAAATAATTAAATATCAATAGTCATGTCATCAATCAACTAATTAAATTCAAGTTTTTGTAGTTTAAAATAAGGTATAAACAATGAGTTTATGGACTGAATGGTAAATAATAACTGATTGACATGAATATTGATATACATGTTAAGAATATATAAAACATGTATTCCAACAGTGAAATTTTTAAAATATAATTTTAATAACAAGTTATTGGCTGGTGTAACATTGCTTAAAGTGTGTATATATATATATATATATACACATTTATATAAAACGAAATAGGTTATCTGACTCAAGAAAACCCATTTGAAAGGGTCAACGCGCTTTGCTTCACAGTAAACACAGACATTTTTCCCTCTTGAATAACATGTTTTAGTTTTCTTTGAATGAACAAATTTGCTAAAGTCAAAAAGAAGCCATTAAGGACAGAAAATGGTTAAATCCATCTCAGAATTGCCCCCCACCCCCCACCACTTCTTCGCATACCTATATACTCTACTCCCTCCCTACATAAGCATGACGTGAATAGCCTTTCATATATAGCACCTGCACCTGCAACACAAACTTATGCTACGTATAGCACCTCTTCGTCAAATGGTGACTAAAGAACAAACAACTTCCATGAAATCATGAGGTTTTGGCTTTACTTACATGTTTTTTCCTCTATATGCTCTGTTATTCACTGAAAAAACGCGGCTTCAAGACAAAGAAAATGACCGAAGATTTAAAAAGATTGCATTATTTCTTTTTTTTCCTACCAAAATGCAACTTTGAATATGACAATTCATTTTAGATTGGTGGGGGCTTCAAATTTGCCAAAGCATCAAGCACTCACTCTCAATGACATTTTACCTGTCTGGAAAATAAACTTCCTCACTACGTCATGTCCACATAAAATACTGTTGTTAGTGTTTTAATCTTGTAAGCTAAGTCTTGCTAATCACCACTTTTTTATTTAGAGAAAGGTCTACCTATGTACTTGATACATACATGCGCGTGAAGGACTAAATTTCTTATCGTATTAAACTGTGTATATTGTTTAAGAGACTGCTTTTATATAGGTAAATAATGAATGTCATACAAATAATAGGAGTGTAGAATTAGTAAAGTACAATGAGCCTAGAGCCCGTTGGGCTTGTACCTTAATAACTCCCCTCAAACTCATGTTGGTGAAGTATAACTAACTTGACTTTGGAGATTAAATCATGAAAGTGGCCTGGTGGAAGAAGCTTGATAAAGATATAGTTAATTAATCTCTTGAAGAGGTAGATCGTAAGTGTAAGGTATCTTGACGTAGATGATGACGAATGAAGTGGTAATTAATCTCAATAATCACTGTGGACAGTCTTGATGGTACTTCAATTGTCACAGTGGATCTAAACTACAATAGAACATAATCAACTTTAAGAGAATTGGCATCAGGTGTGCCTAATATTAAAAGCTTGTTTGGTATGCAAGCTCAAATAATAGTTTTTAATGTTTAAACACTGAAAATTGAAAATTGTAGGCTCCAAAAATAAAAGTGTGTTTGGGTAGGAGTTTTATTTTTATTTTTATCAAGATTGTTTGAGTCACACTTCTCAATTTAGGGTGTTTAAAACATGTATTTTGAAAACTCATCTATACCAGTTTTAAGTTTTCAAGTAACGTTACTGAATGGTCTTTTCACAAATAGTTAAAAATCGTGGGGCCTATTAACAAGACTAAATTCTCTTTTTTCTTTCTTTTTCTCCCACGGCACCACCACTTTTTTCTTCTCTCTTCCTTTTTTCTTTCTTTTTCACTCCCCATAAATAAAATATTATTCTTTTCATCACTTAAAAAAAAAAAAAAAAACACATACACATACACATACTAAACACAGAATTATGTTTTTTTTTTTTTTCATATTTTAAAATATATTATTTGAAACATGATACCAAACACATTTTTTTACATTATGAGTACTTTAAACATGTGTTTTTACAACACTTTTTAAATCACAGTTTTCATATCATTTTTAATAACAATACTTGAACACCTCTACTAAACAGGCTCTAAATTTTTAGCATTTGATACAATAAACATCAAAAGCCACACCTCATTAGATGTGCTAAAACTCAAATTTTTTTAGAACATGCTACAGTAACCTTCTACTAGTAGAAGGGTACTGTAGTATGTTGTAAAAAAACAAAAACAAAAATTCTCATAGAAGAATACTGTAGCACATGTTGTAAAAAAAATTATTATCTCCTCTCTCTCTCTCTCTCTCTCTCTCTCTCTCTCTCATGAGAATAGGGGGTTAAGAATCACTCTCTCTCTCTCTCTCTCTCTCTCTCTCATGAGAATAGGGGGTTAAGAATCACACTCAACTTAACGAGTCACTCAACTTAAAGAGTCTACCTACGCTTTGATACCAAGTGAAAGTTTTAATTGAGACCACTTTATTATTTATGAAGATTTAATTAATATTTATTTGATTAAATTAATTTGGTTATTACTTCATCAAATAACCACAACGACAATAAACCAAATATGAAAAATTAAAGCAAGCAACACAATAACAAGAGATTTGGGGATAAAATGGAAAATAGATGGAGAACCAACTCCAAAGGGAAAAACCACAATGAGAGTACCTCTACCCCATTAAAGAAATCTACTATACGAAGACAAATTTTACATGTAGTTCATACCCATGATTCTATAAACTCTACTCAATAGATAAACTTATGAATATAGATGTGCACCAAAATTTGCTCTCAAACCTTTGGCCACTCCACTACTTTCGGGGTATTGAGCCCATTCAACTCCCTATAGGCCTTCATCTATCCCATTATAGCTATATCTCTAGTATTCTTCAAAACACTAGCATGACCAATGATAAATGTATTCCAGGCATTGTTTTCACTATGAATAAAGTGTGTTACTTCATGCACCAACCAAACAATAAGAATTGGGTTGTAGTCAAACGCATCCTTTGCTATCTCAAGCACACCACATGAATCACAACCTATTCATCTCTGAGACCTTACTTCAAGCCTTTTTTGGATTCAGATTAGGTTGACTATGTGGATACTCGGTGCTTTATATGCCATTTTTCTGGGTAATAATCTCATTTTTTGGTCCTCCAAAAAACAACACACTGTTGCTTTCTCCTCTTAGAAAAATGTTAAGGAGTGAATAAGGAATTAACTCCTAATATGTCCACTTGAATATGGATTTAAAGTGGTGAAAATCATTGAGTCCTACAAAAGATAGGAAAGAAATAACATATGAATTTATATGCTCATGGGTTGGACATTGGGTTGGGCTTAGGCATGTGTGGATTATGCCTCTTGTCTTTTTTTTTTTTTTTAAGTCAGTAAGTTTAATTTGTGTGCAATATTTTTTCGAATGTTTCTATTCACAAGTGTATATATGTGTGTGTGTGTGTGTGTATATGTGTATATATATATATATATATATTCATAGCTCCTCATTCATAAAAACTGTTTTTTAAAAAGAAACTTTCTTCTAAAGAAAAATATTTTTTGTGCATAAACATAGAGTTAGAGAGAGAGAGAAAGAGAATAATTCAGTTCATTGAGCATGGATATTGCAGTGCTTCTTTTCCGTGCTATTAATCATTTTATTTTAGGAAACAAATGTCTGTGAGTTTCTAATCACATATTGAATGTGTGAGGGATGAAATTTGCTTTAAGAAGATCATGTCAAACACAAAACTTAATCAGTTTTGAATTATTCATTCTCCATGCATTTGGTCTGTGAGTTATTTCATTATTGTACCGATTTCTTCTTATATATTGAATCTAATTTTGTTTTTGTTTATAATTACATATGTATGTTGTTCTTGTTTGCATAATCACAAAAGTAAATTATTTCTGAAATATATCCAACATCTTCTCCATTGAGCTTGAATACAAGGCCTTAACAAATACCGTCAGGGGCGGCATTACTTGTAAACTTTTATACAAATTCAAAAAAAAGAAAAAAAAAAGAATAAGAAGATTACTTGGACCCCTAAAATAAAAATTTGAACACCTTAACCCTAAATTTTGTTTAAACACAACTAAAATAAGCTTGAATATATCCATCTTAATGTTACTTTCATAATAATTTCATAATAAAGGATAAGTGGTATAAGTTGTAACTGGTTTTTATCTGAACCCCCAACTGTCATCACTATTTTTTTTGCTAATACATCACTTTTTTTACCTACCTTTAATAACTTGTCACTTAGATTTTATTGTGAAATTTTTGTGAAAGTGTTGCTTCAGTATAACTACTCCTAAAATATTAATTTTATAAGAAAGAAACAAAATTTTGCGCCTTCACTAAAAAAAAAAAACCTTATCTCCAAGACTTGGCTTACTTTGTTGTTGACAACGGAATCAAGTGTTTTTTCTTACACTTTTCTTCTTTATTAGCAAAAAATTAAACTATTGTTACAACTAAAAGATCTATATCTATATCTATATCTGTGATTTTTTCCTCATTATCTCTTTCTCACTTTTATATTTTCTTAGATTTTCTCTCTATTTGATTAAGTAGTTTGATAAATAAACTATATATTTAGAAATCCAAGAAGTTTTTAAGTACTTTCTCCAATTCCAAGAAAATGGCCACATGTATGGTTAAAAATCCATATACTACAAAAGCAAAAATTTATATTAGTTACTATTTTTTTTTTTAGTTTCACATTTACTCACACTTTTAGGTATGTTACTATTTTTTTTTTGTCAAATATTTTTATTTAATTGATATTACATACAAATATAATAATTTATATTAATTTGAAAAAAACATTTATGATTAGTTATTTAATTATATTTGTTTATATATTTAATAATTGTTGTCTTACCAATTTTTAAACTATTAATAACTCTTTTAAATTGTTGTATATAATATGAAAGCAGTATATACTAGAAAAAAAATATTAATCATTTTATTTTTTACTCGCCTTCTATGACAAATTCCTAACTCTTCCTCTTCCTAAAAAAAAAAATCATGGAGCTGCCACTTAATATCGTGGCTTCAATCTTTACTATATAACCTTGGTGTGGTCGTTCCTCATGCTCCAATTCTCTCGTGTGATAATGTTGGAGCCACTTACCTTGTTGCAAATCCACTATTTCACACCAACACAAAATATGTGGAGATTAATTTCCTTTTTTTTTTTTTTTTTTTTTTTGGTGACAGACTTGCACATCATGCACTTTAGGTTCGTTTCATCTTGACTAAAGATCAATAGGTTGACATCATGACCAAAGGCCTCTCTCTTAACCAAGATTTATCTTCTTACTTGACAAGTCGAAGCTCTCCTCGAGAGACCCTTCATATTGAGGGGGCGTATTAAACGACCCTAGCTTATCTCTAGTAATTAGCTCCTAAGCGTCTATTGAATTATTGTATTATATCCCTCCAAGATCTTATCTTGTATTTTTAAATATATAGATACAATGCATACAACACTCCATTTGTGAGAGTAACAATTTATTCAAACCACTGGTTTTTCCTTTTGTTTGATCATATACTATCCTTCTGGTGTTGAAATCTTAGAAGAAGGGGCCCTGAGGGCCCTAACAAAATCTAAGGTTTGCGTGCTTTTGCAAAGATACCATGGGGTGCATCAGTGCATGGAATGAGCAAAGGCTCGTTACATGTAGTCAAAGAAGAGACACCATAGCATCAATGCTTAAAAGAGAGAGAAAAACTTATGGTTGAGTACCTAACTAATTATTATTAGGAGCAAATACTTTTATGCTTTTAATGTCACTTACATCTAATCAATCATTTCAAGTCCAAAATAATTTGAAAGAAATTTTCATTAATAAAAACAGTCGTTATCATTTTTTTCCCTCCTCCCAAACCAGATCTTGCTGTGCATCATTATGATAACAGTACCAATGCTATTAAACTGGGCCAAGCAACAATGGGGGCGCACTTATATGCTTATAATGACATCCACATAAACCATAATGAGATGGATTGCTAAAGTTTAAGCAGTTCAAGCAAGCTAAACATTTCATTATGCTGTCACATGTAATAGTTATAAAACTATATGTTTTATGACTATTAAATGTTCTTATTGGGAATCCAAGTGTCCCTTCTCTCTTTTCCATGTTTCCCTTAGCAATGTTTATTACTATTACAATAAAACCAAGTCCTTGCTGCGAATGAGAGACTTATGAATAGAAGTAAAGCAATATTGTTGAAATAATAATTTCCTTTTGTCCCCTCGTCACCCATGCTTTCTGGTACATCTTTAAGTTAAGATAATCATATGAACACTAATTTTGGGTACATGTAAAGGGCATGTGTTCCAATGAATCTGAGTGTTTTTGTGTAAGCTTTCGGTGGATGGAGACATCAGAAATGCCCACGAAACGACCTACAGACAAGCCTGCCTTGCGATTTGATAAGTTCTTGAATTGTAACCTTATGATTCATCACAACCAAGGGTCATATAAACCAAAAAGTGCAGCCCCATAGTACCTTTATTTAGCTTAGTGAGCATTCAAAAATAAAATAAAATAATTGTTAGTACACCAGGGACCACTCTGATCCAGGACCCACTTAAAATTAATGGAGATCTAGTAGTTAAAATAGCTTTGCCCATATTAATCTACAGAAAAAGTCCAAGTGTGAACGTTTCAAATCACTAGTAAGAATATGATCTTGACTTGAGTGTTTTCTTTTTCAAGCTTTAAACTGCTTATACAGCCTCCATGATGTCACCGCTTACAAGACCATTCCGCCAAAGACCGCCAAGCAAGTACACACTTTTGCCAAAATTTCTACCGATAGAAGTTTTGAGCAATGCTTTCTTTTTAAAGATAATGTTTTTCCAAATTTCTTTGGTCTTTATTGCTTGAGTTTTGCTTCCTCAAATTGTCAATATTGTCACACTTGAACCTTATTTTCTTGAAATATTAGGATCTCCTTGGAAAAACTTATCATTATAAAATGACAATAAAGATTTTATTTTATTTATTTTTGCCCACATAATCAGTGACGAAGCCCAAAGTTTATCTTTTGAGGGAGCGGATTTAAAATTATGATAATTAGATATGTTTATATATTTTACATATTATGTATTCTACAACATGTAGTTGAGAAAATGCTATAAACGTAATTTATGATGGAAAAAAATAATATAAGCCAATAAGTTTATCTATAAAAAATTGATAAATAGGTGTCGCGATTAGCAAAATGATTGGGTTAGTTTCTTTAACTTATCTCTAATCAATTTTCATCTACATACTTATTTTATACTTCTATTGTTATAACAAGTGGGGAAGGGGGATTCACACCATAGTTATCCTCATAAAAGAGGTTAATTAATGTCACTAATTAAAATGACTCTTGGTAAAAAAAAAAAAAATTAAGTATTTGTAAGTATACCCTACACTCTTTCTGAAAATTAAGATAATCCAATGGTATATATATATTGCTCATAAGTAATACTAATAAGTTTATGAATTTATCTAAATAAACATAAATGGGACTTTTTAACAAAAATTGTGTACTCTTGTAATGTTTATCTGTTACAAATTTTTTCATGTATGTTCTTGTATTATTTATAACGTATCAAATAGAACTTGACATTCTTTTAATCCTAACAATCATCCGTGATTTTTATACAAAATGTTGTGACGATTTCCTTTTTGGTGTGCAAAAGAAAAAAAATCCATTAAAGTATCACCTTTCATTTTGTTGTTGTGAAATATAGTTTTGATCATTTTATGTTAAAAAATGTTAACAGAGTATATCGAAGAGCACAGATTTAAGCATCCATGACACCCAGAATTAATGTTATGACTTCTAAGATATGGAATGAGTTGGGTTTTCCAATAGACGTAATTGGTGTTGTTAACTTTGATGGCCAAAAAGTGATGAGCATTGTGAAAGGAAAGAAGAGATTGAAGTGGTTAGGAAAGATTGGATTGATGAAAAGGGAAGATGAACGGAAGGAGGTTTGAACTACTTTGAAGTCATGAGGGTTGAAAAGGGTCAGATACAAATCAAAACTCAAAGTGGTTTTCGTTTCCAATAACTTTAGAGTCACCAGAAATTTCACAAAACTTTTTACAACTATTGAGGTGGCTAGTGGCTAGTTGTTAATACTAAACAACAAAGTGATATTAGTAATAATTCAGATAAAAATTGGTAAAAATTTACCAATTCATCTATTGTAAAAATTATTATATCTATAACATTACTCTTTGATTTATTTATCACTCGCATAAATATGTTGAGTTTGTATGTATTTATTTATCACTCAAAAGAATTGATTTCAAGTTATACCTAGTGTAACTTCAAGTAATATAACACCACGTAATAACTTTTTACTGGATTAATAATTTGAAAATTTCACCATTTGATTGTATGTTCTTTATATTCTTAACATGCATACCAAATATCACGCCAATCGTACTTTATTTACTATTTGATTCATAAACCCATATTTGATACATAATTTTAAGTTACAAATCTTTAACTTTAAATATTTGGTCAATGATATAGATATTGATCATTGATTATCTTGAAATTTTGTAAGCATGGAAAATATATGGAGATAATTTTGTTGAAACTCGCAACCAATAATAAAATATTAAGTAGTGTAACGTCGCTTAAAATTACACCAACTGTAATTTGAACTCACTTGAATCTATGGAATGGGTTCAATTTCAAGTTACACCAGGTGTAACTTTAAGGAATATTACAATATCTAATAATTTTTTATTGGATAAATAATTTGAAAATCCAACCATTGGATTACATATTTTCTATATTCTTATCAGACATTATTTACTATTTGATTCATAAACCTATCTTTCATGCATAATTTTAAACTTAAAAAACTTGCACTTTAAGGGCCTATTTGGATGTGTTATTTAAACAACAGTTTTTGGGTATTTCCACAACACTTTTTCATTCACATGTATTTTCACAATACTTAAACAATATTACTAAACGAGCCCTAAGTATTTGATCGATGGCCTAGTTATTAATCTTTGATTTTCTTGAAATTTTGTAAGTAAGGAGAATATAAGAAAATAATGTAATCTAACCGTAGATTTATCAAAATCTCATCAAATAAAGAAATATTGAATTATGTAACATTGTTTAAAGTTACTTAATCAAGATCTAAGTGTCCAGTCGAATTACTTAGAAGTTTGAAACCTAGTCATTCACGGTATGTTTATGTTAAGGAATTTTTCATAGGCTTGAGGTTGAGGGGCCTTGCCCCCGGGTCTCTATCTATAGCTCGGCCACTGCTCACAGTCATGGTTCATGAATCAGACTTATATATATATAAAAATATAGCTAGGTCCCTACCTATCTCCATTGAACAATAACCCTATCAAATTCAAACCTGCCTGTTCTAACTACAAAGTCATGACCTTTCGGCATGCGTTGCATAACGTATGTAGTCTTCATTGCTTCATGCCTTACCGACCGCAGGATGCATGGCTAAGAGAATCCACAACATATATAATATATCACTCTTATCTCTAACCCAGAAAAGAAAAACATATCACATCAAATATTTGTTAGGAAGAGTGTTGTATTAGCTTTATATGTTTGTAATATAATAAGATATTCCACGAGTGAGAAAAGAAAGAAAATGAAGGGTGTGTGACTGTGTTAGTTTTGTGACAGGTTTTTTAGAGAGACTCTGCAGAATTCAAGGCAACCCCATATTGCACGAATAGAAATTTCACAAACCCTAAGATAAGAATCACGTGGGGCGGGCCACATAATTTTTGAATTAAAGAGAGTACTACTCAATCTCACACGTATACGTCGGTGTAAGTGTTTTTTTAGTCACACAACTAATTCATACTATGATAATTCCATGCATATATACACGTTGCGTCAAAATTTTATTATTATACTTCGGTGTAAGTGTGATGTAATGTCATACAGCCAATTCATACTATGATATTCTTCTCAAAAAAAAAATCATACTATGATATATCCACGTGTACGCTGCATGTTATTGTTGGTAAAAGCTAGATAGAAT
Source organism: Quercus ilex subsp. ballota (assembly GCA_032727855.1). Taxonomy (NCBI): domain Eukaryota; kingdom Viridiplantae; phylum Streptophyta; class Magnoliopsida; order Fagales; family Fagaceae; genus Quercus; species Quercus ilex. The sequence continues at coordinate 77,439,542 of CM064911.1, forward strand.
AGAAATATAATTTGATCTAATCCCATCGCCACCATTTAAGATTGGGAGAACTTTTGTCAAAAAAAAAAAAACAAAACTTGTAATTAAATTGACGTTTTCTGATTTTCTATCAAAAGTTCAAATTTTTCTTCCTTATTATCAAAGAAGAAGAAAAAAAAGAAAAGAATAAGAGAATATTTTATATTTATAATTAATTTTAAATAAAGGTGGGAAGCTGACTCATGAACACATCAAAACCGTTCAGAAATGCATTATTGACATGAACTTGGCCAATGTACCAATCATGTAAATAGCAATAGACAGCTCACTAAGAATGGTAGTGGGATTTATAACTAGACTAGATATCCATTTAGGAATTTCTTATTTCTATAATGTGACAATAAAATATAATAACTAATTTATTTTCAAAAGGCTGAAAGTTAGATTATTTGAGATAAAGTTGAAACAAAAAGTAGCTTAGGATTCACAAACAGTATATAAAATAAGCAAAAATATAACTTATAATCACTTACCGAACTCACACCAAATGTCTCGAAGCAAGATCAATACCTTCTTATTGAAAATGAGGCTTTGTAGAATCAATAAAGTCAAGAGGCTAACTCATGAGCACATCGTCATCAAGAAAACCTTTCAGAAACACATTATTGATATCCAGTTGGAGAATGTGACAATAATGTAAACTAGCAATAGAGAGCACACTACGGGAGGTAGTGGCCTTTATAACAAGACTAAATATCTTAGAGAAATGGATGCCTTCTTGTTGATGAAAGCCCTTGACAACAATGAGATCTTTTTATCTATCAATGGTACCCTTAACTTTACATTATCTACTTTCAAAACTTGCAATTAACGTGTTTTGCACAGAAAATTGGCAACATATAGTGATATTAAGGGATTAAATTGCAAGTTTTGAAAGTCGAGAATGTGAAATTAAATAATTTAAAAGTCAAGGGAACGATTTCAAAGTAACCTAAAGTCTAGAGACCATCAAGTGCATTTTGCAATATTATATATTTATACTTCTTCTTTTCTTTTTTTAAGGGAAAACTTGATGCACTATTATTAAGAAAGCCCGGTTAAATCAGCCTGAAAAACAAAAACAAACTATGGTAGAACATCCTCCATCCAACAATAAAATCTAAAATAAACTTAGCATGCCTAGCTAAACTATGCACAATTTTATTACTTTCACTCCTAACATGAGAGTAACGTAATTGAAAGAAACCAATTGAACACAATTTTATATCAACGATGAGAAGGCCATAGGAAGCCAACGAATCACTCTCCTTTGACAGAGCTTTCATGAGGACTTCATAATCACCTTCCAAAACAGCATTAACAATTCCCAGTTCCAAGGTAAAATCCAAGGCTCTTACTGCTGCCAAAGCCTCAATTTCCTTTGCAAGATAGGCCTGAGGTAGTTGCTGAGAAAGGGAGGCTATGACTAGACCTCAATTATCCGTAATAAAAAAACTCTGATACCAGACATATTCTCCACTACAATGGAAGCTCCAACGAAATTGATCTTGTACAGACCAAGAGGAAGGGGACACCAAACAGCTCTAGGACATTGCTGCTGGGGAAGAGCATAAGGAATTTGCAATGTCCAAAATTCGTCCATTCGATCCTTAGAAACCCGGGCAATAGAATGGAGATTGCATGAAGGTTGGGCTAAACATACCTGGTTTCGTTGGTTCCAGATAGACCACACAATCATTGCAAACAAAGCGGAGTTTTGCTCAAGTTGTATAATCCATGAGAGCAACTCTTTAAAATCCAGGAATTGATTAGTTCTACGAAATTCCCATGAGGCGAGGTCTGACCACACTACATCGAGCTCAGGAGAAGACTAGAATGCATGCAGTGGAGTCTCCGATTTTGCATGACAATGATCACAAACCGGATTTTTGAGCATCGTACGTCGAACTAAATTCTATTTCGTAGGTAGAGAATTGTGACATGCCCTCCGCATTAAGTTCTTCACTTTATTGGGAGTTTGAAGAACAATTCCTTCTCTCTAGGCTCAGCAAGACCTAGAGGGCTTAAGCTGTCTTCCTCCTTTAAAAAGCGATGACTTGTTTTACAATTATATTGGCCATTTGAAGAAAGGGGCCAGTAGAGAACATCTTTGCTAGCCACACTGGATAAGGGAATTTTTTGATAAACTCAGCTTCTTAAGGGGCGAAAAGACCATCAATCAGACCATGGTTCCAATGTCAAGTAGATTCATCAATGAGGATATCCACCGTAGCCTCCTCTATTGAATCAACTTTCACTGATTGAACCATTGGGGGATGTTTAATAGGAAGCTACCTATGTTGCCATATCTTCACAGATTTTCCGTTCTCAATCCACCACCTAGAACCCCTTTCAATCACATCCCTTCTGTGTAAAATACTCTTCTAAGCATAGGAACTCGATCTAGAATTTTTGCCTCCATTAAGGAATAGTGAGGAAAGAAGCAACTTTTAAAAACTCTATAGAAGAGAGAATCTATACTCTTTAAAAGCTGCCATGCTTGCTTTGCTAAAAGAGACTCATTGAAAAAAGACAAATCCATAAAACTTGTACCACCCACACACTTAGATATAGTCATCTCCTCCCATTTAAGCCAATGAATTTTTCGATGATCACCATATTGTCCTCACCAAAATTTCTTAATCGTGGCCTCAATACCACTACACAACCTTAATGGAAGTTTAAAGCATCCCATAGCATAAGACGAGATAGCTTGGATCACAGACTTAATCAATACTTCCCTACTAGCTTGAGAGAGTAATTTACCCTCCTATCCTTGTAACTTCCTCCAAACTCTTTCCTTGATATAATTAAAACTTGCCTTTTTTTCCTATCCCAACCAAAGAGGAAAGGCCAAGATATTTTTCATAGTGTTGAACTTCCTGTAGTCCCAAGATTTATTTGAATGTGATCCTTACAGCTTCCATAGTGGACTTGCTAAAAAAGAGATATATTTTGCTTCTATTAACTTTCTACCTAGATGCAGCTTCGTATTTAGCCAACAAATCCATGATCTTTTGGCTCTCCTCAGGAATGGCCTTGCAAAAGAGAAGACTATCATCTGCAAATAAAATGTGAGTTAGTTGTGGTTCCCTTTTACACAGATAGAAGCCCTTAATATCCCCTACTCTAGCTGCCTGTTGAATCAAACCATGAAGACCTTCAGTACATAGGAGGAAAAGAAATGGTGATAAATGATCTCCTTGTCTAATCCCTCTCGAAGGGTGTATCATTCCCTTAGGTTCCCCATTAATTAAAACAGTGTAAGACACAAAGCATGATAAGACCAATTTAACGCTTATTAAAGCCCATCTTCCGCAATAGTTATTCAAGAAAAAGCCACTCCACCCTATCATAGGCCTTACTTATATCAAGTTTAAGTGCCATGAAACCTAATTTACCATAATTATGATTCTTGATACAATGTAAAGTCTCAAAAGCAACAAGTATATTATTAGTAATAAGCCGATCCTTAGCAAAAGCCGATTGATGTTCAGTAAAGATGGTTGGCAAGATTTTTTTAAATCAATTAGCAAGCACTTTGAAAAAATTTCATACATGACATTACAGAGACTAATGGGGTGATACTCTTGAACATGCTTCAAATTTGAAACTTTGGGAATGAAACTAATGAATGTATGATTTATAGGGTGGGAAAGAGTACCTATGTTTAGCCAGGAGAGGACTGAACCAACAACATCGTGATTCATAGTGTTCCAAAAGTGTTGAAAGAAAAGTGGAGGCATACCATCCGGATTGGGGGTTTTTAGAGGTACCATTTGCTTGAGAGCTAAAGAAACCTCACATTCAAGAAACCTCACATTCAAGAAACTCGACTAAAAGCATATGGTTCATATCTTTGATTATGACTTGAGGTACAAAATCCAAAACTTCCGAAGAAAGGTGTGGGCTTGAGGAGGAAAAGAGATTAGCATAGTAATTAATCAAAACAGGAGCTATCCCCTTGGTTTGATCTTGCCAAATACCTGCAGCATCAATAATCCCTAAAATCAAATTCTTTCTATGTCTTTTGGTGCCCTAGTATGAAAATATTTAGTATTTTAGTCACCCTTGGTCAGCCAAAGCACCCTAGACTGTTGTTTCCACATCCAAGATTCCCTATCTAGAAGCACATTTACCTCTACCTTAAGCTCTCTAAGCCAAGCATTATCACCTGTTCTAATGGTCTCCCTCTCAGCCTGAAGCAAAAGAGATTTCTTCTTGTCAAGCTCCCTTCGTACGTTACCAAAATAGTTATGGTTCCACCACATAAGGTCCTCACCACATTTCTCAATTTTTGTAAGAATAGCATTGTCCTAACCTCCATTCCCCCAAGAATTCCATGAAGTTTCAATAGTTTCTCCACATCCTGCATCCAAGAGCCACATTTTTTCGAAACGAAAAATATTTTTCTTTGGTGGAGGATCTAACCCAATAGATTGGTGAGTAAGGGAAAATGATCTGATGTATCACAATGGAGATGGTGAACCCTTGAACCTAAAATTTTCAAGAACCAACTGTTGGTTGCCAAACCCCTGTCTAATCTTTCCCAAATCGAGTAACATGTGTAACGTGGACCAATAAAACCCCAAGTCCATGAGCCCACATTCATCAATTACATCTCGAAAAGTTGCATTTGATTATGGGGTCTAATAGCACCACCTAGTTTTTCCCCTTTTTTTGTAATCTCATTGGAATCCCCAGCACACAACCAAGGATAGATGAAAGGTGCTTTAGGCACCGGAGTTTCGACCAAGCCTCATGTCTACGTGTTGTTTCTGGTTCCCCATAAAATCCTGTAAACCGTCATTCATCCTCTGTATTTTTATCAATATAAGCATCAATAAATTCTTCGTAGAATCCTTCACAGTAAGATTGACTGACGATTTCCAGAAAAGCACCTAACCACCACCCCGACCATTACTCAGAACAACCTATCTATGCTCAAAATCTATGTTTCTTTGTACCCTATCTAGCCTTGCTTCATATGTCCATGTTTTAGCTATAAACACAACAGAGGGATCTTTAGCTCGGATAATATCTTCAACCTCCTTCCCTATACACAGGTTCCCAAGCTCACGATAGTTCCAAACTAAGCAATTCATTGATATTGGTGGGGCTGGAACTCAGCCTCCACCAATGTAGAAATTCTAACCTCATCACTCCTCAAAACCTGATGACATTTAGAAGGTAATTCAGAGTGATTCTCAACCTAGGCTATATTTCTTTTCCCACTGACACATGAACTGGGAGATTTCAGTTTACCATCCTCTTGTTATTACATTTTTTTCCTTATGTGTCCACTTAGGTAAGATCCATGTATCAGGGGGAGACGTTGTGACTGGTGAAAGATGAATAAGATTCTCAGCCGAAATTTGGGGGATAATAACTAACTGGGGATGATTCGGAGGATCAAATTTAGAGTTATCTTTGTCAATATCGCATAATTGAGATTCAAACCTTTTTGAGAGGATATTAATTCCACCATCATCAGGATTTCCTTCCTCCCAATTATCCGTTTGAGCATCTGCCAATGGTTAAAAATAGATTGGGACAAAGAAATTGTGAAAAATAGAAAAAAGATGAAAGCAAAAAATCACTCTGCTGTTTCCCTGAAACCCTGAAGAAAGAGCCCAACAAACAACCCGTGGAATAAGCTTGTTATTCCAAAGAGACAAAAGCACCTTCACTAGGAAGGGACAACCAATTCTACTATCTAGGAGAGGTCAAAAACCCTAGCCGCGATAGATTGTTTGAACTTTTTGCAGCATATTTTATTCTAAACTTATATAGTTGAGGTTTAACCTATAGATTTCCAAAGGTTAATAACAAATTATTTTCATGCAAAATTAAAATTTAAGGGAAATTACATTTTAAACATTTTTTTATGGGGGTTTGGAATCAAACCGTAAAGTTTTATAACTTACCAATGAAATCCTATACTTTAAAGGATGTTTCAAATCATATAGTCTTGTAAATTTTAAATTAAACCTCGAACTTTCAAATATTTTTCAATTCAAATCTAAACCCTGTGATTAGTGACAAAGGGAAAGAAGAGAGAATTTGAATTGAAACATATTTAAAAGTTAGGTTTCACCTTTCTTTTCTTTTTTTTTTTTTTTTGGATGTTTGTTAGGTTTTCCTTAATTTGAAAACCCTTCCTAAATTATAAGAATTAAAAAGTAATTTTCCTTAATGCACCACTGAAGTGGAAATCAGCTTCCTTTAGTTTACTAGTAAATTAATATCATTAGAACATGATTGAAAAATTTCATCGAGACATCAGCTTTATTGGATCCTCGAAGCAAAAAAAATCACTCTTTTCAGCGTTCTTTTTGGTGGGAGTATACATGGTTGCTTGACTTTTTGATCAGAAAACTAAACTCCCTTTTTTTTTAAGGTCAAATACAGGTTTGTTTGGTCATGGTCAACATGCATCTACCCTTAACATGAATAAATTATGTCAGGTTGGTACATAGGTGTGGCTTAGGCTCTGACGAAAAGAGCTCTAAGTAAGACTAGCACGTGTTTGTTCAAACAATAAGTGTTGTTCAAAGTTCAAAAGTCTAATAATGGCACATGCATGAATTTCACAAATTTGGAAAAAAAAAATGCTAACAATAATACGTTACGTTAATCACAATCAATTTACTATTTCAATAATTAAATTGTGAAAACAGGTCATCAAATTTATTGTTTTTGTAGTATTATCTTTGTTCAAATATTAAAATTGATTAAAAAAAAAGAAAAAAGATATCTTAAATGTATTTATGTATAGCGTATACTGCCTTTTTTCTTTTAAACTTTTTTCCACGTTCTTATATTATATTACTTTGGTATCTCTTCTTCAATTTGTTATCAATATTGTCCTATATCTAGAATTTTCTATTTAATTATTACAATCTACAGCTCAGATTTTGTTTTAGTTACTCTGTGTGTCTCTTTCCAATTCAACCAGGGAATGCCTTTCTGACTAAAATGATAATCTTAATTAACACACTATCATCCCATAACTATACACATATAGCCTCACAGTTTCAGAGTCCCATAGAAGGACAACTTAGGTATAGCTAGTTTAAGTTTTTAAGGGGGCAAGTTATAATTTTTTAGGGGAGGCCAAATATAATTATTTTAGGCTTAAATAGTAAAATCTTTATATATATATATATATATATATATACACTATTTAATTTTAGGAAAATTAGGGAGCATCTCCCCCCAGTCTACACCTGGGTTCGTCTCATATTATGTGTTGATATGTATGTACTAAATATATTTATATAAAATTGATGTTGGATTATGTAAAATATATATCAAAGTTTTATTTGTGAAATATAAATAGACCATTTTTGTGATAACAATAAAAGAGAATTTTTTTAACAATACAAACTTGGTTAATCTAATTTTTATAACTTCATAAACAAAAATCGTAATATTTAATTAATTCTAATAATATAATTTCAACTATAATTTAGTAATTCATTATTAATTTAGATTTGTGAAAGGGTAATAAAAATTTAATTTTAGTGCTTATTATATATGGAAAAATAATAACTTAATCAAGTAGCTTATAAACAAGTTTGAACTTGTTCAAAATAAAAATGAATCAAACTTAAACTTGTAATCTAGTTTGGTGGTATTCAAAATAAAATTTCATTAATTATAAACTTTTAATACTAAAATAAAATCCTACATATTTGTCAGGGTTTGAACTAAATGCAATGGTGTTGGCTTTTGCTTATAAAATTTAAGAAAAATGAAACTCTTCCTTGTAATAAAATGACATTTGCCAATTTTCTTTTAAAATTAGATTCGCAGTCATGTGTCGAACATTTAAAAATGTTTAACACACAAATTCGAAGGAAAGCAGGATGATATCATTATGGAAAAATAATAACTAAGATTTTTTCTTTAACAATACAAACTTGGTTAATCTAATTTTTATAACTTCGTAAACAAAAATCGTTATATTTAATTAATTCTAATAACATAATTTCAACTATAATTTAGTAATTTATTATTAATATAGATTTATGAAAGGGTAATAAAAATTTAATTTTGGTGTTTACTATATATTGAAAAATATATTTGGTATAAAAATTATGTTAGTATAAAAATTAGATTTATGAATTTTGATTTCTAATTCTATTTTTCATAAATCTAATTTTTATTAGATTTATGAACGTTTTTCTTTTAAAAACTTTTATACTAAGATGCATACTCCAAAAGAAAAGAAAAAGGACAACATTAGTGGAAAGGAAAAGTTTGGTTTTGGAACATGGGCTACCAAATGTATAAATTTTTTTTTTTTTTGGCTGAAAAAAAAAGAGGTCTTTGGTGTAAACTCATCAACCCCATATTACATGGCAACAATGAGTAATAACATGTGTCCCCATTGCCGTCACATGATATTACCCATTAATAATGACAAAAAAAAAAATTATTAATTGAGCTAAATAGAATTCACTAAAACATGCTAACTTAATAAAGAAAGATCATTATAGATTAGATGTCAAAAGTTATATTAATCATTCACTCTTATTATTATTAATATTTAATGTGAGAATGCACTTTATATATATATATATATATATATATATACACACCCAACATTTATATTATCTTTAGTTTCGAAAGGTGAATTATATAATTCATTTTCTCAACAACAACAAAAAATCCCCTAATTTGTAAGAAAATTTTAAAATGAACCTAACATTTATTCGCGGAGGCTGATATCTATCCAGATTTTGACAAAAGTTGACATTGAGAATTCATAATTCCTTAAAAAAGGATAAAATGAAAATACAAAACAATCAATCTAGTGCCATCCAACTTCAAATCAATACACCTCAAGCATTTCTTTCTTTTTCTTTTTCTTTTTTTTAATTTTTTTTTAATCAAAATATACACCCTAAGCTATGCGTGTTACACTGTGGGCAACCGTTTTGCCCCTATGATTGACCTAGGGTTGGTGTTCAATCAGTTTCAAGTTTCAACCTCACTAAGTCTTAAATCAAACCAACCACTAATTATGCTTAAGTATTTGATCATGAGGAAGCTTAAATATGATTTGAGAGATGAGAGAGGAAGAGTTTTTTTTTTTTTTTTTGAGAAAGAGAGAGGAAGAGTTTGAATGAAAGGATTATAATTAACATGCACCGACGAAATTGAAAATATTAAAAGTCAAATCCATCAATTTCCAGATATATCTCACTGCAACTACTAGGAAAAAAAGGGTGGTTGAGACATATATAAGATTATGAAGTATCCCTTCATCACTCTGACAATCTTTTCTCTTTAATTACATATTAACGTAAACAGAGGATAAAAAGTTTAACGTCATTTTCATTTACAGTTAATCTTCTCATAATTAATATGATTTTATTTAGTATTTCTTATGTTGGGTAATTTAGACTCCTGTTGCAAAACAATTAACCAAATTTATGTGGGAGTTGTTCAGTTTTGGTAAATTCAGGTCACAAACCAATATCACTAAATTAACCAAGTGCAGAAAAAAAATAAATAGCACATGATATATGTTTACAAAAGAGAAAACACTAATGGAAAAACTCTCACCGGGTTTACCACCATCCCTCAAAGGAAACATATCCACTAATAAAATTAAAGTTTTATAGTAATATTAACCTTAATTCTACAACTACACCAAATAATACTTATTAACGTGACTACACATAACTCCAAATTCTTGTACTCTTTTACCATGAACTATGTTCACGCATACACCTTGTCCCGTGACCTTAAGAACTTTCTTGAAAATTCTCACTGCAGTAATCTCTGTGATTTGAGTGCAACAACTTCACCTTGATCACCAGCTTTGACGATGTGGGAGAATTTTGTTGGGAAATTTTGACCCTAGTCAATTTTTATCAATCACTCAACGTGATTAATTATACAAATTATGCATTGGTTCAATTTAGGATGTGATGGGTGCAAACATTTAACAAAATCTAAAATGCAGCAAAAAGTAAATTTGAACATAGTGAATATGGTTTCAATGGGAAAACCCTAACAAGAAAAACCCATCATAATAGAATGGAGTACAACAACACACGAATATTACCTGATCCTAGGTACTACTACTTATAGTAGGACTTACTCACATAACCACATGCAACTCCAACCTAATTAGACTCCTTTACGACCTCATAAATCTCTTCGAAGCACAAATATCCAATTCATGCCTTACTTCACTACATCAACTCTTTGATCCTAGTACTGTTACCTACTGTAGAACTTACTTATGTGACCACACGCAATTCCAACTTAATTGGATTGTTCTACCTCGTGAATCTCTTTAGTGCAAGAATATCAAATCCATGTTTGACTTCACAACATTAACTCTTTGATGCACTAGTCTTGGTGCAATGTCTTCATTGGAACACTTCTTGATCTTTAATGAATTTTGAAAAAGTTTCTCAGTATAGAACTCATTGCACACAGTCGCTGAATCAATGATCTCAAACTTTCACATGTTCACCATATGTCTATGAAGACCTAATAAGGCTTTAAATAACTTCAAGAACCCTAGTGCATGGATTCCTAGGTCACTTACTCATCATAGGTCGCAACATTAGAAAACTGAAAACAAGAAACTTGATTGGTCGAGTGGAGTTGAGCTTCCAATCGAAGTTAATTGAAGCTTGATCATTCAAGCTGCAATTGAGCTTGTGGTTGAGGCAACAATACCTTAAGCTTTTAAGCAGTTTCTTAAGTTGTTTTCCAGTGTCTTCAATGTAGATCTTCAACCACTATCTAGATTCTAGAGACCAACAACTTATAACTCAAGTAGAATCAAAATAAGTTTTGGATACAGATTATATAAACCCTAGGAGCACAATACACAGCTCTTCAAAACTTCAACTTTGTTGTTTTGTATTACTCCTTTTATACTCTAGCAATTAGGGCTTGAAATAGAAATTAAAATACTCACCTTAACTGAATTCTAAATCCACGGTTCTCAATCAATCATCAGGTGTCAAGCTAAGGGGCTGTTTGGATTTAGTGTTTTCTATCACCCATCACTCTATTTTCATCACCCATAACTCAAAACTGGTGGGTCCCACGGCTGTTTGGTTTGTTTGGATTTGTTTTCAGTTTTTGTTTCTATCACTCAATTCTCTGATTTTTAAGTGATGAGTCATGAAAATTGAAAACAACTTTTAGGTGTTTTTGAGTTATGGAAACAAGTTATGATGGTATTTTGGTAAATACATACATATTTGAGGGATCCACAGTCAGAGAGTAGTCAAATCCGGTCTGGTCTTCTTCTTCTTTTTTTCTTTTTCTTTTTTTCCTTTCACGCTGGGTCTGGTCTTCTTCTTCTTCTTCTTCTTCTCCCCCCCCCCCCTTCACGCTAGGTCTGGTCTTCTTCTTCTTTTTTCTTTTTTCTTTTTTCCTTTCATGCTAGGTCTGGTCTTCTTCTTCTTCTTCTTCTTCTCTCTCTCTCTCTCTCTTTTTTCCTTTCCACATTGGGTTTCTGGGTTTGGTTTTTTTTCTTTTTTTTTTCCTTTTTTCATTCACAAGGGGTTTGGGCTTGGTTTCTTTTTTCATTTTTTCTTTGCTTTTCACATTGGGTTTCTAGGTTTAGTTTCTTTTTTTCTTTTCTTTTTTTTTCCATTCATTTTCACTAGGTTCGGTGAGTTTGGGTATTCGTGGTTGAAGGAAAAAAAGAAGAAGAAAGAAATAAGAAGTAAAAGTTGCACCAAGTCAATCTATGGGTCCCACAAAAAGTAAAATTTTTTGAGTTATCAAAATTGGAAACAAGTGTCAAACATGCCACCTTAGGAAGTTGTGGTATTTCTAGTGATAAGTGATGAGTTGTAGAGTGATAAGTGATGGAGTTGTAGAGTGATAAGTGATGAGTGGTGAAAATTGAGTGAGGAATGATGAGTGATGGTTTTTTAAAAACCAAACAATCCCTAAGTGTCAAGCGGTCAAAAACTTCAATCTTCTTGAGTTGTTCCGCACGTAAGTCTTGGTCATCAAATACTCTTAAAAACTCATTTTAGACAACTTTTATTCAAGATTTCTCAACCTATACAACATGGACCTAACATCTTTATTATTAATATTTTGGAACCAAATTCTTTCTTCGTTGTATAATTTTATATTTATGTTAGAATATATTATGAAATAAAAAATTTACCTATTGTTATATCTAAAATCTTGAATAAGAGGATTCTTTTTCAAGGAATATTATTCCTTAACATGGACATCTAACTGTCTTATATTTTATAGTTTATCATGTTTGTGTTTCCCAAAAAAAATAAAAAATCTTACGACTATCACTTATAACAATAAAAATTTATATTTATCTTAAAATATATTATGAAATAATAATTTAAACTATATTTATATCTAAAATATTGAATAAGAGGATTCTTTTTCAAGGATTAATATTCCTTAACATGGATTGAACTAAGTAAAAATCTCAAACTCTACACTTCTTTCAATACATCTTAAATGAGTATGATATTTTGAATAATGGACGTCTCTATTGAAAGCATTATGAAGTGTAAGTTAACATAAAGGTCAGTATTAGCATCTCAAATCCTCATTGAATATATCAAATCTCTTTTTTTTTTCCACTCTCTTTTCTTGCAAGGCTTATTCCTTCTTCCCCCTTTTTATTTTTTACAAGAATCACTTCAAATTGATTTTTTTTTTTAATTCTTTAATTTAACTGAAAGATGTCCGTATAACCTTTATTTTTGTATCCAAAATATTATAGATTGATAAATTATTTGATTGAAAGTTGTAAAGAATTTAAAACTCAGATAAATAATATTTATTTCATACTAGCTCCATGATTAATTATTAAATATAAAAAAAGCTTACCGTATTTCTAGAGCTAGTATTGAAGAAGTTACTGCTGTGTTTTTTTATTAGGGTAACATATTATGATTCAGTGAAGTGTGAACATGTCTCATACTTTAGTTAGATTATTTCATTTTCTGTCCAGAAAATGGAAACATTCCGAAGATCTTATAAATCAATGATGTGGTAGATTGAACCTAAGATCTCTAAATTTATAGCCTATATCAAGCTATAGCCGCCGCCTGTATAACCGGTGGGGTTTAAAGAGTTTGAAATTGTGAGATAAGTATGATTCTATTTCTATGTCTCTTACTACAATATTCGTAACGAAGTAATAGACTTATAGCTACCTTTATGTAAGTCTCACCACTAGCAGTTTCCTATTTTATTTGTATTCGCGACAAGGGGACCATATCTAAAGTTTTGCAAACCAATGAAAACACATTCGTCTGTTTCATTTCAATAATTTTCTCAATCATACTTCGTTTGGATCAAACACGCACGTCCAGTTACACGTGCAAGTTGCTAGCTTATTCAGGTGTAATTTGATCAAGTTTTTTATTTCGTTAGGTTAATTTTGCAAACGTTACATGACTACTTTTTGAACTCGAGTCTCCGAGATTTAAGTTTTAATGTGAAGAACTCGAGTCTCTTAAACTCAAGTTCCGCTAGAAACTTAAAAAATATATTTATCATCTCATGATTTTCTCCATAAAACTTGAGTTTCAGTGGTCACATAACTAATACATTTGCAAAATTAACTTTATGAGCAAAAAAAATCTCCACTATTGTATGTCAGGAACTTACCCAGAAGCTTCGGTCAATAAAGACAACAAGAAAGCTTATATACCTCGTGGTGACCACACTTATAGATGCAGATATGTTTATAATTTGATCCACCAAAAGTGTTCTATATTATTTTTCCTTCCTTAGGCTGACAAATTTGGTATATTATTGGTCTAATCCATGTATTGTAGGAATCTTATTTGTTAATAACCATTGCAAATGACTGTGACAATTAATTTTATGGGTAAAAATTAAAGAATTAAAAATCTTAAACACCTTTTAAAGTAGTGCACGATAGCGGTGGAAATTAAAGCGTGGAACTTAAATAAAAAACATTTCGTGTCAAAGCACTCGCTCTCATTGATGTTACCTGCCTACCAAAAAATCATTCAATATATATATCAATGAGGTCACCAAGCATATATGATATTCATTTGCCTAAAATTTTCCACTAATCACAGCGTTAGTTCATGTGTTGCATTTGTAATAAGTTTGATTCCCATCTTATCATGCATATCTAATCGCTTGGATTATAGTACTGGGGTTTTAATGGGCTTTAAATATTGATCACATATTATCCTTGTCCAATTGTATCTAAAGCTCCTAGCAGGATCTTACAATGGGTCACTAAAATATTTGAAAAAACCATAAAATAATTTTAAAACTAATTATAATTTAATTGGATGATATAGCTTCAGAATCAAGCTAAGCAACAAATTAATAACCATCAGCTTATACATCTCTCCCATCTTAATCCCTTATGGCGAAAAGGATTCCAAGCAATTAAACTAATATAGTATGAAGGATGAAATTAAAAAATTAAAATTTACGTAGTAATAAATTTAATATTTATCGCCAAATTTTTATTTTAAGTTATCCTACAAAGTTTACGTATCAATTCTGGTCAAGCTAATTGAGATATAAGTATAAGCAACCCACTTACATTTATATAATGAAACTACATGTTTTTTTTTTTTTTTTTTTTAGTGTGCTTTATGTTCTTGTGATTCTTATGTATTTTGTTCTTATTTTGGGCTGTCAAGGTTAGTGTCTGAATGAACTTAGGGTTTGTAAACTACTCAACCAAGAATTAACACTGATGACGTTTATTTTATAGTGATAGATTTAGATTAATTCTAAATTTGTTGGAATGTAGTGGCAAAAGCACAAACTGCAAATTATATATTAAAAAAAAAATACTACAAATTTTAGGTATGGTTCTTTTTTATTAGTTAAAAACTTAGTAGGTATGGAGAAATTTTTCACTACAGTATAGTAGTAATGGTACTAATATAATAAGAAAACAATAAGAAAACAAAAAAGAAATTCGCACTTCCATAAAGCAGGTTCCTTTGTATACTGTTAGGTTTTAAGAATTTAGGAACTAAATATATTAGAACTTCATTTTGAATATGTTGATAAACCATGATCAAAACAATGAGTCTAGGTTTAGGTTTGCTCAAAGTTTATTTGTTATAGTTTGAATCGAGCTAAATGTAGAAACTTACTGTGCAAAATTGCAAAGCTCGATCGATCGAAAGTAAAGCTCAATCGATCGAGAGTTGTATTTGCAAAATTTGAATGAAGCCCAAACAACAGTTCAAGCCCACTACGGATTAGGGTTTCAGATCTACTTCTCTTAGTATATAAAGGAAACCCTAAACACGTTTTTATAAGGCTTTTCAGAGAAAGAAGAGTGTGCCTCTTTTGTATCTAGGGTTTTGTATCCAGAAAGCTCTCTCATGTCTTCTACTGGTGTTATTCCTTGAAGAATCTCAAGATCCGATATTGTAGAAGTTGTTGCCTTCTCTAATCATCAAAGGTGCTGATGATCTAAACCTTCAAGGGTAGTCTTGGAGTCACAAATAGGAGAGTTTGTGTTTTTAACACAAGTGTGGGTACTTGTGTTGAAAAGACCTTGAAAATAAGTAATCTGTGGACTCGGAGCTATCATAGGATCGTGATAGTAAGTTTTCTACTTGAGGTAATTACAATAGAATGTTAGTGGTCTAAGTTCTATTATGCAAACTTCAATTCTTGCATAGTGGATTTGCTGTTTACCTTGAGGATAGCTAGGTTAAATCTTCCCCAGGTTTTTTACCGGTTTGATTTTCCTAGGTCATCATATCATTGTGTTCTTTATTTTCTGCTATTTTGCATGATATGATTGTTTTTGTTTTAACCTAGATCTGAATAATAAACTTAAGTATTCACTTGGTTAATTAATTAGGTTAAACAATTTAGTTTACAAGGATCTAAAAAACGTACATATACCATTGTATTCTAGAGATTAGCATACTCGACATTCGCTGCTAAATAGGAAAAGGAATTAAAATTCATTACGAACAGTCTAGACCATAAGCTCTTTATAATAATAATTTTACGATTTTTAGTGTTGGCTAAGTTATATGACATAAAATTCTTTGTAATGAAAGCTTTCATTGTAATTGTTATTCAAGTTCATCTGTAATCATTTGGTGAAAGTGAGGTTGAAATTAGAAGAAAGTTGTTCACTATGTATTATTATAAGAATTCGATCAAGTGGACTTGTGATCGGTCGAGTGACATTAAAGACCCATTTGGATTGAAGGGATAAGGAAGGGGAGTAGAGTAGAGTTGGCTAAAAATAAGCTAATTTTAGGCCAAATATATTATACTTTGCTCTACTCCCCCTCCCTTCTCCTCAATTCAAACATACCATAAAGAAATCAAAACGTTGTTTGACAAAATGTTCCAATTGATGTTTACTCAACACTCGATCGAGCGAACTTTGTAGCCTCTCAACCCTCAAAACCTACAACACATAAGGACAAAATTTAACCCTAATATTCAAAAAAGACGACAAAATAATTCATTAATAAAATCTGCCCAAAGCCCCAAAGTCTTCCAATCTCTCCAATTGCCATTTACTTCAAAGAATAATTGTAAAGAGGCAAGGTTGGAGTACTCAGCAGTTGCAAGCAGGAGCAAAAAACTCAAAGTACAATATTTCTTAAAATGTACGCAAAGTCTAGTAAGTGAGTATGTATCGCAAAAATGTTCAAAGTGGATTTGATGAGTTGGGCTTGGCCCTAGAGTGTTTTTTTTATTATTGAGTTTTCACTTCATAAAAAATTCCTCGTCTTTGTGTGTGAGTTGTTGAGTTATCGTTGTTTATATGCATTATCCATATTATTTTCGAAATTGGTTAATTAACTATCCGAAAAAAACTAAATGTAAAATTAATAAAATTGGAAGTAATTCTAAACAGCGTTTTTCAAATAATAATAATTTATTATTAGTTTTTAATAATTCAACTGTTGAGCTAACTAATCTTAAAAATAAACAATGTTGAATGCGTGACTTATATCTGACAGTAAGTGCTAGGTCTCGATGAATAAAGGGCCCGATAGTCTCTGCAAAACCTAAGGCATATGATCAGACATAATAATGGTCAAGGTAAATCTTAGTAATAGTAACAATCATTCATCACCGCACACCCTTAGTGCGATGGTCACTCCACAAGTATAAGTACTTGTGGGGTGT
The DNA here is from genome assembly GCA_032727855.1 of Quercus ilex subsp. ballota. Taxonomy (NCBI): domain Eukaryota; kingdom Viridiplantae; phylum Streptophyta; class Magnoliopsida; order Fagales; family Fagaceae; genus Quercus; species Quercus ilex. The sequence goes on from CM064911.1 coordinate 77,456,708, forward strand.
AGAGGGCAAGGGTTGAGATTCAAGTCTTCAGAAGGGAGCTTCACACGTATATACACTTAGATTAGGCGAGAGTAGAATTATATCTTGTATCAAAAAAAAAAAAAAAAAAAAAATCATTCAAATTAAAACTTCAAAAGTGGAAGATGAGATATATACTATGCATGTGAAAAACACCGGCATGAGTTAGTATCTTATGTATTAGATGCATGCCGCTTCACTTTTGCAATGTGTGAACTCTGCAAATAAGTGGAGTCTATACACGGAAATTGTGATATTGCATATATTTGAAATATATATATATATATATATGATACTTCTTTTATACTCACGCATAAGATATACTTAATTAGCCTCTTCCTGTTTGATCTCTCTCTTTGGAGTTCTTCGTACGTCTCTGCACTATTAGAATAACACTAATTGCCTTTTTCATGCCCTAAAATTATTAAATATTGGTTTATAAAACCTTAACATTTGAATATCTTCGACAAATTTATTGACCATAGTATATGGAAGATTTATACTTATTATCCAACCTTCAAAGTCAAATTATACCTACCAGTATAATTTCTTAAAATTTTCCATAGGATGCTCTATTAGTCCAAAGTTTTAATTTTCAACTGTAATTGCATGCCTAGAGAGACAGCTAGTGCTTAGCCCAAAAAATAATTGTAAATAAAATATGTACCTTTAATTTGTACTTGATTAGTTCAAGCAGAAGCTACTAGTACAAATTTTCTGTTTAGTGAATAACTTAGTCTTTTTTTTTTTCTTTTTCTTTTTCTTTTTCTTCCAAGATACTATAAGAGTATAGTATCTAACTCTCTAGAATATATCAAATTTATACTGTACTAACTTATTAAAATTAATTTGAGGATTATACTTAAATAAAACATAAGAAAAAGTGAGATGAAATATACAAATTTGAGGGTGGGGCAGAAAGATCTTATCAACAACGATGTTTTTGTCCATCGAATCTAAGGCTCTTCTTTTGTGGGACCCTCTCTAAGATTTGCTGTCACTTGCTTCTCTATATAACTTCTACTACCTCTCCTTTCAAGCCCCCCCTCTCCTCTCACTTTCTCATCTTAATTCCCTTATTGTCCAAGTTTTCATTTCTTTCTCTTCATCTTTCTTACTTTTTGTTTGTTTCTAAGCCAAAAAAAAAAAAAAAAAAAAATACCCTACCATCTCAACTTGATCTTTTAGTTAATACCTCTCTCTTTTCATTCTTAATTTGCTAAATTCTATAAGCCAATTAAATTAAGCATATTGTAATTCCAACTAGTGCAACTTGCTAGCTAGCGATTAGGACAATGAAGGAGAGTAGAAAACAAGGTGCAATGTCGCCATGTGCGGCATGCAAGCTTCTTCGAAGGAGGTGTGCGCAGGACTGCGTGTTTGCGCCTTATTTTCCTGCTGACGAGCCTCAGAAGTTTGCTAATGTGCACAAGGTTTTTGGAGCGAGCAATGTCAACAAGATGTTACAGGTTCAATTCCCTTGGACCCTTTCTCTCACTCTCTCACTCTCTTAATTGATAATGTTAATTTTTACAGCCTAGTATTATTGTATTATATGTTCAAGTCATTTTCATACATGTAGGTTAAATAGTGATGTTGGTTATCTCAAAGACTTTTTCAAATTTTCTATATCTTGTATGGAGGCACAAGGTTATACCCTATTCATTATTTAATGCAAGTTATTTAACCTAGTTTAAGCAAACTCCACAAAGTTCTATGGAGGAAGTTGTGAAAGATATTTACTCCTCTGAATTAGTCACTAAATACTGGCTTTCTGCTTCTTGCTGAAACTGTTTTGGAATATATTGGAGCTGGAATGAGTGGCAGCAGTGTGGAAGGAGTTCAAGCTCAAGTACTATTGATTTCTAAAGAAACAAAAGCAGATAAGAAAATAAAGCAGATAGATAAGAAGATGAGGTTTGCTTTTAGGACCAAGTTTTGCTTTTGCTAAAATGATTATATATTCAACCTTCTTTTCAAAAATGATGGCTTTATCACCACGCCAGAGGTTGCACTGGTGATAAGACTATATATATATATATATATATATATATATGTAAATGTATATATAGAGTATTATACAGTGCACACTTTCTTTATTGCTGCATCGATGTTCAGGAAAACGTGGTAGAGAACCTCATTAATTTGAAAATTTTACTACAAAAACTTCTTAATAATATGTCTATCCAAGAAAATCTATATGTAAACACTGTCCTTGCGAGCATGCCATGTGGAGAGCGACATTTAATCTTCTTAATTTTGATGATTTACTAATATTTAACTAATTTGTGCGACGCACGCGTTAATTACTAGTATTTAATATGGTTTAATATTGACTATAGTACTATTCAGTTCATACCTTCCTTATTTTTGCATCTATTTTCAGGTAAACGTGGTAGCTAGAGAACCTCATTTGAAAATTCTCCTAAACTTCTCAATAATTTGTCCATCCAAGAAAACTTCTGTGAAAACACTGTCCAAGGAAAAGAAGAGAATAAGGACGAAAAAAAATCATTTCCCGAGCCAGGACGATCATTTTGTTTCTTTCTGATTATTAGGATTCTAACATGGATCAAATCAAGGGACATATATAGTTAAATACTATTTGGCAAAAGCTTCGTATACCTTACAAATGAATAATTACACTTAAGTGTTAAAGTTTGCCAACTAATACATCTGCTTTAAATAAAAGAACACACACATATATACACACACACAAGGTCATAGATAAGTTTTTTAGAAATTATGAATTTTAGTACAAGAATTATAAATTAACATGACTGTTGATTTATCAAACTGCATATGTTATCCTCACTACTCACTCATTTGTATGAACTTAGTGCACAAAATGCACAACTAATGGGTACAACATAAGCTTGTTATAATCAATGATCATCTCATCCATAACTATATGAAAGTAAAACTTTTAGTACACAAAACACAACAAAATGTGAATATAACTCAATTTATTTTATTTGTACTAAAAAAGGAATGATCTTGGGATGGAAATCATGTGCTAAGAATTGTAAAATGCCATTTTTATTCGACCTTATGTCTCATGTTGTTACACCTTATTTTTTTCATTTTTTATGGTTCATGTTCTTAGACCTTATTCCTCATCTGGGTATGCAAAACTGACTATACTAATTCAGTTGCTTTTTTTTGTTAATATTTATATTTCTTTGATTCTTAGATTGAAGAAACTTTTTATGGTTCTTTGCTATTTTTATTCCTCTCTTATAATCTTCATCAACCATTTGATACTATATGTTACTATTTTAGGAAGAAACTATTTAAAAATGCAAAGCAAGATCTTCCAAATTTTCTAATATACGCCTTTACTTCCGTTATAGTGGTTAATTTCAGTTGAAGACCCCACCTAAAGTAACCAGCTAGAATTCTCTTCTTTTTTTTTTTGGAAAGTAACATACTGTTTTACCGAGTGATTCCTTAGTACTTGAAAGAGAATAAAGGATCATAAAATTAGCTTTACTCCTTGAAGCACCATAATTTGTTGTGAATGGAAGATGGTTACGAGGATATTGGATTTAATAGTGATTAGCTCCTACTTTACGACCATTAAGCAGCTCTTTTTTGGTCTTGGAATTCTAATATTCTATATGCAATTTTGGAAAAGAAAGTTTGTGTATCTATCAACTTGCTTTTTTGCTTTAAGATCATGGGGGTAACTTTGATAGAGACTAATTAATACATAAATAGGTCCAAAAGCTTGGTTCACTCCAAGTAATCCAATAAAGTAACTGGAATTTTTGTTAGGTCTCAGTAATATCTAGGAGTAAATAATGTGTAACCATGACATCAGAATGACATCAAAAACTATTTAGGACCTGCCTCTTAAATAAGAAGATATTTCATTGAGCGGTTTAATCTTTAATTACTTAATGTATTTGTGTAAATCATATATGTTTTAAATGTGTATTTTACAATAACTTTGGCATGTCTTTTTTTTTTTTACTTGTATTATCTCAAAATTGAATTATTCAAACCCAATGGATAAACCAAAAGTTTCAGTAAGTGTCTGACTGTGACATGTGAATCCAGTATGCAATTTAGAAAATTATAAAACACGCCGAATACCAAAAAAGTATTACTTTGTTTGAAGGAGGTTTAATTTCTAGCCTTTGTTGAATTTCACATCCTTGTCCATGGAAATATTGAAAGTGTTGGTTAAAACAGAGGTTCAATCGATTGCGAATATAGAAATTATGAGCTTTGGAAGTAAGACTTTTTGACCAAGTTGGCTTCACTTTTACTTCCACTCTATGGATTCAATTTAAAATGAATAATTCCTTCTTGTGGTCCAGTAAAAATGAAATAAATAAACCAAGAAAACAGTACTAACATGGAAACCTAGGCCATCTAGGCTTCCTTCAAAATATGGCAAATAAACTAGGGTTCTATTCACACACCACCACACCATCACCACCTACACCACCTAGAGAGAGAAGGTAAAGCCTATGAACCACTAACCAAGATTTTATTTCTTTTTAATCCACCTTCCAAATCAATAATTGTTGAACAATTTTAGGGACACGTCCAATCTTATACCCAATTTTATAATATGTGCAATTATAAGTAGTGAACACTTTCTCTCACTCTTATTTACATAAACTCACTACTTTTAGTCGATCATTCACAATCACATAAATTAATAAGCTATGAAATTATATGTGAAAATAAATATGTCCATAGTATTATACCGTTCATCTCTCACAATATCTAGAGATTACAATAATTGTAGAGCCTATATGTTATGATATGCCTATGTTAGATGTCAACATACTATTACTTCCCAAATAGAACAATCTAACCAAGAGGTTTTTTTTTCCCCCTTTTTAAGTTGTTCAGTAAGTCTAATAAGGATACAATAATTCTCATAATCATTTTTTACAAAGATTGAAATGATATATTATGATCAATGCAAATGAAAGTGATGTTAATGGTGAGTCTATGTGAAAGTTATATGTTACTTTAATCCCAATTTACCATGTCAATAGTTGTGGAGGAAAAAAAATGTGAAAATTATTCCTCACAAACCATCTTGAATCAAGTGTGTTAAGGGTCTCTTGGGTTATGAAACATGCAGGAATTACCAGAGCACCAGCGCAGTGATGCTGTGAGTTCCATGGTGTATGAAGCTAATGCTAGGGTAAGAGACCCTGTTTATGGTTGTGTAGGAGCCATATCATCTCTACAGCAACAAGTTGATATCCTTCAAACCCAACTGGCAATTGCACAAGCTGAGGTGGTGCATATGAGAATGCGCCAATATCCTTCATCTTCTAATAATCCACCAGACAATAATGACTCACCCTCACCCAAGCTTATGTCTTCTCAGACCAAGTCCTTTTTTTCCATGGACATGGTGGTAGATCAGGCCAATCTGGGGGAGTCTTTGTGGTCATGCTAGCTAATTAGTTTATTGCCTTCACTTTTATTATTTTCTTATTACTGTCGTGGGCTTGCTTTATTGTCTGCCTCTTTAATACCTTTTTGTCTTTTATGTTTTTTTTTTTTTTTTCCTCTTTGTTTAACATATTTCCTTGTAGAACATCTCGATCTTACCTAGAGATGATGATGATGATGATCATTAACCATATTGTAAATTTCTAAACATGTAATTATGAGTAATGATATAATTAGTATGAAGTTGCTGCCGTTTTCAGCACCTCATTACTATATATTAATTTTCTGAGTGAAAACATCTAATCCATTTGTCAATGTCAAAACATATAGTAATATGATTTAGCAACCATGTTGTGTAGTTATTATTTCGTGCTTAAGTGCTTGACCTTTTCATGAATTCCAAAACATGTCATTATGAGTTGTTAACCATGTGTTTTCAAGGTGTAATGTCATGCTTGACCATATTGTAATGATGAAGCCACTGCATGGTACACTTAAGTCCACATGCAATTAACTAGAATTCACACGCATCATGATTTGGTTTCCTTTCTCTCAGTGCAGAATTAATAGAAGTTCCATTACTTATCTTAATTATTAGTCATTTATCATTGTTCGTATCAAATTGAAAATTCAGTATTAATCACATTATAGTGTTCATTAATTACAAAGTACTAATGCAAAAGTAGACTAAAGTTCTTAATTAAATATCTTCAATTAACTATCTATAATCGATTTCAGTATCTTTTTTTCAATTTTTGTTTGAATTGCAGGTAATTTGTACAGCATTCACAAGTTGTAAAAGATGTGAGGTAATATGAGCGGATCATATATAGTATTTAAGACCTTTTTTTTTAGAAGGCATAGTATTTAAGACCTGATTCGCCAACAAGACCTATTTGTTTAAGCATATAAGCTGACTTGTGATTTTAAACCAACTTCCAGGTTTTTAAATCTTTTTTTTTTTTTTTTTTTTTTAAGAGACAATAGTGGTTCAATCCAACTTTTTTTTCAAGTCAAAGAAATCAATAAATTTAACCTATCCTAAACAAACACTTAGTCAACTTATGAAAGCTATAATATTATGATCAATATTAAAGCAGAAAGTTATTTGATTTTATTGATATATACCATGTAGTACACATTAATCTATTGAGGATTGTATGTATATATATTATTATATTGTATTTATATAATTGAGAGTACATGATAAGATTTGTAACAGATAAAAATTATAGAAAGTCAAAGATATGAATTTGCTAAATATAAATGATAAGATATGATCGCTCAGTAAAAGTAAGCTACAAAGATAGCAAAATTCGGATCTAAACTAAAAATAATAAAAGTTGCATTAGAGCACTAGTATTGTGGGGTGTAAACACCCCCAAGTTGCTATTTTACAACCTAAGACAGCAAAAATTCATTTACATATATACAACCTTACTATTCATAGGTTGTAAAAAAATAATATTTAATCTAGTGGTTGTGTATGAAAAGAAAAAGATAGTGGGAGGAAAGAGCGAGAGAAGAGTACGTTTTATTATTTTATTAGGTAGTTTATATTATTTTATTGGGTTGTATGTAAAAATAAAAACTGGAATGTAAGGTGAATTATAAAATGAGTTGGTAAAATAGATAAAATAATGTTTGAGGATACAAAATAGTTTTTTTTTTTTTTTTGCATCCCCAGATGCTAGTGCTCTTAATAGTATAAATAAATTCAAATCTTCTATCACACTCTCACTACTCCATTTTATATCCCAGCAAAAAAAAAACAAAAAACAAAAAAAAAAACAAAACAAAACAAAACAAAACATGTCACATTTTCACCTATTTAACACCACTTGAAAGTTTAAAAACCAATTTTCTTGCACTTATTTTTTTTTTTTTAAATATGATTTTATTTACAACCCAGAAGAAAAGGGAGGAAGGGCTCTTAAACATCACTAGCCTGTAGTTTGACTGGCCCAGGAAGCTTTGTGATGGGCTCGATCCAGTTACACTGAGAAACCAATTGAGTTAATAAGTGGATTAAGGTATTACAAAGTTTTGTTTTTTGATCCCATCAAAAAAAAAAAAGAAGTTTTGTTTTTTGAGAAACAAAGTTGATATACAAAATTTATACATTAATGTTTAACCCTATTCAACAACAAACTTATACATTCTATTATAAAAAGAAAAAATTATATATATTCTATTATAGAAATTATATTTCATAATGGAAGTCATTGGATTTCTAAGGGGATTTGACACATTCAAAAGCATCTCCTTCCTAAATCATATTTCGACATCCCAACTGATGACAAGCGTATTTCACTGCAAAATTTTTTGATATTTTCAGATAGGAGGGTGTAGAAATATCCTCGCCTGATAAGAACTATGAAATGATTATACTATTTGGTAGTTAAGACACCAACTTCATGTGTCCCACACTCCCACTTCCCAAAAAATCAGTGGAGCTTGAATATAACATCACAACCATCAACTTGTGAAACAGCCAAAAAAAAAAAAAAAAAAAAAGATGAAGCAAAAACAACAAATAGAGAAGAGTTTTTGAAGAACTAAAGGGCTGTTGGTTTAGCCGGAAAACACCGTTTTTTGTTTTTAATTTCAATTTTTAGTGGGTCTTACTACTAAAAAAAAATTAGTTTGATTTTAGCATTTGTATTAAGTTTTCTTTTTCAGTATTCTAAAAATTAGATTTGAATACAAAAAAATAAATACAACTTTTTAGTGTTTTTGCTTTTCATAAATACAAATATAGTGACATATTCGTAAATATTGTGATAACATAATATTACTTTTTTTTTAAGTGATGTGACATATGTGAGTGAGAAAAATTATTTTTTTTAATAGAAAATAATGACCAAATTTGGGTACGATGTATTTTATATCCAAATTATGTATTCAAAACAACATATCAAACATTACTAAATATGAAAATGAGTGTTTTTTTAAATATTCAAAACAACATACCAAACACTACTAAATATGAAAATGAGTGTTTTTTTTTTTTTCTATATTCAAATTCAGGATTTGAATATAGAATAAAGAAAATGAGAAGTGGATACACCAATTTTTGAAAATATGATTTTTTATTTTATTTTATTTTATTTTTTTACTTGAGGACGTAATTGGTAGCCTTGAACTCGCGGCTTAATTGAACATCAGATGGCTTAAAATGCTTAAAATTGAGTTAGATATGGAAGTGGCGTTAATTTCATCTCAAAAAGGCCAAAACTAAGAGCTTTCTTACTTCTCTTGTGAATCATTATAGAGATCTAATGAAAGAATTTGAACTGTGCAAATGTTTTTGTAAAGACGGATTGCTGCTAAGATGTAGATATTTTTGTTCATCGTGAACTCCACTAAGAGTAGCCACATTGGTGGTGTAATTGGATGTTTCAAACTTGTACTATAGAACGATTGTAACAACTATTGTTTAAGAAAATCCATATCAAAGGAAAATAATATAAAATAAAATTCGCGTGCATAAAACTATGACTTCTACAAAATATTTCTAGACTGCATGCTATAATTGCAAAATTTTATATTAGATTAAAAAGGTTTCAAATTTTAAATCTAAAGCCCCATTTGATTGGGGTGATTTTAGGAGTAATGGAAAAGGGGAGGGGAGGGAGGGGAGAAGAAAATAGTACAGAAAATAGGGGAGAGGGGGAAAATGGGAGGAGATTTATGTGGGACCTAGGTGTTTCTTCCCAAGCTAACCAACACTCTTATCTCTCCAATTTTGTGAGATATGAGCAGCATCTTGAGAAAGCACCCAAACTACCCCTTCAACTATGCATTAACGTTAGTGTTTTTTCTTTTCTTTTTTGGTTGAATCAAGCCGGGGGTTTTTATTATTATTATTATTATTAAAATCAATGTGGTGTTTTAAATCAAATAGTGGGTTTTGAGTAGATTTTGGTGGGAAAGAGGGGTGGAGAAAATAGTATAGAAAATGAAAGAGGGGAAAGTGAGGAGATTTTGGTGGGACCTAAGTATTTTCTCCCTTGGCCCACCAAAATCCTATATCTTCAATTTGAAGATATTTGAATAGAGGAGTCTTGAGAAAACACCCAAACTACCCCTCAATTGTGCATTAACATTATTGTTGTTGTTGTGTTTTTCTTTTTTTTTCTTTTTTTGTTTTTGTTGAATCAAGATTTTTTTTTTTTTTAGTCAACGTGTTGTTTTAAATCAAATGGTGGGTTTTGAGCAAATTTTGGTGGGAGAGGAGGGTGGAGAAAATAGTAGAGAAAATGAGGGATGGGGAGAAAGGGGAGGAGATTTTGGTGGGACCTAAGTGTTTTCTCCCCAAGCCTACCAAAATCCTTATCCCTCCAAATTGGAGAGATTTGAGTAGAGGAGTCTTGAGAAAACACCCAAACTACTCTTCCCATTGTGCATTAACATTGTTGTTACTGTTGTGTTTTTTTTTTTTTTTGCTTGAATCAAGCCATTATTTTTTTCCCTATTAACGTGTTGTTTTAAATCAAATAGTGGGTTTTAATTTTTTTTTTTTTAAATCAACAATGGCTTTTAAAAAAATATTAAATTAATGATTAAAAAAATATTTCTTATACTATGTAATAGGGTATGAGAGTAAATTTCTACAAATATATTTTCTACCCTCTCATTTTTCTTCTCAACCAAATAAATAAGTTTTCCACTCCACTTTTTCATCCTCCAATTAAACACTATGAGAGAAAACTAAAATTTCTTCTATCCTTCCACTTTTCAATCCCCTCTTTATTAATTCTCCTACTTTTCCATCCCCCAACCAAACAAACTCCAAGTCTAGACTGCAAAAGTTGAGTGAGCATCATTAGATTCATCCTTGGGTAAGTGGGCTACCCTTGGAAGTTTCTTCTTATTCTCACTCTTCATAAGCTTTTAAACTTCTTCACAAGAAATACTACTTCCTCCTCCTCTAGGAATTCCTTATTAGAGGAGACACTTACCTCTTCTTACACAGTTTTTAAGGTTAGAGATTTCTCTAGGTTGAGAGGGGGAAATCTCATTCGTTTGGATATGAATCCCACAAGTTCTTCTATCTTGATTTTATTGAGATCCTTATTTTCCTTTATGTTTGTGACTTTTGGATGGAACCTCTCACAAAGAGATCTCGTAAGTTTTCTCACAATTCTAGGTTTAGGGATTCTCTCCTAGGTTGAAAATCAAATTGACTATGTCATTGAGTTTATCATGAAATTCATCAAACGTATCATCTTGCTTCATCCTAATTTCCCCAAATCTAGATATCAACAATTGAAAAGTTTTGAGTTTTTCACTATCTTAGAGTCCTCATGTATTTTCTTTAGATGTCTTAAGCCTCTTTACCAATCTCACACATATATTCTCTAAAACTCCTCTTGTGAGACTGCCATGAAAATAGTATTCAATCATTACTGTTTTAATTATGTTGGGTTAAGATAGATTGACCCTAGTTAATTAATTTAGCTACCAAATTTGATTAATTATGTCAAATTACATGCAAATCGTGGAGGCACCAACAAATTACAAAAAAAAATAAAAAATAAATGCAACGGAAATTAAATTGCCACAGTGATTTGTTGACAAATGAGGAAAATCTCTCGCAAGGCAAAAACCCCCATCGGGTCACCACTCCCAAAAATTCACTGATCAATAATCAAGCGGTTACAAGTATGAGAAATCTTACCACTACCTTGGCATATCCCAAAATACCAACATACAGTTGAATCTTCACTCTAATGCCCAATCGAACTTGATATTGTAGTAGTTTTCTTTCCTTTGTTGTACAAATCTTTAATCTGTGAATAACTCCTTTGCACTAATCCCAATACATGACTAACTCCAACAATTTGATTGATTGTTGTTGACTGCAAAGTTCTTCATTTCATAAACAATAAAGATTAGGAAGCACTTGGTTACAAAACCCTAAAGCGCACAAACGCAGTAGCTTCTCACAAAGTGTATGAGTTCTAGGTATCTGTTTCTGTGTCTAATGACTTTTAAAATAAGCCTTATATATGACTAGGGTTGTAAGAAGAGAAATCCTAATTATTCAAGTCATCATGGGCCATATTTTAGATTTGAGATTTCAGAATTTGTAGATCGAACTTGTGTTGAGCTTTTCCATTCATCTTCGATAGCTGCATTTATAAAACTTGTGTCGAGATTTAATGAAACAGCTTTTTTTCACTTGTTTCTTGAATCAACCTTCATGTCTTTAATGATATCATTTGTTATGTTTGAACAACATACTACTTAGTACATTAAACCCAACTTAAATCTACCAAATTACAAGTAAAGTGCGTTTTGTCAAATAATTAGCCAATTACGTAGAAAATATGACCCTAACAAATTACATTCAAGACTTTCATGAAGATTTACTACAAAAACTCACTGGATAGGATCTTTGTGATTTCAAAACAATCTCACTATCACTGTCATTAGGACCACAAGACGAATGAATAAAATTTAAGGATTTTCAGTTTGGCACAAGGCAGCAAAGGCAAAGGTTTTCGTGTTGCTCATGGTGTGGAGGCCTTTTTCTCTGATGAAAATTCATGCAAAGTGTGATTTATATAGGTGCAATAGTTTGTTAAAAACCTAGCAATATACCTAGTCCAAGTAAAAATAGATAAAATTTCGCGTGATCTTGCTCAAACAAGTGACAAGCAAACTATCGATGCTTTAATATTTCATTGGTATTGGTGTGGAATTTGTCATATTACAATTTCTTTGAGATATTTAGTGCAGCTCTTGGCAAACTTTTACAATAAATTAAATACACCCAAATGTTTGAATAAAAAATGTTGTCTTCAAATTAGCCTATACTTACCCCCAATTAAAAAATAAATAAAATAAAAAACCTAACAAAAACATTGATACATACACATCAATTACAAGATGTTGCACATTTAAACCTCCTTGAGCTTTTTATATAGAGAAATGATATGTCTACAACATTTTTACAATATTTTTACAATAAATCCTAAATGGTAGGTTGTTACTGGTTGTTATTGTTGGGGCAAAAAAGTAATCTTAGTGTTAATTTCAAATTTGAACCAATAATAACTAACCACATGTGATTTGTTGTAAAAATGTTGTAAAATTGTTATAGATATAGCATCTCTCTTTTATATAATGGTGAAGATGATTTAAGCATATTCAGTGCGAGCATAATTCTTAGAGGCAAAGAGGGGGTTGCTGATATAAATTCTAATATTACCTTAATTTTATATAAATCTTCACAAATCTCATGTCCATAACTTTTCCTTTATAAGAACAAGAAGTACACTACATACCTTATGAGTTATGACCCAAAAAGAAAGACTTTGTCATAGGTCGGGCTGGGTTGGGCTCAAAGTTTGAGGTTGGATCGATTTTATGGCCACACATTAACTGCCAATGAAGCAAAGCCCAACCCAGAGATTTTCTGTAATATGTTCTGAAGATCTATCTCAGACCTGCATGCGAAATTGTAATAGAATGATGAATGTTCGGCCCAAATGGATCCCTTCGTAGTTCCTACCATTGGGCCTAAACAAGCGTAAATAAAAGGACCATCCCAACGTCAACTAGTTCAACTTTTTATGCTTCTTCTTATTCCCAAGACCACCCAAAAAAAAAAAAAAAATCAACCTGCTAAATGACAATTGATAAACCCATCCACACGTAGTATTACTGTCTTATTCTAATAATAAAATGTAATGTAGGATAATCTTAATACCTATTTATTGCCACAGATACCATTCATGGTAAAGTGAAAATATGCCACTACAAAAGATTTTTAATAAAATTGGTGGGTTCCAAATAATTTTATTACCATTATTTTTATTAAAAAAAATAGTTTACCACATAAATTCTTACTTATAACTCAGCTAATAAAATCTCTTTATACTTGTCAAAATGGAAAATCTTAAATTAGGTTTATGGGATTTTTTTTTTTTTTTTAAATGTTGGCATGTGGCAACTAATATATATATATATATATATATAAATTTATCAATGTCTTTTCTTGATAATAAAATGTCTTTTCTTGATAATAAAAAGTAATTATCATGACACCATAAGTTGTATATCCTATTGTATTTATAAGATTATATGTATACCCAACAAAAAGAAAATGAATCAAAGGCTTAATTGGTAGATTAAGAGACTCGATTAAAGTTATCAACATAAGGCCAATGAAATAGACCAACATTAAAGGAGGAGAACTATACATCATGGCAGGTAAGTTTTTGGCATATAATAAGACTTTCTTGTCAACCAGTTTAAGCAATGTTATGAATTCCATTCTGTTCCAATCGAAACAAACGGAATTTCTTGTACTAATATGTAATCGGGAACCAAAATACCAAAATGTTCCACCTCGGATCGAATTTCGGCCAGTTTCAGGGTGTTTTAGCTATTCCGGTGAATTTCAGCCAATACTGGCCAAAATTAAGGATTCGGCCAGCATGCTCTAGAGTTTTTTTCTGAATTTTTTCATCTTATTTCAAACATAAACTTGACATCAGATTGGTACCAAATGATATGTTAGGGAGAAAAAAAAAAAAACACAGAGAAGAAGACATTAGAATCTCAGATCAATACCAAATGATTTGTTGGGGGAAAAAAACCAAAGAAAAAGAGGAAGAAGAAAGCAAAAATCCAAGCTTTGTAGTATGGTGGACGAAGTGGAAGTTAATTTGCTTACCATTTGAAATCTCTTCTTCAAGGCTTGTCTAAGTTGTCTCTACTCTCTAGAACTTCTAGAGTAAGACACTTGTAAATGACAAAAAAAAAAGCTTTGAAAAGTGATATTAGAGCATTACCATCAGGTGTGTCAAATGCCAAATATTTGGTGATAAGTTCTAAAGGATCAGTGGGCTGAAAAGTCTTCGGATGCTGTTGATCTTGAAGGCCAAGTCCTGGAAAATCAAATTCAATCAGAGAAAGACCGGTGGAGGCCGGTCTAGGGTCCTCCGATGGTAAAGTCAGTGGTTTGAAGTAGAAAGAAGAGACTTCAAAGACTTAACTAATTTTTTTTATCTAGAATCCCAAAAGAGAGAAAAGTCCCTTACCTCTGCGTAGAAGGGTCTTTATATAGTGTTAGAAATCAGTTATTTCTCCTATCGTCGTAGAGTTTGGAGGATTCAGAGGGTAACTTCCATAACTGTCATAGGAGTCACCTCATCGAGACCTGTGTCGAGATTCAAACAATATGACTCTTCAATCATGACTCTTGGTTGGAAATGTGATGAAGTGTAATTCTTGGTGAACCTCACTCGTCTATCATCAATGAAGGACGAGGTTTACCGCTTGCTCGTCCTTCATTGGACGAGTGAATGGAGATGAAAGAGGACGGTTAAGGAAGGACGAGTGTACCAACCATTCGTTCTCCGTTTTGTACATTGCTATGGACGGCAATATGGACGAGTAATTGACTTAATGTTTTTCTTGCACCATCAGTTGCCCCCTTGTCCATGTGTCGTCCAAGAAAATATAGTAATTTACTCCTTTGGATGGACGAGCTTTTCTAACGATCAAAGATGCCACGTGTCATAATCTAATTGATGGTTCATTTCGTCGATTTATTTTTTTGAGACGGAGACCACGTGTTGGCGCCTGATTGGTCCTGTCGCTTCAAATGCTGAGGTTTATTCCCTATAAATAGTGGAATACCTCCGTTACCCCCCTTCATTTCCAAAATTTCTTTCTTTGTCCTTCCTCGTCCTAGATCTTCGTCTAGAAGCTTCTTGCGTCCATAGCTTTCATTCGTCCTAGATCCAGGTATTCTTCTTCCTTTCGTCCTTAGTTTTTCTATTAAGATGGCTGATGTTGTACTTTCCTCGTCTAGCGATAGTGTAGATAAGGCCATAGACGAGTACAATGATGAGAGTAGCTACAACAGTTCTAGTAGCAGTAGTGATAGTAGTGGGGGGAACACCACGGACGAGGAGTATGTTTCTGGCGTCCCTGGGCTTCCTATAGAGGTTGTACAGGAGCAGCTTAGGAAGGCCTCAGGGTCTCAAGCTGGTACCTCGTCCACTGCCCCTCCTTCTGGTCCTTTGGACGAGGAGGAGGTAACTGTTTATAGTTGTGCCATAGATATCCCTTCTAGGACGAACGAGCAAAGATTAAAAAATCTTAGGGAGTGGTACCAAATTCCAGGCGAGTTTAACCCTAGGTTGCCCGTCCGAGGAGAATGGTGTTGCAACCCTCACTTTGGGATAGGCGTCTATGAGGCTTATCTTTTAGGAGGTTTAAGATTTCCTTTAAACGCCTTTACTAGAGAGTTGTTGATTAAGTTAGGTTTAGGAATATGCCAATTCAACCCAAATGCATGGAGATTAATCATCTCAATGCAAATTTTGTGGGGTGAAGTATTTGGAAAGGACCGTCCTCTCACTGTGGACGAGTTCATCTATTGTTACAAACCTTTAGAGATACATCAATCCCCTGGCTTTCATCAATTCACGGCCAGGGGTAGAGATTGTAGATAGATCAAGTCCCTGGCCTCGTCTGACAGAAGATGGAAGACGGAATTTTTCTTCGTCTCTGGCTTCTGGGCTGGAAATCCTGTAGACGTTGGCCGGGACACGTTTGGTCGTTATACCGGGGACCTAGGAAACCTTCGTCCTGAGGGTAAGTTGCTCCCCTTTTTCTTTTGATTTTTCATTTTCTTTTTTTTAGCATTAATGATTAATTAATTAAAATTTTTTTACTTGTTTCATTTCAACTGTTAAACGACCGTCTTTGGGCAAATTCCACCGTGATTGCGTCCACAGGGCTCGTCTACACGCGGATAGGGACTTCCATTCCTTGGTCTCGCTTAGACGACTTGCCAAGTGGAGTTTGGGCCCTAACCCATCTGACGTGGCAATTGCACACGAAGTCACAGTAAGAAGAAGTAAGTCCCAAGTTCCAAGCGTCCTTGCACATTGTTTACTTCGTTTCAACTCAAGTATTTTTACCCTTCTTTTCTTTTTTTTTTTTTTTTTTTTTTTTAAGGAATGGAAACAATGAAAGGGAACAAGGGAAAAGAGGTGGCTGCTGAGGGGGACCGTCCTGAGATTGAAACTCAAGCTCGTCCTGCGACTGGGGAAAAAAGGAAGACACTGTCAAAGGGCTTGGACTTGGGAAATCTCCCCAGTCGAAGAGGCAAAAAGGCCAAGTCCAACTCGTCCCAGGTAGTTAAGCCTACCCTTCCTTCGTCCCAGCAGCCTGTACATATATTTGACGTAGACTCGTCCATTCCAACTGAGAGCACTCCATCCCAGACCACTCCGTCCAAGACTACTCCGTCCAAGACTGTGTCAACCCCGTCTCAGCCTTCTAAAACGGTCCCTTCGAATATTATTGAAAATGAGGACCTGGCTTGGGAACGTTTCCAGAAGGCTGTGACCGACGAAGATATAAACGTCTGCTATGATATGTCCCTTAAGGAATTTGAACACTCTGGTGTTCACGACCTTTTCAAGGTAACACTCAAATTTCGTCTTGACCAAATATTTTCATTTTCCTTCTTCGTCTCTCCCTTTTTTAACTTTTATTTGTGGTTGTGTTTCCCCTTTTTTTTTTTGTAGGGCATGTCAAAGTTTATAGCGGCATCTAGGCAGGCCACAGGGTTGGACAAGACGAGGATCCAGTTGGAGACGAGGATTCAGGAGTTGAAGGTCGAAGCGAAGCAATGGGCTGAAGTGGCTGTCAAAACTACGGACGAGGTGAAGGAGTTGAAGACTTTGGTTGAGGAGTTGAAAACCAGTGCTGCAGAGAAGGACGCTCGTCTTGAGGTCCTGAAGAAAAAGAATGATGAATATGGGACTCTCCTCTCCAAAGCGAAGGAAGATGCAGTGGTTGAGTTTAAAGCATCTAAGCAATACACAGATGCTATGGACACCAATTATGCAGCAGGGTTTGAAGACTTCAGGATGGACGCTGCTGAGAAGTTTCCTGATGTGGACTTCAGCTCCATCGTGCTCAATTTGAACCCTGCCACCACTAGCTCTCTCCTTGGTCTTGACTCTGAGGACGCCAACATAGAGGACGATGCCACGACTCAGCCTCAGGACGCCTCCAATGTCGCTTCCTCTACTTAAGATTTTTCATTGTATTTTTGTTTGGTTCGTTTTGAGACCTTTTTATGTAATTTCAGTACATTTACTCCGTCCAAGGTTTTAGGACGAGGTTTTAAACAATCATTTCAGTTTATTTAGCAAGGGTTTTTGGATGTAGGATATCCACCCTTGGCTTAATGAATGTCATTTTCGTTTCGTACATGTATGAACGAGTTTTATCTTTCTCTCCCTCCTTTTAACTTCGTCCATATTTTACATATATTCGTCTACCATTTTCATTGGAATTTCAAATGTAATTCGTCTGCGAAATGGTAATAATCAACATTACTCGTCCAAGGACCTGTTGAGAAATGATACAGCATTATTCGTCCATGGACTTGGTTGATCTTTATGCTTATGAAGTCAAGGCCTTATATTTTACTCGTCCATGGACTGGATTGTTTTAATAAAGGCCTTAACAAGATTGAAATACAGCCATACATTTCTTCGTCCATGGCTTAACATGCACTCGTCTATGCATTTTCTCGTCCATGGTACGATTAGGTATCATGTTTTACCTTGCCCATCCTATGGACGAGAATGTCTTGGACTTTGCAACTTGCTCTTAGGCATTAGCTTTACCCCGTCCTTCGATTTAGACGAGTGTGCCTTGATTTCGCTTTCTAGGAAAGCTTGAGATTACATCTCCGCGTCCAGAGAATTTTCTCGTCTTAAGCTTTTAAGCTTTTTTCAGGAGTCAATATGAACAAAAATCGATGGAAAACATAAATTTACACAACATTATGTACATTCCACAAACATAGTTCATAACATAGATATTGTTCATAGACGAGGCATGTACTTTAAAGGCTAATGCCTTTATTAGAACAAATACAAACCAAACCATAATTTTGTCCATACGTTTAACATAACAAAGCCACACTGAAAACATATAAATAAACAAGTTTTTATGTAATCCCTGGGCTCGTCCAGAGTCATGCTCCCTAGGCTGGCAATTTACTGATAGTATCTCCTCAAGTGCTCCACATTCCAAGGATGCTCTAGCTTCCTTCCGTCAAGGGCTTCCAAGTAATAGGATCCCTGTCTTTTGAAGTTTATAACTCTGTAGGGGCCTTCCCAGTTAGGTCCCAACTTCCCATGAGCTGGGTTCTTTGTTGCTAAGGAAACCCTTTTCAGGACGAGGTCCCCTATGTTGAATCGCCTTGGCTTTACCATTGCGTCATATTGCCTAGCCATCAGGTTTTTATACCTCGCCATCCTTTGTTTAGCGTCCGTCCTTACCTCGTCTATTAAATCGAGGTTCACACGGAGTTGCTTCTCATTAGCTTCATCCTGATAGGTTGCCACCCTGTGACTGGCCATGTGCACTTCCGCAGGTATGACTGCTTCAGTTCCATAGGCTAGTTTAAAAGGAGTCTCCCCTGTGGGGGTTCTCGTTGTGGTCCTATATGCCCACAGAACACCTGGTAGCTCATCTGGCCATACTCCCTTTGCCCCCTCAAGCCGAGTTTTGATTATCTTTAATAAGGATCGGTTTGCAACTTCAGCCTGTCCATTAGCTTGTGGGTGGGCTGGCAAGGAGTAATGATTTTGAATTCCAAAGTGTAGGCAAAAATCTTTGAACAATGCATTGTCAAATTGTCGTCCATTGTCAGATATCAGCACCCTGGGCACCCCAAACCTGCACACAATGTTCTTCCATACGAAGTTTTTGAGATTTTGTTGTGTGATGTTAGCTAAGGGTTCTGCTTCTACCCACTTGGTAAAATAATCAATTCCAACGACGAGAAACTTCATTTGCCTTACACCTAGTGGAAAAGGACCCAGGATGTCTAGACCCCACTGCGCAAAAGGCCATGGGGCCGTCATTGGAGTTAAGTACTCTGATGGTTGCCTGGGGATGTTGCTAAACCTTTGGCATTGATCGCAGACCTTGACATAGGCCTTAGCATCAGCTTGCATGTTTGGCCAATAATATCCAGCACGGACGACTTTATGGATGAGTGACCTGGCTCCCGAGTGGTTTCCACAAGCTCCTTTATGAATTTCTCTCAATATATAGTTTGCTTCGTCTGGAGCCAAACACCTGAGATAAGACTGGAAAAAACCTCGTTTGTAGAGAACCTCGTCCAAAAGAACGTACCTGGCTGCTCTTACCCTCAACTTCCTAGCCTCATCTTTTTCTCCTGGGAGTCGTCCGTCTCTTAAGTATGACACGATTGGGGCCATCCAATTTCCTCTACTTTCCACCTGCTGTACTTCTGGGATGTCTATACTCGGTATGTATTGAATCTCATCGAACTTATCCACGGCTTCATTCGCTGAGGCTTCTTTTGCCAGGGTGTCAGCTTCCACGTTCTCCTCCCTTGGGATTTGAACGAAGTTGGCGTCTTCAAACTTTTTTATAAGGCGCGTTACCCTGTTAAGATACTTCTTCATTCGTTCTTCCTTAGCCTCATACATCCCATTCACTTGGCCCATGATTAATTGGAAATCTCCCAAGACGAGGAGTGACTTTGCTTCTACAGACTTTGCCAATTCTTGCCCTTTGAGAAGAGCTTCGTACTCAACTTCGTTATTAGTTGTCTGGTACTACAAACGAACTGTGTGTCTTAGTTTGTCCCCCTTTAGAGATTGTAAAACCACACCTATTCCTCCTGCGTACAGTGTAGATGAGCCATCCACATGGACGACCCACTTCTTGCTGTTTTCCCCTTCACCTTCATCATCACAGCTTGATGTAAACTTAGCAATGAAATCTGCCAGAGCTTGAGCTTTTATGGCATGTCTTGGTTGGTACTTTATATCAAACTCACTGAGCTCGACAGCCCATTGAATCAAACGTCCTGCAGCCTCTAATTTGTTCATTGCCTTCTTGAGTGGGTGATCTGTCATGACGTTAATGACATGAGCCTGAAAATAGTGCCTTAGTTTTCTGGAGGCTGTTATCAATGCAAAAGCCAATTTCTCCATTAACGAGTATCGTCCCTCTGCTCCCCTCAATGATTTGCTGGTATAGTATACAGGTCTTTGTACCTTACCCTCTTCCTTCACTAGAGCTGAACTCACTGCATGTGGGGTGACTGCCAAATATAAGTACAATTCTTCTCCTTGCACGGACAGGCTTAACAACGGGGCTTTGGTGAGATATATCTTCAAATCTTCAAAAGCTTTCTGACACTCCTCGGTCCATTCAAATGCTTTTTTAAGAACCTTAAAAAATGGCAAACATTTGTCAGTAGCTTTAGAAACAAACCTGTTAAGGGCGGCAACTTGTCCGGTGAGGGACTGGACTTCTTTAACATTGCTCGGAGGCTTCATATCCAATATTGCTCGAATTTTATCAGGGTTTGCTTCGATTCCTCTGTAGGAGACCATAAATCCTAAGAATTTCCCTGATGATACTCCAAAAGCACACTTGTTAGGGTTCAACTTCATATGATACTGCCTCAGTGTGTCGAATGTTTCCTGCAAGTCGTCCAAATGCCTCTCCTCGTCTTGAGTTTTCACCAACATATCATCTATGTAGACTTCCATATTCCGCCCGATCTGTGGACGAAACATGTGATTGACCAGTCGTTGGTATGTTGGTCCAGCATTTTTCAAACCGAAAGGCATCATTTCATAACAAAATAGTCCCTGACTGGTGATGAAGGACGTCTTCTCTTGGTCTGCTTCATCTATCCTAATCTGATTATAACCAGAGAAAGCATCCAGAAAACTGAGCAACTTGTGGCCTGCAGTAGAATCTACCAACTGATCAATGCGCGGCAACGGGTAACTGTCCTTGGGGCAAGCTTTGTTTAAGTCAGTGAAATCAACACACATTCTCCATTTGCCGTTCGCCTTCTTGATCATGACCACATTGGCTAACCAGTCAGGATAGTATACCTCTCGAATGAACTTCGCCACAATTAACTTCTGAACTTCCTCCTTAACAGCATTATCCCTCTCAGGGGCGAACACCCTCTTCTTTTGTCGCACTGGCTTGGAGGAAAGGCATACACTAAGACGATGGGTAATGACGCTAGGATCTATACCCGGCATGTCTTCGTGACTCCAAGCAAACACATCTCTGTTTCTTTTTAAAAAACAAGTGAGGTCCTTCTTAATCTTTGCTTCCAGATCTGCTCCAACCCTGGTACACCTCTCAGGGTTATTTTCATCTAAGGAAATATCTTCCAATGCTTCTATGGGCTCTGCCACAGCTCTCCCTTCTTCGATATTCATTGCTTGAACTTGCTCGTCTGTAGCCAACATGGCCAGATAACACTCTCTTGCTGCTAGTTGGTCTCCCTGTACTTGCCCTACCCCATGCTCCGTCGGGAACTTCACTGACAGGTGGTATGTAGACGTAACTGCCTTCCACCTGTTTAGGGTCGGCCTTCCAATTATGGCATTGTAAGAGGACGAGCAATCTACTACTAGGAAATTCACATTGGTAGTCAACTGTATAACACTCTCTTGCTGCTAGTTGTTCTCCTTGTACTTGCCCTACCCCATGCTCCGTCGGGAACTTCACTGACAGGTGGTATGTAGACGTAACTGCCTTCCACCTGTTTAGGGTCGGCCTTCCAATTATGGCATTGTAAGAGGACAAGCAATCTACTACTAGGAAATTCACATTGGTAGTCAACTGTCGTGGGTATGCTCCCACCACCACTAGCAATGTAACAGTACCTACAGGCTGTACCTTCATTCCTCCGAAACCTATTAAAGGCGAGTGTACTGGACAAAGTTGGTTCCGTCCAACCCTCATCTGCTGAAAGGCAGGGTAGTAAAGGATGTCCGCTGAACTTCCGTTGTCTACCAACACTCTTCTGGTTGTGTAATCAGCAATAAGCAGGGCGATAACAATAGCGTCATCGTGAGGATGGTGGATTCTCTCAACTTCCTCGTCCATGAAGGTAATTGCCTGCTCGTCCATGGACTTTGCCCTTGGTGATCGTCCAGAAAGTTGGACGCTCTGCACTTCCTTCAGGTACGCTTTCTTCGTTTTGGACGATTGTCCAGCTGAACTTCCCCCTATAATGACTCTTATTTCTCCGAGCAGTGGTCGTGACGATTCCTCTATCTTCCCTTTCAATTTCTCATCCTTATGGTCCCGTCCAAGGAAATTTCTCAGCTTCCCTTGCTTGATAAGATTCTCAATCTGCTGTTTCAAGTCAAAGCACTCGTCCGTGTCGTGCCCATGATCTCTGTGAAAGCGACAATACTTATTCCAATTGCGCTTGTTGGGATCTCCCTTCATTTTCTCCGGCCACTTCAAGGAAGGCTCGTCCTTGATTTGCATAAGGACTTGCTCAAGTGGCACATTCAAAGGGGTGTATTGTTGATTCCGCGCTGAAGGGCCTGCCTTCTTTTCTCGGTCTTTCCTATCTTCTGTTCGTTCTTAGGACGAGGACCTTGTTCCGACTGACGCATTGGGTTGGCTTCCACTCTCTCAACTCTCTTCCTCTTCTTGGCTATGATGGCATCCTCCGCATTCATAAAGTTCTGGGCTGAATGGACTAGTTCAGCCATGGTCTGAGGCGCCTGTTCATATAACTTGTGGATAAACAAATCAGAGTGAACCCCATTATGGAATGCTACGAGAAGGAGCTTATCATCCACCTCGTCCACTGCCAAGGCGTCCCTGTTGAAGCGCGTGATGAATGACCGCAAACTTTCATTCTCTCCTTGCTCTATGGTCAGCAAGCTAGACAAAGAACGTTTGTGCCTCTGCCCTCCGATAAAATTATTAACGAACAACTTGCTTAGCTCCTTGAAGGACGTCACTATGTTGGGGGGTATTTTGCTAAACCACACTCGCGTGGGCCCTTTGAGGGTAGTTGGGAAGGCTCTACACATTATCTCATCAGGAACTCCTTGAAGGTGCATGGTAGTCTTGAAAGTGGCAATGTGGTCAAAAGGGTCTCGTGTTCCATCATACGAGTCCAAGGAAGGCATCCTGAATTTCGGAGGCAAGGGATGGCTGTGGCAGAGCCCATAGAAGCATTGAAAGATATTTCCTTAGATGAAAATAACCCTGAGATATTTCCTTAGATTTTTCCCACAGACGGCGCCAACTGATAAGTTCTAAAGGATCAGTGGGCTGAAAAGTCTTCGGATGCTGTTGATCTTGAAGGCCAAGTCCTGGAAAATCAAATTCAATCAGAGAAAGACCGATGGAGGCCGGTCTAGGGTCCTCTGATGGTAAAGTCAGTGGTTTGAAGTAGAAAGAAGAGACTTCAAAGACTTAACTAATTTTTTTATCTAGAATCCCAAAAGAGAGAAAAGTCCCTTACCTCTGCGTAGAAGGGTCTTTATATAGTGTTAGAAATCAGTTATTTCTCCTATCGTCGTAGAGTTTGGAGGATTCAGAGGGTAACTTCCATAACTGTCATAGGAGTCACCTCATCGGGACCTATGTCGAGATTCAAACAATATGACTCTTCAATCATGACTCTTGGTTGGAAATGTGATGAAGTGTAATTCTTGGTGAACCTCGCTCGTCTATCATCAATGAAGGACGAAGTTTACTGCTTGCTCGTCCTTTATTGGACGAGTGAATGGAGATGAAAGAGGACGGTTAAGGAAGGACGAGTGTACCAACCATTCGTTCTCCGTTTTGTACATTGCTATGGACGGCAATATGGACGAGTAATTGACTTAATGTTTTTCTTGCACCATCATTTGGCATTTGACACACCAAACACCAATATTCATACCTCATGAGATGTTCCAAATCTCAATTTTTTTTGCAACACTTTAGCATGTTGCAAAATATTTTATCATTTGTTTATTTCTTCTCTCTCTCTCTCTCTCTCTCTCTCTCTGTCACTCTCAAACTCTATATCTCATTTCTTCTCTCTCTCTCTCTCTCTCTCGTCACTCTCTATCCCTTCCCTCTCCTCCTTGCTCCAGATCACTCTCCAGTCCTCGTTGCCGATCTTGCCACCTCACTTTCCAATCCTCGCTGCTGATCTCGCCGCCCCATTCTCCACAACTCTCTGCCTCATTCTCTAGCCCTTGCCCCCGACCTTTAGATCTCTTTGCAGGTGTGAGATTTGGGATGGGTTCTGATGTGGGTTTTGGATCGGCGTTGTGGGTCGAGGTTTTGGGTCAGTTGGGCTGGGGTTTTAGGCCAATCATTGGTTAAGTTTGGGTTGGCATTTTGTTCTCTATTTTGTTGGTTGGTTGAGTTTTTTTTATTCTCTTTTGTTGAGGTTTTTGGATTTGAAATTTGTTGGAGGATCCGGTGATTGTGGTTGTAGTTTGTGGCGGTTGATTTGCTGTTGGTGGTGGTTGTAGCGATGGTTGTTGGTTCTTGGTTGGTGGCAACTGCCACTGAGTTGGGTGTTTGTATATTGGCTAGGTTTTGAGTTAATATATTATTTAATGTGGTGTATATATTATTTTAATGTTTAGAATCAAATAATAGAACATGTGATGAATAGTGTATTGTAAAATGATGTGGTAAAATAAAAAAATAGGTTTTTTGATGTGTTAAAATGGCATAATTTTAACACGCCTGATGGGAATGCTCTTAACTATTAAGGGTAAATGGCTCAATGCATGTGGAAGTAGGTGGGAGTGGAGCTTCCTAGAAGCTTCATGAATCATGATTATAATTATCCCAAATTTCCAAAATATTCATTTATTTACAAAATTTTGCTTAAAAAAATTCATTTATTTACAAAATAACTCAAATATGAATTTTTTAAAAATAATCTAATCCCCTTTATTAAGATTTTCTTTTTAAATCACTATACTAATAGAAATTAATAAAAAATTATTTTATTTAATTTTTTATGGGATTATTTTATTAATTACTATTGTGTAAGTAATGACTGTTATAAATCTTCTTCTTCTTTTTTGAGAAATAACTTGTTATAAATCTTGGGATGTGATATTGATGTTAAGGCTTAATATTAAATGATTTGTAATATTCGATATTTAGTAATTCACTTTTCTGAATTGATAATTTTATGTTGTATAAGAATATATATATATATATATATATATATATATATATATATATATTAAAGAATCCTGAAACATCCTGAAATGGTATACCAAAATAAGCCGGTATTAAAATATTCCTTCCCATTAGATAAATTAGCTTGTAACCCCATGCATATGTATAAATATACTTAAAGATATACAATAAGATGTATAATATAATTCCTATATATATAATTTAAATACTATTAATAGTCATGTTTATATTTTATTAACTCTTTAAAAAATTTTGTAAGGATATTATTAGGTATAAAATGTAAATTGTCCTTTTTTTTTTTCATTAAGAAGCACTTTTTTTTTTTTTTTTTTTTTACGATTCATTTATTTTAGACTCTTTGGTATTTGTATTTAATAACTCACTGGAATGAATATTTATGGTATGGTCCCACATTTGATTCTAAAATTAAGAAATAAAACTCTTTAAAAATAAATAATTCAGGACACATGGCGCAAAATTAAAACTCTAATTTAAAATACTAATTTGAATTTCTCTCAATTTGCCTTCAAAAAAACTTTCTCTTAGTTTCAATTATTATTTTATATATATATTCTACCGTACCTCCTAAAAAAGGGATACGGATCCTCTCCATTTCCATTTGAAATGGAGAGGCTCCAGTACATGGTGTAGATGTTGTCCAAAAAGATCCACGCTCAAAAATTATCCATGTCGTTTAAAATGTAAACCCACACTTAAACTGTAGTGCACTTAACTGGGGTTTAACTCAACCGGACAAAAAAAGCCTTTTTGGAGGGAAATGGAGAAACAGAGGTAGATACATCAGTGCACTGGAAAACAAAAAAAAAATTTAGAGGGAAAAGTGAAATAGAGTTAGCCCACGATTCAAAGCTTCACAAATTTTAACCAAAAAAAAAAAAGCTTCACCGGATCCTCACAGCAGTATATCCGTGAACTGGAAATGGAGAAACAGAGGTAGATACATCAATGCACTGGAAAACAAAAAAAAAAACTTTTAGAGGGAAAACTGAAACAGAGTTAGTGTGGTTCAAAGCTTCACAAATTTTAACCAAAAAAAAAAAGGTTCATCGGGTCCTCACAAAAGTATATCTGTGCACTGGAAAACCAAAAAAAAAAAAAAACATTTTAGAGGGAAAAGTGAAACAGAGGTAGCCCACGTTCAAAGCTTCACAGATTTTAACCAAAAAAAAAAAGCTTCACAAACAGAGGTATATCAATAAAACTTGTTTATGCTTATCTTATTTGATGTTTGATAATTTTTCTGCATTTATATTGTTGTCTTGGTGAGTTTATATGGTTGTTTTGGTGGTTGGATGCAAGTTAGAGTCTATCTGAATTTTTATTTTTAATTTTTTGAGATAATGATTGAATTTTTATAATGGCTGAATGATTCTAGAAGTATTTTTAATTTTTTGAGATAAAGATTGAATCTTTTTTTTTTTTTGAGATAAAGATTGAATCTTTATTAGTACACACAGAGAAACAAGCTTCCGTGGGCCTTGAAAGTTTACTTGAGAAAACAGAGTTTTTCCCAACAATGGCGGAAGCGTTGAGAGAGAGAGAGAGAAAGGGGAGAGAGCTGTGAGAGAATGAATGAAATGAATAGCAACTATATTTTATACTGATACATCTTTACGTGAATATATATATATATATATATACACACAATCTCAAAAATAGATTACTCTAACTGCCTAACCGTAGATCCGTAAAGATTGGGATGGTTACACAAGTGAGTGACACGTCATCAGCTGCAAACTCTAACCTCCAGACCGACCTTAATTACCATCACCAACAGCTGGACTTTTCTGCTACTGAACTCTGATATTTTACAAGTCAAAGATAAGGTTAGACAGTGTTGAAACACACCATCTTTGACCAATAACACAACTACTTGTCCTGATCAAACCGACATCGTTTCTTTAATGAGAAACGATATATATTTAAAACACTAGCCGTTAGGCACTTCTTTAATTCTATCTTCAGGCCTAACATAAGAAAATGAACATTGAAAATTTCTTGAACATATTGTTGTTTTGATGGCCACCAATAAAAGCTACACACAGAGAAACAAGTTCACAAGTTTATATTGTTGTTTTGATTGCTGGATGCAAGTTAGAGTCTTCCTTACAAATTTCATATAATTAAATAAGATTGAACATTGAAATTTCTATTTAGACCCCAATGTGAATTAATGAGCAAAATTATCAAATTATATTGGTGAAGTGATCCACTTAAAACAATTAATTTTTCACTATAGTTAAGCAATTAACAAATCAATAAGTAATATAAAAAGCACAATTAAGCATGACATAACATTTGGTGACGAAGTGGAAAATCAAAGAAGAATATCTTTAATGGAGAAACCACTTCGGAAAGTAGATTAGGAAAGTATAAACTAAAAAACTAACTAGATTTTCAAACGGATAAAATTACATCAATAAATTTGAATTTATTACCATAAAATGTTATGGAATGAATCAACACTAAAATCCTTACACACATGATCCTAATTCATAGTGTAATCAATAAGTTTAGTGGCGCAATTTTTTTAAAAAAAAAATATATATATATATATATATATATTTCCATAGCTGTTAATATAGTCTATTATAATCGGTTCATAAGAAAATAGTATCAATGATAAGTTTATGTGAAATTAAAAAATGATTACTTGTAGGCTTAATGTGGATTATGGACATATATAAAGAGGTGATCAAAAGGATACTGTTGTGGTGTTGATCACAAGGTTTAGATATTTAAATTAATAAATTTCTCTTTTGAAAAAAAAAAAATTCTCATAATAAATAAGTTGTTTAATCATAATAAGAAGATTCCTTTATAATGATTCTTGATGGCATATTATGGATGCAAGATTTTAAAGAACATGTTTATTACTGTCATGTTTAAATTGACTGGCCTTTGAGTGAGTTGAGTTGAAATCATGCTTGGTCATCTTGAATTTTTATGTTTAGTAACAAAGATATATAACATTTCTCTCATATGAGGTACATCCTCATTAGTATGTTGATCATTCATTACATCCTCATTTTTTTTTACATTATCTCTGTTTTGAAAACAAATGATAGGTGAAAGTTATAATAAATTTATGTTCAATTTTTCTAGGGACAATGATGGGAATACATGTTCCTTCTAATGTGCCCATAGAATCTACCCCATTTAAAAGGATGGAGTTTGAAGCGGATGAGATTGCATATGGTTTTTATAATGAATATGGCAGAAAGGCTGGTTTTAGTATTAGAAAAGAGTATGTAAACAAATGTAAAAAGACTGGAGTGGTTACTTCAAGGAGATTTGTGTGCGCGAAGGAGGGAGTTCGAGGCAAAGACAAGAGAGATCAGAATGCAAAGAATCCACGAGCAGAAACAAGATGTGGTTGTGAAGCACGTTTGGTTATCGTACTTAATCGAGATAGTAAAAAATATGTGGTTAGTGAATTTATTGCTGAGCATAACCACTATCTCCACCTTCCATCAACTGTGCACATGATGCCATCACAACGGAAAGTGGCTGCAACTCATGCTATTGAAATTGATTTGGCACATGAATCGGGATTAAGATTAAAGCAATCTTATGAGTTTCTTAGTAAGCAAGTTGGTGGATATGATAATCTTGGTTTTACCAAGCAAGATCATAAAAACTACTTATGCACTAAGCGACAGAGAGACATGGAGCATGGGGCAGCTGCTAGCTTGGGAAGATATTTTAGTCGTCAACTTAAGGAAAATCCTTCATATTATTTCGCTACTCAATTGGACTGTGAAGAGTTGATTACTAATATCTTTTGGGCCGATGCAAGAATGATCATTGACTATAGCCACTTCGGTGATGTAATAACGTTTGATACAACGTATAGTACAAATAGAGATGCAAGGCCACTTGGAGTATTTTTGGGTCTCAATCACCATAGAGAAACTGTTGTATTTGGAGGTGCACTTTTATATGATGAAACGATTGAATCTTTTGTATGGTTATTTGAGACCTTCTTAGAAGCAATATCTGAAAAGAAGCCAATCACTATTTTCACAGATCAAGATGCAGCAATGTCAGTTGCAATAAAAGTAGTCATGCCTAAGACATATCATGCATTGTATAGTTGGCATATGTGGCAGAATACTGAGAAACACTTGGGTCATTTACTAAAAAATGAGCCTCAATTTAACACTGATTTCTTAGCATGTATCTATGAGTATGACGGTGAAGATGAGTTTCTTATAGCTTGGAATGAAATGCTAGATAAGTACGATGTTCGTGAAAATAAATGGCTAATTGATCTATTTAAATTGAAGGAAAAATGGGCCCAAGCATATGTTAAGAGAACTTTCACTGTAGGAATGAAGACAACCCAGCTTAGTGAGAGTTTCAATGCTGACTTGAAGGATTGCTTGCGTACTGATCTCAATATAGTAGAGTTTTTCACTTATTTTGAAACAGTTGTCAATCAAAAGCGGGATAAGGAGTTAGAGCAGAATACAACTCTAGACAGAAATTTCCAAGATTAAAGCTCAAAAGCTCTCCTATGCTTAACCAAGTAGCAACAGTGTACATGCCTAAGTTGTTTGATTTATTTCAGACAGAAGTTGAAGAGGTAATGGCACTTTCCATCCTAGAACGCAATGTGAGTCAAACACATAGTTATGTGGTTGGAGATTTCAATCAATATGGAAAATATGAGGTCATGTGGAATCCATTAGATGAGACTCTATCTTGTAGTTGCAAAAATTTTGAGTCATTTGGTATTTTATGTAGGCATGGTTTGAAAGTTCTTGATGCATTGGATATCAAGTTGATTCCTAATAGATATATCATGAAAAGGTGGAGAAGAGATGCAAAAGATGGAAGCGGGAAAAATTGCACAACACATAACATTAAGCCGGATACTCGACTGGAATATGTAGATTGGTATCGAGATTTATGTCCAAAATATATTCAATTGGTGAATGAGGCATGTGAAACTAAAGAAGGCCATAATATTTTAAGTTTAGCAATTGCAGATTTGAAAAAAAAAACTTTGTGACCTTAGGAATTGCAAAGCTAATGTAGAAGAAGACATCATTAGGCCTTCCACCAATTTTGCAGACAAAGAAGATCAATTATGTGCTTCGATTACGATTGTACCAAAAGGGATGAAGAAAAGAGGGGTTTATCGTAATAAAAAGCGTAGGACGAAATCATGGATAGAAAAGATGAGGAAACCAAAGGAAGGCACATCAAAGAAGCAAACAAAGAAAAGAAAAGTGCAGGAGGTAATCTTCAATTATTCTTATTTTCACCATTCTATTTTATTTTTACACATTAATATAGTATACTATTATTGTTGCTAAACTAGTACAATTTTTACAGGAAATATATGCACATGACATCATGGCACAAAAGAAAATTGTGGATATATCTTCTGGAAATACTGCTAGTTTTACACAACTTTTAATGGTAAAGATATTTACAATTATATATTTTATTTTGATATTAATAATAGTTTAGATGCATGATTTGATAATTTTAATACTAAGCTTGTGATATGTGTAACGTGTAATTGGATTTTTTGTAGTCGGCTTCTACAAGTTCTGCAGTACATCAGGGAGGCTCATCAGCAAGTGTTGCATTAACATCACATTTAGAGAGTACATCAAGTGTTGTAGGCTCCAACGACAAAATTAATGGTGCAGGAGGTCTCATGACTCAAGGAAGTGTTGCAAGTGGAGGTCCCTTGACTCAAGAAAGTATTACAAGTGGATGGAATCCAATGGTTCATAAAGTCAATCCATTTTTCTAGTTTAGGATCATGTTTTATAATTTATGACACATGTTGAGATCAAGTGCTCTTGTTTTGTAATTTTCCTAGTTTAGGACTGGAGTTTTGATGGTCCAAAACTTAGTCACATTCAAATGTTTAGATTTTTTATTATTTGGAAAGAATACTTAATCTGCATGTTTGATGTATCTCTGCAAGGTGTTAATTTCTGCATAATTATTTGTTGCAGCAAAAATTGTTACTGTTTCTGCATAATTACTGTTACTGTTACTGCATAATTACTGTGACTGTTACTGCATAATTACTCTTACTATTACTGCATAATTACTGTGACTGTTACTGCATAATTAATGTTACTGTTACTGCATAATTACTGTTACTTCATAGGTCTGGTATTGCACATTCTGCATAATTATGTTTTATAATTGTTATGTTAGGCAAGAGTTGTTTTTATATATAAGTGTTGCTGTTTGAGGAAAAAATTTATATAAACAAGCCAAGTTTTGATTAAGTGTTGCTGCATAAGTGTTGCTGCATAATTAAGTTTTTATATATAAGTGTTGCTGTTATGCTAGGCAAGAGTTGTTTTTTATATAGGCATGTCAATTTTTCTTTTGCATGAGTTTTACAATCCTTTTCCTCTCCTTATAAGCACTCCATGTAACCAACTACACACCTTGGCCCAACCAACTAACCACCCCAGTACAATTTATCTAGTCTGTACACTCCCACGCACCCACATGCAGGCACACTCGCACACCCCAGCAGCTATACCCGCACCACCTGTGCACACCCTTACACACACAATTGTCACACCAACACACACCCCAACAGCTTTACCCGCACCACCTGTGCAGCACACCCTTACACCTACTTAAAAATATCTACAAATATCAATAGCCCACAACTGTCACAATCCTTATTTACAAATATCTGTAAATATTCACATTCCACCTATCACAATCCTTACAATCAAAATTCAATCCTTACAATCCTTACAATAACAACTGTCACAATCCTTACAATCAAAATTCAATCCAATAGAGTAGACAATAAAAAAATTTAATAAAAAAATGAACAAATTTTATTAAAATGTACACTTTGATCACATAACAAAAATTCCATTAAAATAAACACTTTGATTAAAAAAACATGAAACTTCTACAATTGGTGTGCTTATTGCTTGACTATACATTCAGTTTTGGACTTGAATACTACTTTGGAAGACTCTAGGCCATTATGTGTAGGGCATGGTGCAGCTGATGCACTATGAAGCTGTGCATAGCACTCTTCATTCAGTTTTCCATCTTTTACAATCTTACGATGAACAGACACTTTGAACTTTCCTTCTTCATCGAGTTTCCCTACCCCTCTTGTCTTGAAGTGTCCATTTTCTGGCTTGCAATCAATTGTTACTCGAAGCCCTGCACCATGATACACAAAATTATTGTTACTTGTTTTTCAATATTGTTTGTATATGGCATCATTAATCATATGCAAGAAAAAAGAACAATGCACCCATCACTTTCTCCATATTGTCCATAATTTTTACCCTAAACAGAATATGGGACCAAGATTAGCAAATAGTAGCATTTCAAGTCAAAGCATGCCAACATTGCACTTTTACAAGGCAAACTTGACATTGACATTTAAAAGAACAATGCACCCATCACGAGTAGAATAAAAAAGAAACAATGCATCAACCATGAACAATTCAGTATTTATGACGGTTCCAAAAAAGAAAACCATACCTGTAAAGCAGCTAGACTATAAACACTTAAACTCATCATACTGTCATACACATGAAAAAAAAAAATGGCAGATCAAGAAATACTCCAATTTGGACCAAAAAAAAATTCCTAACTTTTGAGGAATTCATTTCAAAGGTCTGTTAGCAGTAGCCATGGAGATTAAGCATCAACCCTAATTTTCGCTGTCTTTCAGAGCCTAGTGCATTATCCTTTAGCAATGGCCTTGGAAGTTGGAACCCTGAATTGGCACTATGTAAATTTAATTTGTAGAATAGAATCCAAGTATTTCAGATAACCACTATACAATTGGTTTGATAAAAACAATGATATCCACTGCACAATTTTTTATTTCATGTTTGGAATTCTTGTCTGCACTAATGTCTATCCCCATTTTTTTCATCATGAATCAATCGCAATGATTCTAAAATGAAAAGACCAAACACTAAAATATATAAATTAATAATCAATGAACCAAATTCATCAATGCACCACCCATTAAATTAATTGTTTTCTTTATATTACCATCAACCAATTCTCGAAAATAAACAAATAATACCAGCCCAGAAGCTAAACAAATGCAATTAATCAAATTCCCAAAAACCAAACCAAGAAATATGGATTACTCTTTGAAAATTGAAGTCTATCACAGCATTTCATCAATATAGCACCAACCAGTCTTCAAAATTGAACATGCAAGAAAACCCAGAAACTAAACCAACATTCAAGTAAATGAATGGTGAAAGATTTACCTCTTCAACAGCACCCTTTTTCCTAGCAAAGGCAATGAAAGAATTTCCTCCAACAGAACCACCAGCCATGCTCATATACTGAGTCCAAAATGAAACCCCAAGTCCCAATATCAAGCGCCGAGGGGCTCTGCCTCCTCCTCCACTTGTCCACTTCTTCAGTGTTTTTGATAGACTAGGATGTACAGAACCAACGGCACAAGTGACTGAGTAAGAGGATGAACAAGGATACACACCACCAGCTAGAACCACTGGCAGCCTGTGATGTATTCTGAGTTCGATACGATTGGCCATATTTCTCCAAACCCAAACCCTAACCTTCTCTGATTTGGGTCTGAACCAAATTGGCAAGGCTGGCTCATCGCAACCCCTGAAACACATAGATCTGCCCAAATTCCTTATCTACACAAAATCTTTCACTCTAAGCACGCTCACCCCTAATCCTCCTAGTGAGCTAAATATCCTTAGGCATGATGGTGACTCTCTTAGCGTGGATAGCGCAGAGATTGGTGTCCTCAAAGAGTCCCACAAGGTAAGCCTCAGCGGCCTCTTGTAGTGCAGCCACGACGGAGCTCTGGAATTGGAGATCGGTCTTGAAATCCTGAGTGATTTCACGAACCAAGCGCTGGAATGGGAGCTTTCAGATCAGGAGCTCGGTACTCTTCTGGTACTTTCGGATCTCACCGTGGCACCGGTGACAGTAAGGACCGTGGGATGGAGAGAAATTCCTTGGAGATGAGAGGAAATTTCAGATGGGCTGGTGAGAGAGAGGGTCTGAACGGCTGGTGAGAGAAAATGGAGTTTTTTTGTCCGGTTGAGTTAAGCGTTTAACTTGAGTTAAGTGTTAAGTGTGATATCAACCTTTTAAATGACGTGTCCAGTTTTTGGCCCTTGATAATTTTAGATGAAATCCTCGCCATGTACTGGAGCATCTCCATTTCAAATGGAAATGGAGAGGATCCGGATCCCTAAAAAAGTTAGGGGGTACTGTATCCACCCAAATCCTGACCATAAATTTGGTAGAGTTCTAATCTGACCGTTCATTTTATTTTAATGGTTGCCGGTTACTGATAGAACAAGTTAGATATATAAACCTAAAATAAAATTCGGGTTGTTCCTTTCTGGCGTTCTCTAAAATTTGCTTCTTGAAATGGCTTCTTCTTTCTGTCAATTTCCTTTAGCACGTCTTTGATTTGGCACAATGGATTTGGATTTGAGGGCTTAAATCCAAATCCGTGGATTTCAAATAATCTCTAAAACATGGAATTTGGGAAATCCACGGATGTCATATATGTTTGAAATTGGACGTATACTCAGGTGTTGTTGAAGCCGATACCACCATTAACCACTAGATTTAGGTTTGTCTCTTTCAACCCTTCTCATCCTCTTAAACCTCTCTGCCTCTCTCTTCCTTTAATACCAAACTATGTTCACAAAAGAAGTTTAAGAACATTGCAATTCTGTCAATGGGTTTTGTATTTTCTATAATTTTTTTGTGGGTTTGTTGAATGTGATTCTGAAAGGATTAATTCTTTAGCTTATTTTGGTTTTGATTGTTGATTTTATTCATTCCTAGATATTGAAAGATTATGGTAAAATTTTCATGAGTATTTTGTTTTGTTTTGTTTGGATTTGTCCATGCGGATCTATATCTATTGGTAAGGCTGGGAGTGGCAATTTTATTGAGGTTTGGTGCTTGGGCTGGTTTACTTTTGTTAAGAAATGGCTGGATATTTTATGTTTTTTAGATTCAAGGTCGGTCTAACTGAAATGCAAATTTTTGTATTAAATAACCATGTAAAGCAATTAGCTGTTCGATGAAATGCCTCTGTGAGTTGTGTATTTTGATGCATGAGTTTTTTTTACTGAGATTCTGAGCAATTTTACACAAATTTCGAGTTATGGTGTTCCTATGACAGAGACAAGTTAGTATAGGTTAGTAAAGGTTATTTGTTGTCTTCAATGGTAATCCAAGCAGTGGGCTTTGAAGTTTGAACCTAAATATTATACTATGTGTGTGTGATGGTCACCTGACTCCCATGCCCTACCTGCTGTAAATCTAAAGAAATTGATTTTAATTGAATTGGTACTTATCTTTATAAGGATTTTCTATTTTGTGGGTTGCCAATCATGTATGTCCATGGAACTTGCTTAAATAAAAACCATCAGAATAATTTAACTAGTATTTGGATTTGGAATCAAGGCATTTTAAATCAATTGTTTTCATTGCTATGCTTTCAATAAAATTGTATGCTCTCAAATTATAATTTGAACATCTCATGATTCTATTTAATCTTCTTCAATTTATGCAACCATTACCAATTTAAGAAGTGGATAATAGTGGTGCTATCAAATTTAGTCTTGTTACTGTTATCATAAAAATAAGTTTGATTATTCTTAAGTATGGTTCTAGTTGCTATTTAGTCTGTTGATTGCTCTGTTTAGGTGTTGCAGCTTTTAGCTGCTAGTGTTTTTTTGTTTGTATAGTTTGCTTATATCTTACATGTTTGATTAAAGGAATTGTATATCTACTTTTAGTTTTAAAGAAGGACGTTCAAGGGATATTTTGCACATTGTGTATTAGTGTTGTCAATGATTCTCAAAAGCTTGAGTTGGTTTTAGACTAGGGGTCTATTTGGATACCGCTTATTTTGCTGAAACTGAAAACTTATTATTGAAAGTAATGTAGATAAATGTAAAAGCTAGTTGAAATAGTACAGTAGGGCCTATGAATAGTACCAAAAAGTACAATGGGGTCCACGAATAGTAGCAAAAATAAGTTGAATAGTAAAATAATTTTAATTTTTCATTGTTATCCAAACGCATGCTAGGTCACCTAGCAAGGCTGCGAGCATGTTTTCAGGGACACAAGAAAAATGTGCTACTTGTGGTAAAATTGCTTACCCATTGGAGAAGGTAAAATTCTAATGTCCCCTAAAGTCATTTTGTTGTGATATTCTACATGGAAAATCTCAAATTTTTATCAGGTTGCTAACTCTGAGTGCTCTTTTTTTTCCACTTCTATTTCCTCTTTTCCTGGTCCAACCCTAGCAATTTGGGGTTGTGATACCCTTTTAGTGTTTTTTCTATTAGATGAGTGCATGTCTTGTATGCATCTGTTGTTAATTATAATTTACGTCATTGGAGTATGTAGATCTCACATTTCACATATAACATCTAACAAACATGGGGAAATAGGTATAGCATTCTCGATTCTTTGTTGACAATTATGTGCTAGAGTAGAGTGGGATTAATGTTTATAGTATTCTCAATTTGCAAATGTGGATTTAAGATTTCGAATTTGTCGATTCTAATGCCATTGGCCCCCAGGTCCCTCATGTTTAATGAACTTTTAGGATCAAATGCTAGCCAAATATGTCTATGTATGTGTGCGTATATTTGGCTAGCTTTTTACCTAGATTAGATCTGTTTGGCATGGCTTATTCTTTTAGCTTTTTAGTTTATTTGGTTATGTATAGTTTTTTAAAACCTCATTTTTTTTCTAGGTAAACTTTCAGCAAATAAGCTTACAACAAAATGTAACATTCAAATGCACCTTAAATAAAATTTTACAAGCATGATAGTGTTGATTACAATGTTGGTTTGTTTTGACTAAAAATTTGCAGGTGACAGTGGAGAGCCAGGCCTACCACAAGTCATGCTTCAAGTGCTCTCATGGTGGTTGTCCTATAACCCCATCTAATTATGCAGCTCTAGAGGGCATTTTGTATTGCAAACACCATTTCTCCCAGCTTGTATATTGTATTCGCACAATTTGCTCATAGACTTATAGTGCAGGTCCCACTTGTATATTGTATTTGGCTGAAGAAGTATTTGATTTTCATGGTCAATGTCTCCTTTTCTTTTCTTTTAAAATATAGTTATTATTGCAGCAGGTAGTAATATATCCTCTGTTGCATTTATTTTATTTTGTTATATCCTTTGTTACATTTGTAATTGTATTGGTGCAACTTGTTGAATGATGAAGAAAGATTGGATGAGATTAGCAAATCCAATCTATTTAAACAATAAAACCAAGGGGTCCATATACTTTTGGATATCAGTTCCTTTAATCATATACATATGGGGTCATGATTAAAAGATTGTCTTTAGCCTTGCTGCTCCAATTAAGTGATCAACACCTGTAATCCATTGACAGTAAATTTTACTAATTAAGCTAATTGAAACCAATAAATAAAGGTGATAGTGTTAATTACAATGTTGGTTTGTTTTAGTTAGATGAAGGAAAAAAAATTAATTCCTTCCACCTATCTGTTTTGGAATATATTTTCGATATTAATCTCACACATTAAATAAATAAATAATTAATTAATTAACTAATTAATATATCGATATTAATTTTACTCATGAATGTTAATTAGAAAATGATAAACATTAAGAAAGTGACCTTAACTATGTTGTTTTAGAAGGAGGTATGCCTAGAGGATTTTTAAGAGTGACTTTCTTACCTTTCACCCATACTATATATACTCTCATTATCCACAAATGTATGAGAGGTCATTCAGAGAGAAAAACCCTAGATAGGTTTTCTACAACACACACACCCATCTTTTTGAGAGAGAGCTACTCATCCTTTGTGAGAAATCATTGTAGCCCCTTCTCCATCTCTCTCTCATTGTCATACCTTGAGAGCAGATTTGTACCCAAATACAACCAACACCTATTCAGAGTGTTTTAGAGTTGCTGGGAAGCATTGGAAGAAGCCAAAGATGGCAGATGCAACATGGAGCTTGTTGCGGGATCCGGAGAGCTAGACAAGACACGGTTTCGAGAAGCCTTGTTGGAGTAGAAGCTTGGAGGGCTTAGGTACATTAGGTAGATTAGGCTTGGAGGGTCTTTTGCTAACCCATGTATCCCAACTGATTGTCTAGTGGATCGATTATCGCTTGGAGGGCAGTGGAGAGGTTTTTCGCCGAGTTCTTCCGTTTCCTCTTCGATAACACATCGGTGTGTTATCTTATGCTTGCATCTTTCTTCCCTACTCTTTTACATTCCATTTTACTGTTGTGTTGCTTAGATTATGGATTAGAGTAGCTTGTTTGTTTATCCGCTCGCATTTACACTATTCTGCACTTAGATAAGTTAGTGTAAAATCAATCAAGCCGTAACTTTAATTTGGGGGTCTAAACAGTTCTTGTGTTTTTAACACATTTTTGAGCTTTCAATTAGTATCAGAGCAGGTACACTTGATTTGATTTCATTACCTAAGTGTGATCCTTGACCCCTTGTGTGTTTTGCCATGGATAATGCTTTGTATGCTTCTATGCATGTTTTGGATGTTGATGAATGTAACATGCCACGTGTTTGTGAAAATGTCTCTATGAGTGTTAATCCTCATAATTGTGATGACATGTTACTTGAATCTATGGGTGTCGTTGACAAACTCTTGAAGAAAAATGCTAAGAAGTTTCAAAAGAATTTGAGCAAGTTATTTTGTGAAAAAGATGATTTGATTGCTAAGCTCAACGAATCCAATAAATTGGTTGAAAAATATAAGAAACTTGCTGAAAATTCTCTTGAAAAGCTGAAAGAGTTTGAATATTTAAATATGGACTTGGATGCTAAACTTTTTTTGTCTAACAAACCTGTTGATGAGTTAACATGTGAAAATGAATCTCTTAATATGCATGCCAAGTGTTTGATTGCTGAACCTATTACTAAAAAAGATGAAAATATATGTTGCAATCATGTTGTGGTACCCGATGTTGTGCCTATTGTGTGTATCGGTGTACATTCCTCCACACAAAGGAAACCAAAAAGTGGAGAGAAAGGCTCTTAAGCCTAAGCATTTGTTTAGGTCTCAATCTAAGGCTTTGGATGGATCTAAATTTATTCCAACTTGTCACCATTGTGGTGTGATTGGTCATATAAGGTCTCAATGTTCTAAGTTGAAGAGAGAACAAAACCAAGTTGCTAGATCCATTCCCAAAAAGCCTAATGGACCTAAACACATTGTTTGTCACCATTGTGGTGCTTTTGGTCATCTA
This sequence comes from Quercus ilex subsp. ballota, assembly GCA_032727855.1. Lineage (NCBI taxonomy): Eukaryota > Viridiplantae > Streptophyta > Magnoliopsida > Fagales > Fagaceae > Quercus > Quercus ilex. Next base: position 77,496,465 of record CM064911.1, read on the forward strand.
AGACCTCATTGCTCTAAGCTTCATGCTCTTAAAAGAATCAAAAGAAAAAAGAAACTTGAGCGGTTTGGAAGTTGTGATATAAAAGCTAAATCGGATTTGGGGGAAAATGGTAAGTTGTTGAAGAAAGTTTTTTATGTTCTTGCCTCCTTGTCTATGTGCATCTCCGATTCTCATTCTTCCAACCCTTGTCTCACTTCTCATGAGACACTCATTCCAAACAATCATTCCGTTTGGATGAGGAAGGGTTCCTATGGTTGAGTTTTTACTCTTTTGGTCCTTGATCAAATTCTTTCGATCTTTGTAGGACCCTTCATGCATTAGGTGCTTCATTGTCATGCATTTGTGCATCATGCATCTCTTTATATGCATTGTTTTGTTTTTGTTTTTAATCTTACTTTTTTGTCATTATTTTGCGTGAGTAAAAAATCCAAAACTACATAAAAAGTGAAAAATTCAAAAAGTGTCGTATAAGTTTAAGCACATATCACATGTGAGTTTGGCCTAGTACCTTCGTACTAATGGCGTAGTGCATTTACGAGCTTAGCTTGTTATGTATGCACATATATCTGTGTGGAAGAAATCTTAAAAACTATGTGTGATTGTTGTAAATAGATCTTTAAGCTTGTCATGAATGATTGATCAATAGTCTTGATGGTCTTGATACTTGCATAAACTTGTGCCTATATCTCTACCTACTTTATTTTTTGTTTTTGCGAAAGAGCTCACCAAATATAAATCTCCAAATGAAAAGAGATACTGAGCTGCAAAAGTCTGTTGCACATACTAGTATTTGAATAGGAAAAAGGGAAAACGACTTTTGTTTTGAAATGGATGGTGCTTAAAAAGCCAAAGGCTAATTCTAAATGTTGATATATCAAAAATATCAAGCACCGATCTCAAAAAGAGATGTATTATCCAAAATGGATCAAAGTTATGATTTATGCAGAAGTCAAATGAAAAGCTTCTAAGATTTGTAATCAATTTGTGGGAGGTCATATATGTTTATTTCTATAATTGAGATAGACCACTTGATTTAGTACTAGTTGTGTATGACTTGATTGAATTGATCATTGAAGTTTCACTCTAGTCTAAGGACTACTCCACATTTGATACTCACACACAATACACAAGTCTATTGTTCAATGAATACTTATTTCATTTGTGTGATTATACATGTTCAAATGTGATGTGTATGTGCTCAACCATATGTGGTTCAAACCAAAAAGATTTTTGTTCTTTTTGTTTGCTTTTGGAAGTGATTTGTATCACCCATATTTTTCAAAGTTTTTCAAATTGTTTTTGTGTGAAATACATGTTTTCTGGGTGTTTTCGTGACTTATTTCCTGTTTAAGTTCTGTCACGAGTGAAACAGTCCAATTCTCAAGTTTTTCAACTTAGGATAGAGAGTTTCGCAGCTGTTTCGCGAGTAAGGCTTACCAGCGAAATACTAGCGAGATACCAACGAAATTTCGCGGGATTCTAACTAGCGAGATACCAACAAAAATTTCCAGATCAGTTTTTTAAAGGGTATTTCATGGGTCATTTGTTTTAAACGCCTCCCATCTTCTCCCAAACCCCTGTTTTAATGTTTCTACATCAAAACCCAACTATATTCAAGTGTTTTTCATTCCAATAACATCTCTAAGGTAATCTTTAACTCTTTTCATTGATTTTGATCCTTAAATTATGTTTTTGGAGATTTTATGTTTTAGTTGGGATTTTCTCAAATGGGAGTTGAAAAACTTAATTTTTGTCAATCTTTTTAACTGGGCTTTGTTTTAAATGATGATTTGCTTTGGTTGTTGGCCCCTTGTGACAAAAATAACATGTATTTAGGCAAGATTTTCATATGTTCTTGCATTGTTTAACATACATGTGTAATGTGTGCACTCTAAGTGTTTGATAAAATGCCTAAATGGCATTTTCTCGTTGTTTTGGACTCCAATGAGTACCAAACTTTGGGGATCACCATAATTATTCATGTTTATCATGTTTTAATCATTGGTTGTGTGTTTTATACACCTTGCCCCGTGAGTGCTTATTCATGCATTGGTCATGCATCTCACATGCACACTAGATGCACACGAGATGCACCTTTGCTACACACACTTAAACACTTGACATGTTTTTGCATTCACTCATGCTAGTTAAGTCTTTTTAGACCTTTTAGCACATATAACATGTTCTTGTGTCTTTGTCATGCCTGGGTTTATATCATGTTTCATCATCCTTAGCATGTCATGTTCTTTATGCTTTGTAGCATTTTTTAAAGATGTTTTATTTTGCGTTTGAGCTTCATTTTCTCATACCTCTTGCACCCCTCATGCATCATCTTTTACCCTTATTCATATCTTCTTTTCTTTCCCTCATTCCTCTTGATTAATTTTTCTATTCATGACAGAAAGGGGGAGTGTATCGTCATTTCTATATGACTCATATGCACATTCGTAGGGGGAGAAAGCCATAGGGGAGATGCATATACCAAGGGGGAGAAATTTTTTTTTGAGAAAACCTTGGTTTTGCTTTATGCTCGTTTTCTCGTTGTTTTATGGTGCCTTGATATGCTTTATTTCTCTCATTGCATCGTGCTTATGTGTTGGACATGCATTTATCCTTATGCTATTGTGCTTTATTGGTTGCATGTTTGGATGATCATTTGCTTTGCTACATGATCATTGTAGTTATTTCCATATGATTGTTTTGTGTTTGATCAAGTGTGTTTCACATCATGTTTACTTGATCGCATTTGACTTGTTACATTATACTTGTCCTTTTATCACTTGATTTACCTTGAGGGTCTAATACGTTTTGTGCAAGTGTTTCAGGTTACAGGTATTTTGTTCCAAGTGCATCACAACTTCTAGATTTAGGTGTGAGTGAGTTTTGCCATTGTTCCTAAACTCACTTTTAAGTCTAGAGTTTGTTTTAAGGTGTTTTGTCACGGAATAGCCAAAGGGGAAGATTGTAAAGTTGTGATTTACAACTACATTCTATGTTGGCTTTATTCTATGACAAAAAATATTGTAATTGCTTCAATTTTGTTCCTTGTGTTTTGTGGGATTTTATTGTATCGGGTTTAGTATTAAGTTGATGAAGACTCAAGCTAAAGTGAAGAATAAGTGGATTTCGCGAGAAGCTCGTGAGAAGCTAACCCGTGAAAGAGCCATGTGAGAAGTACATGACTAAAAGCTGAAGAGTCATGCCAGACTGTAGTTATCGCGAGTGTCTCACAGGTAAGGCCATCCCGCGAGGTAGTCGCAAAACATTCTGCCTGGAGGATTTTTAAGAGTGACTTTCTTACCCTTCACCAATACTATATATACCCTCATTACCCACAAATGTATGAGAGGCCATTCAGAGAGAAAAATCCTAGATATGTTTTCCACAACACACACATCTTTTTGAGAGAGAGCTACTCATCCTTAGTGAGAAATCATTGTTGCCTCTTTTCCATCCCTCTCCCATTGTCATACATTGAGAGGAGATTTGCACCCAAATACAACCAACACCTATTTAGAGTGTAGAGAGTATTTTGGAACTGTTGAGAAGCATTGGAAGAAGCTAAGGATGGCATATGCAACATGGAGTCTGTTGCGAGATCCGGAGAGCTAGACAAGACACGGTTCCGAGAAGCCTTGTTGGAGTAGGAGCTTGGAAGGCTTAGGTACATCGGGTAGATTAGGCTTAGAGGATCTCTTGCTAACCCATGTATCCCAACTGATTGTCTAGTGGATCGATTACCGCTTGAAGGGCGGCAAAGAGGTTTTTTGCAGAGTTCTTCGGTTTCTTCTTCGATAACACATCGGTGTGTTATCTTGTGTTTTCATCTTTCCTCCCTACTCTTTTACATTCCATTTTACTGTTGTATTGCTTAGATTATGGATTAGAGTAGCTTGTTTGTTTATCTGCTCGCATTTACACTATTCCGCACTTAGATAAGTTAGTGTAAAATCAATCGAGCCGTAATTTTAATTTGGGAGTCTAAACAGCTCTTGTGTTTTTAACACATTTTTGAGCTTTCATACTTACACTGTGCTTAATTGTTTTTAGGTTTTCTATTAGTAATTTTTGTTATTGTGGAAATTTTTTGGGATGTTTATTTTGTTTTAGATGGTTTTAAATGTAATAATAATTTTATGAAACAAAATTGCATAGACACTTTAGTTGGGTTGGTTATTCCCGTGTCAGATACAGTCATTTGACACTTCCGCATACATGGATCTAATGAAAATGCCTAAAAAATATAAAATCTAGTGTAGTAGCCTTGATTGATGACTATTTCATATTGGATCTGTAGTTTCAATTCAAGTGTTTACTAAAAATTTTAAAAATTGTCAACAATCTTTGTATTGGATTTTTTGCATAACTTGCTAACTGTATAGTCACCCTATTTCCAACCTTAAACACCGCAATAAGCACACAACTGTGATTAAGTTGCAAATGTTGCATAAGAACAATTAGATAGCACATAAGGTTAAACATCTTCGGTTTTATAGTATATATAAATAATAAAAATATAAACATCAAGAAAGTGGCATCAACTATGTTACTTTATAGGGAGGTATGCCCCTGAATGTGAAGGAATCTACCAAGAGAGATACGTAGGAAGTTAATTGGTATATTCAAATATTTGTGGAAGAAGCCAAGATAATTCCAGCTGATTTTTTTTGTGAACAAGAGTAATTATTGTGGCTAATTTCTTGGAATGCTTTTTTTTTTTTTTTTTTTTTTATATATATATATATATAGATTTTAGATCTAAATTTTTTAATAACTTTTAAAAAATTACTATTGTGATAAGCGGTTATTAGTAAGTAAAAAAGTGATTTCAGTGACGGACCCAAATGTAAAATTATGGTCATATGTGATATTAGTACTGATTACTATGACGATTGAATTGTCAATTGTAAGGGAAAAAATAGGGTACCACCGAATGTGACAAAAGTACGGTCAGAAGTAATGTTGATACTGCCCAATGTAATAATGGAACTGTCAAATTTGAGAATAAAAAATAGGGTCCCACTAAATGTGACAAAAATATAGTCAGATGTGATGTTAGTACTACTTAATGTGACAATGGAACCATCAAATTTGAGAAAAAAAAAACCACTATATGTGACAAAAGAACTGTCAAATTTGATATTAGAACCATCAAATTTGAGAAACAAATAAAGGAACCACTAAATGTAACAAAATAACTATCAAATGTGATGTTGGAATTGCACAATGTGAGAATGAAGCTGTCAAATGTGAGAAACAAATAAGAGAACCACCGAATGTGACAAAAAAACTGTCAAATGTGATGTTGGAATTGCATAATGTGAGGATGGAATCATCAAATGTGAGAAAAAAAATAAGGGAACCATCAAATGTGATAAAACAACTATCACATGTGATATTAGAACTGTACAATGTGATGATAGAACCATCAAATGTGAGAAAAAGTAAGAGAACCACCAAATGTAAGAAAAGAACTGTCACATGTAATGTTAGAACTGCATAATGTGATAATGGAACCATCAAATGTGAGAAAAATAAGGGAACCACCCAATGTGATAAAAGAACTATCACATGTGACAAAAATAGAATAAGTGCGATGTTTGTACTGCTTAATATAACAATGGAACCATCAAATTTGAGAAAAAAATAAAGGAACCACTATATGTGACAAAAGAATAGTCAAATGTGATATTAGAACTGCACAATGTAATAATGGAACAGTTAAATGTGAGAAAAAAATAAGAGAACCACCAAATATGAGAAAAGAACTATCAAAGGTGATGTTGGAACTGCACAATATAAGGATGAAACCGTCAAATGTGAGAAAAAAAGTAAGGGAACCACCAAATGTGAAAAAAGAATTGTCACATGTGATGTTGGAACTACATAATATAAGGATGGAACCGTTAAATGTGAGAGAAAAATAACCTGGTATAGCAGGTTACCTACTAGTGGGTATCGTACCCCCTTCTTTTAAGGGTACCGTAGAATTACCATATATATATATATATATGACCGAATCAGTCCATATTCATAACATTGAGTTTAAGTAGGTAGTTTATATATAGGAACGGGGTTCTTGGCAATATCATGGCCAATACAACGCCGTAGAGGCAAAAGGGAGTCGTCAGCAACCTTCTGGGTCCAATAGCCCTAGCCCATGGCATACATTTGGGTAGTTTATATATATATATATATATATATATATATCCGACCAAATCAATCCATATTCATAACATTGAGTTTAAGTAGGTAGTTTATATATAGGAACAAGGTTCATTGGCCATATTATGGCCAATACAATACCATAGAGGCAAAAGGGAGTCATCAGCAGTCTTCTGGGTCCAATAGCCCTAGCCCATGGCATACATCCGGGTCCAAGATCGGGCAGTAGTCTCGTACTTTGCTCTATCAGTCTTACCCATTTGAGCAATCTCAGGCACTAGAGGCTCATCAAAATTTGGATCTGCGAGCAATGAAAATATTGACAGGAGGACCTGTAATCACATTACAAAATTAACCACAAATTGAAATATTGTTGAGCAAAAAAAAAAAAAAAACAAAACCTATATAATTGAGCTTCTATAAAATGCAAAATTATTATGCATACTATTGCCAACTCCAAGCCTTAAAGGGGATGGTTGCCAAAAATGTACAGAATAGTGCAAATACCTAAAATATTGTATCACATGTAACAATCAGTGAGAAATATTGATGCCGTCAATCAAAGAAGCACATTACCGTGGATATGCTAAGGTTAGGGCTCCACTTCTCTTTGAGAATGTCAAGACAGATTATACCATCTCTATCAATGTTAGGGTGGAAAACCTTTGTCTTGAAGAAAACCTGTCCATTGCACAAATATGCAAAGTTCATGTGACCATAAAAAACCCAAAGTAACTTATTATGAATGTCAAACCCCCACCCCCCCCCCCCCCCCTCCCTCCCCCCCTAAACAAGTTATTGGAAATAAGTTCTAACTTTTAGAACTTGATGAATTTGCAAATATTTTCATGTTAGGACATATGTGTTTCACATGTTAGGAACATATGTCACTAGGATGTGTTTAATACTTCAAGAAACCTTGTTTCAAGTTCAAGTGTTAAAGTCATGCAAGTCTGTCCAAGATTCAAGTGCAGAAAGTGTTGTTCATTAAAGCTCAACAGCTAGCTAACAGCTAGCAATCTATCTAGCCTTGAAGAGCTGTTCCAGCCTGTGGCTCGACAGCAACTCAACAGATAGGGTATCTGTCGAGGTTTATGAAACTCAGAATTTCTAGTATGTTTTTCATCCAATTTGTGATTGTATGTTTAGGCTTTCTTTTCTCACAACCCTAGACATATAAAAGGATTATTTTAAGTGCTGTTAAATGAGACAAAAGTTGCACAAGTATTGAGCAAAGTTTTGTTCAAGAAAATTGTGACCAGAGACCTAGTTTGCCCTAGTTCATCTTTCTTGTGAAGAAGTTGCTGTGTTTGTACACCGTAGAGTTTTGTAACCAAGAAGTTTCTTGATTTTCATCGTGTGATGAACTGAAGAACTTTGCAGCCAACAACCTCCTCTAGTTGGTGATTGAAGTTGCGTACTAGGAACCATGCATTACAAGGAGAGATTGTCACTACAGAACAAGTCCAATTGGGTATTGGGGTAAATGTTCAACTGTAGGTTGGTATAAGGTACTGGAATTCCTTTACTTGTAACCGCTTGTTTGATAATAGTGGATTCTACAGAGTGATGACCTTAAAATCACCCGGTAGAGTTTTTGCCGTGTAGGTTTTTCCCATTTGTAAACAAATCACCGCGTCAATTTATTTTCCGATGTATACTTAGTTTATTTGATGATTTGTTTATGCTACTACGTGCTTTTCATGTTAATTTGATTAATTAATAAACTTGGCTAATTAATCAATTAATTCATCACAAGGGGTCAATACGTTTTTGGCCTATCAAGTGGTATCAGAGCAAGCACGCTCTGATTAGGGTTAATCTTTGCTGTGTGATCCATTGACCCCTGTTGTCATGGCTACAACCGGCTTCAAGAGATCTTTGTTTTCAAATACATCTTGTTTTTCTAATCTCTACTTGTTTAAATGTATCAGAAAATGCAAGTCTAAAAGTTATTTGAATTCTATTATGATGACTATTAGAAAAGATCTCAATTTGACAAAGAAGAAACTAGACTGTCTCAGAATGAAAATGTGCAAAGGAGTTCATTTGAGAAGAGTGAAGGTTAAAGGTTTAGCTCATAAAAGGCAGATGAGAGAAAGCACCATTCCCACTAATCTGTCATCTAAGCATGAAGTGTGCTTCTTGATGAAGTCTGCATTTAAAGTTATGGACACGTGTTTGTGGTACCTTGATAGCGGCTACTCAAGACACATGACTGGAGACTGATCTCTCTTCAAGGTTTTCAAGTCTAGAAAGGTGGCAATGTCACTTTTGGTGATGAGAGCAAATCATAGATTAAAGGAAAGGGAATCATCTCTCTACCTGAATTGCCGGATATCGCAAATGTTCTATATGTAGAAGGTCTGAGGGTGAACCTATTAAGCATAAGTCAGATATGTGATCAAGACTTCACGGTACTATTCTCAAAAGGAAAGTGCCTTGTCATGGATGAGTCCGGAAAGAAACTCATAAGTGTTGTTCACACTCTAGACAATTGTTATGGATTGGTTCCTGATGTTGATATTGTGTGCAATAGCATTCATCTACCAAATGAAGATCTATGATACCAAAGGATGGTACATGCAAGTTACAAACATCTTTCAATTGTATCCAAGCATAAATCCACCTTAGGGATACCAAAGCTCAGTAGAGTGAGCAATGTGGTGTATGGACCATGTCAGCTTGGGAAACAAACGAAAGCTAAACATCCGAGCACTCAGACATCTACTACATCCAAACCATTGGAGCTACTACATTTGGATCTTATGGGTCCAACTAGAACTAAGTCTCTTGGTCGAAAGAGATACATAATGGTTGTAGTAGATAACTTCATTAGGTACACTTGGGTTACCCTTCTACAATCCAAGTCTGATGCTCCTGAGCACATTGAAGCGTTGTACACAAGGTTGCAGAATGAAAAGAGCTTGAAGATTGATCGAATTCGAAATTACCATGGTAAAGAATTTGAGAACTCATATATGGAGTCCTTTTGCACTTAGGTATATCTCAAGAATTCTCTGCTCCTATTACTCCTTAGCAGAATGGTGTAGTAGAAAGAAAGAACAGGGTTATTCAGGAGATGGATAGAGCCATGTTGCACAATAAGGATGTGGCTAGAAACTTGTAGGGAGAAGTCGTTGACACTGCATGTCATACGGTTAATATGGTGTACTTCAGACCTGGTACCTAGAAGACTCCATATGAGTTATGGAAGGGAAGGAAGCCAAATGTTAAATATTTTAGAATATTTGAAAGTACTTGTTTCATTCTCAAGGATAGAGAGAATGTGGGAAAATTTGATTCCCAAAGTGATGAAGGAATATTTTTGGGATACTCCTCTACAAGCAAAGCTTATCGGGTATACAACAAAAGAATCATGAAGGTAATGGAAACAGTAAATCTTGTCATTGATGAATCTTCAGATTCTGGTTCTAAGAAGTTTAGTGAGGAAATCCCTAAAGAAATTCTTCCTCCTGAGCCCAGGGAAGTTCAAGAAATTGTTTGACATGAACTTGCATCTCCTAGTACTCCAAACACTCCAAGTGTTGTAGAAGATTCAGAAGACTTATCTACTTCACCTGATTCTAAAACCCATGAGGAGAAAAGACCTTCTTCTAGGATCAAATTGAATCATCCTCCTGAAGTTATTGTGGGAAACATGAATGAACCTACACTAAGGAAACATATAGTTGATAAATGTGTTGCTAACTTTGTGTCTTATTCTTGTTACTTGTCGCAGGTTGAACCCACTAAAGTTGAGGAAGCTCTATAGGATGAAAGTTGGGTTGAAGCTATGCATGATGAACTGCTTCAGTTTCAGAGGAATGATGTCTGGACTTTGGTACCTTGATCGGAGGGTGAGCACATCATTGGCACAAAGTGGATATTCCGTAATAAATCTGGCGAGAAGGGTAATGTGATCCACAACAAGGCTCGTCTTGTAGCTCAAGGATACTCACAAATGGAAGGAGTAGACTATGATGAGACATTTGCTTCGGTAGCTCGTATGGAGTCCATCAGAATTCTCCTAGCCTTGTAATGTCACTTAAGGTTCAAGCTCTATCAAATGGACGTGAAGACTGCATTCTTGAATGGGCTACTTAAAGAAGATGTCTATTTGGCTCAACCAAAAGGATTCATTGATCCACATTTTTCGGATCATGTGTTGTACCTCAAGAAGGCACCTTATGGTTTAAAGCAAGCTCCTAGAGCTTGGTATGATCGACTCACACAATACTTGGTGTCACATGGGTTGACAAGAGGAAAAGCTGATCAAACTCTCTTAATCAAAAAGGAAGACAGCAAGTTGATAGTTGCTCAAGTATATGTTGATGATATCATCTTTGGGTCAACTAAGGATGAACTTGCTCATAGCTTCTCAAAACTCATGCAGGCTGAGTTTGAAATAAGCATGATTGGAGACCTAACTCACTTCCTTGGACTACAGATTCGTAAACAAATTCAGGTATATTCCTATCTCAATCTAAATATGCTAAAAATCTTGTGAAAAAGTTTGGTTTGGAATTAGCTAGTTCTGTTAGAACCCCTATGAGCCCAAATGTTAAACTCACTATTGACTTGTTAGGTAAAGGTGTAGATACATCTCTCTATAGAAGCATGATAGGTAGTCTTCTTTACCTTACTGCTAATAGACCTAACATTAGTTACAGTATGGGAGTGTATGCTAGATATCAGGCTAATCCCAAAGAGTCACATATGATTACTTTAAAAAGAATCATAACGTATGTCAAAACCACTACCGACTTTGGTGTGTGGTACAGCAAGGACACAAATGATGTCTTAGCTGGGTATTCTAATGCTAATTGGGCTGAGAATGCTGATAATAGAAAGAGTACATCGGGGGGTTGTTTCTATGTGGGTAATAATCTTATCTCCTAGATGAGAAAAAAGCAGAATTCCATCTCATTATCCACTGCAGAAGCTGAGTACATCGCTACCGATAGCTGTTGCACCCAACTTCTATGGATGCAAAAACTCCTCCATGATTACGGTATTTGTCAAGAGCATCTTACCATCTACTATGACAATACCAGTGCCATTAACTTCTCTAAGAATCCGGTTCAACATTCTCGAATTAAACACATAGAGATTCGACATCACTTCATTAGGAAGCTTGTCGAAGATGGTACTCTCACTCTTGAGTTTATCCACACTGATGATTAGAAGGCTGATTTGTTTACCAAACCTATTGATAACAAACGGTTTGAATTCCTTCACCAAAACATTGGTGTCATCTCCATGGATTGATCTCTTCTTCTCTTTCTCCTTCCTCATGCATTTGCATCTAGTTTTATGCATTACTTTGCTTTGTTTAATATGTTCAGTTTTATTTATTTATTTTTTCATATAAAAATTTAAAAAAAAAAATACAAAAACAGTGTGTGTTTGTGTACATTGGTACTTGTGTACTTTGGATGGCCATTGAAACAAAGTTTTCTAAACTTTGTATCTTCTATAGCTTAGATGAGCATCTCTATGCACAACTAAGCAAGTGAGCTTTGTGGCTCGTGTTTGTGATGAGTAAGATTAAGTAATCTCTTGTACTTAATACTCGTATCACTCTTTTTGACAGAAAGGACTAAAAAACCCTAAGAGAAAGGCATAAATAACCATCTCACCACTATTGCCCGCCAATCATGAAATGACATCTATATGCTTCGACATAGCAAAAGTGCAATGTCAATGACATCCGTATGCTTCGGCATAGCAAAAGTGCAATGTCAAATGCTTAACATCATTGGGTATTTCTTTTCTCTATCTTATATGCCCATGCATGATATGCTTATTAAAAAGAAAATATGCAAAGAAAAATAAAAAGCAAAAAGAACAAAATGCTTTATATGATTACAAGCGTGTATTCTAGAATATGCGGGAGTTATAGGATGTACCTCGAAGGTAAGAGTCCCCATCAAACAGTTATGATTATGTGTGAGTTAAAGTAATTTTCTTATATCTCAAATCGTCATAACATGTATACACTTATACAATCTTGCGATGTTTTTCACACACAACACACAATATTCTTTGCTACTTTTGATACATGTGCAGGTACAATGTGATTTGGTCATCACAAGGTTTACATGTGTTAATGTATGCTCACTAAACTGTCTTAACTTGTTTTTGAGATATAAAATTGGTTAGACTTGTTTAGTGTGTGTGTGTGTTTTGGGATCTATGTGCTTAACAATTTTTGTTGAGAGATGTTTTTGAGAGATCAAAATGTTGTTTGGATCCTTGGTTGAGTTGTATGTTTTATTGCATTCATATATGTGTTTTTCTCTTCTTGAAAAACTGTTTTAAAGCAATCTCGACACCTCCTCGACACCTCTCGATACCTGGCTTATCTATCGAGCTCTTCAGTTGCTTTTTATCGTAATCTCGACACCTCTCGATAGCTAGGTGGATCGATCGAGAAACCTTATGTCTCCTCGATAGCTCCTCGACAGCTACCTCGATCTATCGAGCTTCTTTTACCTTGGACACCTGCTCGATAGCTACTTCTATCTAACTCTTTAAAGCTCAACAGATCCTCGACACCTCTCGATCTGTCGAGAATTACTAAAGTGCTATATAAGGAGCGCTCGCAATCTCAGACTCATTTTGCTCGATATCTCTCGATCTCTCTAGCCTTTTCACCTCCCAAAACCTCTCTCTTTCACCTTAAACCTCTTCCTCAAGCATTCTTTGACTTTAATCAAGTTTTCTTCACTTGGTAAGTGTCTAAATCCCTCATATTCATGTATTTCATGATTTTTAACCTAAGTTTTTGGGATTTTTGAAAATTTTGGGGTTTTTCAAAATCAAAGAGGTTTTTGCTAAATTTTTGTGATGGGTTTTGAAGATTTGATCTTAAAAACTTCATGCATTGCATCTCTTGTGCATTATAACTATATTTTCATGTATTTAGATGTGTGTTATATATGTTATCTGATTATATGCTGGTAGGATTGGATTGGGTTGAGCCCATGATGCTTTTTCTATTGCAAGTCACATGTTCATGCATTCCCATGCATACGTTCGAGGTACGCACATTGTTGTCACACCGGAGATTGTCTCCAATGTGCTCAGTGTTGCCAGGGTAGAGCATCCTAACTACCTTGGCTATGATCGTCTTAGGACAGTGTCTTAAGACGAGCTTATTTCTGCTTTTTGTAAGGGCTCTTCTGATTGAGGTGAGCGTCAATTCACTTACTGTACGGGCTTTGCTAAAGGCCCTCAGTTTTCAAACATGGTTATGACTTTTGTTCTTCATCCTTTATCTCACTATAATTCTATCACAGAGCCCCGTGTTCAGTTTTTGCTTTCCCTTTTTGAGCGTCTTAGTATTGATTTTTCCTTTCATTTCATTCTTTCTATCATAGATGTGTATAGGGATTCGACGACCCATGATAAGCTCATCTTTCCTTCAGCTATCACGAGGATTTTACGCCATTTTTATGTTCCCTTTCCCGCGTCCGATCACGTCCCTGTTATGGGTGTTATAGATGCCACTACCATTAAATGAAGCAAGGCACAGTTTCGGTCGAGGCGATCCAGGTCTGCAGCTCCTCCCACTCCTTCAACTCTATCCACATCTGTTCCCTCTTCTTCTTCGAGCGGTGTGACTCTCGAGGACATTATGGCGCAGCTTCAGTGCATGGATGCTCGCCTCGACACTCTCAGTGATGAATTGTGTCAGGTGAACACCTATGTGGGTCGTATTGCACAACGGCAGGCGGTCATGGATGGCTTCGTTGCTTCTCCTCCACCTATTCTAGGGGCTTTTGAGGATGAGGATGATGATGATGGTGCTACTGCTTCCGATGGAGATGCTAGCTCTTCCAGTGCTGATGAGATGTCTACTTGACACTCTTACCCTTTGTCACTCGTGACAAAAAGGAGAAGTAGTTTTGGTTATGAAAGTAGTCATAGTTAGGGGGAGAGTTAGTATAGGAGATTTTTGTTAGGGGGAGTGTTGATTTTGAGGGTTGTAGTGAGGATTTTATGTATCTTTTTTTTTTCTCCACTTTAGATACATTTATATCTTGTACATGGGTCTTGTGACCATTTAGACATACATTGTACTTACATTCTTTATATATTGATGTATGTTTTTCACCTACCCTTACATGTGTTGTTTCTTTTCTCTTTATGCACATACTTCTTATATATTGTATGCAATCTATTATTTCTATTTCACACAAAGATGCCTTGATGAGTTTTGTTTAAAGTGTTTCAGAAATACAGGTTGTCAAAGTCTACCTTGCCATGAACTCTATTCTTGCAAAGTTTTTCAAGAGTTTGTGTTAGGATAGATTTTATTGTATGTAACAAGTGAATATGAGTTGAGTGATTTATGACTTCTCTCATATGTTCATTTGTTTGTTGTGGTTTTGTCACGGATTGCTAAAGGGGGAGATTGTTAGGACATATGTGTTTCACATGTTAGAAACATATGTCACTATTTTATGTAATTGTCTAATCTTTTGACAAAACGCACTTTACTTGTAATTGGATAGATCTAGGATGAGTTTAATACTTTAAGAAACCTTGTTTCAAGTTCAAGTGTTAAAGCCATGCAAGTCTGTCTAAGATTCTTGTGCAGAAAGTGTTGTTCATTAAATCTTGACAGCTAGCAATCTATTGAGCCTTGAAGAGCTGTTCCAGCTCGTGGCTCGACAGCAGCTCGACAGATAGGGTATCTGTCGAGGTTTATGAAACTCAAAATTTCTGGTCTATTTTTCATCCAATCCATGATTATATGTTTGGACTTTCTTTTCTCACAACCCTAGACATATAAAATGATTATTTTAAGAACCGTCAAAGGAGACACATGTTGCACAAGTGTTGAGCAAAGTTTTGTTCAAGCAAATTGTGACTAGAGACCTAGTTTGCCCTAATTCATCTTTCTTGTGAAGAAGCTGATGTGTTTGTACACCGTAGGGTTTTGTAACCAATGAGCTTCTCAATCTTCATCGGGTAATGAACTGAATAACTTTGCAGCTAACAACCTTCTCTAGTTGGTGATTGAAGTCGCGTACTGGGATCCGCACAATTGGTTAGTCACGTACTAGGAGTCGTGCATTACAAGGAGAGATTGTCACTACAGAACAAGTCCAATTGGGAATTGAGGTAATGGTTCAACTGTAGGTTGATATAAGGTACTGGAATTCCTTTACTTGTAACTACTTGTTGTGATAATAGTGGATTCTCGGGAGTGGTGACTTTAAAATAACCCGGTGGGGTTTTAGCCGTGTAGGTTTTTCCCATTCGTAAACAAATCACCATGTCAATTTATTTTCCGTTGCATACTTAGTTTATTTGGTGATTTGTTTGTGCTACCACACGCTTTGCATGTTAATTTGATTAATTAATAAACTTGGCTAATTAATCAATTAATTTATTACAAGGGGTCAATACGTTTTTAGTCTATCATTTCATATGCTAAATGCTCGAAGCTAGAGTAAGCTGGCAGGTTTTGCAATTCATAAAACATAATAGGTATTTGGAAACATGCATTTCAATCCCAAATCCGGTAAGTGCAGTTCTTAAGTTAACACAAAAGAGACAAGTAGGTAGAAGACAGCCAATAACCAGGGCTCACAATCAAACATGCAATTGTGAGGCAAATTCACACTCATCCCACTAAATTAGTGCCAGAAGTTTTATGTTCAACAATTAAATTGTAATGTTCATCCATTTTTGTTAAAGTAACTTGAGTTTTTTTATTCGTTTTTTTTTTTTTTTTGGGTCTAAAAATGTATTTTTCTAACAGCAAATGAAGAGGTGGATTACAAAAGCCTAACAAAACTGATCTCAAGTGGGAAAAGTGCCAACTTTTAAACCATATGCAAGGTGAACATGGACCTAACCTCAAGTGTGTTATCTGTAATTACCCCTATTTCAAGTATTGAAAACAAACATGCTATGTGAGAAGAGATGCACCATGCCGACAACGACGCACATAAGGAATTAAACAAGGACATTGAAGACACGTGAGTTTTTACCTTGGGTGGCCTGTCTGGGTAATCTGGTGAGAAGTGAAGGTGTACAAGGAACAAACCCCCAGCAAATGGACTTTTTGCAGGACCCACAATTGTTCCTTGTCAGTGGCATATATCCTTGTCCACAAGGCCTGCAAAATGGAAAACCGATGAATTAAAAACTATAACGATAACAACAATAAAAGCACCAACAAATATATTTAAAGATAAAAAAAAATCAAAAGCCAAACCAAAACCAACCATTACAAGGTACTGGCCTTAACTATGATTAAGTTAACCACTTACCAAACAAAAAACCATGTGAAACACATTAACACTTTATGTTGATCATCATACTCACACACACATATGCTAGATGCCAAAATACCCACTAATACTAATGCAGGAGCATCAACAAGCTATAAGTTGTTAGTTGTGCAACAGCTAATAGGATTCACCTGTAACTAATTACATAAAAAGTTACTTAGTTAACACAGCTTAGACCAATAGAAATTGAGAAATGATATGTCCACAACATTTTCAGAACATTTTTACAACAAATCCTAAGTGGCAGGTTGTTACTGGTTGTTATTGTTGGGGTAAAAAAGTAATTTTAGTGTTAGGTTCAAATTTGAACTAATAACTAATAACTACCTGTGATTTGTTGTAAAAATGTTGTGGACATAGCATCTCTCATAGAAATTAGGCTGGTTTTGAGCCAATCAAGTGGTTGTAAGTCAAAAAAGTTTGTATAAATACCAATTGGTATCCCATTTGTAACTAGTTTTGATATATGAATGAAATAAGCCTTTGAGAGCTTTTCTTGAGAACTTTGAGTTCTTTGTAAAGGTGCCTAATCACCTATCAATTTGTTCTAAGAAACTCACATCCCATTTAGTTCTAATTCATATCAAAGCACATCACCTTCTCGGCATCAAATACACACAAAGATGAGTGCACTCTAAATCCTATAAGAGCCATATGTATTATCCTATGCACGCCATTCCTTCTCTCTTCTATCTTTTATGCCTTGTTTGGATTGAGGGGGGAGGGAGGGGGAGCAAGGGGGAGTAGAGTAGAGTTGGCTAGATATTAGGCTAATTTCCAGCCAACTCTACTCCACTCCCCACTATTCTCCCTCCCTCCTCATCAATCCAAACAAACCATTAGTTTCACCCACTCCAGTAAATCTTTTTCACATAACTATTACAATATTTTCTATACTCATGTTTATTAAAACAACAGCAGCCAAGCCATGTACATGTTTATTATCCTTTGTAAAACAATAAGAATTATTAAAAACCTAAATACAATCAAACCCAAATCGGCAACAAATGACGTATTCAAAGATTTTGGACAAAAATCAAATAAAAATGAAACCAGCCAACACTAAACAAAATTATAAACGGGTATAGTTTTTCTCCTATATTCTAAGATTGTAAGAGATAGTGGCTCATATTCTAAATGAGAAAGCAACATAGTTCTCTATATTTCACTTAAGTTGTGTAAAACAATAAAATTCATACTTACAAAGCCTGGATACTAGCAAACTCATATAGGCTACGGTGAACATAGTATACGCCTTATAAGAAAAAGGGGAAACTTTTAAAAAATGAAAAACAAACCAGCACTGCATGAATCAGGAGGGTCTTTCTCGAATTTCTTCAACTCTGTGATCATTGTGATCATTTTCTGATAAATTTCTTCTTTCAAGCTACCACATAATTTTTCACAGTATCTGTGTAAGAAAGAAATCAAACGTAAACATTAGTTCTCAACCATAAAAAATAAAAATAAAAAGCCTAGATCCCACTTCAATCAAATCTAGACATACTAATTTTCCCCCACACCAAAGCAAATAGAAATCCAAATTCAGTTAAATTTGTTGTAAAATAGTGGAAGCTCAAATTACTAAGATTGGTTGTTGTAAAGTTGTAATTTACAATTATGTTTATGTTGACTTTAATTCCATGTCAAATTTAATTGTATTTTATTCAATTTTTTCTCTGTATGTTTGTGGGATTTAATGTAAGGGTTGAGTGTGAGAGTTTGAAGAAGAAAAGCTCAACACAGTGAAGATCGCGACTGGACCAACCTGCAAAAGGCCATGTGAGATGCACATGCTGGAAGTTGAAAGGTTTTTGCTAGGCTGTATTTGCATCTCTCATCTCTTATTCTTTAAGCTTTACATATATTGTTTATTATACATACTTATGCTTTTGAGTATAGTTCTAGTTTTATTACGATTCATTTACTCTTATTCCGCACTTAGATAAGTAGAGTAAAAGTAATCAATCCGTAATTTAAAATTGGGCATTTAAACAAGCTATAGTGTTTTCACACTTTTTGATCTTTTAGTTGTGAAAATATTCTAAACTTGAGAAAGATCTTCAAACAAATAATATGAACGAAGCAAATTAATTCAAAAGAAAAATTATGTGGTTCGGCAATAACCTACATCCACAAACCTGCAACACACTAGAGAGAGCAAATCACAAATTGCAAAACAAAAACTAAGCGGCAACAACCTCTCTCACTATTCAAAGAACCAAATTTATTAGTCGCAGCACCAAGAGAGAAAGCCAATTTTACTCAATAGATAGGATTTTGCTATACACACAATTTCCTTAGGAAGCATGTCCACGTCCACAGTACTAATCCAAGTAAAGACAAAGTCCATTCCAAGTAGAACTCTAAGGCTTCCTTTAGGAGTTCATAAGAGAATGGAATGATCATAAGAGAAAGGAAAAGAATGAAATGTATTTAAGTAAGGAAAAAGAATGGAATGTAATGTAATGGAATTAAGTAACATTGATTGGATGTTTTAAAATAAAGAAATGGAAAGAAATGAAAATGAATGGAATATAGGTAATCTTATTTGGGAGTAACATAAAGGAAATGGAATAGATTCATTTATGACAATATTACTAGTAGATTCCTATTTTAAAATAAAGGATTAAATATATAAGGGTATTTTGGGAGTTTTCGTAAAAAATTCATTAAAACTAATTTCATTCCCTCTCATTCCTCCCAATTTTATGGGGAATGAAAATTTAAGATTATAAGAAAATAGGAAGGAATAAGTGTTCCCTTCTATTCATTTAATTCCCTCCCACTTAAACTCTCAAATAAGGGAACAGACTTTTCATTTCCTCTATTAAAACTCTCAAACAAAGGAAGGAAAAAATATTCTAAAAATATTCTTTTTATTCATTTCCATCAATTCCTCTCCTCCTCCAAAACGAGGGCTTAAAATAGGAGACAATACTTTTTTTTTCTATATATGATAAAAAAATAAATAAATAAAAAAGATTGTTTTTATATTCTAACTACAAATAACAGAAACCAAAAGGAATAAATTCCTTTCTCACCAAATCCAATAAAAGTCAAACTCCTTAATTCAAGGCATATGCCTACAAAATATACAAAAAATAAAAATTACCATTCAGCATATATAACAATTCAAGTAATCATCAGATTCATCGCACATGACACATTCTCACATGATATTAAGAAGTATCATCGAATTCTCATCAAAATCCAACAAATCATTACCCTTTCGCATTGCCGAACTTGCCGAACGGATCATACCCATCGACCAACTGCACCTTCCCCATCTTCACAACGGTCAACTGCTGCAGCTCGTGGAGGAAAGCGAGTTTGAGATAGTCCGCAAACTCCTGCAACGAACGATTCCCCTCATCTTCTGGCATACTCTGCGAAGTCGAACCGACCATATTCTCATACAGCTTCTTGATCGAGTCCATCCTCTCAGATGTCGTCAGGTAATTTCCAGTAGCGCGCATAGGTTCGAGCGAATTTGTGATGTCCCTCAAGGACACGTTAAGCTTGGAAACCGTTGCTACAAAATCCAGACGATCTATGCTGGCTCTGAGGCCATCTGTGAGGCCGAGATAATGCAACCATTCAGAGTTTTTATGTTTTGCATAGGCATCGTAGATTTGGAACTCATCCGCGTTTCCAATTACCCTAGCGTTGTCGAGCTTGAAGTTCTCCATTTTCTCTTCAGCCTTGCAATTCATGGTTTTTGATAAGAGCTGATTGAGTATCAATCTCAATGGCTCGATCTGGTTATCGAAATCCGCGATTAACATGGTTGATTTTGACTTCGATTTTGAGTTCTTTTTTTAGGATTTTGCTTTTCAAAGAGAAAGGTGGAAAGTGGGAGTGTTGAAATGATTTTGGATACATATAATTGCTCTTTCCAGAATTTTTTTCAAAATAACACTCATTTTCAAATAATTTTGTTAGTTAGCATCAATTTCAAACTATTTAGAAAACTAAAATCTCGAGGCTGACAGACTTGATTTCACTATAGCAACTCAAGTATCAAAAACTCGATTTACATATAAATCTACATGGAACTCGAGTTCCATAACCAAAGAAAAACGATAGAGATCAAAGCACTTTCTCTTCTCAAAACAACCAAAGAAAAATGAAAGAAGGGCAAAGAAACCCAAAGCAAAGACAAAGAAACCCAGCAAGCAAACCAAAGGAAAACAAAAGAAGGGAAAAGAAACTCAAAGCAAAGACAAAGAAACCCAACAAGAGGAGCAAAGAAACCTAGCAAGTAAAGACAAATAAATCCAGCAAGTAAAGTTAAAGAAATCCAACAACGCATGGTCGAAGTGGAGAGGAAGATCAACTTTGCTCAAGTACATTGGTTAGATCCTTCTTCTTTCTTCTTCTTCACTCTGTTCTTTACTCTATTCGCCTTCTTCCTCACTCTTGTGCTGTTGCCTTCATCTACATCATGAACAAGGAAACCGAGTCTCTTAGGCTCGAGTTCTTAGAGCAAAATCGAGTTTCTTAGACTCAAGATATTAGTTTTTTAAATAGTTTGGAAACACTACTAACTAACGAAAATGTTTGGGGATTGGTGTTAGTTTGCAATTTTTCCCCCTTCTTTCTTGTTAAAACTTGAGAATCCGTTTATTTTTCTCATGGACCCACCATTGTTGACAAAACTTGAGAATCCGTATATTTTTCTCATGGACCCACCATTGTTGACTCAGGATGGGAACAGCTTATTTAGCTAAAACTGAAGATAAACCAGCAACAATTTGATCCAAGTTTGAGAGCTCAACCATACAAACCTTTCATTAACCGTGTGATCCATGTCCCAGGATTTTATGAGAATCGATGCACTCAACCGAGAAAGCCCAGGTTTGATGCAGTGTCACCTCCATCCACTGTGGTAGCTGGCAATGAAAACTTTGCTCAAGTAGACGCCGAAGCAAATATGGAAACCAAAAATTTAGGAGGAGAATTTAATGCTGATAACTCCAATTTAAAAATTCCTTCGGTTACACCTGATACGCTCTAGGAAACTATTACAACCCAAGATTTAAGGGAATCAATTCCCCAATAGCTCTTCTCAATTAATTCTGAAACTGCCAAGTTAAATGAAAATTTTATTTCCAACTTGGCAGAGATTGACCGAGAGTCACACAAATTTGATCACGTGACTAGCAACACTCCAAGTCTTCACAAATTGGGTAGCCCTAATCAACCCGTGTATCCTATGGTAAGTCAGGTATCTAACGTGGCAATTCAAAATTCTGAGGCTGCTCATCCATCTGTTTCACCCGAAATTTACAACCTCAAGCCAAACCCTAAGCGTTTACCGAAACAAGGAACGTGGATAAGGTTTTAGAGGACAGTCTGCTTGGAGGATTTTGACACAGGTGGCTCGTTGGCAATACAGGGAAAATGGACAAAGAAAGCAATTGATTCTTCGCCAGAGTTACCAAACAAGAAATTCAAGGTTTCAATGGTGGAAGTCTCATCTTCAATCAAATTGGTGGAGGCTATTAAACAGCCCTGCCAAGAGCAATGAGCCTATTAGTTTGGAACTGTCATGGGTTTGGAAACCAACATACAGGGAAAGAGCTCGATGAATTAATTAGGGCAAAAGATCCCTCTGTCATGTTTATAGCCAAAACATGGGCAGACAAAGCAAGCCTAGATTGGTTACAAAGAAATTATAATTTTGAACACAAGTGGGTGGTGGAGAGAAGTACATGAGGTGGAAGTTTGGTTCTTTTCTTGAAGTCTACTGTTAACTTTTTGGTGGTGGATTCGTCCAAGTACTATATTGATGCTTTGATAAACAAAGATACTGAGGAGGAATGGTGGTTTAATGGCTTTTTTGGTGAACCAAGGACGTGCAGGAGGCATGGGCAAAGCTTCGAAGTTTAAACTCCCACCCAAATATCCCTTAGCGATGTGCAGGAGATTTTAATGAAATTCTGAAGCAAGATGAAAAACTAGGAGGTGCAATTCGAAACCATAATTAGATGCAACTTTTTCATGAAGTAACAGATGAGTGTGGCTTCCTTAACTTAGGATTTGTTGGTCAAAAATCCATATGGAGTTGACACTATGCGAATGGTCACTCAATATGGGAGAGGTTAGATAAAAGCTTAGCTACCAACAATTGGCTCCTTGAATACCTAGGTACCCGTGTTCAACATCTAAGGTGTGATTCATTGGATCACTACCCATTACTTATCAATCCCTCGGGTATTGACTATCCAACTCAGCAAAAACCATTCCGATTTGAAGAAATGTGGCTCTCCAACTCTCTCTGTGGTGAAACTGTTAAGGTAGCATGGAGACATTCTTTCAACCTGAATTCTAACAGTGAAGTTTTAAACAAAGTAAAACAGTGTGGCAAGGATCTTGCATGGTGGAATCAAAACTGTTTTGGTAGTGTACAGAAAGAACTGGAAAAAAAAAATGAAATTGCTTACTCAAGCCAAGATTGAGTCTATGCAAAGTGGAGATAATTCTCGAACTAGGGAGCTAAAAATTAAGATTAATGTGCTGCTTAGAGAGGCTTGGATGTGGAGCCAAAGGTCATGTGTGAAGTGGGTTAGCCAAGGTGATAGTAACACAAAATATTTCTATAGTCGAGTGAGCAGCGACATAGGAAAAATAAAAATCCTGGGAACTGGATGCTTAGGGTTTATGGCATGACCAGCCAAGTGACATATTTGCAATTTTGGTGAATTACTACCAGGTTCAATTTTCTTCATTAAGGCCAAATCTCAATGACTGTGTGCTAGATCAGATTCAACCTGTAATCACTGATGAAATGAACAACCAACTTACAAGCAATTTCCTTGCGAGTGAAGTAGCAATGGCACTGAAACAGATGGCCCCACTCAAGGCACTTGGACTAGATGGGATGCCTCCCCTCTTCTACCAACATTTCTGGCCTGTTCTTAACAGTGATGTAACTCAAGCAGTCCTGTTATGGCTCAATTCAGGTACTTTACCAAGCCAGTTTAACCACACTTTCATTACATTAATTCCAAAAAACAATAGTCCTTAATATGTTCATGAGTTTAGACCCATAAGTCTTTGTAATGTCCTTTACAAGATTTTCTCTAAAGTGCTAGCAAACAGGTTGAAAAAAATTCTACCAGCAATCATTATAGAACACCAGTCAGCCTTTACTAAAGATAGGCTAATGTCTAACAATATTCTAGTTGCTTTTGAGACACTGCACTACATGAAAAAACACAAAACAGGAAATTCCGGCTTCATGGCACTTAAACTTGACATGGGCAAAGCCTACGACAGGGTAGAGTGGTCTTTTTTGGAAGCACTCATGAGAAAGATGTGTTAAGGACATATTTTATGTAGTTGGCTAATCTTTTGACAAAACGCACTTTACTTGTATTTGGGTAGATCTAAATTGTGTTTAATACTTGAAGAAACATGTTGTTCAATTCTAGTATTAAAGCCATGAAGATTGAACCAAGAAACAAGTGAAGAAAAGGTGTTCAATAAAGCTGGACAGATATCTCGACACCTGCGGACAGATAGCCCGACAGCTTCTCGACACCTCTCGACAGCTGGCTATCTATCGAGCTCTTCAGTTGATTGTTATCGCAATCTCGACACCTTCTTGACAGCTGGTGGATCAATCGAGAAAGCTCCTGTCCTCTCGAGACCTTCTCGACACCTAACTATCTATTGAGATTTAAAGCTCGACACCTCCTCGACACCTACTATCTATCGAGGTTACGGAAATCAAAATTTTTAGATTTGATTTTTGGGCCAGGCTTTTGTATTTGTGTAGGGTTTCTTTTCTCACAACCCTAGACCTATATAAAGCTTATTTTAGAGGCCGTCACATAAGAGAATACAAGGAGAACATATGCAAAAGATGACCGATGCCTTATACTCTCTGAAAGAAGCTACTGCGTCTTTGCGCCTTAGGGTTTTGTAACCAAGTGCTTCTTGATCTTCATTGTTAATGAAGTGAAGAACTTTGCAGCCAACATCTTCTTCTCTAGTTGGTGATTGAAGTCGCGCACTGGAATCCGCGCAATTAGTTAGTCACGTACTGGGATTCGTGCATCATCAAAGGATGGCGTTCATATATTGAAGAGTTCAGAGGTTTTAAAGCGTAGAAGGTTTCTGCTGTGAGTTCATCTACAGGGATTGTAGAGTCTAGGGACAAAGGTTTTGTACTAGATCTGAAACTTCTCTTTACTATAGTGGATTGCTTTTCGGGAAGGTTTCCCCCCAGGTTTTTTACTGTGAAATTGGTTGGTTTCATTGGTTTTCCTGGGTCATCATATCTTGTCTTATTTATTATTTCCTCTGCATGATTTTGACATGATATTGATGTTTGTTTGTTTTAACAAGTTTTATTCATAATTAATCTAATTAACAACTTGGGTTTAAAACTTGTTAATTCTATCAACCGTAGTCTAAATTTCCAAACAATATGGGCTTTAATGAGAAATGGATAGGGCTTGTCATGGTGTGTGTGAAGACGGTTACCTACTCCATTCTTGCTAATGGCGAGCCCAGAGGAATGATTCTACCAACAAGGGGTATTAGGCAAGGAGAACCACTGTTGCGTTTTCTCTTTTTGTTATGCAAGGAAGGGCTGCATGGGATAATAAACCAAGCTACAAGAAGGGGAGAGATCATTGTTTTTCTATTTGCAAAAGAGGATCAAAATTTACTTACCTATTATTTGCAAATGACAGCTTGCTATTCTACAAAGCAACACTTGATGAATGTGAGACTATGATGCAAATTTGTTCTAACTATGAGGCAGCTTCGGGCCAAAAAATAAACAAAAACAAGACGACGATTTTTTTCAACAAATCGGCCAAGAAGGATACGAAGGAAATGATTAAAGGAGTTTTGGGGGTGCAAGAAATTAAACATTATGAAAAATATCTGGGATTACCATCGCTGGTTGGGAGTGTAAATTATTATCACAAGCTGGCAGAGAAGTGTTGATTAAAGCAGTCATCCAAGCAATCCCAACATGTGCTGTAGGATTGTGGTGCCTAAACCCTGCTAATGTAGATAAGTATGAGGGTGAATTTGGGCTCCAAATCTATTTGTTGATGGGATTCCTCACAATCCTACAGGTTAGCCTCAAGCAAAGCCTAAATAGCCCAACTACAAGCACTTTGGTGGCTGCTAGCCCAACAACCCTCTTTGTCTTAAAGCTTGCCTCTTCTCCTCTCACGTGTATCTCTCTCAGATTTTTTGTCCTTCCTCGTGATGTTTACTCTTTTCCTCCCTTTTTACTCACCTCTTGCTTACTTCCTCTCTCCCCCTATATACTCTCTTTTGAGTGGGGTTCAAATCATTACTGTTTTGCCAAGTTCCATGCAATCCCACCTTCACCCAGAATCCCAATGAATTATCACGTCTTTTGAGGATTCTCTTGAAACTTGTTTCAAACACCAAATAGTGCTCGACAAAGACTTCCTAAAAGCACTTCTAGTGCTCGGTGACTATTTGAACTTCTCTACTTCCTCGTTAATTTCGTACTATCTTGACGGTTTGTAGTGGGCCAAGATGTGACCGAACACTTAACGAGTTCACTGAGTATTGCTCTCCAGATCCTGATACACTTATTGTTGGGCCGGGCCCATCCCTATAGGATTTGGGCTGGCCCCAATCCTGTGGGGCCGATACTGATCACCTAGCCCAAGTCCCCTACAATAGCCTAACACGATCCTGTTTTCACAAAGTGGAAATAGGATTAGGGATTATTCCTTTCGTGATCAGCTAGATTTTTTTTAAAAAAAAATGACTGTTATGTCTCGGGAAGTGTAGACACTCGATTTTGCACCCATAATTTAATCTTGAGAGATGACCAGAAAGAGCATTCATATACCCAAAATTTAGAGTTGCATTACATGCATTAATTCATTCATTGCACATCATAAAAATGATCTTGAGATTCTAACGGTCGCGACGGTATGTCCAATTTCCAAATCGGACTGTCAGATTGAAAGATATCACATGATCAAGTTTTCAAGGTCTGCATGCATTTTGTTTGGGTGGCACCGACCACACATGATTAATTTAAATTTATTCTAATTGGTTAGACAATTAAAATTAATTAAATAATTTTGTGATTGGTTGTTGGTTAGTGTCAAAAATAGACTTGCTTGCATGGGAATAAAGCGGATAATCATATAACAAAGAAATTGAGGATAATCAAGACTTTTTGGAATATTTATCTACAAGATAATTATCACTTTAAAGACCTAAATATCAAGAAAAAAGGATAATTTTTTAGAATACGGATTAAAAATGCATCTAGGTTCAATTCCCGGCTCAAAAATCCTCAAAAAGGCAGTCCAAATTGGACCAAAATTCAAACGCGGGCTCGGCACCCATGAGGGCCATTCGGCACTCTTGGAGGCCCGAGGACCTCCTGATTGAGATAAAGCCTATCTTTTTCGACTTTTTAGAGATAAGGACATGTTCCAAATCATATCTAATCTCATTTTTTTAAGCATTCCAACCTCTATAAATAGAGGAAACAAATCAGAATTAGGGGCTCTTCTCTTCTGACTTTTCAATTCCCCTTACGTTAAAGACGTTCTAGAGGCTTTTGCTTTAGGAACTTCTATTTTGTAAGTAAAGTATTTTAGACTTCAAAGAGGTGAACAAACTTCTTTGATTTCTAAAATATTCTTTCATTAGAAGAGCACACTCATGCAATAGGTATTCCATTTTTCTTCTTTCTTTTCTTCTTCCATTAATTATTATTTTCGTTTGATGCATGAATATGTTTAGCATGCTTTATTATGTCTTGTTCT
Organism: Quercus ilex subsp. ballota; assembly: GCA_032727855.1. Classification (NCBI taxonomy): domain Eukaryota; kingdom Viridiplantae; phylum Streptophyta; class Magnoliopsida; order Fagales; family Fagaceae; genus Quercus; species Quercus ilex. The sequence continues at coordinate 77,523,736 of CM064911.1, forward strand.
TAACATATAATTACCATGCTTAGATAGTTTGCTAGAATTTTCTTTAACATGTTCTTAGATGATTGTTTATTGTAATTCTTTTTCTTAAGTTTCAAAATCTGCTAATGACTATCAAAGATTATTTTAAAATTCAAAACTGATCTGTATTTTCATTAAATACAAATCTGATTTTTTTAACATAAAACTAATCTGTATTTTCAGATCTAATTTTTTTAACACAAAAATTAACTGTATTTTCAGATCTGATTTTTTCTATTTTCAAAACCAATCTGTATTTTCAAATCTGATTTTTTTAACACAAAACTGATCTATATTTTCAGATCTGATTTTTTCTAAATTCAAAACTAGTCTGTATTTTTAGATCTGATTTTTTTAACACAAAACTGGTCTGTATTTTCAGAATTGATTTTTTTAAATTCAAAACTGATCTGTATTTTGATATTTGATTTTTTCTAAATTCAAAACTGATCTGTATTTTCATTAGCTACAAATCTAATTTTTTTAAAACTCAAAACTGATCTGTATTTTCATTAAATACAGATCTGACTTTTTTTTAAATGTTTTCTTTGTTATAAAATTGCAGATTTTGAAATTTAAAAGAATGGATTGAAAGTTAGGTTAAAGTTTTTTTAATATGTGATAATGCATGCATAATAAATTTGTCTCACAAATGTGGATCCTCTTTCAAAAGTCTTTTTTTATTTATTTGTGTCAAACAACATATCTAATTTTTTCTTGATAAAATCATTTTTTTAACTTTACACAAAAACAGATCTGATTCTTTTTAACAAAATCTTATTATTTCTTTTACATAAAAACATATCTGAATTTATAATTATAAAATAAATAAATAAACCAAGTCTCTTTATTTTAATTTTTAAAACATATCTAAATTTTCTTGAAAAAGAAGACACATCCATAAGGAAAATTTATTTAAATTATTTTTTGTCAAGTGTCTGTCATGCGTGATCAACATATCATTCAACATCATGCAAAAAGGGTATATTGGTCATTAGAGTCTAAAAGACCATACTCTATCTGGGCGGAATGGGTGCCTAACACCTTCTCATTCCGTAATCTAGCCCCCAAGCTTAGGATTTTTGGATAGGTAGACTAGTGTTTTGTCTTTTTAATTTTGGTCGATTGTAACTAGGACCACAACTTTGTATTCTTTTACATAGATTGTAACTAAGACCCAAAGCCTTGTAAGGTTAATTTACCAAAATTGTATTTTTCTTTATTTAATGAATGACATTCGAAGTATTTTGAAAATGTAATTTGTATTTAATTTTTCCTTTTTTTTTTGTATAAAAAAATAAGTGGCAACTCCACACTACTACCCAAAAGAGAGGCGCCCTTACAAGCACCCAAATCTCTTTTTAAGGGGCCCTAAATTTTCGCAATCTCTTACCAAAAGATCAAGCGTCAATCAATCAATACAGCAAACATGACAGCTCACATATAGGGCATGCGTGGCAGTATTCATTATATCTAATGGTTGTGATGAACTGTCGCTTTGATTGTCGAGATGCGCATGAAAAGAAACAACGGTCTATATTAATTTATGGCAGTTGCATTAAACGACATTTACTCCTATAAATACTAACACAGTTTATGTTATTCTTTTCTTTAGTTCTTTCAAGTTCAGAGCCTTATTTCTTCCTTCTTCCTGAGCCCTTAAATTCATTCCAAGACTATTCTTGTCATCACAAAGTTACTCAATAAGTCATCTTCCCTCTGTCTATTTCTTAGTAAACTTGATAGGAAAAATGGGTTTTTCATATCTTTTAAGAACTGATGCAGACGTAGAATCCTTCAAAGCTAGGTTCAATATCCCTTGCGATGTGAACATATCGTATTGACACGAGGGAGACATAGAAGACCACAGGTTACCCCATGTAGTCTTTTTCCCTTTAATGTCAATATTAGAGGGCAGGATTAGATTTCCAATAGATCCTTTGTTGCTTAGAACCCTTAGTTTTTATGAGCTTAGCCCCGACCAAAGCTTACCCAGCTTTTATAGGGTAGTTAGTTGTGTGGGTGTCTTAACCGATTATATGACCTCAGCCTTACCTATCATGATATTAACTTCCTATATGCTATTCATGGGAGCCTAAAGCACGCGTGTTACCTTCAAACCTGAAACACTATGGTTAGGCTAATATCCTGTCTTCCCGACTCCAATATGAATTCTGCAGGGGAGTTCATGAGAGTAAGCAAGAATTGGCTGAATGGCGAATTTACCTACCCGATCTCTTCTCGTCAGATAGGTCGGTACTTTCTTTTCCAACTCCTTAACATAACCCTACCAGGCATACTTTTCACTTTAAGTTTTTTTTTTCCTTTAACGTTTGGTACGTTCTTATTGTTGTTTTCTTATAGGTTCTTCATTGACCCATTTATTATTTCTCACTGCAATTTCTAAAAAATTTCAACCGGATCCAAGTGTGATACGGACTCGGGAGCTCAACTTCGTCCTGCTTTTGGAAATATTCGTACATTATGATGGGCAATTGAGAGTGTCCCATCTAATCTTTGGTTTTGTGCCCTCTTACACCAGCTACCAAGATTCCTCGAGCGCTTTGACGGTCGATAGCGGAAATGCGAGACACCAAGGACCTAGAAGAGTCAGACAAGGTTCACTCGAACTTGTACATGATGGTTCGGTTGACACTGTTTTTCAGGGCCAGACCGTGCATATTCCAGTAAAAGCCCCTAATTTAGAACCCCTATTGCAGAAGCCCCTGCTCCTTTCAATCTGACTGCAAGGATGGTTCAAAGGCACACAATGGCTTTAGTCCTCAGCCCGTTAGGAGCCAAACTACTCCTCAACCAACCCTTCAACAAATAACTCCCCCCACCCCCTGTCAACGAAGGAAAAGACAAAGGGGTACCAACGACACCCCAACTGAGTCTGGTACCCTTCTCACCAACCAGCCCCCTACTCCATCTTTAGGTGGGGCAATAACTTAACCGCCCAGCGAGACCCCCTAAGAGACAAAGCCCACGACTTAGTGAATCATCATTGGCTCTCAGGTGGCCTCTACCTCCTCAAATCCCTCTACAGGATGAGAATGTACCCTCCATTTAGGGGGACAAAGTCTTGTCGTCCGACTCTTAAGTTCGGACTTGGAAGAGCGGCCTCGATGGACAAGTATCTGACAGCCTCCGACAGGGTTACTGCCTGCCGATTTGGAGCACTACTTAGGCTGTCGGGATGAAAATCTCATCCTTAAACTGAAATGGCACACCATAGCAATGAGTATGTTTATTTTATTTTATTTTATTTTTTATCTCTCATTTTTATAGGTGTTGGTGCTCGGATTGAACTGACCCCCAATTATTTCTACCATTGTTTCAAGCTGCCCAAATGACCCATGTTGTATAGGGTCAGCTAAAGGGCATGATGGAAGAGGCTGACAAGGAGAAAGCTTTAAAACAAGTAGCCGAGGCGAGCTTGAATGAAAAGACTTTGGAACTAAATGTAGTGAAGCGGTGAGCAATTACCGCCGAAAGGGCATGGGAATTAGCTGGGCAGAAAGCAAAGAATCTTCAAGGAAAGCTTGATGAGGTTGAAGTGAAACTTGCTGAGGCTGTGAGCCTTGTCTCTGATCATGACAAAGAACTCACCGACCTGAAGGAGACACTGAAGACTTGTGAACAAGTCTACTACAATATGGGATTTAAAGATGCTGAGAACTTGGCTGGACCAGTGATTTTTCTGGCTCGGAAGTTCGGGTTCGCGGAGGGTTGGATGGCCATGATAAATGCTATCGAATTTTCTGACACCTCCCTGTTCAAGAGTGCTGACCAAATTCCACTACCCGAGGACCCACAGATTGAAGCCCAAGCTCAAAAGCAATCCGAGGACAGCGGTGAAGAGGAGAAAGGGGGGAGAAAGCCCTGGGATGAAGGAGTTGTCTCAACAGATTGACTTCGATGTGGTGGTACTTGATAAGGATAACCCAGCAACCACCACTCCTACCGAGATGCAGGGCGCTACCCAACCAATCCTTGGCTCGGCGCCTCCTTCTACCAGTTAAGTTCCTTTGACAAGCCCCACCGTAGGTCCCCCAGTTCCTCGGTAACCTCGAGAGGTGCATTTAGTTGTCTTAAATGAGACTCGGGCTATTCCCCCCTTTATATTTTATTTTTATTTCAACTTCATCAAAAATAATTTGTATCTTACTGATTGGAACAGTATTTATGTATTAAACTCTGTTGAGTTTACTTAATATTAATGGTTTAAGTTCTTTTGGTCAAATTCTTTATTTTATTTCCTTATAATGTGATTTACTATACACTCTTGGACCGAAGGATTCGATACTTAATTAACACAACTAAGGCCCTTCTATTAAGATAGCCCCCATTTCCTAAGAAAGAAATGTTACAGTCTGCTTATTAGACTAATCGGTGAATAGGTTTGTGTTAAGAGCAAGTTCTTCTCCTTGGGGGAGTTTATTGAAGCTTCCACCTAGTCAGTGGTTAGAGACGGGCTGAGATCAGGTTTCTATCCTTGGAAAAAGTTGTTAAAGTTTCCACCTGGTCGGTGACTGGGGTCAGGCCGAGGCCAAGTTTCTGTCATCAGAAAGATTTATCAATGCTTATAAATAACTCAACACAAAATAACTGAATTCCTTCAACATTCACTGTTCAAGTTTATCTACAACCTTAGACATATCTTTCACATTTCACACTACACTCATGGATAATACTTTCTTAGATTACAAATGTTCCATGGTTGGGATAAAGTTCTTTCTTCCATATCTTCCAAGTAATAAGCTCCTGCTCTAGCTGTTGCTGTTACTCGGTAGGGTCCTTCCTAAATTGGAGCCAACTTACCTGCATTCTGATCCTTCATACTTCTTACTACTTTCTGCAAAACTAGGTCTCCTGCCACAAATTCTCAAGGCCTCACCTTCCTGTTATACCCTGGGCCAACTTCTGCTAATAATCCGTAAGCTGAACACATACCATTTCTCGTCTTTCTTCCAAGGCATCTAAATTCCCAACCATTTGCATGTCATTATTACTTCATGCAAAATCAGCTACCCTTATGCTTGACAAGCCGACCTCTATTGGTATGACTGCCTCTGCTCCATACATCATGGAGAAAGGGGTTTCACCCGTTGATCTTCCAGGCATTGTTCTATAGGCCCACAAGATATTTTGCAACTCGTCAACCCAATTTCCTTTCACTCCTTCCAATCTCTTCTTCCAACAGAGGCTCTTGGTGCAGGAGTGAATTCAACCACAAAGTCTGCCAACACTTGGCCCTTAATGAAATTCCTCGGATTGTACCGTATATCAAATGTTCCCAGTTTCGTCCCCCATTTAGCTATCCTCCCAGTGAAATCCGACCTCCTCAAAAGCAATTGCAAGGGGTACTCGGTCAGTACCCACACCGAATGTGCTTGGAGATAATGCGGCAATTTCCTCATAGCATACACCAGTGTCAATGTCATTTTCTCTAGCGGCAAATACTGAGTCTCTACATCCACCAACATTTTACTAAGATAATATACCGGTCTCTAGATCCCCTCTTGTTGTCTAATCAACACCAAACTAATAGCATGGTTGGATACCACCAAGTACATATATAAATCTTCTTCGGGCTCAGGTCGGGATAAAATAGGTGGACTTGCTAAATAGGACTTTAAGTCTCTAAATGCTATGTCACATTCCTCCATCCAATAAAAACCCTTCCATATCTTCAAAAACTAATAGAATGGTCTACACCTATCCACCGATCTTGAGACGAACCTATTCAAGGCGGTAATCATCCCAGTAAGTCTTTGCACTTCTTTAGGATTGTCGGGTGGGCATAGCTGTTGAATCATTGTAATCTGGTCGGGTTAACCTCTATGCCCCGTGTGGTTATCATATAACCCAAGAACTTGCCTGATCCCACTCTGAAGGCACATTTGTCTACATTAAGGCATAACTTGTGCTGCCTTAGTATCTCAAAGACCTCAACCAGGTCACACATATGCCCTTCACTCTTCCTAGTCTTCACTACCATGTCATCAATGTAAACTTATATAGTTTTCCCGATCTGATCCTTGAACATTCAAGCAACCATTCGCTAATATGTAGCCCCAGCATTTTTTAGCCCAAAAGGCATCACTGTGTAATGGTAATTTCTCTCGGGCATAATAAAAGAAGTTTTCTCCTGATCCTCAAGTGCCAAAGTGTATCTGATGATAACCTTGAAATGCATCCAAAAAGCTCATTCTCTAGTGTCCGACTATGGCATCCACCAACTGATCTATCTTTAGTACAAGGAACAGGTCCTTCGGACACGCTTGGTTTAGGTCGATGAAGTTAACGCAAACTCTCAATTTCCCATTCTTCTTCTTCAACACAACTGTATTAGCTAACCATTCGGGGGGAAAAACACTTCCTTAATGGCCCCCTCCCGTTTTAATTTCTCCACTTCCTCCCTCGCTGCCTCCACATGAGGCTTCACGGACCTCCTCAGTCTCTGCTTTTTTGGTGGGATTAGAGGGTCTATGTTTAACTTGTGCATGATAAAATACGGGTCAACTCTGGGGACCTCGTACGAACTCCATGCAAACACATCCAAATTTTATACTAACGACAAAGAATCTCAACCCAATCTTCTATTGGAAAGCTATTTCCTACCCCAAAATACCTATCAAAGTACATCATAATTCGTACTTGAACCAATTCTTCCGCACTGTCTACCCCTGTTAAACCCTCGACAATCTGTAATTACTATAACTGCTCCCAGTCAACTTGTTCCTTTTGCTTAATCTCATGGTTTATTGCTACTACCAAGCACTGCCTTACTACTTTTTGATCAACTCAAACCACCGCGACCCCATCTTAGGGAACTTGATCCTCTAATGTAATGTAAATGGTATTGCCCCCATAGCATGAATCCAAGGTCGTCTTAAAATCGCCGTGTATGGCAAAAAGGCATTAACCACAATAAAATTTACTTCCACTTCTTTTCCTTCAGTCACCACCGGGAGTTTTATCTACCCCTCGAGCATTACGACCTTCTCGCCAAACCCTACAAGTAGTGTGTCATATCTACTCAAATCCTCGGGCTTCAGCCCTAGCCCCTTATATAGATCAAGGTACGTGATCTCAACCCTACTCCCTTGATCTACCATGACTCTCTTTACCAAGAATTTGCCGATCCCAGAAGTCCCCCACCAAGGTGTCATCATGTGATTGGGACATTCCTTCCAAATATGCTTCACCAAAAGTGATCGAGATCAAAATCCTCCTAGGCCTTTTCTTAGGTCGATCAGTAGTGTTTGCTTCAGCCAGGGTCACTACACTCAATATGCCCCTTTGATTGCTCAAACTTACTCCCATAGAGGTTGCATGAATGACCTCAATAACTCCCAAGGGAGGGGGAAGTGCATTGTTACTTTAGTTTCCTGATCCCTGGCCTACACTTACCCCTTCTTGGCCGAACAAAAATTCCTTCAAATGTTCCGCTTTTACAAGCTAGTCCAAGTGGTCCTTAACCATGTAGCACTGCTCGGTAGTATGACCTTTCTCTCTGTGGTAAGTACAATACAAGCTCTGATTCCTTCGTGCCGAGTCCCACCCATCTTCCCAGACCATTGAAAGTAAGGTTCATTCTTCATGCACTCAAGGATCTTATAGACAGGTTCCTTAAACGTCACGTTAACTCCATTGGCCCGATGTGCCAAGCCCATACATGGGACTCTTGGCTCCCTCCTAGTTCTCAGCTGAAACCTTTTGAGACGATAATCTTTGTTGTATTGTGAAGAGGTCGGGGCTTTGCCTTTGCCATGTACCCGATCATCTTCCAATCTCTTATACTCTTCAATCCTTCTCATAAGTTGATGCATGTCCTTGAGGGGATCCATAGTTAGAGAGTCTCTCAGCTCCAACTTTTGGGGGAGCCCAAGCCAGAAGGTGCTAGCGGCTATCCGTTCATTTCCTCCTTCTATTTCATTATATAACTCCCAATACCTATTCGTGTAGGATCGGAGGGTCTCCCCACTCCTCATCCTCATGGATATGTTGACACACCATTTTGCAACTTGCATTTAATCTCACATGGAGGATAAAAGGGTAATTTCACCTTGGGAATACGCATCTTAGTTCTGGCCATTAAATCCTTAATCTTATTTCACCAAAATGATCTTGATGTTGTAACGATCAAATCGACTGGTCATAAGTCCTAATCGAACCATCAAATTGAAAGTAATCATCAAATCAAGTTTTAATGGCCGAGATGCACTATCACAAATTGAGTTCGACTATATGTGATTATGAACAATTGATTCTAATTGGTTATAATTATAATAATTATAATCAATTTGGGATTATTGACATGTCATAATTTGATTGGCTAGGACTACATTTTATGGTAAGGTTGCACACACTTAATTAATTAGATAGTTAAACATTAATTATTCAATGAGTAATTTATGCAATTATCTTTTTAATTAGGGTAAATTTGGAACTAATTAAGTTTGAAATGGGAGTGATTGGAGCCTATTAAGGTTAATTGGAAACTAATTTGGGACCTATTAATGTTAATTGTGCTGAAATTATTTTCTAACAAATGACCTCTTCTCACCATTTCGTTGATATCTCTAAGAGTATATTGAATCTATAAATAAGATTAATTTTCCCAGAAACTAGACATTCGGGGCTTTAATTTGAGCATAAGAACGAGGAAATTCCAATCAGAATTGAGTAAGATATGATTTTTTGAATTTGGCTCCACGGGCTGTTACAATAGCTACAGGAAAACCAAATTTTACTTGCTCCTCACTCCCACCACCCCAAAGTCTAAAATAAGGTCTAAGTTCATGATTCTTTTTCATCCTTTGTCAACCCTCATTAAATGACCTTCCATTCATATTTTCTCCACCACTACTATATAAACTCCCTCGTTGCTCCATTCCAAAACACAGAAAACCCCCCTCTCTTATCCTCTCTTAAGTTCCAATGAAGTAGAGTAGTCTTGTCATATCTTGGTCTTCCTGAAAGTCAAGGTATTAAGTGAGATTCACTCTCCCTCTCCTAACTCTTCTTTTCTGTTCCACCCTTAGGACCTCTACCAAGAGTCTCGTCCTCCACCGTGTGGATCTTGCATGAAGGTATAATCCATTTCCCTAACTTGTTTTTTATGTTGCTATGATGAGAATTTAAGATTAAAGCATGATAGCAATTATTTAAATTTCTTGAATATGTATGAATGTTCTTAAATTTCATATGCATTCTTCATATGTTCTTGGTTGTTCATCACATGTTCATGCATGAGACTAATTTTGATCTTAAATCCTCATCCAAAATAGGAAAAACGCATTTGTTTCATAATTCTCTTAAATCCTTGAATCTAGGATATCACCATCCACACACATTCACTAGAATTTATTTTTCAATCCAAATGCAATGATTATAAATTGAATTAGGTTTTATCACATGCACACACATTAAATTCAACATGCAAATTGATTGATAATATATTGGATGATATGATATGAATTGAATGTTGGCCACTATAATCTAGAAGACCGGTTTCACCAGGCAAGGTGGGTGCCTAACACCTTCCCACCTTGTAACATAGTCTCCGAGCTTAAATCAAGGGTTGATAGATCAATGCTTATCGTTGTAATTTTCAATTTCTAGATTGTAATTAAGAAACAAAACCATGTACTTTATCTTAGATTGCATCTAGGACCAAAGCAATGTAATTTCCTATAATCAATGTAAATTCAATTTCAAATCAATAAAATGATGAATTTTTCAATTATAGTTTTCTTATTTTTTCCAACAATTAATTAAATGGCAACTCTATTATAAAAACCCTTAATCTAAAGGGGAAAATATAATCAATCGAACCTCCATTTTGAGAGGCAATAATAATGACTTACATGCTCCACCGGATCGGTTTTTTCGTCATAAATGGTAAATAAAGAACGAGTGAACCACTTCGGCATTTCTGTACACTCAATTTCGTCGAAAAAGGGTGATCGAGTAGCTCTCCTTAACACCTGGCTCATGGTATCCAACGTAGCATTATGGTGCCCGTGTCTATCATGATGGGGAGATTTGTGATGACACCCCCTAGTTTCACGAGATCTGTCCCTCAATAGTCATGAACCGCTGCCTCGAGATGACTCACCCCCGATGTAATCGAGATCATCAGACGAGTCCTCCTAGTCCCTTCTATCTCGTCGGCCCCTCAGCTCAATCTCCAAGTCCTTAACTTGCTTTCATAAATTCTCCAGCTCTCTTTCCCGATCGTTGAGACGAGATTGCTCGTGGATATAAGACATGATTCGTTCCCCTTGTAAAAATCCCTTGTCTAAATCATGTCTAGTCTGATGCCCCTCTTCAACTATATTAAGGAGAGAGTTTGGCAAAAATTGCAAGGTTGGGAGTGTAAATTATTATCACAAGTTAGCAAAGAAGTGTTGATTAAAGCAGTCATCCAAGCAATCCCAATATATGCTATGGGGTTATGATGCCCCAACCCTGCTAATGTAGATAAGTATAAAGGTGAATTTGGGCTCCAAATCTATTTGTTGGTGGGATTCCTCACAGTCCTACGGGTTAGCCTCAAGCGAAGCCTAAATAGCCCAACTACAAGCACTCTGGTGGCTGCTAGCCCAAAAACTCTCCGTCTTAGAGCTTGCCTCTTCTCCTATCTCATGTATCTCTCTCAGTTCTTTTGTCCTCCCTCCTGGTGTTTACTCTTTTCATCCCTTTTTACTCACCTCTTGCTTACTTCCTCTCTCCACCTATATACTTTCTTTTGAGTGGGGATCAAATCATTACCATTTCACCAAGTTCCATGCAATCCCTCCTTTACCCAGAATCCCAAGGAATTATCACGTCTTCTGAGGATTCTCTTGAAACTTGTTCCAGACTCCAAATAGTGCTTGGCAAGGACTTCCTAAAAGCACTTCTAGAGCTCGGTGACTATCTGAACTTCTCTACTTCCTCGTTAATTTCATACTATCTTGACAGTTAGTAGTGGGCTGAGATGTGACTGAACACTTAACGAGTTCATCAAGTATTGCTCTCCAGATCCTGATACACTTATTATTAGGCCAGGCCCATCCCCATAGGATTCGGGCCAGCCCCAAACCCTCGAGTTAGTTTTGGCTTACATGTTTGGGCCTAAGTTTGGTGGGCTGGTACCGATCACCTGGCCCAAGTCCCCTACAAGGGTGTTTCAAACTCCCAATTGGTCTATGTCATGAAATTGAGAGCCTAATAAGTAGATTTTGGTGGGGACAACGTGGTGACCAAAGAAAAGTACATTGGGTAAAATGGGATGAGTTGACAAAGGTTAAGGTTGATAGAGGTATGGGCTTTCATGATTTAGCAATGTTTAATGACTCTCCATTGGCCAAACAAGCATGGCGTTTGCTGCAAAATACAACTGCATTATTCTATAGAGTTTTCAAAGCTAAGTTCATTCCTGACTACACAATCATGGAAGCCAAAGATTCAAGAGCCAGTTCCTATGCGTGGCGAAACATTCTTAAAGGTAGAGATGTGATTTAGAGGTGCTCTAAATGGTGGGTGGGAGACAGGAGGAAAATAAAAATATGGCAACATTATTGGCTACCAATCAAACATCCCACTGTTGTAGCTTCGCCAATTATTGAGACAATGGAGGATGCTATTGTTGACATGCTAATTGATCTGCTTACTCAATAGTGGGTGAGTCAATCATTGATGGTATTTTTATCCCATATGAGGCAGAGAAGATCAAAAAAACTCCCCTTGGCTCGAGTGAGGGCAAATGATGCTCAGTGTTGGTGTGGACACAATGAAAATGGAGTCGCCACCTAGTTATATGGTTGAGGAACCATGAATATAGTGTCCTTTTGAAGAAGGACATTTGATCTTACTACCAAAGTTTGGGTTCGGAGTTTAGGTACGCTCTTGGGAAGGTGTTAGGCACCCAAGATCACCCAACCCTAAGGTCGGCCTCCCATCATTATGTCCTATATCTTAACCCTATTAAAAAACTATCTAAATACTTGTATCCTAGACTCACACACACACTAACATGCGTCTAACTAACAGCATGGCATCCTTTACCCTAAACAAACATATTTATCCATCTATCTAAACAAAAAAAGAGCCAAATAGAAGAAACCCTAATCATGCATCTAACATATAAAACCCTACCTAAAACAAAACACGGCATCAAACATACCATCCAACAAAACAAATCAAACACAAAACATTAACATGTTAGAGACCCTAATCAAACATCTAAGAAAACCTAACATAAATGCATGAACATTATTAGTGCGTGACTTACCCTTTAATTACCTCTTAGCAACACAGCACCTATTCAATGCATGAACATGTGAATGAATGGCATTAAAATGAAAAAACCCTAAACTAAACCCTAATCTAGACATGTGATAACAAACAATCACTTTAAAAAGATGAACAAACATTTTATAATGCTTAAAAACATGTGAAAGATAGGCTATGCAGACAAAAATGTGAAGGTAGAATAAAAAAATAAAAAAATTAGGGTTTTTTGGGTAATGGCATCACACACGCTATAACAGGTCTATGTACGCATGAGTTCAGCCTGCGTGGGCAAGCTAGATCATGCGTACGCAGAACCTTACCCAAAAACCCTAATCAACACAAAAACAGAGTAGCAACCAAAAATGTAAAATCTAGCAATTTGTCATGCTTAAAAACTTAAAGAAACCCTAGAACTAACCTAAACAAAACACATATAAACATAAACTAAGCAAAAGAAACAAATTAAAATGAAGGTCAACGCAGAAAAGAAAAGAAAAGCTTTCGAAGCATACCTCAAAGCAAAAGCTCCTAAGCTTGATTTTTTACTGTTCCCCTCAGTCAAATCTATCACAATTCAATGAAAGAGTGATTAGTAATCTTAAACTCAAAGGATTAGGGCCAGAAATGGTCTCAACCAAATAAAAAGAGACTTAAGGGTATTTTGTGAAAAACTCCCTTTTGATTCACTATTTTCTAGTGAATTTTAGGCTTTTCCCACGGGAATTCTGTGTGTTTTGAAAATGTACCATGTAAGGCTTTATATAGTGGAAAAAATGGGGGTTAGAACAGCTCCCAGACGATATGGGATTCATTCCAAACAACAGTCATTATTGCAAAAAAACTTGCATTTCTTATACTTCTGAAACCCTAGTTGCATGCGCAAGATCGTGCCTGTGTATACATGCAGTGGCTCATGTGCGTAGGCTGTAACCCACGTAAGTAGGCCATGGGGTTACTTTGGTCAATTTATTTCCAAAAGAAGAATTTTGCTTATTTAAAAGGTTATATTTTCCATTTTAACACTCCTCAAGTCAATTTTATATCTGATTAGGCTCTAAACTAACCTTGGGCCTTAGAGTTTGAGCATCATTAGGGAACGGGGGCCCGAGTCGTAAAGGGTACAAAATGCAGTGTCTACAGTTGGCCTTTCTTTCGGGATGGAAATTACAATTGCAAGTCAGGATACCGGTTTCTAAAGGAAGAGGGAAATTCTGCCATGAATGAGGAATCTGCTAACCAAGGTAAAGTGGTGTGGAATGGTGTTTGGTCGTTACGCTCTCCAAATAAAGTCAAAAACCAAATTTGGCATGCCTACAAAATTCCATGCCAACCAAAGCTAACTTGTTTCAGTGGACTGTCATTGATAGCCCTTATGTGAAAGGTGTAAGGCAGCCCCAGAATCAATATTTCATATGCTATGGGAGTGTCCAGTTTTGGACAAGGTCTGGGCTAATGCAAGTTAGTGGGGTTGGCAAAGAGAGACTGCATTTGAAGGCTTTAAGGAGCTGGTTTTGTGGACTCTGGAAAATAACAAAAATGCAAAGCTGTTTGCGATGACAGCTTGGTCAATATGGAGTTAAGGGAATCAAATCCGAGCTCAACAACCTCACTGCAATCTCTATCAGCTAGCCTAGCTAGCCATGGACTGACAGGATGAATTTATTACTGTCCAACCACCCTTGCAGGTCAACCAACTCGGCAGCATGCTCACTGGCGCCCTCCTCCATGGGATATCGTCAAAATTAACTTCAATGGGGCCTTGTTCACAGCGGACAAGAAATCTAGTATTGGAATGGTTATATGGAACAGCCAAGGTCTTATCCTTGCATCTCTCTCTCAATTACTCCCTCAAGACTACACAATAGTAGAGGTGGAAGCACTTGCAGCAGTTACAGCCTTACAATTTGCACGAGAGTTGGATATCTCGGAGGTGGTGTTGGAAGGAGATTCAGAGATTATAATCACAGCCCTCACAAATGAACATTATCCCCTAACAACTTACGATTTGATTCTTCAAGATGCAAATTTACTCTCCATGTCCTTTACTTAATTACGTTACTCTCACATTAGGTGAGAATGTAATATGGTCACTCACAATCTAGCTAGGTATGCTAGGAATGTTTCAGATTATGTTGTGTGGATGGAGGATGCTCCACCACGTATCCACAATGTAGTTCAGGCGAATTCCACATTTTTTTATTAATAATATTTCAGTCTTGATTCTCAAAAAAAAAAAAAAAAAGAATGAGGCTTCAGGTTCAGGGAGGTCAATAATAAACATAATTCTATAAAATCTATAAAAATAAATAAATTATAAGTTCATTTGACATATTTTTTTTCTAATATACTAACATATTAATTGATAGGCCAAAAACGTATTGACCCCTTGTGATTAATTAACCAATTAATTTATCCAAGTATATTAATTAAGTTAATTAACATGCAAACGCGTGGTAGCACAAACAAATCACCAAATAACTAAATACGCAACGGAAATTAAATGACACGGTGATTTGTTTACGAATGGGGAAAACCTAACGGCAAAAACCCCACCGGGTGATTTTCAGGTCACCACTCCCAAAACTCCACTATTATCACAACAAGCTGTTACAAGTAAAGGAATCCCAAGCACCTTACCAACCTACAATTGAACCCTTACCCCAATACCCAATTGGACTTGTTTTGTAGTAACAATTTCCCTCTTTTGATGCACGGCTTCCAAGTACGTGACTAACCAATGCGCAGATCCCAGTACGCGACTTCAATACCAACTAGAAAGAGTTGTTGGCTGCAAAGTTCTTCAGTTCATCCACGATGAAGATCAAGAAGATGCTTGGTCACAAAACCCTTTGGTGCAAATACACAGTAAGTTCTTCAAGAATGATGAACTAGGGCAAGAACTTCGTCTCCGGTCACAATTTGCTTGAACAGAGTTTTCTCAATGCTTATGCAACTTGTGAACTGTTTGACGGCCCTTAAAACAATCCTTTTATATGTCTAGGGTTAGGAGAAAAGAAGGCCTAAATACGCATTCACGGATCCCAAGTAATCAGATCAGAATTTCTGATTTTATAAACCTCAACAGATAGCAAGGTGTCGAGCAGGTATCAAGCTTTAATGAATGTGCACTTCTTCAGCTTGTTTCTTGGACAGACTTGATGACTTCAACACTTGATCTTGAAACCTTGTTTCTTGAAGTATTAAAAACACCTAGAACTACCCAATTACAAGTTAAGTGCATTTTATCAAAGGATTGGCCAATTACACAAAAGAATGACATATGTTCTTAACAAGTGAACCACATATGTCCTAACAATCTCACATATGTCCTAACAATCTCCCCCTTTGGCAATCCGTGACAAAACCACAACAAACAAATGAACATATGAGAGAAGTCATAAATCACTCAACTCATATTCACTTGTTGAATACAATAAAATCTTTCCGAACACAAACTCTTGAAAAACTTTGCAAGAAGAGAGTTTATGGAAAGTAGACTTTGACAACCTGTATTTCTGAAACACTTTAAACAAAACTCATCAAGGCATCTTTGTGTGAAACAAAAATAATAGATTGCATACAAGTATAAGAAACATGTGTATAAAAATAGAGAAGAAACAACACATGTAGAGGTAGGTGAAAGAAACATACATCCACATATAGAGAAAATAAGTATAATTTATGTAAAAACTGGTCACAAGACCCAATGTACAAGACCAATGTATCTAGTAAAGTAGAAAAGAACAAGATACATCAAATCCTCACTACATCCCTCATATCCTCACTCTCCCCCTAACAAAAATGTCCTACACTAACTCTTCCCCTAAGAATGACTACTCTCAATATCCAAAACTACTCCCATTTTTTGTCACGAGTGACAAAGGGTAAAAGTGTCAAGTAGACATCTCATCAGTAGAGCTAGCATCTCCATCATCATCCGAAACATCATCGTCATCACCATCATCATCATCATCCTCAGCATCAGAATCAGAAGCCACTGGAGGAGGTGGTGAAGGAGTAGCCTCAAGAGCAAAACCACCCATGGTCGCCTATCGTTGTGCAATACGACCAACACGAACATTCACCTGATACAACTCAGTGGAGAGTGTATCAAGGCAAGCATCCATGCGTTGCAACTGCGCCATGATGTCTCCAAGTGAAACATCGCCCATGGAAGTAGATGGAGTGGATGTGGATGGAGCTGAACGAGATGGAGCCGGACGGGAGGGAGGAGTGGAATTCGGATGTCGCGACCTAAACTGTGCCTCACTACATTTTACGATAACGGCGTCTATGGCACAAATGTGTGTGAAGTGGTCGGACACAGGAAAAGGGACAGCAAAATGGTGTAAGATCCTCGTGATAGTAGAAGGAAAGATGAGCTTATCACGGGTCACCGCATCCAAATGAACGTCTATAATAGACAGAATGAAATGAGAAGGAAAATCTATGGTAAGATGCTAGAGGAGGGATAGAAAAAATCGAGCACGAGGCTCTGTGATGGAGTTGTAGTGAGAAAGCGGATGAAGTACAAAAGTCATGACCATGTTTAAGAATCTAGGACCTTTAGCAAAAGGCCGACATGATGTAAACTAACGCTCACCCCACTCTGAAGGGCACTCACAAAAAGCAGATATGAGCTCATCCTTGGACACAATCCGTAGATGCTCACAAGAAGGATAGTCAGGAAACTCTATCCTAGGAACCCGAAGCACATCCGCAACAAGCTGCGGTGTAATAAGAATACGCGTACCTCGAACGCGAGTGAAGAAAAGAGGTACTGAATGATCAATCCCCTGCATGTTGGAGTAAAACTCCTAAATAAGCATGAGAGAACAAGTGATCGGGACGTCATACAGTGATTCCCATCCCGACTGTGAATGACAGAGGGAAGGTCAGTGTCGGTGAAGTCCGCCAAAATGACTTGGCATTCCGAATGAACACCTCGTCTAGAAAAGTTCTCCGAGAAAGCCTTACGAGCATCCTCATCACGGAACCAAATGTTAAAAGGAGTAGGATCAGAAGATGAAGATATCCTAGAACGCAGAGGGTTCTGGGACGGAGCAGACTTACGTTTAGGTGCAATAGACACAACTAACGTAAACAGAAAGAGAGGGGGAGAAAGAAAGACAATCAGAAAAGTCCCAAACAATTCAAATATATCAAATATATTGAAAAGAGAGTATGTATGCATGGGAAATGCATGAACATGTGACATGCAAAAAAAATTACATCATGGGCTCAGTCCAATCCAATCCTACCAGCACACAAGCATATTACACACATCTAAATGCATGAAAATACTGTTATAATGCTAATGTGATGCAATGCATGAGATTTTAAACACATGTAAGTGAAAACCCATCCCAAAATTTCAATAAACACTCATCAATTTTGAAAAACCCCAAAATTTTTCAAAAACCCCAAAACCTAGGTTTCAAAACATGAAATGCATGAAGAATGAAGAGATTAGAAGCTTACCAAGCGTAGAAAAACTTGAAGAAGCTTGAAGAAACCTTGAGGAACAAGATTGGAGTGAGATGAGAGTGTTTGGGAGAGAAAACAGAGAGCTATCGAGAGAAAGATTGAGAGAAATGAGAGGCGGATCGCAAGAGGGGTTTATATAGAAACCTCAGTAAATCTCGACAGATGAGGTATCGAAAGGTGTCGAGCCATCTGTCGAGGTAGGTGTCGAGAAAATGAACGTCGACAGCTACAAGTGTCGAGGAGGTATCGAGGAAGAAACACCAGAACCAAGAATCAGAAGCTCGATCGATCGACCAAGTGTCGAGAAGGTATCGAGGAGACAGAAACTTTCTCGATCAATCCATCAGGTGTCGAGGAAGTGTCGAGATTGCGATAAGAAAAAGATTGAGAAGCTCGACAGACAGCTAGGTATCGAGGAGGTGTCGAGCTTGCTTTTAAAACAGTTTTTCGAGAAGAGAAAAACACAATCATGAATGCAATCCAACATGCAACTCAACCAATGATTCAATCAACATATTAAGCTCTCAAAATCATCTCTAAAAAAAAAAAAATTTAAGCACATGGATCCTCAAAAACACACACACACACACACTAAACAAGTCTAACCAATTTTATATTTCAAAAATAAGTCAAGACAGTTAGTGAGCATACATTAGCACATGTAAAACCTTGTGATGGCCAAATCACATTGTACCTGCACATGTATCAAGAGTAGCAAAGAATATTGCATGTTGTGTGTGAAAAACATCGCAAAATTGCATAAGTGTATACATGTTATGATGATTTGAGATATGAGAAAAACACTTTAACTCACACACAATCATAACTGTTTGATGGGGACTATCACCTTTGAGGTACATCCTATAACTCTCACATCTCTTAGAAAACATGCTTGCAATCATATTTAAAAGCCTTTTTGATCTTTTTGCTTTATATTTTCTTTGCATATTTTCTTTTTAAGCATATCATGCATGGGCATATAAGAGAGAGAAAAGAAATACCCAACATGTTAAGCATTGACATTGCACTTTTGCTATGCCGAAGCATACGGATGTCTTTGACACTGCACTTTTGCTATGTCGAAGCATACAGGTGTCTATGACACTGCACTTTTGCTATGCCGAAGCATACAGGTGTCATATTATGATTGGCAGGCAACAATGGTGAGATGGTTATTTATGCCTTTCTCTTAGGATTTTCTAGTCCTATCCGTCAAAAAGAGTGATATGAGTGTTAAGTTCAAGAGATAACTTAATCTTACTCATCACAAACAAGAGCCACAAAGCTCACTTGCTTAGTTGTGCATAGAGATGCTCATCTAAGTTACAAAAGATACAAAGTTTAGAAAACTTTGTTTCAATGGCCATCCAAGGTACACAAGTATCAAAGTACACAAAACACACTATTTTTGTATTTTCTGATTTTTCAAAATTTTTATTATATTAAAAACAAAATAAACAAAACTGAAAACAAGCAAATAAAAACATGTTATCAAAGCAAAGCATAAAACTAGACTAACTCAGAATAAAAGTAAAACACACAAGTAATGCAACAAAAAAAAAAAAGAAGAAAGTGATATAATCACTTAGAGTCCTTTCTCTTCCACACCTTGGAAGAACCTTTCCTTTGATTGAATCCTTGAACCAGTGGTGAAAGGGAAGAATTGAACCTGTTCAAGTTCGAAAGGAACATGAGGGCTTTCAGAAGATCTCCAAGAGGAGCAAGAGAGGATTGAAGCTGATTTTAGCTTCCAGATGCTATCATGCCGTTGCTCTGTTGAGTGGCTAATCACTTATAGCAATTTGGTCGAGTATGGCCGGCAGCTCCATAATGATGACAGAGGTGTTGTTCCTTCTGTTTAGGCTTTTGAGAGATAGCCTTCTTAGCCCTAGGGTTTTTAACATCTTTCTTATCTTGCTTAGGGGGTGCTCCTAAGATAGATTTACCCTTGTCTAAGTTCTCACTAGCTAATTTAGTTTTAGCATTATTGTTTTCAATTTCAATATTATTAGCGGGTGGAACAAAAACAGTAGAACTAGTAGAAGCAATATTAGAGGAAGAAAGACCATATCCTAAACCCGTTGGATCTGAAGCAGATTTCTGGTTGCTGAGCATCTCATCAAGCTTTGCACTTGAAGTCCTCTCCAATTGAGCTCTGACTTGAAACAGCTCCGCTTCAAGCTTCTTGGTCTTCTCAGCCAAGAAATTGTTCTCAAACCTCAGTGCACCAGTTGTTTGATTAGCTTCATCAAACTTTTTGGAAAGCTCTTCACGATCAAGTTCCACATCACTGAACTTCTTGGTGGCCAGCCTATACAGTTTCTCATGCCTCTCAGAGAGCTTGTAAAGTTTCTCATAGGCTGTATGGATATCATCTTGATCATCCATCTTCTCACACTTAGAATCCACCAATTCTTCTTCTTCTTCCACGTCTTCAACAATCCCTTCAGTAGGATTGACTGTGGCAGTGAAGGCATTCAAGATTCTATTATCTTCATTGTCGAAATCATCCTCAAGCTTAGTGTCACTCAAGGTTGTAACGTCCCAAACCCATACCAAGGATTTAGATGCACAACCTGTCTTATAAATAATCTACAATAATATAATGGAATAGAGCGTAATTAAATATCCACAAATAAACTTCAATCCATCAAAATCTTTCCTATGAAATCCATAAAACAAAAACTTTAACAATAAAGTCTCCAAATACAATCTCAAGAGTTCCACAAATGCCAAACTCACTATCCTAAGAAAATATACCAATACAATCCATCAACTCATATAGCTCCAAAAGAAGTCTTCAATTTATGTCTCCAAAGATCTATCACCAAAAGATATTCCACTACTTTAATCTAAAAGGGTGGAGAAAGGGGGTGAGCTAGAAGCCCAATAAGAGACTACATAACATGAGGATGTCTTTCAAAACAAAACATTAGTATCATTGATAAAATATAAGCTTTACAAAACATTTACAAATAGCTTTAACAGTGATATAATATACTTTGTAAAACTATCAAGAATAAACCCCTTAACTATAAGGCTAAAATCATTAAATAAAATAATAATCACTTTAGTTAGTAAAAATTACACTAAATAGGTAGAAACAATATATTATAACAATAAACAGTCTTTTTCCACTTATAAAGATCAGTAACAATAAAACAATAGTTCGATATGGAAAACATTAGTCAGACAAAGACATAAGCTGCTAAACACTCGGTGGGTGATTCCCATGGGGAACAATAACACTAACCTCAAAGAGGCAACACTGGCTCCGAAGAGCAAACGATAACACTGCACCACACCACAATAACACTACATCAGCCGAAGGCCAACACTTAACCCTGTGTTGGCAAAGGTTGCAGACTGTCTAACTAACCATTTGAAAACATTCTTTCTTTAACACATCATTGTCAATACCAATCATATATCATATAACAAATACTTTCTCAAAAATATAGTTTTGAATCATTCTTAACTTATACAGTTTCAAAGTAATATACAAGAAATAATAAAATTTAGGTATGTAAGAGCATTGACAATGGTATAAGTTTTTGGAAACTTCACTTTTGCAATTATATGTATATATATATAAATATACACATCTTGAGAGACGTCATGTTCTAAAGTCCACTTACTTTTAGTTGCTAATACTCGTAGTCTAGATCCAAAATCAAACGAGATCTTCCTCCACACCTAAAAGTAAAGGAGTAACACAATTATATAATTAATCCACCTTGACGTATACCATAAGGATGTAAGGGACACTTCCTAATAATTTACTAGTCTTTAAACATCTCTACAATCCTCTATAACATGTTACTTCTTCTTACTACTATTATGTAAGAAGAATATGCATGCTGGCAGTTCCCTAAGATTTTCATAAAGCCCTAATAGTTCACTACCAATACAACCTAGATTCATATTTTAAGGTTTCATATCACACTTCAACACCACCAGGACAAATCTATAAGATCCAAATATATATATAGCGTCCATAAAAATTATACCCGTAGGACAAAGCAACCTATAGCATATATGTACTGAGTGTTAGAAATTCTATCTAACATATATAATATTCAACTACTTTCCTACCCGTAAGCAATTGAAAGAACACAATAGATTTATCAAATAAATTCCTACCGTAGGACTTAGTGACCTGAAGCGTGTATATATTGATGATTACCTCAATATAACGAATTTGCTGGCTGCCCCTAGCAGTTCCACGATCTTCTATCCCTTCAATTTTCAGCAACCCTAATTCTCCACTCTTAAACTTTCACGCTGGAAGCCCCAGCTTATTTTTCAGCTTTACACGTTAAAACTGTTTCCACTAGGGCTGAAATTAAAACCTACTAGAACCTTAAATAAGCTTTGAAGACTTTAATTCCCACTAAAACTCATATTAAGGTTGTTTAGATAGGCTAAAACTCTAAAGAATTCCAATAACACTTAAACTCCTAATCCAAATAGGAAATCTCTTATCCTTTTTCTTAACTGATAAGGAGATTAAAAGTTAAATATGAATAATCCACAAAAATAACTCTCACGTTACATCTTCTTTTATTTATTTTCTTTGTAGTGACCTTAATATAGGATTATATCACCTTCAAAATAAATTAAATAATTCACCAATTTCACTTTAGAAGCAAATAAATTCAATTTAAATGAGGCGGGTGTTACAAAGGTTGCAGCAAGTGCCTTACTCTTCCCAATGCTCTTGAGATATGTTGGGCATTCTTGCTTCATGTGACTGAATCCATAACATCCAAAACACTTTGGTCCTACAGGAACAGTGTACTGACCGCTATCCTTAGCATCCTTTTTCCCTTTGTCTCGGCCCTTAGACTGAAGAACTGGATTGTCTGCGGACCTTGTCGAAGTTCCTCCCACTTGCATTCTTCATAAATTTCTTGAACTGCCTTGTAATGTAGGACTTCATCTTGGAATCTTCATTATCGGAAGACTCATCTATGTCACTGCTCTTGGCCTTCAGTGCCATGCTCTTTCCTTTACCCGTCTTGCCAATCCTGGTCAACCCTAGCTCATAGGTCTGCAAGTTTCCTACCAACTCAGTCAAAGGAATCTTGTCAATATCTTTTGATTCCTCAATTGCCGTAATCTTGGCATGGAATCTCTCGGGTAGAGATCTGAGCACTTTCCTCACAATCTTGGGTTCAGGAATGGTTTCACCAAGATTGAAGGCTAAGTTCACTATGTCCTTGAGCTTGGCATAGAACTCATTGAACGACTCATCCTCCTCCATCTTTATTTCTTCAAAGCTTGCAGTGAGCCTATGAAGCTTTGAATCCTTGACAGCCTTTGTACCCTCAAAGGTTGTCTGGAGGATGGTTCATGCTTCCTTTGCAGTTTCAGTGAAGGATATCTTCTTGAACTTCTCATTGGTGACTGCGCTAAATAAGGCATTCAACGCTCTGCTGTTGAAGTTTGCCGCCTTGATCTTGGCTTCATCCCAATCGGCTAGCGCTTCTTTTAGCTTGGTCCAGCCAATCTCTACAGCTTGTCACACCTTCTCATCTAAAGACTGCAAGAAAGCTCTCATGCGTACTTTCCAGTATGCATAGTTAATGCCATCAAATAAAGGAGGTATGATTAATGACTATCCTCTATCCATGACAAACAGGGGTCAATAGATCAACACAGCAAAGATTAAACCTAATCAGAGTGTGCCTACTCTGATACCACTTGATAGGCCAAAAACGTATTAACCCCTTGTGATTAATTAACCAATTAATTTAGCCAAGTATATTAATTAAGTTAATTAACATGCAAACGCGTGGTAGCACAAACAAATCATCAAATAACTAAATATGCAGCGAAAATTAAATGATACAGTGATTTGTTTATGAATGGGGAAAACCTAACGGCAAAAATCCCACCGGGTGATTTTCAGGTCACCACTCCCAAAACTCCACTATTATCACAACAAGCGGTTACAAGTAAAGGAATCCCAAGTACCTTACCAACCTACAGTTGAACCCTTACCCCAATACCTAATTGGGCTTGTTTTGTAGTGACAATTTCGCCCTTTTGATGCACGGCTCCCAAGTACGTGACTAACCAATGCTCGGATCCCAGTACGCGACTTCAATACCAACTAGAAAGAGTTGTTGGTTGCAAAGTTCTTCAGTTCATCCACAATGAAGATCAAGAAGATACTTGGTCACAAAACCCTTTAGTGTAAATACACAGCAACTTCTTCAAGAATGATGAACTAGGGCAAGAACTTCGTCTCCAGTCACAATTTACTTGAACAAAGTTTTCTCAATACTTATGCAACTTGTGAACTGTTTGACGACCCTTAAAACAATCCTTTTATATGTCTAGGGTTAGGAGAAAAGAAGGCCCAAAGACACATTCACGGATCCTAAGAAATCATATCAGAATTTCTGATTTTATAAACCTCGACAGATAGCAAGGTGTCGAGCACTTATTGAACAGGTGACGAGCTTTAATGAATGTGCACTTCTTTAGCTTGTTTCTTGGACAGACTTGATGACTTCAACACTTGATCTTGAAACCTTGTTTCTTGAAGTATTAAAAACACCTAGAACTACCTAATTACAAGTTGAGTGCATTTTGTCAAAGGATTAGCCAATTACATAAAAGAATGATATATGTTCTTAACAAGTAAACCATATATGTCCTAACAATCTCACATATGTCCTAACATTAATTATTGTTGTTAAGTGAACTTTAATTATTATTAAATAGAATACTTTAATTTTTTTTACTCTTTATCAAATTTTTATTGAATTCACAAGACATTTTGATAAATTATTTTATATTTTCTTTACAACTCTTTAATTTAATTTGTTAGTTTCTATCCCACTTACTAAGTGTTTAAAATTATTTAATTGTTTATTAGTTTGCAATTCTTCCATTTATAAGTTTACAATTCTTTAAATAAATGTTTCATACTTTTTTAAGGTATTGACCCACCCATGTAAAAACAACCACTCCCACTCACTTTTGTTAAAGACTCAAAAGTGCAAAATACAAAAACCCATAACTCAATACTTTATATCAAACACAACAAAAACTTAACAATACAGATATATGGAAGGAGACGGTCAACTAGTCAAAGACTCAAAACTCGGAAATAAATTATCAAAACAACACACACACACACACACATCGTGATTCAGTGAAAGAAGTCTATCAAAATACTACAAACACACAAAGAAGTCTATTAAAACACTATAAACACACACTCTCACAGTGAAAGAAAGAGAGATTAAAATATTAGATCAAGCAGCAGCGGTGGCAAATCAAGGACAGTTCAAGCGTCACTAATGCGGCGGCAGATCTGGGTTAGATGGGGCAGATTGTTTGTGGGTGAAGTGGCTACCTTTTTCCTTTGGGTTTGAAGAGTGAAGAGGTATAGTGGGAGATGACTACGATTTTCTCTTTTAGGTTTGGTTTGACCCTTTTTTTATTTATGATTTTTTTAAATTTTGATTTATGGGCTTTTTTTTTCTAAGATTAAAAACCAGAAATTTTATGTTGGGCATTTTTTTTTTTTTTTTTGAGTTTAAAGCTGAATTCAACTGGGCTTTCAAGGTGTGCAAATTTTTGTTGCAGGGGGTTCAAAAAAAATTTTTAAATATATATATTATATATAATTTTTTTTCGAGTCAGGTGGTTCATTTGAACCCCTTGACTACAATGTAGCACTGCCCCTGAGTGGGTATCTTTATACTAACCCAGAGAAGAGGTCTTTTTTTTATAGAAACCTAGAGAAGAGAGTTATTCCGTTTATTGGAAGGGAATATTCCTGTATCTGTGTGTCCAACACCATTTAAAGATTATCTATACTACTATTTAAGGAGTTTTTCCGATTTGGATTCCTCAATTTTAATGCCCAAAATGCCTCAAATTCATTCGTTTCTAAGGCTTAAATCATAGGGTTAGACATGTAAAATTAGTAATTTAAAAACTCCTAATTTTTAGCTAAATTATAAAATTTTAAATTAAAAAAAAAAAAAAAACAGTTTTTTCTCCGACCTCCACATTTCTCTCATGTTAGTTGTCAAGTACTAATATTACTTCTTCTTTTAGAAAATATATATAAAATAAAACTGTTTTTTTTCCCACAAGCATACCTTTTTTTTATTATCACTAAATTGTTTTTTCCCACCTCCACATTTCTCTCTCACATTAGTAGTTTAAGTACTGATACAACTTCTTTTTAAAATAAAAAATAAAATAAAACTGTCATAAGTAAAACGTGTAAACCCAAAAAATATATAATAAAAAGCCTCATTACACGCGCGAAGCACATGTGATGAGACGAGTGCAAATATATGCATATATTAGCCTTACGCAAATACATGGAAAAATCGGCCAAAATTTGCTGATTCAACCAGAACTCACCCGTTTTGACCCAGCCAAAACCCAAATTTGATGGCCCGAATAAAAAATGGGCCAACCCGTGGCCCGCCCATTTTTTTGCAAGGCAACCCGGCCCAACCCAAATAACTCATGACTTGACCCAATTTTTAAACTTTTTTTTTTCTAAAAAATATTTAACTACTTACCAAGGTGCTAGGTGCACAAACATAAAGGCACAAAGCACTTCGCTGACACTATTTAGCCATTTAGTAGCCACCAATGGCACAATGGCCATGCCCCCTTTTTTTTTAAGTTAATTAAAAGGAAAAAAAAAAAGGCATCTACAACTATACATCTAACACTAAGCCCTCGTTTTGGAGGAGAGAATGGAATGGAATGAAATGGAAATGAATAAAAAGAATAATTTTAGAATATTCTTCCCTTCCCATGTTTAGGAGTTTTAATGGAGGAAATGGAAAATATATTCTCTTGTTTAGGAGTTTATGTGGGAGGGAATGAATAGGTAGGAGTGAACACTCATTTCTTCCTATTCTCTTAAAACCTCAAATTGCCTTGATAAACTTTTTCCATGATGGTTATTAAGAAACTTAAATTATACAAAATCTGTTAAAAAAATAATTTTGTATATTTTAAAAAAAAAAAAAAAAAAATACACTTCAAATACATAAAGTTTTACAATTTCTTTCTATAAATTTTTTCAATTTGAAATCATTGTATAATAGTCTCATTATCAAGCTACATCTCTTTCAAATTTTAGTTCAATATATATTTTCTTGGGCATTTTCCCAATTTGTCTTTAATCTTTTGTCTCATTAACAATATATTGGAACAGTGCGAAAATGTCCTAGCCTAATAAGAACTATGAAATGACTATACATTTGGTAGTTAATGTTTGGGATATTAAACAAAATAATAATGAAAGAACAAGGTCAACACAAAACACAAATAGAAAATAGATAACTTGGAGACACAATATTGTTTTCCTTAGACAATATTTGCCCCCCACACTATTGTTACTAAAGGGCTATTACAAATTTGTCCACAAGATGTTGGGTTCTACAAATCTGGAGAATGACTATAGAATTTCTTGCGTTTCTCTCTAACTCACTATTTTGTAGACATAAGCCTCTATTTATACCCATAGGATTATATTTCATCAAAAGGCATGTATGGAGAGTTAAAATGTTTCATAAAACCGTTCACAAGGTTTGAAACCTCTTCAAACTCTTTGAACAGTCACCAAAAAATTTTATAGAAAATCCTGTTTCATATTTTTGGTTGGTCGAAAGTTACTTTCGATCGATCGAGTGCTCTTTTCGGTCGGTCAAACAGGAATCGAGCAACGATTGAGACATCCAAAGACTCCAACATTTTTCTTTACCATTTCAATAGATCGAGCCAAAGTTTCGACCGATTGAAAATGTTGTAGTTCAAAATTTCACTTAGAATTTCCAGAACTTGAATTTTCACTTTATGAAACAATATTCTCCAAACTCAAACATCATTATTACAACCTATCCATGTATATACCTATATATACAACAGTTAAGACACCAACTTCATGTGTCCCACACTCCCACTTCCCAAAAAATCAAAGTGGAGCTTGAATATAACATCACAACCATCAATTTGTGAAACAACCAAAAAAGGACAAGCAAAAACAACGAATAAAGAAGAGTTTTTGAAGAGCTTAAATTTCACAACCATTAATTAATTATTAGCTTGTAACTCCGTGCATATGCATAGATACACTTAAAGATATACAATAAAATACATAATATAATTCCTATATATATAATTTAAATACTATTGTTATTCATTTTTATACTTTTTTGTAACTCTTTAAAAAATTTTGTAAGGATATTATTAGGTATAAAATGTAAATTTTCCATGTAATTTTTTTTTTTTTTAATTATTGTGAAGCACTTTTTTTTTTTAATGATTCATTTATTCTAGACTCTTTGGTTTTTGTACTTAATAACTCACTTGGATGAATATTTATGATATGGTCCTACATTTGATTCTAAAATTAAGAAATAAAAATCTTTAAAAATAAATAATTTAGGACACATTGCGCAAAATTGAAACTCTAATTTTGAATTCTAATTTGAGTTTCTCTCAGCTTCACCTATTGTTATTATTATTATTATCATTATTATTATATATAGATTATTCTCATTGAAAATGTGATTTTTTTTTTTTTTTTCCCTTACAGATGTAATTGGTAGCTTTGAATTTATGACTTAGTTGAACATCAAATGGCTTAAAATTGAGTTAGATGTGGAAGTGATCATTAGTTTCATTTCAACAAGGTAAAAACTAAGAGCTTTATTACTTCTCTAATTGTGAATCATTATTGTACGAGGCTAGGCCCCAGGCCTTACAGGCCTCGACCCGGACACCTCACAACCCAATTTGAGCCCAAGAACTGAAATGAGACCGCGCTAGCTTGAATACCCCAAGTGAACCCCTCCCGATCATCTCTCACCTGGTTGGGAGCGTCGTCGCTCGGAGATAACCCGTACCCGGTAGTGCCTTTGGGGATATCGCTGCCAAGCGGGCTTTTGGAGGTAGGAATCAGTTCTAATGCCACTACCACTTTTCCACCAGAAACCCACCTAAAGATGATGGAATTGGCCCCTCATTTACACTAGTAAGAGGGAGTAATCATAACACCTCCACCTATCCGGGGCTATAAATAGGAGAATTAAGGGAGAAGGTAGAGGTTGGCAACTCTAAAGAGAAAACTGGTAGAAAAGAGCGACCAAACTAAGAAAGGGGAGCGACATTGTGAGAGAAGGGTTCGTAGAAGTAGGAGAGTATTTGGGTCACCGAGCATAGGACCACCCATAGTAGGAAATCCAAAGCCCACAATACAAATAAATTGTGAGCCGAAGTAGAGGTTGAGCCCAATGACCATATTTTGGGGTACGCACAATTGGCGCGGTCTATGGGGATCTCCTACGAAGCTGTGGTTCTGTCAAGACGTGCATGGGAAAATGTCTAGGGGTCAATCAGGGAGTTATGCTGAAAGTGGCTTTGGGAGGTCTTCTCGGGGCTCCACCTGGCGAGAAAGAAGGCAAAAGGGACACAAAGATAGAGAGTATAAGGTGGAAGGGCAGTCTGGCTTTGGATAAAGGTCGTTTCAAACATACCGAATAATGTCCGGTGCTTCTGTGTGCAATCGTTTCGATGAAAGGGATGAAGAACTTGAGCGAAGGGACGAGGAACTTGAACGGTTACATAGGTTGGTGAGGGATTTGGAGATGGAAGGAGAGGTAGGTGTCAAAGAACGGGCCATAAGGAGCAAGGAGAAGGGTCAGCTAGTGTGGGAGGTCGCTATGGAGCAGGGTCCCACCAATCAGAATCTCATCGACACTGGGATCGCTCGCAGGAATATGCAGACCAGGACTCGATTTCCCCTGAGGAGCAACAACCCCAAAACGCTACCATGGATGCTATGAGCCGTGCATTGCACCGAGCTGCCCGATCACCATTCTCAAGGAACATTGAAAGGACCCCTATACCGGGCAGATTTGCATAGCCGCCATTCAATTCTTACGATGGAAAGACAGACCCGATAGAACATGTAAGCCATTATATTCAAATGATGTCTTTGCACTCTCATAACAATGCACAAATGTGTAAGGTATTTCCTTCAAGTCTTGGTCCCACTGTTTTAAGGTGGTTCAATGGGTTGAGGAAAGGCTCGATCCACAGTTTTTACGAGTTGATTCAAGAGTTTAGTGTCCAGTTCATGACCTGTAGCCGAGTTCTGCAACCTGCGCATGCTCTGCTATCAATGAAAATAGGGGCTGGTGAAACCCTCCGCAGCTACACTAATCAGTACTAGGAGTTGTATAACGAGATTGGCAGAGGTAATGAAAAAATCGCAACGAGTACTTTTCGAATGGGATTGCCCAAGGATTCCGAATTATGAGACTCATTGATAAGGAGGCCTCTCGAGGATATGAGGCAATTGATGAGGCGCATTGAAAAGTATAAACGATTAGAGCATGACCAATTGCAGAGCAAAGGCAAGGTCTCGGTCATAAATCAGCCTTAGTAGAGCAGTTTTCAAGCAAAACCCTAAAAAGATTTGAGGATCCAGGGGCCGAGGACACAAATGGGGGAAGTGAATGTGACATTCAAGGAGCCGGTGCATAGGATCGTGAATCAAATTAAAAATGAGCCATATTTTCGGTGGCCAAACAAGATAGGGGGAGACCCGTCCAGGAGAAATTAGAACCTATATTGTAATTACCATAAAGATAAAGGGCATACCACCGAACAGTGCAGGGTGTTAAAAGATCATCTAGAGCAGTTGGTGAAGGTGGGATACTTGAAAGAATAAGTGGTGGATCCTAGGAATCAGGAAGCCGGGCAGGGCACTCGGCCTCGAGGAATCCTCTCCCACCCCCACTGGGAGTGATAGAAGTCATCCACGCAGCTCCAAGAGGCACTCAGGTGTCCAGCAGAAGGGGGTACTGGTCGTGGTACCGACGAAAAGTTGCACGGGTGATCAACCCACCGAGAAGAAGTTGAGGTATACTCAGGAGCCCATCGCCTTTAATGATGATGACCTGAAGGGCATGATTCAACCACACGATGATGCTTTGGTGGTTATAGCCCGGATAAATGGTTTCGTAGTAAGGAGGGTAATGATAGATCAGGGGAGTGGTGCTGAGGTGATGTATCTTGACCTGTACAGGGGGCTTGGCTTGAAGCAGGAAGATCTGTCCAAGTACGATACACTGCTGATAGGTTTTGATAGCCAGATGGTGATCCTAGAAGGGTAGATCTCGCTTCCTATGAATATGGAAGGCAAGGAGCTGATGGTAACATTCATAGTGGTCGCTTCATGTTCTCCTTACATAGCGATCCTAGGAAGGCCATCGATTCATACAATGGGGGAAGTATCATCCACCCTACATGTGAAGGTTAAATTCCGCACGGAGCAAGGTATTGCTATAGTGAGCGGTAATCAGCAAGTGGTCAGGCAGTGCTTGGTAGTCGCAGTTGGCCAGGGAATAAAACAAAAGGAATTAACCGAGGAGGCTCCTTTATAGCAATTACAAGAACCCCAAGTGGAAGTGGGGACTAACTATGCCGAGGACTTGGTATGAGTAAGAATATTGCTGGATGATGATAGGAGTTTTCTTATAGGAGCAAGTGTGGAGAACAAAGAAAGGGTAGAGATGTTGTTGTTCCTTGTGCAGAATGTGAACATGTTCGCTTGGAGCCCGTATGAGGTGCCCAGGGGGGATCTCGAATTCATAGTTCACAAGCTCAACGTGAACCCATTATACCCCCCCAAGAAGCAGAAGCCGAGGAGATCAGCTAAGGAGCACGTCGAAGTTGTCAGGCAATAGGTTAAGAGACTGAAGGAAGCCGAGGCAATAAAGGAGATTTTTTTTCAGAGTGGCTTGTGAATACCGTGGTGGTAAAAAGAAAAATGGCAAATGGAGGGTTTGTGTTGACTTCACCGACCTAAACCGAGCATGTCCAAAGGATCCATTTCCTATGCCGAATATTGATCAGCTGTTACATGCCACTTATGGGCACCCAAGGATGAGCTTTCTGGACACTTTTCAGGGTTATCATTAGATCACCTTAGCTGCCGAGGATTAGGAGAAGACGGCATTTATTTCACCTGACGCTAGCTACCATTATACCGTGATGCCATTTGGGTTGAAGAATGCTAGGGCCACATATCAATGGATGATGACGAGAATGTTCAGAGATAAGATTGGGCGCACAGTCGAGGTCTATATTGATGATGTAGTGGTAAGGAGCAAACGGGAGATGTAGCATATTGGCGACCTCAAAGAGGTGTTCAAAGTACTTCGACGGCACAAGCTACGCCTCAATGCAGAGAAGTGTGCTTTCGAAGTGGGGGCTGGCAAGTTCCTAGGGTATTTGATCACTAACCAAGGAATAGAAGTCAACCCCGACCAAATTGAAGCAATAAAATGCCTCAAACCACTGAGCAATCCAATGGAAGTTCATGTTAGGACATATGTGTTTCACATGTTAGGAACATCTGTCACTATGTTATGTAATTGGCTAATCCTTTGACAAAACACACTTTACTTGTATTTGGGTAGATCTAGGATGTGCTTGATGTTTCAACAAACCTTGTTTCAAGTTCAAGTGTTAAAGTCATGCAAGTCTGTATAAAATTCAAGTGCAGAAAGTGTTGTTCATTAAAGCTCGACTGCTAGCAATCTATCGAGACTTAAGAGCTGTCTGAATCCCATGGCTTGACAGCAGCTCGACAGATAGTTATCTGTCGAGGTTTATGAAACTCAGTTTTCCAGGACTGTTTTTCATCCAATCCGTGATTATATGTTTGGGCTTTCTTTTCTCACAGCCCTAGACATATATAAGGATTTTTTTAAGGGCCATAAACAGAGACACAAGTTGCACAAGTGTTGAACAAATTTTTGTTCAAGCAAATTGTGATCGGAGACAGAATTTGCCCTAGTTCATCTTTCTTGTGAAGAAGCTATTATGTTTGTACACCGTAGGGTTTTGTGACCAAGAAGCTTCTTGATCTTTATCGTGTGATGAACTGAAGAACTTTGCAGCCAACAACCTTCTCTAGTTGGTGATTGAAGTCCTGTACTGGGATCTGCACAATTGGTTAGTCATACACTAGGAGCCGTGCATTACAATGAGAGATTGTCACTACAAAACAAGTCCAATTGGGTATTGGGGTAAGGGTTCAACTGTAGGTTGGTATAAGGTACTGGGATTCCTTTACTTGTAACCGCTTGTTGTAATAATAGTGGATTCTCAGGAGTGGTGACCTTAAAATCACCCGGTGGGGTTTTTGCCGTGTAAGTTTTCCCTATTCATAAACAAATCACCATGTCAATTTATTTTTCGCTGCATACTTAGTTTAATTGGTGATTTGTTTGTGCTACCATGCGTTTTCATGTTAATTTGATTAATTAATAAACTTGGTTAATTAACCAATTAATTCATCACAATGGGTCAATATATTTTTGGCCTATCAGTTTAAGTACTAACTGGTATGTTAGCTGTCCTTAACCGGTTTATTTCCAAGTTTGCCGATTGGTGCCATCTATTTTACCAGCTTCTAAAAAAATGGAAATGACTCCAATGGAACGAAGAGTGTGAAACGGCTTTCAAGGTTTGAAGGAATATTTGACGCAGGCCCCTATGCTGACAGTCCCAAAACCTGGAGAGGACTTATACATGTACCTCTTGGTGTCCGAACATGCAGTGAGTGTCATGCTGCTAAGAGATCAAGGTGTGCAATAGCCTATATATTATATCAGTAAAACCTTGGTCGATGCCGAGACAAGGTATTTGTCTTTAGAGAAGTTGGTGTTGGCATTAGTTCATGCCACAAAGAAGCTACCCCACTACTTTTAGACTCATACTGTTTACATATTGACCAAGTATCCTCTACAATCGTTATTGAAGAAATTTGATTTCATAAGAAGAATAGCTAAGTGGGGAACTTGGCTGGGCTCTTTTGATATTAGATACAGGCCTAGAAGCTCGGTGAAGGGTCAAGTCCTCGCTGATTACATTGCAAAATTTTCCCCGAAGGTGGGGAAGGAGATGGTTTACCCTGTCGAGGTAATCCCATGGAAGGTATTTGTGGACGGTGCATCTAGCGCATTAGGACCTAAGGCTGGGATCGTAGTCATCACTCCAGAAGGAATAAAATTGGAGCATTCCTTTAGGTTGGGCTTTAAGGCCTCTAATAATGAAGCCGAGTATGAGGCCCTACTGGCCGGATTGAGAGTTGTTTCAGATCTAGGTGCTAAAGAAGTAGAGGTCTACTCGGACTCTCAGTTGGTGGTCAATCAAGTACAGGGAAGCTTTGAGGCCAAGGATCCTCAGATGATGGAGTACTTACAGTTGGTGAAACAAACTATGGACCGTTTTCTGAATGTTATGGTGGTTCAGGTAGCTAGGGGGCAGAACCAGCACGCTAATTCTTTGGCCACATTGGCATCATCCTCAACCGAGGAAATTCCTCGGTTAATAAAAGTGGAGTTAGTAGCAGAATTGAGTATCAACGCAGGAGTAAGTGTTTCACTGGTGACAACGGTTGAGCCATGTTGGATAGACCCGATCATCAACTTTTTAGCCGAGGATTGAGTGCCTGCTGATGAGAAGGAAGCAGAAATAGTACGCTGGACAATTGCTCAGTATTGGTTATCAACTAATCGTAAGCCGTATCGAAGATCTTTTGACAGGCCTTACCTGCAGTGTTTGCACCCTAGCAAGATTGAAGAACTCCTGGCCGAGCTACATGAGGGAGTGTGTGGCAGTCACGCGAGGGGACGTTCATTAGCTCACCGAGCAATGACTCAGGGATTTTGGTGGCTGCGAATGCAAAGGGATGCTATCAAGTATGCACAAAAATGTGAGTAGTGTCAGAGACATACCCCAATGATCCAGCAACCAGCAGGGAGCTTAAATCCCATTAGTAGCCCTTGACCCTTTGCACAGTGGGGGCTAGATATCGTTGGTCCATTCCCCTAGGCTACAGGAAACCGAAGGTTTGTTTTAGTAGCCATAGATTATTTCACCAAGTGGGCGGAGGCAGGCATTGGCAAACATCCGAGATATGGATGTTAAGAAGTTTGTATGGAGAAACATAGTGACAAGGTTCGCGGTACCAGAGTCTCTAGTGTCAGGCAATGGGTTGCAATTCGACAGTCAAGCTTTTCGTGAGTTTTGCGGCAGTCTTGGCATCACAAACCGGTATTCTACCCAGGCATATCCGCAAAGCAATGTCCAAGCCGAGGCCACAAACAAGGCCATTGTGAATGGGTTGAAGAGAAGACTAGAACGTGCTAAGGGCTGATGGGCAGATGAGTTGCCTAGTGTTCTATGGGCATACCAAACAACCTCGAGAAGGTCCACGGGAGAAACCCCGTTCTCTCAAACATATGGAGCAGAGGCAGTCATACTAGCAAAAATAAACTTGTGCAGTGCCCGGGTTTTAAGATTCAACCCCACGGAGAATACGGAGTTGATGTTGAAACAGTTGAAGGAGGAGCATCGAGAATCAACGACTATACAGCTGGCAGAATATCAACAAAAACTTGCCCGGAGATACAACAGGGACGTGAGGAAACTAGAGTTTGGAGTAGGAGATCTGGTACTTCAAAAGATAGTGAGGAATACACGGGATATCAATACAGGAAAGTTGGCACCAACTTAGGAAGGACCTTATAAAGTCACCGCCATTGCGGGCGCAGGGGCGTATTATTTGGAGGACTTGGATGAAAGACCACTTCCCCGACCATGGAATGCCCACAATTTGAAAAAATTCTACAACTGATTATTAGTACGCGAGGGTACAGATTGAGTGTAATGTTATATGTGTTGGGATTAGTGTCCTAGACTCCTATTGTATAATGCTATGTATGATATTATGTTTGACATTATGCATGACATGATGTATGACTTAATATTGTAATTAATAAAGTTGTTTTATTATTATCTAAAATAATGGTAACATGAATATTTGGACATTACCATATAGTCCATGAGATGTATAATATGTGATTTATGTGAAAAGTCACAAAAGATATAAATCACAAGTTCTTTGTAAACTCAGAATTTAATTCATAGTCAGTGATGAAATTAGGCATTTCATCTGCGAAGACTATAACATGTCAACTAAGATGATTTGTCTTGATCATGGAAGTGGTGACTTCTAATTGATATGTTGATATGTTTTAAGAGTTAAGACATATTGAACTGGACCACTGTGAGATTTATTATTCTCCTAATGACTGTCAATTGAATAATAAATCTCACGACTTATATTCACATGAACTCTTAATCCTGAAAGGATAATGGACCTGATCATGAAATATAAGTTGCTTTGATATATCAGGAGTGAGATCTAAAGTTATGGTCAAAACCTCAGTATATTGGGCAGCCACATTTAGTGTTGATGGAACATATATTCTCAAGATGGAATTCATAGTCTCTTAACGGAGATATAAAATATTCCCTTGAGATAAGTTTAATGGGTTTGTTATTCAGAATGTTAGGCCTAACTACTTTAGTAAATAGTTACTAAAGTATATATTTATGAAATTGGATTTCATAAATATATGATGAATAACTTAAAGGATTAAACCAAGTACTCAAGAATTACGATGTAGTAATCTACAAAGTGGCAGTCTTCATTAATGACTTTGTATTATTATGAATATTTTATGAAGGGGTTGCATGTATAATAAAGTATTGGGATATAATCTATTAATAAGGCCTAGAGTTCAATTATATTTATATAGTGGTATTAAATATAATTAATGGTAACTTTGGACTTGTCAAAAGTTGACAGAAAAGCCCATGGCCCATTGGAGCTAATGTCTTATTTGTTCCCTTTTGGTCCCACTCCAAGCCACATACTAAAGCTCAATTGGGAAAGCCCAAAAGGCTAGCCTAATTAGATAATCTGTTATTAAGAGAGTAACATACAGAATTTGAAAAGAACACATGAATTGGTATGTATGTGAGAAAAGGTCACTCTCTCTTTCTCTCTAGAACAAACTCATATAATAGATTGAGAGACCACACATCTTGGGCATTAGTGGAATTGGAGTGAAGATTGAAAGTTTTCTCAAGAACTTCTAAATTTTGGTTTTGAATTTCTCTGCTTCAAGGTACACTCTCTAGTTCCTAAATTCTGAAATTTACTTTACATGTTATCAATTGAGAATAAAGTAGATCCGTTTAATTTTTCCGCTGCGTATATGCATATTTCCATCAATATGTGCATATTGTTAATTAATACGAAAGTGATGTTTATCCATGCAGGTGTATTTGTACTTATAAATCCGTTGTTAACTCATTGTCCTCAGTCAACAAACGCGAAAATTGAAAAATTATTCTAAGGACGGAAACTTGTTCCCGGTTTGGTCTTCATCACCGATAGGTAGAAACCTAATCTCAAATTTTATCTAAGGACAGAAACCTGTTCCCGATTCAATCCTCATCATCGGACAGGTGGAAACCTAATCTAAAATTTTATCTAAGGATAGAAACCTATTCCCAGTTCGATCCTCACCACCAGACAGGTGGAAACCTAATCTCAAATTTTATTTAAGGACAGAAAACTGTTCTCGGTTCAATCCTCATCACCAGACAGGTGGAAATCTAATCTCAAATTTTATCTAAGGATAGAAACCTGTTCCCTGTTTGATCCTCATCACCAGACAGGTGGAAACCTAATCCCAAATTTTACCTAAGGACGGAGACCGGTTCTCGATTCGATCTTAATCACCAAACGAGAAGAAACCTTACATTGAGTTATTCCTAAAAACAAGTTTCCCGGCTCTATTCTAATCACCAGGCACGCAAAGGTTACATCGAATTATATAGGGGACTGAAACCCGTCTCCCGGATTCAATCCAAATCACAAGGAAGGTAATTACCCTACACTAAATTTTTCTAGATAAGTCAATATATATTGAATTTAGTTTTTATCGCCGAGAAGCCAATTCTTTCTAGATATAGGCAATCTCTTCCAGACCAGTCCAGATCACCATACATGCACAGATATAACCTATCTTTTCGAAGATAAATGAGAAAACAGTATCAATCACCGTTTAGAGGTAAACCGTGATTAGACTACCCAATCATTAGGAGAATATATATAAAAAATAAAATGATGAAAACAAGCAGGTAGAACATGACGGAGAGAATAACTTAGTAGTAAACATTCGTAAATATGATTAAAACCAGATGTTCGTTCACCTTGTTTAGACAACTACTAAAAATAAAGAAAAACAAATAGAAATAAAAACCAAATTATTGTTCTGTCACCACAACCCGGTGAGAATAGGCAAACCGGGCAAGTAAAAGTAAAAATTAAACATAAGTGGAAAATAAAAACAAGATAAAAACATAAATATTAGACTGAAGGATCAGTGGGCGAAAAATGGACTGCATCATCGGCTTGCTGGCTTTGAATGTCCTCGGTTTGATCAGCGGGCAGTTGTTGGACTTGAGCATCTTCGACAACATTGAGGTTGCCAGTGATCTCGAGATCGACGAAATCCACATAGGTGTCAATCGCTTACACCAACTCCCTCATGCTAGGGGTATCTTCCTCGTTAGCAGCACCAGCTTGACACTGAACGGGGGGAGGATGTGTCAGGTATGGGATTTACTCTAGGTTCCTCAGTGGGAATCCTTGGCCACTCCCATTGCTTGAAGGGCTGCTAGCCATCCCTCCCTGTACTCATAAGACCATGTTTAGGGGACAATAGGCTCCACGGAGTTCTCAGCATCCGCGAAGCCCTCATTGTACCACTGATTCTCGCAGGCTTCAAAGGCCACCTTCAGGTCAGCTATCTTGTTAGCTTGGGCCAGGTTCAGGCTGGCTGTCTCCACCAATTTAAGCTCTATCCCCCCCAGCTTGTCCCCTGCCTCGGCCAGCTTCCTCTCCACCACCAACCGAGCTTTCTCAGAAGACTAAGCCTTTTTCTCAACGGCCTCAACAGCTTTGCCCTTCTCCTTTGCCGTGGTAGCAGCAACATCCTTGAGGGCCTTTTCCTGCTCAACATCCTCGGAGAGCTCCTTCAACCTCTCATCAAGGACGTGTGTCAGCTGTGTGGCCTGATGTTGCAGTAATGATTAGTATAAAGGCAAAGGATATTCGCATGCATCAAAATAAATGTGAAAGTAAAAGATAGAAAATTACCACTATGGTGTGCCACTGTAACCGCTTAGCCAGCGACTCCTCGGTCCCGTCCGAGAAAAACTGGACGTCCTTGGGTAGTAAAAGGCCGTGTACCAAGCTCTGGGCCACCCTTTCCCCCCTTGACCCTGGGCCTAGGTCCTTAGGCTAGCAGACGCTGGCAGGGGCCCATCACCAAACTTGAAAGTGGGCTGCCAACTGACCTCGGGCCGAGATAAAGATGCCACATCGGTTCCAACTTAGGCAGTTGGTCGGGAATCACCTACCGGCTCCCAGATCGTTATCTCGACCGATGGCCAAGGAGGAGTCTTTGAAGGAGCATCACCTAGAACCCCAGGGGGTTGGTCACCAACGCGCTACTTCTTTTTGGGACAGCTAGCGGCGGGAGGAGGAGAAGTACGGTCCTTGCCTTAAGGCCATTGAGGCTGGGCCTAGGACAAGTGCCAGGTAGGAACCGATCAACAGTCATTTTTTGCCTAGTCACCATCTTCGCGTCTTGATTGGCCTCAGCTGCTTCTAGCTCGACTGCTCAGACTTGAGCTTCAAGCTCTTCAATAGGTACAAGGACCTTATGGTTTTAAGACATGCGTTCAGCTGATTCATCTCTCACCAGTGCAAGATCCTCCGCAGTAGTGTATCTGGGGCCGAGATCCCGAGCTTCACCAACTGTCAAAGAGGGCGAAAGAAATTTCGCGTGCCGGATGTCAATGTATGATAGAAGCAGGCTTTCCACCAGCAAAGCTTGGCTGAATGACTGCCAAGTGGAGTACACGGGGTCACAGCTGAGTATTAGATTGGATGCTTGGAGCTGCCCGTCCTCGTGCACAAAGATCTCTGACTTAAGTACAAAATTGAGATCCCTTGCGTGCACAACTTTAATGGCTTTACTCTATACTTGCCATTTCTTTGCTGCCCATGTTGCTGGGTTGGGCTTCCTTCCTTCTATTCGGGTTTCACAAAAAATGACCCTCAACATTTAGCCCCCTAAACATATGGAGCATTCCTACGGTCCATATGTGAATAAAAGACCTTCCTGTCCTTTCCACTTCTCTTCTTTCTTTTCCTTCGCGGGCTTTTTTAAACTATGGACCCCGTCTCATATATATATATATATATATATATATCTTTTCCTACCGTGAGCAGTAGTGACTCTTCGAATTTTCCAAAATGGCAGTTATTTTAAGACATAACCGCCGCTTCCTTAATTTCATTCTCTTCTTGATAGCTGGCCTGTTGCCTCCCTTCATGCTGGCATTAATGACCCAGGTATTTAAGGAGAGAGTCCCTTTGTAATCCAGACATAAACTCCTTCTTTTTTAAAATATTCTATCTGTTTCCCTTCCTCCACCGTCTTCTTCTTTTCGAACACCCATACCCATTTTACTCCAATCAAGCCCTCACGCTATAGCGCCAGTGAAAAGTCAAGGCTCTTCCTGTCGTAAAGGGAAAGAGATCATTTTCGATCCTCCTGCCAGACAAGAGATAGGCGAAGAGGACATGTACTCCGAATTAGACCACTCCGATGACGAAGAGGTGCGATGTGACCCAAACAGTGAGTGCGCCCCTCTAATCAACCCTTGGTATGATGTCTATCCTCACTTCCCCGAGATTCTTGGTGACTACGTGTCGCCACCGCCAGGCCGTGTGTGGCTTGCTATTTGCCGGTGAAACCCCCAATGTTTCTTGGGCCCCGGTGTCATCCTCTATCTCCAATCTAGTCATTAGTCAAGGCATTTCACTCCCTGTGCCTATCCATTTCAAATTTGGGTCGGGCACTGCCTTGGGTTAGAAGGAGTGGGTCGATAGCAAGTTATCTGATACAGGCTTCATAGGTTTGCTTCAGCAGGCCGGTGTTCTGAAGGCTGTCATCCTATCCCGAAGCCTATCCAATTTTCGAGACCTCTACAACCTTCGCCATTTGGTTCGCCGGTGGTGTGCCACCACCCACACATTCTTCTTTTCCTGTGGCAAACTCACCGTTACCCTTGAAGACGTGGCTAATCAATTACTTTTGCCAGTTGTCGGTGATGTTGATCTTGCCACCATAGAACTTTCTCCGGAGGAAGAAGCCATTGAAGTTGAGTTAAAGAAGAGGATGACCGGAAACACCAAGTTATCCTATTGGGTTAGTTCTTCCTCCAAATTTTCTGTAGTTGCTCGTCGCGCAGCTTTTGTCGCCTTTTGTCTTTGCAAGTTTGTTTTTATGTCCCACCCCTATTATGCCATAAAACCTTTATATTTCTGTTTGGCCATCAAAATATCTGCCTGGGTGAGTCTGCCACTGGCTCCTATGTTTCTAGGGCATTTGTATGTCCAACTAGACATTCTTCGTAGTGATGAAAGCCAAGCGAGGTCCTGCCACATAGTTACCACCTCTGTTCATAGCCCTATTCTATAGCAGTTGTTATTTAAACGTTGTGCCCAATATTTGGCAAAGTGTAGACCCGTTCACTTTGCTAAAGCGAAGTATCAATCATGCCTAAGAGTAATTACTGATTTCTGCGGCAGATTTGAGTCCGAATTTCTGCTGGCCTTCTGTTGGTCTGGTTTGAAGCCTATTGATCATTTAGTTGTCGAGTCTTTTGATAAAGGTGCTGGTTTTACTTGGAGAGCTTATAGAAACTTGGGTAAGGTTTATACATGTATAGATTTTGTAATGGGTTCGTTTGTTGATACTGTTGGGACTACCACTCCTTTGGCTGGTTTTGATGAGATAGGAATCACCTATTTGGTGGCCACCAATGCTGGATGGTTGCCCTATTTGGCCGATGTAGGTGTCAGATTTGTCCATTATCCTGCCAACTGGGTAAAAAGGCAGTTTGGGCTGGATTAGGACATTCCTGATGACCTTTCCTTTCTCATGGAGTCCCCTACTTCGGTTAGACCTTTTCTGCGACATATCGCTTTTGATTTTTGGAAACAGCGTTTTAGTGCAGTCACAGTTCCTAGCTCGCTGAGGGAGGGCCTTTGCACCACTGCTATGCATAGATACTGGCAGGTCGTAATGACCTCGTTTGAGCAAAGGTTGGCAGGTAGTCACGGTTTCTCTCTCATTCCTCCTAAAGGGCTCAGTATGGTTGTCTCGCCTAATCCTCAGTTGCTTCTGCCTTCTAAGTCCGTGTTGGCATATGCCAGGAAACAGAACCAGTCCGCCATCTTTGAATGGGATGAGGAGAATAAGGGATGGTATTGGCACACAGGTGATTATCCTTCAGGTTGGGAAGAGAAGGTTAAAGTGATAAATGTCCCTGCACCAGTCAAGAAAGGTCCTGCCAAACTTAAATTTGCCAGCAAGCCCAAGTCTGCCACTCCTCAGCCACCAATAGATGCTACTCCTACCAGTAGAACACAAGGCAATAAAAGGAAGACAACTCCCCATCCTGCGTTTGCCGCTGAGCAAAGAGTACGTCACTTTTGATTTTGCTTTGTCCTTCAAATACATTTTTTTTTTTTTTACTTCTCCTGTGGTTGAATCTGACATGCTTGCTAACTTCTTTCTTTGACTCTGTCTCTTGTTCCCCTTTTCCTTTGCAGTCTAAGTATAAGGAGGATACATCAGCCACTTGTCCCATTGTGCTCGATTAACCTGAATTGGAGGTACATTTCCTCTCTCTTCTTCTCCCTTTTTTTTATTTATTTACATGTGTTCAATCTGCCATTCGCTTTTGGTTACCTCATTCACCCAAAAAGTTACTTTGATCTTCATATCTCCCTCTTTTTGTCTTCTAGGATGAGCCCAAGCCTCTTTCTATATATCGCCCTACTGCCGAGGAGCTTTCTGCCTCCATAGGCACACCCATGGAGGGCTTTTTTGATGGGGCTGAGTTTACAACACCTGCCCCTTCTACAGCTACACATGGAGTTCCTTTTGAGGCTCCTACCTCTCCCACTGGGCCGGTACCCATAGATGAGGATACTCATACTGGGAA
The DNA here is from genome assembly GCA_032727855.1 of Quercus ilex subsp. ballota. NCBI lineage: Eukaryota > Viridiplantae > Streptophyta > Magnoliopsida > Fagales > Fagaceae > Quercus > Quercus ilex. The sequence continues at coordinate 77,566,549 of CM064911.1, forward strand.
GGTTAGTGAGGTCACCCCTACTCCTGCCGAGACACCCTCTGTTCAAAGGGGAGCCACCCCTCCTGCTGCTACTCAGATCGAGACTACTCCTGTTACGCCTCTTATCATTTCCACCGATGACCCCTTCGCTGCTCTGTCTCGGGCTGTGAAGGACAGTTCCTCTCTGGTAGTTACTCCTTCCTCCATTCCTATTTCTGCCACCTATGGGCCTAATGCTAATTTGTCCTCTGAGGAGTCTAAGGACATTTTTGAGGATCCTGACGATGAGCCCATCCTGGGGAGGAGGATTTCTAAATCCGAAGAAGAGGAGAGTGCTCCACTCGGGACTGAATTCATGGGTATGTGCTTTCTTCCCTCTTTTTTTTTTGCTAAGTTCACTATTCCCCTCCTTTTGCTAAGTTCACTCTTCCCCTTTTATTTGCATGTCTATTTCTCTGTTTGCAGAAATCTTTGAGGGGCTAGGAATTGTAACAGACATACGGGTGCCTGCAGCAGCTACTCCTGTCGCGCCCACAGCACCCATTCCTGCCGTATCTTCTGTTCCAGTTTCTACTGTCCTTACAGCGTCGGTTTCTACCGTTTCTTCTATGCCTGTCTCTGTCCTTCCTACAGCCCCCATTATCACTAGTCCTGGTGAGCTTTCTTTTCCCTTATTTCTTTCTTCATTTCTTCCTCGTGGGTTTGTCTCTCTTTTTTTTTTTTTTTTTACCAAGGTTTCTATTTTATGCCTTGTGCTTCCTTGACAGGTCCACTTCCTACGGGGCCTTCTCAGTTTGAAGTGGGCAGCAATTTCGCCACCATTCCAGATCCTATGAGCAAGGCTGCAGCATTTTTTGCACGCTTTGATCAACCTGAAGTCAATGATCTTGGACCTGCGGATTTCTGTGGCTCCGGACCTCCTTAAATAGATTTCCAAGACTTCAGAATCCCTGAGGACTGCACTTCTCACTTGGTGACGGTTTATAGCAACCGTGGGGACTTTATGCAGGGATTCCGACTTGGCAACCGTGGTGAGTGATTTGCAGCTATGTGTATCATTCTACCATTCATCCTTCCCTTCACACATTGGTGGTATGTGGATGGAACTAGTTGGTGTTTGTGCAACCATGGTCGCCCTAAAAGCACGAGGTATGAGACCTCTGTTTTCACGACGTGGAATCGAGCTAAAGAAGCTATGAGTCCCACTTTTAACCACAACTGGATATGGCTTGCGGTGTATTCTCCCCTTCTGCCAAATCCTATTACTTCCATTGGGCATCCTTGAATCTTTCTTTCTAAAATCCCTGCAGCTTGTAGAGTGCTTAATGGAATGAGGTTTACAGAAGCACCCATATCTACTAGAGCCCTCTTTATGAGGATTTGATTTATGGATGCCGCCAGGTAAAAGGGCCTCCTGTGGTCTGGGTACCCTACTTTCATATCCTCATCACTAAAGGTAATTTTAGTTGACTCCTGTAAGAGAGCCCTGTCATCTTGGACTTCTGCCGATAAACATTCTACTCCTACCCCAGAGGCAATGCTCACCAGAGCCTCCGTGACTACTTTTCTTTCCTTTGCTGTGAGCCCCAGCTGGTTAAACAAATTTTTGAATTTGGAGCTTTGTTATAAAGTGGTAATCACTGCGGCAGGCAGTGTTGGGTTCTCTTCTTCGTCCTCCCCTGGATCCGCATAAATTACTACTACCGCTACACCCTTCCCTTTGTGGTTTGGGAGTGGGTTTCTTTGAACCTCTTGCTGGGATAATTCTAGAGTCCCCTCTTTGATCCTACGGTGCACTAGCCTGTGGAGCGCCCAACATTCTACCGTAGGATGTTATACGTAGTTGTGTAAACGACAAAAGCGTGGGTCCCTCCGTTCTTCTTCTGTGGGTTCTCTGGCAACTTAATTAGGTTTGAAAACTCCATCTGCTATCCACTTGTCTAGCAATATGTCTAACTCTTTCGAAGTACATGGTATTGGTGGGGGAGTATCGTATTCCCTCCCCTCAGTCTTCCTTCTCCGCTCGCCAGCGGATACTGCCATAGCCTGTGAAGCGCTTCTCTTATCCGTGCTTGGTTTTACAGACTGGGCAGTCTTTCTGGGTTTTTGCAACAACTGTGCGAACTGGGAAATTTCTAAGTTTTCTAGGACTACCCTGTACTCCCTTATCATGTTTGTCATGCACATTTCCACCAATGTTCTTTCTTCACAATGATCATAGCAATCGAGTGCTATATCCCTGAACCTTTTGATGTATTCCATCAGGTCCTCACCACCTCTCTGCTTTGTCGCTTGCAGAGTTGCAAGTGTTACTGTTTCCTCTCCATGAAAGTACTTAGTGCAAAATACGTCTACCATGTCATCCCAAGTTGGGATGGATCCTGGCTTTAGGCCGATGTACCAGGTGTATGCCCGATCACATAATGACTTGGAGAATTCTCGAAGACACAAGTCTTCGTCTGTGGTGTAAGGCCAAAAGTATCAATGAAGTTACTCACGTGCTCAACGGCACTTCCCTTTCTCCCATCATACTGTGCGAATACCCGTGGCTTATACCTCTCAGGGTATGGTTTTTTTAGTACCCTTAGTGGGTAAGGAGGCCTTTGCGAATAGAATCTCTCCCTGGGTTCTCTGACTCTTTCTTGTTCCAGGAGAGCCGCTACTTCGGCCATAGTAATGAAACGTTGTTCTACATTCTATGGGACACCTACTGCTGGTGTCTCCTCTTTGTCTGCCGCATGTTCTGGGTCATGCTGGCTTCCTTTTTCTTTTGTTTTATCTACTTTTAGCTGACGGATTTCTTCCATCATTTGCTGCTACGAGTGTTGTAGGCACTGCAAGACTTCAATAAAAATGTTGCCATTATCTGTAGGAATTCTGGGTGGCGGTTAGGGTTCAGCCCCCATTCCATTAGCACCTTCTGTCTAATTAAGTTGCTGTTAGTGAGGCGTTGTTGGCCTAGACTCTGCTTGCAAGGGTACGGCGCTCATATTTTGCGTCATCCTAGACTTTGGTGGCATTTGTTTGTGAGGGCTTTCGTCCCTATCTACTTCTCAACTCCCCGGTAGAGTCACCAATTTAATGTGGGGGCCTTATTTGTTGTACTGGGCTAGGCTGCCTCTTGTGGTGGTAGGCCCAAGTTTTCTGAGTAAGGGAGTTGAGACCGGTCCAACTGCAACTCAATTTAGGCCGGCTTGTGCACAAACTATGCCTCGTCTACTAGGAGTATGCTTACGGCAGGCAGCGTTGTTTCAGACAGGCTGTGGCAGACAGACATGACAATAATAACAAAAATAGAGTACTCTGGGTATTGAACAAGAAATGACCAAATGGTCCCTATTTAAGCAACTTAATCGCAATAATGATAATCATTTTACAAAGAGAACAAAGGGAGCAAAGTAATATATAAGTTAATCAGAAGAGAAAAAGAAATCAAATTTAATCCGGCCCGCAGGAGCAAACCAAAGAGGATAGAACGTCTCTTCTCAACATAATCAATCTCCCAGGTAAATCCTGCTGTAGAAATTGATTGTTTTGAGGGAAACGAACCTGAGTGGTTAATGTCCAAAGGAACCCCCTTTTGCTTTTGGCAGAGGGCAAGGATTTTGAAAGGGAGAGAGGGAAAGAAACCTATCGGTGCATGCCGGCCTAACTCTCTATTTTCTTTTTCTTCCTTTCCCTTGTTCTTTTTCGTTTTTAGCCTTTCTTTAGTGGTTTTTTATCACTGTGATTTTGCGTGTTGTATTTCCTCTTCCTTCCCTGTGTATGTATGTCCCCTGTACACAGCAAAGGCTTCTTTTTTATAGTGCCTGCCGTGACCAGATTTTACTATTAAACCCTTTAACCACCTTTGTCTGGTCCAGGTGTACTTGCTGACCATCATTGTTCCGTCTGCGTGCCACTCCCCATTACCAGACAAAGACAACTATTTTATTTGTTAGTCTGCTGTGGCCCCTCTTCCTGCCACGGCGCTGATGCTCTCTCTCTCTATCCCTCATGGCATGCATCTAGTGGTTCCAACTCAGCCTTGCCTCTTTTGGGAGGTATGTCATCCCAACAGGACGTATCCCCCAAAAGAGCTTGAGCAAGAACCCCAAAATAGGTTTTCCCCTCTCCCCACCGCCAAACCATACCCCCTTACCTCTGACCCATGACCTCACCATGTCCCATATTGGCTAGGTACAGGCTGGTGGTGTCTGGGCCTTGCACGTGCCTTCTGTCCATATGTGTCCGAAGTTTGCCTGCTACTCATGCATCCACCGTGGTCTGGAGGCTTTGTTTGCATAGTCTGCCGTTCGTTTCTGGCCTTTTATGAGCTGTTTTTTTAATTTCCCGCTCCCTTAGGGACAGGGCTTTACATTTCTTTCAACTCACTTCTTAATTGCCCTGACTTCCTGCCATATCACTTGTCATTCCTGCCGTAATGACTTACTCCTGCTGGGCCTCTTTTAGGCCTGCTGTTTTATTCCTTCCCCCGGTGGCTTAGCATGGCCACTGGTGTTCCTACTCATAGGCTCCAGCGTCCCTTTTGTTTTCCCTTGGGCATCCCTGGCCCATTTGCTTTCTTTAGGCTTCCTCGGCCCATTTACAAACTCTGCATTCCCATAGGCTTTTACCAATTTCATTAGGCTTCCCCGGCCCAATTTCCTTATTCTCAGCCTTGGGGTTTACGGGCTTGCCATGAACCCCTTACTTTCTTTGTTTACAATGCTTTGGGCCTGTCGTGGCCCATTCTCACTTTTCCACATCATATACTGCCCATGGGTGCTATTTCTCTCTTTCTGAGCCTCTTCAAGCCCGTTTGCCTCCTCAAGACCCATTTGTTTATATTATGGGCCTATGATCCATTATTCCTGCCGCTCGAGCTTAATGGTTTTACTCTATGCTTGCCATTTCTTTGCTGCCCGTGTTGCTGGGTTGGGCTTCCTTCCTTCTATTCGGGTTTCACAAAAAATGACCCTCAACACTAATTTTCTGTGACTGTAGTAGATGGTGGCTTTCTAGTGATATTTTTGTTTAGTTTTGTTGTGTGGGTCATTTGTGATTTTTTTTTTTTTTTTTTTAATTTTGGGTTAGGATAGGTTTGGGTTTCAGATCAATTATCGAATCTCTTGAAAATGTAATCATGATGGAGAACCCATTATATATAGCTACAATCTTCAAAATGCGATAGTAAGTCATAAATTTTGTTGTTTGGAATTGATACATGTGTGGGTCTATCATTTTTTAAAAATTAAAATTATTGGTAACTAATTTATTTTGTCTCTGAATATAATGTTTAGTGACAAAAATATTAGATGACGAAAAAATTTCTTTGCCTATCATTTTTTTTATTAAAAAAATTTAGACATGCTAGTGATGAAATTTTCTTCACCAGGACATTTGGTAATTAAGATTACGTGACGAATGCGGTTTCGTCACTGATGAGGTTAAGATCTCACCAGTGAGCCACACGATAGCTACGCGCTCGAATGAGAACCTGCACAATTACAAAGAAGGGAAACCTAACGGAGAGCACCGGTGTGGTGTCGGCCAAATACCCTCCGAAGGTTAAGTCAGAAAATATTCTGACAGCTCTAGAGTGCTAGAGAGGGTAAATTACACGTACCTTGATTTGTGAGAGTATTGGCGCTTTTATAGTAGTCGAAGGTTGACCTCTCCTACTTGGAGTCGAAGTCTTTCCTTATAGAGATTCTCTCAAGGAACCCCAAACGTGATGGACAAGTCTCCTTCCTTATAGAGAAGATCCTCCATTAATGTACGCGGCAAACAGAGTCCTCATGAGCGTGGAAGGCGGAATCCTTTCCTTATAGGACTCTATGAAGTGTGTCGCAATTATGACCTGAAAAGGTCCTTCTGCCTTCCTCATGGGCCTCGGACCCGCTGACACCTCCTACTCGATTCTCAACAATACACTTGGCAATAACAGGCTCGTCCTCTACTAGAATGCAGTATATAACCGTCAGGCCCATATCAGGCCCAAATTTAGCCTCTTCAGTTACCCCCTTCACCCTATGGATCCGTCATGCTTTAGGGGAGGATACATGGGGTGACGGTAATCATCTAATGGGGATGACGGTTAAGAGGTCTGTGGTCGTCATCTTCAAGTAATTTTAAGGGTGACGATACTTATCTAAATGATGACGATCGAGAGGTTTGTGGTCGTCGTCTCCAAGTCATTTTTAAGGATGACGGCTACAAGGTAACCCGTCAGGCGTTAACGCAGTCGACAAGATCTGGAATGCATTAATGCTCGTGACACGCGTCACTTTCCTAGAGGCCATTGCATGATATCGATACATCGCTTCGTCTTCCGTGCACCTTTCTTATAAATATCAGGCATCCGACTTTCATTTTTTACTTTCATCTAAAAATCAATTGTCAGAGCGCGACCTGTCATATTTGTCAGAATACCCGTCTAAGTGAAGCACCCGTCACAATCTTTCGTCCGTTCACGCATTAACTGTTAAGTACACTTCGCATATCTCACCCGTCGTATTAATTTTTCAGTTTCAGAATTTTATTTCAGTTATCCATTCTTAGACCCGTCAGAGTCTTAGGTTTTGTCGTCAATTGTAGGCAATGTCTAGTGCGTCGAGTAATCAGTCAATTGTCTGTGACGGGGCAGACTATGAGGAGGTATACCCGTCAGGTCATAAAGACCAAGAGAGTCAAAGCGAAGAGAGGAGTACGTCCGCCTCTTCTCCGTCCTCAACAAATGAGGGTACAGAGTTAGATGAACCAGGGGAAGGTTCTGATGGTAAGGAACAAATAGGACCCGTCATAGAAGCTAGGGGACCACGGGAGTTCATCATGCTTAAAGAGTGGACGGTGAACGATTTTATATGCACTATCAAGGAGAATCACTTCAACACACTTAGGGCTAACTACCAGATCCCAGATAATATCCCCATCCGTCTCCCCTATTCATCGGAGAAGTGTTACTATGACGGCGTTCAAGGCCTTGGAGTGTATGAGCAAATGTTGAAGGCAGGCCTCAGATTTCCACTGAGTTCGCTCCATCGCGAATTAGTCAAGTATCTGGGTCTATCCGTCAATCAAATATCCCCCAATGCCTGGAGGGTCTTTATAGCAATGGAGGTCCTATACGGGGCAATGTCAGACGGATCAAGGAGGTTGATGGTGAGGGAGTTTCTTCATTGCTACCGTCCGGACGAAATTGATAAGTCTAGGGGGATATACAGTTTTGTACCTAGGAGTAGGTTATTAAAGGTAATATATGAGACTCCAGACTCCAACAGAGACTGGAAGAGTCGATATTTTTTCTTAGAGGGTGACAAGTGGATGTGTCGTCCTGGGGAGACGGATCACATGTCCGTCGACACTACTTGGGGCATATTGTCTCAAGCTGGTACGTCTCCGTCTTTATATACAAAGATTTAAATATCCGTTCAACTTAATATGTTTTGACCGTCCTCTTTTTTGCAGTACGACGGCGTCCAGAAGTTGATATTGAGGAGTAGGGGTGTCCAGACAACCCGGTGACCCGCTCAAACCGCCGGACCCGCCCGAAACCGACCGGCCACCACCCAAACCGATCAATCCGACAGTCGCCGGCGGGTCGCCACCCACAGAACCCGATCCCTTCGGTTCGGCTGGCGGGTTCCCTCCCCAAAAACCCGAGCAACCCGACCCGACCATAAAATCTACAAAATCCGGCGAGATCCAAAGGTTTTCCGACAAAAAACTTCTTGAAATCCACTGCAATCCACTAGATCCGGCGATATTTTGGATCTTCCAACGAAAAGCAACACAAAATCCACCAGATCCGGGAAGATTTTGTTGAGATCTAGTATAGATTCAACAGATCCGGCCAAAAATCGGCCAAATCTTAACCGATCCGACGAAATATCGCCACCGGCGGCGAAATATCGGCGCATTTCACTGCCAGCTTCAAAACCCGAAACCGACCGACAACCTACCCGAAACCGACGGACCCGAACCGGCTGATCCGAACCATTAATACGGGTCGGTTTCGGTTTGAATTTTCACCCACCCGAATAATTCGGGTCGGGTCCGGGTCAGGCACAAACCCGACCCGGCCCGACCCGTGGACACCCCTATTGAGGAGTATAGTTTTTTAGAGAGGATTTTTAAGAAAACCACGTCGGAGGAAAGGACTTGGGCGAAGTTGGTCAATCTCAACACGCTCTACTGGTATTGTGACGGTCCAAAACCATCTGAGAAAGCAATTAAGTACAAAAATCGAACCCGTCAACGTAAGTCCGTCGTTCTAAAAAGTGATTGGCAGTTTATTGTTATTCTTAAAAGAAATTAACTCCGTCCTTTTGTTTTGCAGAAATGGACGATGCAAAAAGAAGGTCCATTATCCGGGCAAACGCTGCCAAGAAAAGGGGAACGGGTGAAGCTGACCCCAAGGAGACGGGTGCCCAGAAACTGTTAGCAAAGAGAAGGCAACCCACCAAGGGAGACCGTCCTTCTAAGAAGCTGAAGATTCTGTTGGAGCCCGTCGTGGGGCTTATGGCTGAGGGTGCTAAAGCCGTCACCCCAGCCAAGTATGAGGCTGGTAAGGGCCTCATGAAGGGCCCGTCATCGAGTGAGAAGAAGCCACCTGCCCTTCTTAAGGACGACCCTAAGTACGCCTTGGAGCAACTTTCATCAATCATGACTTCCGAGGACTACAAAGACCTGGGCAATCACTCGACGGAGGCGATGGGTGAGACGGGTCTCTTTAGCATAGCTCAGGTAACGGTCCTCCTATTTATTTGTCCGCCTATACTTGTTTGCATATGCATGAGACTAATTTGTCCCCGTTCTTTAGGCCATGGTAATGATGAAGCGTCTGTTTGGACGATGTTTGAACCACGAGACGACCTTAGGCCGCCTAAGGGAGAAGGCTAAGGTGACGGAGAGTGAGCTGGCCCGACTTCAAGCTTGGAAGGTTATTCAAGACAAGAAGCTCAAGATGGCCGAGGAGGCGCGGGACCAGTACCTTGAGGCGACGGAGAAAATGAAGAAATCTCTTGAGAAGAAGGATGAAGCACTCCGTCAGGCCAAGGAGGTTGCTGTGCTTGAGTACCGTGACTCTAACGCCCTCCTGACGGAGTTAGGAGTTTCTTATACTGACGGGTTTGATGAGGCCCTCCGTCAGGTGAAAGCTCTTTACCCTCAGCTGGACTTGTCATCCGTCAGTATAGATGCCGCGGGTCAAACGTCCGTCCAACCTGCCCAACCTGAGGATACGGAGGAAATCTTTGGCGAGAAAGCTGCCCCTGACGCCCCTCTTGACCAAGCAGTTGTGGACAGTGACCCAAAAGATGGTTCGGCCCGTCGTACTGAAGAGAACCAAGCCCCCGTCGTAGAGTAATCTTGTTTAGTTTTTATACTTATTGTAATACATTTGGAGAACAATACATGACTCCGTCATGTCTTCAACTTTTGTAAACACTTATTTTTGGGTATGTTTTTTTGTTAAACTTTTGCTTCCTTTAATTTTAAAGTGGGTTGACATACTCCGTCATGTCTTCAACTTTTGTAAACATTTATTTTTGGATATGATTTTCGAATGACTCCGTTCACATGGACGGGTTTAGACGAGTGTTGTCCTCTGGATTTGATTGTCAATTTATAACCGTCGTGTAATATGTAGGTCAAGCACCCAATGTCCGTCAATGTTTGGATAGTAATAACCATCCACTTTGCGGAAATTTTGCGTAACCTCGTTCTCTTTATGGATTTTGTAGGATCCGTCGTTGTTTTATTTAACCGTCTGAATTTATTTCGCGGATCTATTACAATTTCATTGTTCAATTTGTTGACTGATTCATTATCCGTCCTCTGCTGGACTTTGAATTATCATCCTTTAGGGGTGATCCATCCACTTTGTGGACTTAGTTTTGTCCGTCCTCAATGGGACTTTGGATTTTCATTAGCTTGGGATGATCCGTCCACTTTGTGGACTTAGTTTTATTCGTCCTCTATGGGACTTTGGGTTTTCATTCCTTTGGGATGATCCGTCCACAATGTGAACTTAGTTTTATCCATCTTCTATGGGACTTAGGATTTTCATCCCCTTGGGATGATCTGTCCAGCTTGTGGACTTGGTTTTATATCCGTCCAGCTTGTGGACTTCATATGATGATCCGTCCACCTTGTGGACTTTTGTTTTATATCCGTCCAGCTTGTGGACCTTATATTTTCATCCCTTTGGAATGATCCGTCCACCTTGTGGACTTCATATTTTCATCCCTTTGGGATGATCCGTCCACCTTGTGGACTTAGTTTTATATTCGTCCAGCTTGTGGACTTCATATTCTCATCCCTTTGGGATGATCCGTCCACCTTGTGGACATAGTTTTATATCCGTCCAACTTGTGGACTTTATATTTTCATCCCTTTGGGATGATCCGTCCACCTTGTGGACTTTGTTTTATTTATGTAGAAAAAAAAAAACACAGTAGAGTCTGAATAGTTCTCTTTATTGAAGGAAAATAATGCTGAGGAAAATGTACCTGCCCCCATGGGCTTAAAAAGGTACTTGTAGAGAAAATTGTTCGAAGTAGAGAGCAAAACTTAAATAGTCAAAAAATTGTCTGAGGTAAGGACTTTATAAAAAACTTAGTAAATCATAGTAATGAACTGGAAACTGGGGGAGAGTCGATGATCTTCATGGCGTCCCTACTGATAGTACCTCCGTAGATGCTCTGTGTTCCATGGATGTTGAAGCTTCTGTCCGTCCATGGTTTCGAGGTGGTAGGTCCCTTTCCTTTGCCAAGACGAGATCCTGTATGGTCCTTCCCAGTTGGGGCCGAGCTTTCCTTGCGCCAGATCTCTGGCAGCTCCCATTACCTTCCGTAGCACAAGATCTCCGATCTGGAAGTCCCTGTGTTTGACATTGGAGTTGTAGTATTTCGCCATGAGGTTCTGGTACCTAGCCAACCTCTGCTCTGCTGTAGCCCGGACCTCGTCTACCAGATCCATCTGGAGCCGCAATGCCTCTTCGTTGTGATCCTTGTCGTAGTTCTCTACCCGATAGCTCGTGAGCCCGACCTCTGCTGGAATGACAGCATCACTTCCGTACGTCAGTCTGAACGGTGTTTCTCCAGTTGGTGTTCTTGCCGTAGTATGGTATGCCCACAAGACGCTCGGCAGTTCATCAGGCCAGATGCCCTTTGCCCCCTCGAACCGGGTCTTGATGATCTTCATCAAGGACCGGTTCGTGACTTCTACTTGCCCATTGGCTTAAGGGTGTGCGGGCGACGAATAGTGATTTTTGATCCCTAGTTCTGAACAGAAACTCCTGAACGCTCCGTTATCGAATTGCTTTCCGTTGTCGGAGACGAGCACTCTGGGTATCCCGTACCTGCAAATTATATTTCTCCAAACGAAACTCCTGATGTTCTTCTCTGTGATAGTGGCCAGGGCCTCTGCTTCTACCCATTTGGTGAAGTAGTCGATGCCAACTACCATGAATTTCAGCTGTTTCGCTACTATCGAGAAGGGGCCCATGATATCTAGTCCCCATTGGGCGAACGGCCAAGGGGCCATCATAGGCGTCAGCTCCTCGGTCGGTTGCCTGATCAGATTACTGAACCTCTGACATTTGTCGCAGGTTTTGACGTATTCTTGTGCGTCTTTTTGCATTGTTGGCCAATAGTACCCTACTCTGATCAGCTTGTTCACTAAGGATCGTGCCCCAGAATGGTTTCCACAGATGCCCTCATGCACTTCCCTCATTACGTAATTGGCTTCCTCTTGACCCAGGCACCTCAAGTACGGACGTGAGAACCCTCTTTTGTATAAGATATTTTTGATTAGTACAAATCGCGAGGCGTGGACTTTCAGCTTCCTGGCATCGTTTTTTCCATCGGGTAGTGTACCCATCTTCAGGTATGCTATCAGTGGCGTAGTCCAACTATCTTCAAAATTCAACTCCTGCACTTTTGTTCCGTCATCAATAAGTGAGGAGAGTTGTACAAATGACAATACCCGTTCGGGAACAAGCATGGGCTCTGTCGAGGCTGCCTTCGCAAGACGGTCAGCACATTCGTTCTCTTCCCTTGGGATTTGAACGAATCTTACGGTGAGATTACCGATCGGGTTCTTTACTTCGTCCAGGTACTTCCTCATCCTCTCACTTTTGCATTCGTAGATGCCATTGATTTGACTTGTTATTACCTGAGAATCGCAATGTACGATCATGGATTCCACCCCTGCTGCCTTCGCGAGGTCTAGTCCTGCTACCAAAGCTTTATACTCGGCCTCATTGTTGGTCGTGAGGAAGTCCAGCCGAATCATGCATTGGATTTTATCTCCGTCAGGGGTATGGATTACTATACCGGCACCTTCTGCGCTCCTATTGAAGGATCCGTCCGTGTGGATGCTCCATTGAGCCTTTGTGTCTGTCCCCACGCCTTCTGACCTAGAAAATTCTGCAATGAAGTCGACGACGGCTTGTCCCTTAACTGCATTTCGTGGGCGGTCCTGTATATCAAATTCGCTCAGTTCCACTGTCCATAGGGCCATGCGTCCTGCCGTCTCCAGGCTGCTCATGGCTCTCCGTAGGGGTTGGTCCATTAGGACCACTATTGTATGCGCCTGGAAGTATGGTTTGAGCTTTCTTGCTGCAGTTACTAGCGCGAAGGCCAACTTCTCCATTTGAGGATACCTTTCTTCCGCTCCCCGGAACGCCCTACTTATAAAGTAAACGGGTTTCTGTGATCCATCCTCCTCCCTGATTAGGGCCGCGCTGATTGCTGCTTGCGAGACTGCTAAATAGAGGTAGAGTACCTCCCCAGGGTTAGATGGGCTGAGCATCGGTGGGGATGACAGGTACTTCTTCAAGTCCTCAAACGCTTTCTGGCATTTGTCCGTCCATACGAACGACTTTCTTAACGTACGGAAGAATGGAAGGCACTTGTCCGTCGCCTTTGAGACGAACCTATTCAGGGCTGCAATTTTACCGTTCAATCTCTGCACATACTTGATTGTTTTCGGCTGTTCTAACTCCATGATGGCCCGAACCTTCTCTGGGTTAACCTCTATACCTCTATGGGAAACCATGAACCCCAAGAACTTTCCTGCCGTTACTCTGAATGTGCACTTGTTCGGATTTAACTTCATGTTATACGACCGGAGAGTGTCGAAAGTCTCTTGTAGGTCTTTTAGGTGGTCATGTTCCAGAATGCTTTTTACAAGCATGTCATCAACATATACTTGCACGTTCCTCCTAATCTGGTGCGCGAACATTTTGTTCATTAGCCTCTGGTAGGTTGCTCCCGCATTCTTTAGCCCAAACGGCATCACTTTGTAGCAAAAAAGTCCCTGACTCATGACGAAGGAGGTCTTCTCCTGATCAACCTCGTCCATCTTGATCTGATTGTAGCTGGAGAAGGCATCCATGAAGCTCAAGAGTTGGTGCCTCGCCGTTGAATCTACGAGTGTATCGATTCGAGGCAATGGGAAGCTGTCCTTCGGGCAAGCCTTGTTGAGGTCTGTGAAGTCGACACACATTCGCCATTTCCCAGTAGCTTTCTTGACCATCACTACGTTTGATAACCAGTCGGGGTAATATACCTCCCGAATGAAATCCACCTCGAGAAGCTTCCTAACCTCCTCGGCTATTGCTTTGTCTCGCTCTTCAGCGAATACTCGTTTTTTCTGTCTCACGGGCGAAAACGTGGGGTTCACATTCAATCTGTGAACTATAACCGAGCGATCAATACCCGGCATGTCCTCGTGGCTCCAAGTGAAAACATCCTGATTATTCCTTAGGAACGTTGTTAGGGCCTGTCGTGTGGGTTGACTGGCCAATGTCCCCATTCTAGTTATCCGTCCGGGTTCTGTCTCGTCTAGAGTTACTTCTTCTAGTTCTTCTATTGGTTCTGCTGCGACCCGCTGTTCTTCTATGCACATGGTGTGCTAGTGGTCATCCATTTCCAGCATGGCTATGTAGCACTCGCGGGCGGCCACCTGATTCCCTCGCAACTCGCCGACCCCATACTCCGTGGGGAATTTAATCATTAGGTGGTACGTCGAGGTTACTGCCTTCTAGGTGTTGAGAGTTGGCCGTCCGAGGATAGCGTTGTATGCTGATGAGCAGTTGACTACGAGGAATGTTACATCCCGAGTGATCTGCTGAGGATAATCGCCCACTGTCACTGCTAGTGTGACCGCACCCAATGGGAATACTCTCGTTCCTCCAAACCCCACTAGCGGGGCATTTGTTGGTATCAGCCGTTCCCTATCAATCATCATTTGCTGGAACGCAGGGTAGTATAGGATGTCCGCCGAGCTACCATTGTCAACCAGCACTCGGTGAAAGTTATATTCTCCCACTCGTAGGGTGACAACTAATGCGTCGTCATGCGGATGGTGAAGTCGTCGTGCATCTTCCTCTGAGAACCCGACGATTGGGCTGTCTCTCCGTGCTATCTTTGATACCGAGCCCGTCAGCTGGACATTCTGAACCATTCGGAGGTAAGTTTTTCGGGCTTTTTTGGACGACCCAGTTGTCGATGTACCACCCACGATCATCCTTATGTCTCCGATTGGGGGTCTGGGACGTTCATTATCCCTCGGGGGCTGATGCTCTTGAGGTGGCTGGTCTGTCCTCTCCTTTCTCACAAACTTTTGTAATTTCCCTTGTCTAATAAGGGCTTCTATCTGCTGCTTCAAGTCATAGCATTCTGCTGTGTCGTGGCCGTGATCACGGTGGAAACGGCAGTATTTGTCTCTTGATCTTTTGCTGGGATCTGATTTCAGTTTCCCAGGGAAGGTTAGAGCCCCCTCGTCCTTGATTTGCATCAGGACTTGATCTATCGGGGCCGTCAACGGGGTGAAGCTCGTGAACCTCCCTCCGGGTGGCTTAGAACGTCGCTCAACTCTTCGGTCGTCTACTCTTGGCCTCTTCGACCCTTGATCCCTCTGTCTTTCCTCCTGTCGTTCCCTCTTCCTCGGCTTATCCTCTCGGGCCTGCAACGCGTCTTCTACGTTCATGTATTTGGTTGCCCTGTAGAGTACTTCTGACATGGTTTTAGGGTCATTTTTGTACAAAGAGAACAGAAACTTGCCCTTCTAAAGCCCGTTCGTGAAGGCAGCAACTAGTATTTTGTCGTCTGCTTCGTCTATTGAAAGCGCTTCCTTATTAAAGCGCGTTATATAGGCCCTCAGCGTCTCGTCCTCCCATTGCTTAATACTCATCAGGCAAGCTGTGGACTTCTTGTATCTGTGTCCTCCGATGAAATGTGTGGTGAACTGAGCACTCAGCTCCTTGAAGGTGTTGATGGAGTTTGGCGTTAGTCGGCTAAACCATATCCTCGCGGGGCCTTTGAGCGTTGTGGGGAAGGCCCTGCACATGATCTCGTCAGCTATCCCCTGGAGATGCATTAGGGTCTTGAACGTCTCCAGATGGTCCAGATGATCCTTTACTCCGTCGTAGCTATCTATATGAGGCATACGGAATTTATGGGGCATGGGGAAGGCATTCACGACTGCAGTGAAGGGCGAGTAAGTGCAGTTGACTAAATCGTCCAGATCGCTGGAAACCCGCCCCTTGAGTGCGTTCATCATTACTTCCATCTGTTCCCTCATAGCCTGCATCTCTGCGGCAATCTGTGGTGGTGTCGCGTTCGTGAGGGATGGCATGCTCAAGTTCTGCCTCTCCGGCCTACTTAGGGCATGGCTGCCTTCAGGTTTCTCTTGGTTTCTCCTTGCAGCGCTGGTCCCTTCTTCCTCTTCTTGCTGGTCGTTCTGTTCTGCATCCTTCTGACGCAGCTGTTCTTCTAAGTCGTTATTTTGTTTGGTGAGACGTTCCACCGCGGCAGCGAGAGTTCGAACTTGTCTTTCGAGGGCAGTAGTGGGTTGTTCGTCTCCTTGAACGTCGTTGGTGGTTGCCATCGAGTGAGTGAGTACCATGCAACCCTTAAGTCCGAAAAACGATAGTATGGTTTTTTGGATCTCTACTAACGTTTCCCACAGACGGCGCCAACTGATGAGGTCAAGATCTCATCAGTGAGCCACACGATAGTTACGCGCTCGAATGAGAACCTGCACAATTACAAAGAAGGGAAACCTAACGGAGAGCACCGATGTGGTGTCGGCCAAATACCCTCCGAAGGTTAAGTCAGAAAATATTCTGACAGCTCTAGAGTGCTAGAGAGGGTAAATTACGCGTATCTTGATTTGTGAGAGTATTGGCGCTTTTATAGTAGTCGAAGGTTGACCTCTCCTACTTGGAGTCGAAGTCTTTCCTTATAGAGTTTCTCTCAAGGAACCCCAAACGTGATGGACAAGTCTCCTTCCTTATAGAGAAGATCCTCCATTAATGTACGCGGCAAACAGAGTCCTCATGAGCGTGGAAGGCGGAATCCTTTCCTTATAGGACTCTATGAAGTGTGTCGCAATTATGACCTGAAAAGGTCCTTCTGCCTTCCTCATGGCCCTCGGACCCGCTGACACCTCCTACTCGATTCTCAACAATACACTTGGTAATAACGGGCCCGTCCTCTACTGGAATGCAGCATATAACCGTCAAGCCCATATCAGGCCCAAATTTAGCCTCTTCAGTCACCATATGTCTTAGGCGATGAAATAAGGATATATCTTGACAAAAAGTTTTGTCACTATAGTCCATGTTTGTTGCATGATCTAGAGATCAACATCTGAAGTTTTAAGTTTTTCACCATCTTAGAGTCCTCGTGCATTTTCTTTAGATGTCTCAAGCCTCTTTACCAATCTCACACAGATATTCTCTGGAACTCCTCATGTGAGCCTGCCGTAAAAATAGTATTCAATCGTCACTGGATAGGGTCCTTGTGATTTCAAAACAATCTCACTATCACTGTCATTAGGACCACAAGATGAATGAGTAAAATTTAAGGATTTTTCAGTTTGTCACATGGTACATGGATGCAAAGGCAAAGGTTTTGTTGTTGCTCATGGTGTGGAAGCCTTTTTCTCTAATGAAAAATCGTGCAGAGTGTGAAATTTTTGCTCGAACGAGTGACAAGCAAACTATCGATGCTTTAATGTTTCATTGGAGTGAAATTTTTCATACTTCAATTTCTTTGACATATTTAGTGCTGCTCAAATACACCCAAATGTTTGAATAAAAATTGTTGTCTTCAAATTAGCCTATACTTAAAAAAAACAAAACGAAAAAACAAAAAACATTGATACATATACATCAATTACAAGAGGTTATTTCTTCTCAAAAAAAAAAAAATTTACAAGAGGTTACGCATCAAAACTTCCTTGAGCATTTTAAATAATGGTGACAGTGATTTAAGCATATTCAGTGCGAGCATAATTCTTTGAGGCAAGGAGAGGGGTGTTGATATAAATTCTAATATTGCCTTAATTTTATATAAATCTTCACAAATCTCATACAGAGTTGGACTTAGATTCATAACTTTTCTTTTACAAGAAAAGGAAGTACCACTACATTATTTAAGGTTGACGAAAAGACCAAGGGTTTTGTAACTTAATTTGCACATTTTTATATGCAAAGTTCTATTATAGTTTAAGAAGAAAATTATTTGACCAATGAAATTAATAACATATTGTAATTATCTAAAAAAAAAATTGACGAAAAGAAATCCCAACCTTATGGGTTATGACCCAAAAAGAAAGACTTTGTCATAAGATGGGGCTGGGTTGGGCTTAAAGTTTGAGGTTAGATTGATTTTGTGGCCACACATTAGACTGCCGATGAAGCAAAGCCCAACCCAGAGATATGCTTTAATATGCTCTGACAGATCTAGCTCAGACTTGGATGTTAAATTGTAATAGAATGATGAAGGTTTGGCCCAAATGCACCCATTCCTACTCATTGGGCCTAAACAAGCATAAATAAAAGGATTATCCCAATGTCAACTAGTTCTAACTTTTTATGCTTCTTATTCCCAAGACCCTAAAAAAGAAACCCAAAAAAAAAAAAAAAACCAACCAATTACATGATGATTGATAAAACTATCCACATGTAGCATTAGTGTCATATTTTAATAATAAAAAGTAATGAAGGATAATCTTAATATATTTCTATTTTCACGAACATCATTTATAGTAAAGTGAAAATATCCCATTCTGCAAAGGATTTTTAATAAATTCTGTGAGTTCCAGATAATTTTAGTACCAATCTTTTTATTAAAAAAATTAAAATGATAAAATTTTATAATTTTTAACTTAGCTTTTTACCTGTAACTCAACTGATAAAATTTCTTGAACTCGTCAAAATGGAAAATTTTAAATTGGTTTAGGGATTTTTTTAATGAAAAAATTTATTGGTGTCTTGTCATGATAATAAAAATTAATCATCACCAACAAAAAAGGGAAAAGAATGAAAGGATTAATTGGTAAATTAAGAGACTCGATTAGGCTATCAACACAAGGACAATGCAATAGACCAACACAAAGGAGGAGAAAGATACATCATGGGCCAGAGCACATGAAGATGGTGACTAGTCACTTGGGTTAAGGAATAACTAATAAGGATAGATGGTGAGATGACAGACATCATGATGGTGATGGAAAAGATGCACAAGCAAGTGATATCCTATATGTTCTTTAAAAGGAGAAGTATGATAATTTTTCCTACCCTAAAAATTTGGTTTGTAGAATTGTAGGTGCAATTTTTTCTCTTGCTTATCTAGAGATAGACTTTGTTGTTCCAGTTATAATTGCAACATTAATATGGTATCATATCTTAGAACTCATTTGGCCATGGAAGCATTATAGACAGTGCCACTAGGTGTCTAGCCTCAATTACAAAGCTTAATCTCAAATTTTCATCATTTTGGTACCCAAATTTCTGCAAGAATGTTGACCTCAATTTCTTTTTTCTTGTTTTTTTTTTTTTATTTAGAGAAATTTTGACCTCAATTTTGAGTGAAAATGGTCCACAAAAAATTGTTCCCCTGAGAATCTAATGGGGCCTGAGCCCGCAAGGAATTGAGGCAATTGTTTCTGTTTATAATTTTGTGGGTCGCAATAATGGGCATGATAAGGCTGTCATGACCGACAAATCTTCTAGATGATTTTGTGATTGATCTAAATTTGGACTCTATTTGGAAACAAAATAGCAACTGCCAACATTAGTTAATTATCAATTTCATCAATATACTGGCTCGATCCCACTAAGCCTTGTTAACTCTCCCTTTTCTTGAAGGGACTATTAGTTTTAGATTCTTATATATGATCACTTTATGGGTTACACTTGCAGCGACGAGGACATCTTGCTAATTATAGAAAGGACAAAACCCGGGAGTTTTTTTAATTTTTTTTTTTTAAGATAGAATTTCTACTCTAGACTAATTTAAGTGTATATGTACATGAAACTCCCTTCTGAAAACTTAAACTCGAGTCTTTACCCCCCACACTCTACAAACACTTATACTTATGAAATAACTTTCGCGACAAGGGTGCTCAGTGATCCAATGAGTTAAAAGTGAAAAGAGCTAGCTTAAAAAACACAAAGAGTTATTCATTTTTCTCTTTTTGGCACAATACTAGTGCAATTAATAATTTTTGTCAGTAATATATGAGTGAAAACGATGCTACTCTAATCATTACTTATTACATCAATAATTAGAAGAAAAAAAAATTGTCTCAATTAAAAAAAATTGTCCAGATTGGGCTAAGGTTGTACGGTTTAAACAAAAATAATAATAAAAAACTTAGATATGTTTATTGAAGTTCAAAATCTGCAGCTAGCCATAGCACCAACCACATGCTAATGAAAATTTAATATTATTACATGATGATGACTAAATATCATTCTGTTTCTTTCGTTTCCAAATTGTAATTATACTCCAAAATTATAGTTCTTCATCAACAAATGAGTTTTTCCGCATTCTTCCAACTGCTCTATTATGAAGGCCAAAGAACCATTGTGAACATGTCCGGCCGCCTCGTCTACTATCTGATTTCTCACTGTGAACATAACCACGTGATTGACGATATCATGATATATAATTCCTTGGGTAATCATTTGAAGAAAAAAATATGATAATTTTTGAGTCACTCTGGCTTAGTGCTTTCTTACGATTGTAAGAATGCTTGCTTGTGACACCCATTTGCATTGTTTTTTTGTTTATGTTTTCTTTTCTTTTTTTCCCTGCTTTCGTTTCCTCCTAATCCAAACTCTTTACCACAGCAAAATGTGAAACCAGCTGCTGAAAAGACTCTTCTTCCCCTTTGCTTTGTAATGTTCACGTTGACTTGTACAGAGTTGCACTGTGCAAAGACCTAAACCCTGACCACGTATGCACAAAAAGGAATCCAAAGAAGTAGCACTTATGACTTCCTTCCCTTGTTTTACTTGCATTGCTTTGGATTCCCATGGTCAAGCATTTGTCATATTTAGTGTAAGTTCATTTGCTCAGTTGCACCAAAGGGGTACAGGGTACTTTGATGAACATAAGAAACTTCACAGAGAAACAAAAGAAAAAGTAAAATATATAAGATACAATATTTCTATTTCTGAGAAAAAAATCAAAGTTTATAATTATGTACTATTGGTAATGGGAAGAATTGTTTTTCTCCTTTTTTTTTCTCATAAGATTTTGCTTTACTATAAATTGAATTCGCCTCACGACAGTAATGGAGCTAGGATTGGACTTAATGGGAGCAAAACTTATATATGGTGCATGCAATTACATATGTGCATGTGAATATATATTGTATTTAATACAAATGAAAATTAAAAGCTATTCATTTAAATACTAAGTGATATTTTAATGTTAGAAAATCTCATATAAAGGCAGCATGTTCATTATTTTATATTAATCTATTAAGGATTTTTATCTCATGAGTAATCCTTTGTTCAAAAGGTGAAGTTCAACTTGCAAATGGAATGATAATTTTTAGTAGATAGATAAATACCAAGTGCATCTTACTTAAATTTTTACTTTTTTAGTTAATATGGACTCATAAAAATGTTCAAATTATAATAATTTATAACTATGTTATGAACATTTATTTACTTGAAAACAATATATATCACACTTAATTTGGAGTTGATTATATACTTGTATTTATACACAAATTTGTATGAAGTGGTATAAAATTATTACCAAAAGAAAAAAAAATCATATTATCAATTTTTTTTTAATATTTTGAAAGGTCACAATAAAATTTTTTTTTCCCATAAATTAAAGTGAAACTCGATCAATTCCCAAGAATGATATTAAGAAAGAGTCGAGGGAAAAGTGTCCTATGCTACTACTTTTGAAAATTATATGAATGCTAAATTATATGGAGGTGGGCAAATTCCATTGTTTAAACTGGGTTTCGACCATAGTGAGGCCAAGTGTAATATGGGGAGATCTAGGTTTTTTTTTAATAAAACAAATTTATTTAACACACACCCGACTACTAACATTGACGTTGGCCTAAAGGCTAGGCCCAAAATCCGATAAGTGAAACACGTGTGATAATTGAACTTTTTATTTGTGTTTAGTGTAAAAGTATTTATTAAGGTAATAAGTGTCTAAACATGATGTGATCTACTAGTTAAAGGGTGTAGATGGAGGGCTAGAACAGGTACCGAAATCAATAAATTGGAAGAGAAGTAGCTCCCACTTTCTCTTGATTAGAGACTAATCTCCCCACATTCAATTCTACCCTAAGAAGCACAAACACGAGTATAGATACAACACAGAGGGGTGGAACCAAAAATTTTCTTTTAGGAGGGCCGAGCTATAACACCGATACATTGCACATGCACATAGACTGTTGAAGAGAACTCATCATCTTTAAGACTTTAGTGATTAAATAAATGTTGTTTAGTCTGATATTCAATATGTACCTGATAGGCCAAAAACGTATTGACCTCTTGTGATTAATTAACCAATTAATTTAGCCAAGTATATTAATTAAGTTAATTAACATGCAAACGCGTGGTAGCACAAACAAATTACCAAATAACTAAATGTGCAGCGGAAATTAAATGACACGGGTGATTTGTTTACGAATGAGGAAAACCTAACGGCAAAAACCCCACCGGGTGATTTTCAAGTCACCACTCCCGAAACTCCACTATTATCACAACAAACGGTTACAAGTAAAAGAATCTCAAGTACCTTACCAACCTACAGTTGAACCCTTACCCCAATATCCAATTGGACTTGTTCTGTAGTGACAATTTTCCCTTTTGATGCATGACTCCCAAGTACGTGACTAACCAATTTGATGCGCGGATCCCAGTACGCGACTTACGTCTTTGCACGAATCCCAGTACGTGACTAACTCCACAGCAACCCCTTGATTGTTATAGTTGATTTGTAGCAGTTTCACATAGAAACACCAATAAGATCTTCAATGTTGGTGCAAGAGACTTTGCTTGGTAATAGAACCCAAAGGCGTACAAGAAACGCAGCAAGAACTCTTTCTTCTGTAGGAGGAAACTAGGGTTTCAAAAAGAAAACTTTATGAAGCTCTCTAGGGTTAGGTTTTTCTTTTTCCACCTCCTTTAAATAGGAGCTTTAATGGGCTCTCCTATTCCAAATAGGTTTACACAAACCTTGGGCTTTCCTAGTCCAATAAGGATTATACAAACCCATAAACAAATAGCCTTTTAGAATAAAAACGTTGTGACTATAATCTGAAAACACGTAAGCTCGATCGATCGAGACATCTATCGAGCTTTAATGAATCTCGACAAATCGAGCTTCTGTCGAGGAGGTATCGAGACCTGCAGATTGCACTTTTCTTGAGCAGTTCTTGAGTAATCTTCATATCTTCAATTTAACCACTTGTGATGATCATCTTGAACCTACTTAGATTTACCCAAATACAAGTAAAGTGCGTTTTGTCAAAGGATATGTCAATTACATAAAAATATGTCCCCAACAGTACCCAAAAAAAAAACTCAGCACTTTTAAAATGTATAGAATGAAACTCAATGATGATATTTCATACAATAACATTCTTCTATTATCACATTCATAGTGAATTCTTAAAATTTTCATTTGCAATATAAATTACTAAGTTATCTACCAAAGTGAATAAAAAAAACCTCCAATGAAACCAATGAAGTCTTCAAATTATGGACCAAAACTTTAAGTGCATTATTGAGAATCAAATGAAATTATTAAAAAATTGAAATTGAGAAAAAAATTAATTAATTTTATAATTACTAGGATTGTTACTTTGTTAGTCAATTATTTTTTGTTACAGCATTGTTTAAGAACTTAGAATTTTTGGGGGGATGGGAGGCAATTCCTAATTATTTTATGAACACTTAAAAATAAAAAATAAAAATAAAAAAACTCAATTAATATATACACTATAAAAAAATATTTTAAATTTTTTTTTTAGGATGACTATTTCCGTTTTTATTCACTTTTTTCTTGGTTCAATCTTCATGTCTTCAATAATATCACTTGTTTTGATTTCTCAGCGCACTTCATGATATTCTAAACATATCTTAGATCTATCCAATTACAATTAGAGTGCATTTTGTCAAAGGATATGTCAATACATAATAAATATGACCCTAACATGTTCCTATATGAAACCTATAGTAGCGGTTGTTTTCTATTGCAATAACTAATTTATAATAAGGTGTAAGAATGGGAGTACTAGCAGTTTTTATTTTTATTTTATAGTAGTGTTCTATAGAAATGTTGCTAAAGAATCTCTAGTAGCGACTCAGAAAACCACAATTAAAAATAATTTATGCCAAAGATAAGGGAAGGGTGTACTAGCATTTTTAATTTTTCTAGCGACAGTATACAAAACTGTTGCTAAAGAATCTACAGCAGCAATTACATAACCGCTAATATAAATAATTAATTCCAAAAGAAATGTATCGATGTTGTTAAATATTTTCTATACCAGCAATTCCTAAAACCGATGTTATAACCTATTATGAGGGAAACTTAACAGTAGTTTTTCAGGTTATAGTAGCGGTTTAGAAAACCGCTAGAATAGATCTATCAAACTTTTAGTAGTAGTTTTTAATAGTTTTAATAGTGGTCATGACCATGGCTAAAAATCAAGTTTTTTGTAGTTATGTATAAAAAAAAGATATCTCAAATGTATTTATGTATAAAAAAAAATGATATCAAAGCAAGAAGTCCTGAGTTTGATCCTTATCTCCTCCATTCTACCTCCCATTTAAATTCTTAAGTGTTGGGTCTCACCTATTAAAAGGTAATTTCGGCCCACACGTGAGTAGGAGTGTTAGAAGTATAAAGTTAAATGATTAAATTTATCATATCTCAATAACTTAAGTTTTTGTGACAATTAGTAATTTCATATGATATTAGAACAGGAGGTCTTAAGTTTGATCCATCTCTCCTCCACTTTACCTCCCATTTAATATCTCATGTGTTGCGCCTGACTACTAGGCCCACACGTGAGGGAAAGTGTTAGAATTGTATAATTAAATGATTAAATTTATCATATCTAAATAGTTTAAACTTTTTGAACAATCGGTAATTTAACACTATAATGGTGTGGTACCTACCAATTGTTCTAGCCAATGTGGTTTGAATTTGATAACATTGACTATAGAGAACTATTCTCTCACTCAGGCCAAGTATACTCTCGATCTTCTTTCCAGCGTTCGTATCACTTATACTAAGGGTGTGTTTGTTTAGGCGTTTTTGCAGCCTAAACTTGGCATTTTAAGAAAATTTGTGTTTTTAAAAATTCTAAAATATTGTGTTTTAAATACAGTACTAGCTAGCTTTTTTTCACAAATGCCCGTTTTAAACAAATATCATGTTCTGGCAATGCATATTTTAAAGACATGGGTTTTTCACAACAATTTGCACAAACAGGCTCTAAATTGTGAATATACCATTCAACCCCAACACAATATCTTAACTCGAAAGATCGAAAACCCTTTGTGATGGCACCTTATATACTGACAATTAGTTGGTCATCTAATATACCTTACGATCTCTCGTTGACACATGTCTCATATGCAATTCACGTTGTCAATTTATTTTAATAATCTATTATAATTTTTTATTTTTGATTAAAATTTATTTTATGTAAAGTGGTGAAATTCGGTTCTATACTTTCGCCACTTTACATAAAATAATTTTTGCTATTCTATTTTTACTTACTATTTCATTATTGAATTTCAATTATACTATTAATTCACATATGATTTTTCATTAAACTATATACCGCATGAGCATATATTATTAGTAAGAAGAAAATTTTTATCAACCTCTCATGAAAATTGAATTGCCCCAAATATGTTGTCTTTCAAGTAAAATTTATTGTGCAAATCACAAGACTGGGACCATCACCTCTCAAATTTAAATTTCAATGAATCAGTGGCATTGATGAAGTGGAGGTTATTAATTAGTTTGAATTTCCTCTTTCCCTTCTTAAAAATAAAAAGATCCAAGAATTCCTTTCTAGATTATGAATTTACACTTGCTGAAATGTAAAATACAATGGCTGAACTGGCGAATATCCATGAGATCAAATCCTTAACATATCTAATTGATTTGTCAAATGAGACTTCAAGTCATCTCAACTTTCAAAGGAATTTCAGATTTAACTGAAGTGTCAATTCAAACTAGGCTCATAAAGAAACCCAAAGTGTTGATGCCTTTGATAAATAAATGGCTAGCAACATTACGCTAGGCCATGCATATAATTAGTGTATGCAACAACACAAAACCCGCCAAAGTTTACATGTGCTTATCTAAGCAATAAAGTGAAGGAGAAAGTAACATAAAATAGTTAAGTGAACTTTTTACTGTGGAGCATTTAGCTGAAAGCAACCCAACTAGAAAGCGAATAATATTACAAAATCCCAACATTAATTTGCCTTGTTTTCGAAACAGGAGAGAAAGTCATGCCCTGTTCAAACATCTCTACATTAGTTGTCAATTTTGGCATAAACTAGCTCCACCATGCATCTCACCCAGCAATATATGGTAAATACATTAAACTTGCCATAGCCTCTTGCAGCCACTCATCCTCATCAGTTTTTATCTGCAAAATTAGACAAGAAATAACATGAATAAACATGGTTGCAAATTGATGAATTCAATAAGAAAATGGAAAAGTAAAGAAATATTGAAAAGGATTTTGTCATAGTTATTCTTTTATATATACAAAGATTGTCCCGTCAACTTCTAAGTATATACTCTCTAATCTCTTCTATGTCTTTATCACCATCTAATATATATATAAAACACATTAATCAAAGATAGATTATATATAAAATATAAGATTTCCAATCATACAAGGAAAAAAGTACTCATTTTAAAGGGAATAAACTCTCATAAATACACATAGAATTCTTTGAAAGTTGTATGTAATATTATATATATATATATAGAGAGAGAGAGAGAGAGAGAGAGAAATTACCTGCAAAGAATCACTACAGCAAAACTCCTGCTCCTTGTGAGGGTTGTCTTTCTTTTTCCTTATCATTTCTTCTTCACATAGTTCACTGTTCCTTGCAAATCGCCCACGAACTCTGACTCTCCTGTCAGCAAGGGTCTTGCGACATGCATACTGGTATACAGTGGATTATGGAGTAAATGCACATGTAAGAGGTCAGACTATGAAATGAACAAAAACTATTCTACTGTGTCTCTCCAAAGATACTTGAATGAGAAGAGCAAGCGTGTGTGTGCGCGTGCGCGTGTGCCTGAGAGAGAGAAAAAGAGAGATACAGACCTTGATGGTCTTATTGAAGTTCCTTTGGTTTCTCTTCTTCATATATCTTAGAATCCTTTCCTTCCTTTCTTCCTCAGAGTACCGACCAACTTTGATGTTAGACTCTTCAATCAGAGGTGGTTGATTACCTTGAATTCCCTGCAACAAAACACAACATTGAAATAAAATTAGTGCTAACTTAATTAACATATAGCTAATCTAAATCATTTTTCCTCGAATAAGATGGAAATTTTCAGGCTCTAATTCTCTCAACACATGGAAAGAGATTTTCTTAAATTGTTACAACTGCATCTAGAGCAATCTCAAACTAGCTTGTTCAGTAAATTAGCTTCTTTACCATTGGCTCAATAGTACGCATAGTTTATGCTATATTTAGAGAAACTAATAAAGTTCGGTTTTCTTTAGTTAATAAAGATATAAAAGAAGTTCCTTCACTCTCGATATATTTGCTTTGTTTTCAAATTTTTAATATATGTGCTTTTTTTCCTACAACCCCAATCAATAATATAGGCTTACCCAATTTTCTCCTACAGCAGGATAAACAGGCTTAAGATCCTCCAAAAACCCACAACATTCATCTCCAAAGTCACACATAGTTTGTTGGTACCCGCTACCAAAGTTGCCAACTCCAGCCATACCACACGAATCCATTTTGTAGTCAGGCAATGCCGGCACGGCTGCTAAGTTTGTCGAAGATGTCCCGAGTAGCCCTGGAATTGATGGTATCCTATTGTCGGATACTGATGACACAATATGATCAATTGCACCATTATTATCAAATAATGGCACTAAACTTTCTTGACCAGTACTCCATATTGGACCAGTACCAAAAATTGTACCATGGCCAGCACCACCACTACTCACACCTGCAGCCATAGTTGGTGTAGAAAACTGAGAAAGATTATCAGTAGCCCATGTGCAATCGGAGTAGAATTGAGGAATAGAAGCCATTGCAGAGGAAGAGAGAGAGGCTTGGAAGTGCTTGATTATAATGGTGTCTGATCTGGATTTGGCTTTATCTGACACTGACCCTTTTTCTCTAAGCCTTGTACTTAAATAGCAATGTGATAGTGCACTGGCTCTTGGCCAAGTTGTTCTGCTGCCAGCTCGGACAACTGACTCACTCACTTTCTTTTTGGCATAATTAGCTTAAAACTAACTCATATGTCACTATGTGTTAAGCTCTAACTAAGTGTTATATAATGTTTTAATGTCTTTTTAAGCTGTCACTATGTGTTAAGCTCTGTAAACGCGTAAACTTTGTAACAAAAATCAGTTCTTTAGGTTATCATTTGGTTAATTTTGATAAGCTAAAATTACTACGAATTTTTACTACAAAAAGTGTTAGCTTAAAACTAACTTAACTGTCACTACTTTATGACTTATTTATAAATCACGTGAAAAAATTCTATACCACTTATTATAATTAACGTGATCAATATAGCCAATATCATTAATAATAAATAAATAAATAAACTTAAACTTGTTATTTAGGAAATTTTTGTTTAAAACTAACTCATCTGTCACTACATTATTATCTACTGCATTTAGTTATAAATCACGTCAAAAAAAAATTCTCTACCACTTATTTTAAAGATTTTAAAGTAGACTTTTTGCAATTCTACTATTTAGTTGGCAAAAGTGTCACACCTTATTTAAAACGGTGTAACTATGGTAGCTAGATAATTGTTGGATAGTTTTCTTCTCACTAATACAAGGTGGGTTGTTTTGATATATATCACATAAACAAAGCAAAACAGATAACCATTTTTAATCATCTAATATGATTCCCTTCTTTTCAAAATTACCAAATAATTTTGAATGCTTTTGTACACCCAATTAATATAGCCATAATCATTTCAACAAGTGAGAAAAATGAATTATTATTATTACTATTACTACATACATTCTTGGTTGTGCAAACTAGTTAAGGAAGATCATTTGGAACATAATTTTTATTGGACTCAAATTGTTCAGATATGAGTCATACATGATGAAGATGCAGAATAGAAGAATAAGGTGATGATAAAGGGAAATGGAGAGGGGTTCATGTGAATATTATTCTTATTTACTGTTTAAAGGCTAAAGCTGTGTACACCCATAAGTACTATATATAAAGATCTGACCTAGTCATATAGACCAGGAATCTAACACATGGGTTGTTAGATTATGCATCCACATATCAAGTACAACATCAACATATATCTACCCCCCCAATTTGCTATTCCCTTTTAAGCTTCCCATTTTTCATAGCTTATATAATATATATATATATATATATATATATGCCATGCAAAATGACATTTGTTATTCTCGCTATAAATTGTGCATCACACTCCTATGTTGACACGTGGCACCAATAATATTTGCCCTCGTATGGAGGATTAGCTTTGCATGAAAGGGAAAGGAAAAAAAAAAATGAAAATTGAACATATTCTCTCTGCTGTTGTTATTAATCAAAGGAAGGAAGGTTTTTGATTCTGCATGCCCCGTAAATCAAAACTTGCATTTGGTACAAAATGTCATATCTCTGTCTGTCCTTGTAAATGATGACATATTAATTCTCTCTCTCTCTCTCAATCCTGACTCAACTCTGTTTCCATTTAAGAGGAGGAAATTCAAGCTTATCCTCCGTTTAGATTGAAATAAAAAATGAAAATTATTTTATTATTTAATTTATTTTTTTTACTATTTATGTGTATCACTACACTTTTTAATACTATTCATGGGTCTCACTGTACTATTTCAACTAACTTTCACTTTTATCTACAGTACTTTCAACAAAAAATTTTCAATTTTAGAAAAATAAGCGGTTCCTAAACAGACCCTTAGTTTGGCCTAGAAGTTTTTTCATTTCTTTGTTTTCTTTTTTCCCTGGCCAGTTAACCCTGGAGTACAGTAAGTATATCTTAAAGCATTAAAAAGTGTATTTGTAAAAAATAAATAAAATAAAATATACCTAAAAAAATGAATTCTTAAAAATTGTACAGAAGCTTAATAAGTTGAAAAATAAGATCATTCAAGTTAGGACAATTACAGATCATTCGAGATTGGATTTAGCGTCAACCCACCAACCAACTCAATCACGTATTCTAAAATCCGTTAACCCGCGTCTCAAGATATCCATCAAATATCAAGCAAAGAATGGTGGCACAACAATGATCACAAAGGCAAGGCATTGAGCTCTACACTTCGAACAAGTCGGGTTCATTAGATTTCCATATGGAAAACCCGTCACTCGACCTTGATTAGGTTTCATTGATGCCACTCCAACTAAACCAATTCTCAAAGCCAACGTTTTTTGGATGGGTGTCTTTGGGTCAATTGGGCTTGTTGAGTGCAAGTGTGGGTTGATGAATGCCATAATTAGCTATTTCATGCTTTTGAACATGTCCCTCTCCTTTTCTTCTTTTCTTTTCTTTTTTTGTAAATACTATTTTGGTTCCTAAATTTTACCCAAAAAAAAATTTATTTCTAAATTTAAAAAGTTTGTTTTTCATCCCTATACTATTGAAAAATTCGATTTTCACCCTTAAACTATTAAAAATGTTTTACCTTCTATGGATAAATATATATATATATATATATACCTCTATTTTTGTCTCTAAATTATTAAAAAAACATTTTACAAAGTTAAAGGATGAGAAGAAAATTTATGTTTAAAGACGAAGAAAAAATTTTGTTAAAGTTTAAGAATCAAAATACTATTACTCTTTTTTTATGGGATAATGAGTGAGTCTTGGTCCTAAAGAGGGTGGGTGGGTGGGAGCGAGAAAATTTGAACCAATGGCCTCATTGATGTGTAATTCGGATTCCAACTAATTGCATTACTTTTAAAGATTACGAAATCACCCTTCTTACTGATTCAGAAGCTTCAATTGGAGGAATTAGAATAAAATGCTTTGTGACAAATCGTTTGACTATGATTAGCTAAGCTAAACCACTACTTTAGAGACACAAAGTGAATTACAATTGAAAAATTCCTTCTTATGGGTTTGCAAAGCCATATTGCTTGTGTTCTAGGTTCCCTCTTGAGGAGCCTAATAAATTATCAGAATATTAATTATGAAAACCTATGATATACCTAGTTTACGACATTCGCATGCACGCCCAATTTAAAGTAAGACACTAATCCAAAGCTAATGGCAATGGTAATAGATAATAGATGATAATGATAATGATAATAATAAAGGTCATATGCGCTTTGTTTATAAGTAGCAGAACTAAGAGGTTCACTAGCTAGTACTTTTGTTTTTCTTTTTTGAAAACTTTTTCTGCATTTGAATGGTATCTGGTTCAAAAAAAAGATTTCTTACATTTGGCACGATAGCTTTTGTTATCTCAAAAGATTCCTAATCTTACCAACTAAGTATCGTATACAAATAGATAAATTTAGAGAGCAACTTGGTAATGTAAATTGTGATGAAACTAATTACTGCTAAAAGGCAATGTATCTTAGAGGCTTGTGGCTCAAATTTTAACATTCTCTGTCTATTTGCCACAAAAAGCAAAGTAATAGATAGAGATAATGGAAGATTTTTCCAGACACAGTACATAGTATCAGGTGCCTGTGGTTATAGCCTTTCCATCCCATCATCCAACATAACAACCAGCCAGCCATCCTGACCCCCACTTGCGTGTCTCAAATATGGGCCTTCTGAAGTAAAGAATTTTCCTTGGTTTTGACTTGAAATTCATGTAAAAAGACAAACATTTACCCTGCCTTTTAGACCCTAAAGACATAGGTGTCATGGTTGATCAAATTCGAGCCCAGTTTTATAGTAACCTGCTGGGTTAGAGGTGGCATGGCAAGCTACCATCTAAAAGGGTTATACAATTCGAATGTGGATTAGCCACGTTCTTACTTAAACCAGCGGCTCTATTGTGACATATATGCAAATTGCAAATTACACTCCTAAAGTTTGTAGGTGTTTGAATTCTACACTCTGAAATTTCAGAATTTAGATTTTTTCTCTAAAGTTTGAGAGTTTGGATTTTATACCCTGACGTTTCAAAATTTGAAATTTACCTCCTAAATTTTAGGGGTGTTTGGACTTTACTTTTCAAAGTTTAGAGGTGTTTGGATTTTACACCCTAAAGTTTTTAAATTTGGAAGTATTATATCCAAACACTCTCAAACTTTAAGGGATAAAATCTAAATTCTGAAACGTCAAGGTATAAAATCCAAACACCCTAAACTTTAGGAAATAAAATCCAAATTCTAAAATTTCAGGGTGTAAAATCTAAATACCTCTAAATTTTAGGGATGTAATTTGCAATTTACCCTGCTATCAAAAAAAAAAATTTGTGATATATATATAATAGTATAAAAAAACGGGTGGGGGAGTGTTGGAGGGTTCAAGTAACCATAACTTATTTCCGGTTTATTCAAAACTACAGTTTTACATTTGCTTAGTTTATTTTTTGCAAACCCATGTAAATAAACCCTCCCAATCCACAAACATTTTGTGCTCTCCCAATCCCCAAACATTTTTGAAAACTGGGTTCGTAGAAATTCTAATGATATAGCCCACAGCCTGGCCAAATGGTCTCTCAAGCATAATGTATTGGGTTCTTTTGCTATAAGCTGATGCCCTCCCTTGTTTTGAGTCTATTATCAAGGTCGAGGTATGCAGTCCTACTTTATAGTTCTTCTATTCTGTTTTAAATAATAAATTCTTATTTCTCATAAAATATAATTAAATAAATAAACTCTCCCAAACGAGAACTTAATTTTTAAATTTAAAAATAAAAAAATAAAAAAATCTGTCTCCACACACACATATTTATAAAACATGTATTTATTTCAGGTGTAACAAACATGTTTTCATCAATCTATCTTTACATAACTGAAGAAAAATATTATCTTTCACCAAGTCACTATGTGATATCTGAATTATACATTGATCATAGTTAATATTCTCCAAACGTCTTAAACCAAGGAATTTTTTTAATTAATCTAGAGATTTCACAATTAGAGTATATAACAATTTGACTACTTTTAATTGATATAAATGATAAATTAGTTTTTTTAGAAGAAAATGATAAATTAGTTGACTGTATGGTTGACATGAACAATGAATACCAAAAAAAAAAAAAAAGGGTTGGAAAGTCACCATGGCACCGGCTATAGGGTCTTTGGTGCCTAAAAGCCTAACTACAGACCACGATTACTGCATGGAATTTGTTTATAATAAGACTTGATAGCATATTATGGGCGACCGTTATCCTAATTCATGCGGGCTAATGGCTCTTACTGTAGCCTAGATTTTCGAGAGTATGTTATTACTAGCTCCCACATTTAGGTTGAACAACCTCGAGCTTCATGAGCTAATGTCTAGCTCAATTATTTTGAGTGTCTAAAATGATATGAGTAGATTATGAGGACTGTGTGTTGATTTTATTCATATTAACACAAATTTTAATTCATTTAAATAATAAAACATCATTTTTATATGCCTAAAGATTTACAACCCATTATTTTTTATATTAGAAAAAACATATAACAAAAGTAGAGACGTTGAAAAAGACTTGTCTTTTTCTTCTTTTTTAAGTAATAGGTCCCACTTTCTCAAAAAAAAAAAAAAAAAAATGTAATAGGTCCCAAAATCCAAGCCATGGAAAACTTAATGAAAGAAGTTTTTTCTATCTTTCTATTTTTCTATCCTTTCAACCAAACACACAAGGTAGAAAACAAAAACTTTAAGAAAAATAGAAAATTTCAAAACATGGCCCAATCAACCGCCATTAATATATATATATATATATATAAACACACACATACACTCTTATTTTTAAGGCTAACCCGCTATGTATCCGAATGGTAATGGCATGATATTAGCACCAACATACCCTCATGAATTCACCTATGGAAATTCATGCACATACCATACCCAGTATCATAAATACAGAAAAATAAATAAATAAATTTAAGTCATTTGGCGATTAGGTTGAGGCAATTTGTACGAATTTTACTATTGTGCCTATTGCGTAGTGCCTACTTAAATGAATAAGTTCGAACATGAGGAGAAACCCAGCCCCAGATCATGGTCAAAAGTGTCAGGCTTGTGCATGGCCCGCTCAAGCTTCTATCTGTCTGGTGAGCCTTTATCACATGTTCTGGATCATGCTGAATTTCATTCTAACGAGACAAATAAGACACACAATCTTTGGGTTTATATGCATCTATACCAATTTTAAA
This sequence comes from Quercus ilex subsp. ballota, assembly GCA_032727855.1. NCBI lineage: Eukaryota > Viridiplantae > Streptophyta > Magnoliopsida > Fagales > Fagaceae > Quercus > Quercus ilex. Next base: position 77,600,366 of record CM064911.1, read on the forward strand.
ATCCACTTGCTCAAGAACCCTAAAAGGTTAGTATGTGTTTGGATCCACAGCTGCATTTTCAAACGCGCGTTTTCTCTTTTTTTTTTTTTTTTTTAAGCTGCAATTATTGACTTTTAGAGACAAAATTTGCTGTTTATGAACAGTGTATGCACTGTTCACATACTGTGCATGCACTATTTACGCATTCAAAAATATTAAAAATAGGTCTCACAGTACTATTCACACATTTAAAAATTATTTTGCTACAGTGTTTTCAGTTTTCAGTTTTCAGTTTCAACAAAAATAAGTTGTATCCAAACGGACCTATATATATTTATCAATATTTATCAAACTTTTTTTTCTATCAATGAGATTTATGATTCGTAAACTGTGGTGGTGTATTTATTTTTTAATTATATTACCACCGTTTAATTAGTGTAACATTTTATCTTACACATCTAAATAACTCTACATTAGATCAACTTTGGCAAACTTAAATTAGATTACATTGTATTACCATTCCCTTTACAGCTCTAAATAACTTAAACATTTTGTTGATTTGATTAACAAAGTGAACCCATTTTCAATTAATTGTATGTATGAACAGTTACGTTTATGATTTTTTTTTTTTTGTTATATATATATATATATATATATATCTTATTTAGTCATGGTAATTGATACCAAACTTCTAATTAATTTGCATCAATCCTGGCATGTAATCCAAATATTTATTGAAGCAAAAAGAGTTGTTTTTGAATTTGTGTGTTAAATCTTAATTAAATTTGCCAACTTTATTTCTTTAATGACACTTAGGTTTAATTTACACTTAGTGTAACATTTTATCATACACATCTAAAATTAATCTTCATTAGATCAACTTTTTTTTTTTTTGGAGAAACAAACACACACACACAAGGAAGAATGACATGGGTTCTAACACAAAAAGTATAACACAACTCCACACAACTCCACTCAAAAGCCATGTTAACTTTTAAGGGAATGTGAGACAAGTTATACTACACACAACACACTCTCTTAAGCAATGTGAGACAATTACCCATTATTTTCTCTCTCTTTTTTTGAGAAACAAACACATACACACACACACAAGGGAGAGGAAAATGGGTTCCAATACAAAAGCACACCACAATTCTACTCAAAAGCCATGGTAATACCCTTTAAAGAAAGACAAAAAGGATGAGGCCCATATATATAATGGAGTTTAGTCAAATATGAAATTCACAGAAGTTAATTTAAGCCATTTTATGATGATTTGATTGGTGGAAGAGAAAAGATTTGAACCTGAGATTTAATAACATTAAAAGGTGTCAATTAGTTAAGTTACAAAGCTCTTAGAGGTTTATGTCAGTTTAAAAGGGATCAAAAATCACAGTATAATCGAATTAACATAATTCCCAATTGTTATACAGCATGAAAAAACAAATAAACCCTTTTGTTTAGCAAAATCCTGGTAAGATTAAATTACTCTCCAATCATCTAAGATTCTAACATAAATACATCTTTTATCTCTAAAACCCCGTCCCCAAATTATTCATAGTCCCCAACAAGCTCATGTTGGTGCATGGTGCATGTTGCCTAGAAGTGAATCTATAGCTTGATTTTTAAGCATAAGGTCGCTACAGCATTTTATTTCTATCTTTTCAAATTTTTGGGGTCCAAGTCCCTACAGCACTTTTCACCATTCCATCATTTGCCAAATAAGAATTATTCGTGTTCCATAGTACACTTTAATTTTTCCAGGCAAGCTTAGATACTCTTTTGTTGATTTGTCAAGCTTTTCGTGTACAAATACATTTTCTCTCTTGCATCTTAGGGTTGGAATTTCCTCCCTTGTCTAAACGCAATTAGAGTACTTTTCTTGTTCGCAATCTTTTGAATGATTTGTTTAAGCAGTAATAAAGAATAATCAAAGGAGGCTCAATTTGCCAGGCCCAAAAAAATACAAATAAATAAATATCTACAAAGCTCTAACTGGGGCAGGTGGCCCAAAATCTATTTTCTATAACCTTTTTCTTTCACTGATACCACCCAAATAATTGTTATTAGAATATTCATAAGCAATGCCGTTATTCACCGTTCAATTATATATATCTGAAAAAATTTACGTCGAACATTACCTTTCAATGCTTTCATGCATGCCACAAATGACAAAACAAAATTTCTGTCAGACATAAACACTATAATTTTCTGCACGCCATAAACTCTTTATTCCCCTTATCTTTTTTTGCACAATTATTCCCTTTATCACAAAACTGTTTTACTCCTAAGAGCCATAAGAAAAATTGACTGGACGATTCTTCAAATTGTTTTTATTGATATAATAGGAGTCTTAATAAAATGAGAGAGTATATGGTGTATCCGGTATATGTAATCACCCTTTCACACAGGGTGAGCCTTACGCTTGTGAAATTCACTCTTATGTAAGAGGATGATTACATATATTATATACACAATATCCTTTTTCCTAAAAAAGACACATCCAAAGGAGTGAACCATATAAGTGAATCCACACGTTGACATGTGCTATTGTGAAAGCAAAATAACGTGTAAATCTAAGAGTATCGTTAGGGACAACTTTTTTCACAACTAACAATGTCTATTGTGGACAAAACTCTTGTAGCTCAATTGGCATCTCGAAGTGTTTCCAACCTAAATATCCATGATTCAAATCCTCTCATCCCCAACAATCAATTTATCAAAAAAAAAACAATGTCCATTGTGATTGGAACATTACTTTCACCTAATTCACCATTTAAATCATTTTTATTATGCACAACAGATTATATCAATAATTATGAAAAATATTATCTCCATAGACTTATTACAAATCTAAACAATGACACATCTATGAAAGAGTAGCATGCTAATAGCAAGGGTTTATTTATCAAAAATTCTAAGATCACGTAAAAAATCATAACTTTTGTCACAATTGCCCATGTGACAGACTAAAGGTGGTTAATAAAAAGTGATGAGTTCATATGAAAATATCAAGCAGACATGATACTAGATTGGTAAAAATTGCAGTTTTTTACACGATACTAGAATTAGTCTTTATTTATATAGCACCTAAGAACTTGACACGATACTAGAATTACTCTTTATTTATATAGGACGCGGGAACTTGACACGCCATCAAAGTCTTGTGCCTTTGTAAATAGTAAAGCATACCCAACATTGTAACAAAAATGGGACAAATCATCCATTGGCCCACGTATGTAACCATGGACTAGCTAGCATGTTGCACGTCAATCAATTTGCAAATCTAATCGCAGAACGGCACAAAGGACAGACAAGCATATCAATTTCAGAGTGAGAACTTAATCCCAAGGTCTCTTCAAAGACAAGCATGTCAATTTCAGTGTAAACTTAATCCCCAAGGTCTCTTCAAAGACAAGCCTTTGCTTGCAAAGCATACTCCATTTTGTATAGCATGAGAGTTGAGACAATCATCCATAGCACAAAGCATCTGGCATACATAAACTAATGCAGAGTAAAATAAATATAGTATATTGATTTCTTTTAGTTGAGAAGAAAAATAAAAGGACAAAAAAATATATACCTTTATGGGAATTTACACGTATGCCCTTATATAAAGAAGTTTTTTTTTCCTCTTTTTTTTTTTTTTTATGGTGCTTCAAGGTTTTACAAGAACATCAACCAAGCAATAGCGTATTTACATTAACAAATAAATTGCAAGAAACTTCCAATTTTTTATAAATTTGTTGTAATATATGCATAATGATATACATATGTTTAAATTTAATTTTGGTCAAGCTTGAACAGACTTTAGTTGGTTTTAATTAAATTCGGGTGAGGCCAGACTTGATCCATTCTTTTCTTTCTCCTTTCTCTCTCTTTTCTTTTTTTTTTTAATACTATATTATAAACTATACCCTATAACTTTTGACATGTTTTCAATTCATTTCAACCCTTTCAACTTTAATCTGGTTTCAATTTAATCATTTTGCCCAATCTCATTTTAGTTTTAGTATTTTTTCAGTTTCCAAAACATTGTTTTGATGAACTTAACAATGTAAATTGAAATTGTACAGATGAACTAAAAAGGATTGAATTGAATCATGTCAAATTGAATCATCTCCCTCTCTCTCTCTCCCTCTCAACACTTGTCACCCAGTTGCTAATCTCTCTGTTTTTGTCTTTCTTCCCTATTCCCTAAGTTGCATTCTCTTTCTTCTCTCTTCATTTTCATCCCGTCTCTTCCACCATCTCATCTCCTTTCTTCCTTGCCAACCATTTCCAAAACCCCCCCAAAGTTTCTCACCTCTCTCTCAACACTAGTCACCCAGTTGCTAATCTCTCTGTTTTTTTCTTTCTTCCCTATTCCCTAAGTTGCCTTCTCTTTCTTCTCTCTACATTTTCATCCCGTCTCTTCCACCATCTCATCTTCTTTCTTCCTTACCAACCATTTCCAAACCCACCCCCAACCAGGTGACCTTCAAGACCAACTTTGTTGTCACAGATTACTAGAATTCCTATTCTTTGAGCCACGAAGCAAATGTTACTGCTTGTGCTAGCAAACACAGGTGAGGGTTTGTTTAAAATGTGAGTTGGGGAGGGAGGTCAATCAAGAGCAACTGGTGGCTCATGGGTGGAAAACACCTGACCACACCATTTTCTTTCCCCTCTTTTCTCCCCAACAAAACAAGTGAAAAGAGCTCCCTCCCCTCAATTTTCTTTTCCCACACATCTATCCTACATTTCAGCCCAAACCACATAGCGTAAATGAAGCCGAAAAACAATAATGATAACAAAGACTATCACAACGACTACCTATCAAAAAAATAGGGCTCAAGGTTTCTGTTACAACATTGGCTGGAACAACAATCGCCATTCAACAAGTCCGGTAATAGGCAATATTTATTATTTCTTGCTAATAGCAACATGTTACATGCTTGATGCTACTTATCAAAAAAATAATAATAGCAATATGTTACATGGTTGAGTAAACCAAGCTTGGCACAACAGCAATCAAATGTTGATAGGGCAGTGATGTAATAAATGTAATTCAACATGCACACTAGAGCAAAAAAATAAAATCTCAATGATTTAATCATTTATCAGAGATGAATTGTATGAGAGAGAAGATGCAATATATCAGATGCATTGAAGAGCATTCCCTCTTTACAAGCAGGTTTAAGAAATGAATCTTCTAACAGTTATGCCAATAAATACTCTTAGATAGCTGAGCAGGTGATGCAGAAACCAAAGCAATTATTTACACAGCATACCTGCACTAAATGGGAAATACTGAACCCTACAAAACCCTACTCTTGTTTGCTAAACTATAGCTGATCAAACTGATGTTGATCACAACTTTGACAAATTAAATACCACTCAAAGCAGCTAGGAACAAGTTTGGTCCACAACCTGCCAACCACTAATGGAAAATTGACCTGCAATCAATAATAGCGATCCAAAATCCAAACAGATTAATTCAAATTTTTCAAGTCCTTGATCAGAAGGCTAAAATAAGTAATGCAATTACAAAATAAATATAAACCACAAACATGGGAAAACAGGTCCAAACATGTGGATTCACTCAAAGTAGAAAGTCAAATGGAAGTTAACCTTTTTTTTTAATCTTTAAACAAGTGTTTAGCGTTTCCCAGAACCTGGAATATCTAGGTCTGCAATGCTTTAAGTCCACAATAACTTATGCTATTTGTTCACTACCACAGCAGAAACTCAGAGGCCATAGCAAACATTTTGAATTGAATGATAAATCTCATTGTTGGAGAACAATACAGGATGTTATTTTAAAATTAGTTATCATCGACACTGCGGATAAATATATCATGGCAGCCATTTTATTGTCACTTTGCGAGATATTGCATAGAAATATTATTAATATTTATACATATTGAGATAAACTTAGCTCAAGAACCAGCAGTTACAAAACTACAGAGCATGAAAATTGCAACAATCAAGCAAATCAGCCAAATAATCAAAAGTAAGAACACCCAAAGCATTTTTCCTCTCAAACAAAGTCTAGAGGAAAAGAACTTCAAATCATGAATTGATCTCTCACTTCCTTCAAAATTACAAGCTTTCCTCTCTCACCAAATACCCCACATGAGACAATGAGGGATCATGACCCAAATCACCGGAGATCTATGCCTGTTGAACTTGTTCAACCATCTAGCTAGCAGTTCCACAACCCCACCCAGCATAACCCACTAAACCCTGAATAATGAAAACATCATGTTCCAAATCTCTCTAGTAATAGGGCAATGCATAAGTAGTTTCCCCATCTCTCTTACACATGCAACACCAGTCAAAGACAACAAGTGGATGCCTCCTCAAATTATCAGTAGTTAATATCCTCCCCAGAGCAACAATCCAGAGGAAGAAACTAACCTTTGTTGGCACCTTCAGCTTCCATAAGGTTTTCCAAGGAAAAGAGAGTTGGGTATTAGAATTATAAACCTTATAATAGGATCTAACATCAAAAAATTGCTTGGAAGATGGTTTCCAGCAAAGCTGATGCACTCCATTCCATCTCATCAAACCAGAATAGATCAAACCTTAGAAAGATGCAACTGAGTCCAACTCCTAATCTTGTGCTGGTTGAACAAAGCTGACATTCCAGTTAAAACTATCTCCTAAGAGAGAGAACAATTCTGCCACTGAAGCATCCCTATTACAAGCAATGCCATAAAGTTCTGGGAAGTTATCCTTAGAGAGCGAATTCCCCACATAGATCAAGCAAAAATTTAATAGAGAAGCCATCTCCCACTTTAAATCTAAAAATACAGAGAAAAGAGTCCCACCCCTTCCTGATACTCTTCCAAAGTTAGATCCATGGATCCTTTTTTTATTTTTTATTGACAAGTTATACACACATCGGGTGGATCTTGAACCCAAACCTCACCCTCCACCTAGGATTTATAAGGGAAGGAGGTGCCAAATGAGCTAGACCTCATTGGATGGATCCTTTCTAACTAATTGGGTCAAGTGCATGTATTTTTTACCTCCATGCCATCATATCTTCCAAGGTCTCTGTCATTTCCCTGCTTATAATATGCTCTTCATTATTTCTACCCACAGTATTACAAGCATCCTTCCGCCCCTTTCCATCCAATCCGATTTAAATCGTGCTACGTTTACTTTTGCATCTTCACACAGCCATTGAGCCACATCATAAATCCTGGATGGAGGGTAAAATAACACAACCAATTTCAGAATCAACATACATTCTTCCAGGATCGCGTCTGTCTTTTTTTTTTAATATATAACCAAAAAAATTAATGTCCATAGAATTGTTTTCAGTTCTCACATCTGTAACAAAAATGTGAGCCATAAATTTAATGCGACACATACATTGAGTTTCTTACCACAGACTTTTTTATTGGCTGTCAATAGTTAGTCAGACACATTCCAATGTGTTACATATAAGTGATACTTCAATCTTCTTTCTCAATAACAACCGCTCCTAACAATACTCCTTCATGGCTACATGTGATCCTAGTTAAACAGCATATCACTAATGCTACGGTGATATCATTCTCCTTTTTTTTTTATAAGTACGGTGATATCATTCTTCTGTTTTTCTTTTTTTTCTTTTTTTTAATTAAGTACAGTGATATCATTCTTCTTAAACAGTGCAAATCAAAGTGGGATATACTCATATAAGCTGCTTCTTAAACAACTAGTAATATCAAATATCCAACCATCAGTCAAAGCATCATACGTCAATCACTGTATAAATTATGATGTTTTCATTATAATAAGCTCCCAAATCAAGTCAAGTACATGTGCTCTACAGGAAAACTCAAGCTTGTGTTTTTTTTTTTTTTTTTTTTTTTTTTTTGTACTCATACAATCTTCAAGATTTTGTACATCAACGGTTGAAGCTGGAGTAAGCAATCTAGGCAACTTCAATTTTTTGTTGGCAGAAAAACAAATGGGGCATCTGCACATCAATGAATTTATCTAAAACATCAAAAGCAACCATAAATTTATCCATTGCATCTGCCAAAGAGCTCTAGCCCAAATGGCACCTCCTCCCCTTAAAAGAAAACGGTGGATGGTGAGATCATAAGCACGCACTACATGCATGTAACTTACTAGTTACTAATATTATAAAAAATAAATAAAAAATAAAAACATTGCATCGTCTTGTACAATATTGCACTCATTATGTAATTTCAGTCAGCATCATAAGTTAAATAGGAGGAAACTCTTGCATTAGACATTGATGTAAAACTTCTCAGAAATTTATGGTCAAATTGGCTGGGAGATGGAAAAGTTAGAAGATAAAAGAGATTTTGGTTTCCCTCATTTGTGTTTAGTTGGGGGTGGAAGAATGGAGGGATGGAAAACCTTTTTGTTTGGTTGAGAAGAAAAAAAGGAGGATAGAAAGTAGAGTTTGTATAAATTTACCATCATATCCCTATTAGATTATAAAAAAATAAAAATAAAAAGTAACATTATATTTTTATTAAAAAAATTTGTGTATGAATGGACACTATTTTTCTAAAGAAAATAGCACAAAAAATTCAAGAACCCAAAACTGTTATAAAAATAATAATTGAAAAAAAAAAAACAAACAAATAAACAAAACTGGTGAAAAAAGAAACAAATGAGCACCCAAGACTAAAGAGAAATGAGTGAGACTCAAACAACATTGAAAAAAACTAAAAAGGAAGGGGAAAAAAAAGAGTGAGATAACATCGAAAAAGACAAAAGACAAGAAACGAAAGAAAAGACAAACCAAAAATAGTACATTTGTTGTGGTGCTAGGGGTAGTTTTGTCCAAAACATATAAGGAGCTCCTTGTTTTCCTTCCTATTTTCTCCCCAATTTGGGGAGATTCAAATCTAGTGGGCCTGATGAGAAAAGACCCAAGCGCCACTAGTTTTCCTTCCTAAAATCCCTCCAACCAAACACCCCCAAAATTCATTTTCTCTACACTTTTCTCTCCCCCATTTTCCATCCCCCCTAAAATCCTTTCAACCAAACAAACCCTTAAAGTGTATTGGCAAGGGTGCTCAAGTTTGGAAGTCAAGACTAGGATTGGTTTTCTTGCTTATTCAGTGAGGCTGACAGAAACAAGCACCATAACTTTCGTAACTTTTCTGTTTCATGAAAGGATTAAGTTGTTTCAATTCATTAGTAAAATATTGAAAATTACACCGCTTTGCATCAACTCTTCTTTGATTTTCTTGAACTAGAGAAGTAAGATTGTTACAAACCCCTAACAACAATGGCATTCCCCCCTTCTTGTTCTCACAAATAAAAGCTTTCAGGTTTTCTTTGATAATTTTTGTAATAGAAGCACCCCTTCTCCCAAAGTTACGTGGCTATTTTGCCAAGTTCCTTAGAGAGAGTTGTCTCACGCCCCTAGTTATTCTCTACCTACCAACCTGTGCCAGTAGAATTAATCCAAATTTGGTGTTTAGTATGTCAAATTACCAGCTACAATATTACCAAGGAAGTTCAGTGATGTGGACTCAAGATACAAGCCTCCAATTATACAGACCTATGGGCATAGATATAAAAAGAAGTTGACCCAACCTGTAGCCTAATGGATGAAGCCTGCTAATAATTGAGCCTAAAGACCTCACCTACCAAGCACAGCCATTTAATAATTGGGGTTTCTTTTATGTACTTTGTTACTCTATTCAAAGACCACTGGGTTCCATTTTTGAAAGAAAATTTTGAGATTGATAATAGCTTCTTTTAGTTATATGATCTAGTGCCAACTCCAACCAACCCTAGGTAGCGACTAGCAACTCTTTGTGGTTTCCTTTGCTATGGAGATAGTAACTTACTTCATATCATAATTGTTAAATTACTGATTGTCCTAAAAGCTAAAAGCTTAAACTGTTAGAAAATTGTAAATTTAATCACTTAACCATAATTCTAACACTCATCTCACATGTGGGCCTAAACTCCCCATTAATAAGTGTTGTGTGAATTTAATTGCTGAACTATGATTCTAATACTCCCCTCATGTGTGGGCCTAACCTTCCCCTTAGTAAGTGTGACCCAACACGTGAGATTTTTAACATTTTAAATGGGAGGTAGAGTAAAGCCAAGAATCGAACTCAAGAACTCCTACTCTGATACCATTTTAAATTACCGATTGTCTCAAAAGCTTAAATTATAAGGAAATGGTGAATTTAATCACTTGGCCATAATTCTCACAATAATAAAGCAATTTTAACTCTTTGAAGTTACTTAGTGCTGAAGTAGTTTGAAGCAAGTAGCTAACAATTCACTGCTTCCTCCCTAAATATTCTAATAGCTTTACTCCAAGCCTAGTGATTTCTCCTATGAAGCAAAGCTTTAATCTAGAAGATATACTATTTTGAAAAGCTACTTTTAATTTTAAATCAATATAAGTTCTATTATGTCTCAATGTGCATATCCTTGCTAGTACCTAGCCAACCTTTTTGTGAAATATTTTCTTCTCTCTTCATTCTGACTAAAAATTATTCTTATCCGCAACCTTTCTAAGCAAGAAAATTCTTTGATCTCAAGCATTCAATCTCAATGGTTGTCCTGCATCCAATATGATGCCCACGAAAAAAAAAATTATATGATTATATTCACAAGTTACCCTTAGTATTTCAAAATTAATTGTTCCATTTGATCCAGTAAGTACATGAAAAATAATTATGTTATCACTTTATTCTATTATCATATATACTACTATGGAAGGTTTTGTATCCCTTACTCCAACAAAGTCAGAGCATTCTTATCAACTGAGATTCTCTACTATAAGTTAAGATGGAGATGACACATTTATCAGCACCAACTTCTAACCAGTTTCCTAGGAACTGATTCAGAAAGAGGCTCTACCACTATGGGAAACAAAGGAGTCCTGACTCCTTTGTGTTGTGCCTCTTTCATTAGGCTCTCAACAGCCAACAGGTTTGTGCAAGAAAAGTTAAAATGAATAGCAAAGGATCAAAGGCCTTCATATTAATCACCACTTGCAGATAATGCAATGCTCTATAATGATTCTCCAAATGATAAATCTCATTAGATGCATTTCTTGTTGGCTTCAAAAGGCATGCAAAATTTACAATGAATTTGAATTAAAGTAAAGTAGACTGCTCTCAGATGTAAACTAATTGTGGAGACTATTTTGTGGAACCTCAAAAGGGAAGGTATGACACACACATGCCAAGCCTTGTGATGAAAAGGTGAGTGGAGAATGGCTACTGATGTCTCACACACACACAGAGATGTTGACTGAAGATAGACATACCACTTATTAAAAACCATCACAAGCAATGTACTTTTGAGTTCTAGCGCACATTGCGGTTTAGCAATCCCTGAAATGATAGGTAAAGATCTTTGTTATCCGTCCCAAATATCTCTTCTGCTTTCCTTAGAGTTTCCTGAAAGGAAATAATTACAAACCATTTACCAGTTTAACATAAGTGCAAGCACTTTACTTGCTTAAAAGTAGCAAACAACCAAGCATTCAACAACTCATTACCTCTCGAGTTTGCTTTTGGGCATTCAGTTCCTTGATATTGGCAAGAAATGCACTGAACTGTTCATATGATAGCCGACTCCTGATTATGGAAATATGTAAATCAGTCTGTAAAGAACCCCATCATTATTGCAGTAAAATAGTCATTACATATTGGAATAGAAATAATGGAACACACCTGGCTTGACGAAAAAACTCCTTTCCATCAATTCGAGGAGTCCGCCCTACACAGTTTTTTTTTTAACGGCAAAAGACAAAAGATAAATGAGACAGCATAATGAAACAATCTATTAAATGTAATTGAGACATGAGCTAATCAGCAGACTGTCATCATCTATGACAAGCTACACAACCAGAAAATACACGTGCAAGCTGTATGGGGACATTAGGGTGACCAAAAATCACATCAAAGCCTAAATAAGTTGAAAAGGAGGAAACCTACTTATTGAAAACAGCAAAAGCTATCAAAACCGTACTCAAATATCAATAACCTTTAAATACCTGGCTGTGAACGTCCTCGAGGAGGAGAGTTTGCTGCTGATGACTGCTGGCTTGATGGGTACCACGAAGATAGTATGGCACGCCCTTCATATGGTGGTTTTGTGGGAGATGTTGCACCAGAAGTTTTCTGAGGAGATCCAACAGAAGAGTAACCTCTAGGGGATCCACTTGTGGAGATAATTTTTGGAGTTCCAGTTGGTGTAAGCCGTGGTGTGATATATGGAGTAATGGAAAATCTTTGCCCAGAACGCCATGACGCTGTGGACCAAAGTAGCTTACATGCATAAATTTATAACCTCTGATATAAAAGGAAAAATTTTTGAAAAATATAAAGAAATTAAGATGCCTCAAATACATATAATAGGTTTATGTGACACTACTCTATAACTTTCAATTGGATGTATATTTTGACAAATTAACCATTGGATTATATTTTCTCTACATACCCTCCATCTCCATGCTAGCAAATTTTCAAGACGGTTTATTGATCAAATATTTAATTTTCCAGTTTTTTGTATTTAAAAATTATAGGCAGAACATATGTTTATTGATCAAAGTAATTAATATCCAATAAGTTAAGAATAATAATAATAATGTGTAATCAATGGCGAGATTTCTAAAATAAGTTATTGAGAGAAAGTCAAGATCATATGCACTATCAAATATGATTATAAACAAAATTGTAAGCTATTAAAAGGGAACCATGTAGAGGCACAACCTAAGCTAAAAAGACAAACAGATCATATACCTTCATCAGTTTTATTTGCTACGTCTGTTGAGCCAGTCAAAGATTGATGTGCCACATAGCCATTTGCCCCCTCATCTGTAAGATTTAAAAAGATGAATGTATGATGCCAACCACATGCAGGAAACATAAAAGAAACAAATGTGAGACCCTTGACAAAGAGCACAACATCTGCTAGATAATATTAGTTCATAATACAGTCACATTTATCAAAAGATTCATGAAGTCAGGTAATATACCCTTATCAGGATACGCCCTAGGAACCGGTTGGTCACATGTACCAATATCAACAGTTTCAGCTGTCTGTTAAAACAAAACATAAAAGCTATTTATTCTCAGGGAAAAAAATTCATTAATACAATAGATCCATATAACTCATGAAATGTCTTTGTTAAAAAAAGAGTAGAAACAAACTAAATATGGAAATCTTACAGATGTGTCATCATTTAGGGACTGCATCAGTTGTCTCTTAAATTGTTCCAACTGTCAATTCAAAAAGACAGGCCAGCAGTTATCAAATAAGCTTTCAGTATCCACAATAAAGATTTGGTAGCAACAAACATGTTAAACAAGCAAAACTGAAAGTAACAAAAGAAAGAAACTCTAAACAGAAGAACAAGGGACAATGGGCAACATGAGGGAACCAAAAAACTGAGAGTCCTAATTTAAAAAATAGGTCAGTAACTTTATCTCTCAAGTTAATATAGTAAGGAATTCCATAAGTACAGTTAGAAGCACTATATTTCATCCTGTCTGCTTTATAGTGCTTCTACCTATCCAAAAAAAAAGGAATAAGTACTATGAAGCAGACAAGATGAAATACAGATATGGATAAAAATAGAAAAAGGAATGGAAACAAGAAAATTCCATACAAATTGAAAGATGAACAAACTCTTTTGCTGAAATAAACATAATTGCAGTCATGTATTAAGGGGGGGGAAAAAAATTTTACTAGTAAGTTAAACATGCACCCAGTAAATCTTTGAACAACTGAAACTAAAAACTCATCCTGCACCTTTCCCAGTTTCCCTTACAAGAGGTGAAGATGACATTTGAGCTACAGTATGCTATTCTCCAAAGAAATTTGCAAGACAATACAGAAATACAAAAATAAACCTAGGAATTAGTACATAGGGTTGGCTGGAGTTAACACTGTGATAGGACCTATTAATGAAGATTGATTTTATTTGGCCTTATACAAAGATGGATGTTATTAGAGAGATTTGATTGCTATTAGATTTTTATTTTCATATGTAATGTAATGTCATTACGAGCTTATTTTCTTTCCATATTTGACATAATTAGAAGAGCCTATTAAAAGACCCCTGGACTCACTATTGTAGATAGTTGATCATGGATTAATGAAGTTTGGGTTGGAAGTTTTCTTTCACTGCTTGGTGGCAATGGTGATTGTAGTGTTCCCTTCTCCAATGCTTGATGTTGATTCCAAACAACCCTAGGTGGTGATTCCTAGATTTATTTTGCTATTTTCACTAATTGGTGGTGATTCCTAGGTTCTGTAATTTTTGTTCTTTTTGTTTCCTCAAACATCGAGTCCTCTTTTGAGAGTGCATTGTCCTACATCCAAATGAATGAAAAACCACTTTGTTAAACAAAAGTAGATATCAAAGAAGCCCAATACTAAGCATTTTTAAGGCCTTTGAACATCACCAAGCAGGTCCAAACTCTAACCAGGAGCCACTAGGCCATATCAGATGGACTCAATTTGGCATATCTTTCCTGGCCACTTGAAGCAGATAATCTTACAATCAAACTACATGTGATTCATATCAAATTGGTATTAACATCCAAACAATAAATTTAATTTAACTTCTGGAAAATAAAATGAAACAAGGTAAACATAGAGGAAATGCCAACTACAACAGATGCCAAACTTAGCATCATACACAAACAATAGCAGTTCCTTGTGACGCAGTTATTTCTATAAACTTATTTAAGAAATCAGCAGCTAAAAGTTCATGGCAACAGATTAGTCTATATGTATAATGTTTCTGATATTTCACATTAGCTAGACATTTTAAATGAAGTTACATCTATCTGTTCTATACAATTTTTTATTAAATGGTCATTACAGTTGTCTTAGAAATCAATTCTGTGGAAGTTTCAATATACTAAACCTTGAACCAATACATAGGATATGATTGGCAATAATGATTTTTTTTGTTAATCTAGCGAATGTTAGTGTGTTAAAGATTTTTTTTTTTTTAAATTTGGTGGGAATAAAATAGGGATGAAATAAAAATATATGATGGAAGGAATGACCAAAACGAATTTTTCTTTGATGGAGGCAAAGCATACCATTATATTCCAATAACTTTTTTTCCAACTCCATTGACTCACTTTTGTCATCGATTATGGAAGAAAGAATAGAAAGAGAAAAGGCAGTCCAAGATTTCACTATACAACTCATTATGGTATTCTTCAATCATGAAGAAAAAGTTGCAAGATTAATAGAATAGAAAATAAAAGAACCTTAGCAAATGAACAACTAGATGACTAAAATTCAACCTTGGACAAGTGTTAAAACCTCACCTTTGCCAAATCACGGCCAAGCTTCTTTGTAGTTATTTCCAAAGAATCCCGTTCCCTTGAAAGCTTCATCTTCAATCCCAAAAAAAAAAAAAAGGAGGCAAAAATCAGTTTCAAATGCTTCATTCTTTTAATGAGGATTTGAAGGGAAATAGATGGAGGCTAAAAACCCATCTCTCTTAGACCATAATACAACTACTTGATTTAAATTAGTTTAACATTCGCAAAATATCGAACTTGTCATAATTCAATCAAAGTTTTATTTTTTTCAGTTTTCTTGGCAACCAGGCAAAGATTAAGGTCTCAAATCATTCACAAAATCCATACTTATAAGGGCCAACATTTTCATACAGCATACTCATATAGGCCCATCCTTTTTATACAATTCCACTCTCTAGGCTTAATAAAAACAATTTTACTGAACTGATTCCACCCATCATTAATTGATAACCCAAAATAGCATAGAACAAAACAGTTTGCTGGGAACTACAGGACTATCTAATATATCTACTTATTCGGGTTTCTATCAACAAGTACAGTCATCAGTTTCCAGTCGACAGCACACAACACAACTATAAAAAACTTCAATAGAGTTTAAGAGTGTGTTTGGATTGGCTTATTTTCATTGGCCTGTTTTGTTTAAAGAAATTAGATATGTAAAAATACAATTGTAACTAGAGGGGGAAAACAGCTGGCTTTGAAAATTATGCTGGCATTTTAAGCTTAAACAAACAAACCCTTTTTTATTGAAAATAATAATATGTAAAATTCAAAATTAGAAATTGCTACCTTCGCCTTTCTCTTCCTTTTGAGCATATATAGAGCACTACTTTCTCATATCCTAATTGCAAATTATCCCAACTTAAATTTCTCATTGAAAAGGTTACACAATCAAGCTTCACTGTAACTCTAATCAAATCCTACTCATTTCCAAAATCCCAAAACTAGAAAAAACTCAAAAGTATTTCACAATTTCCTTCCCCCCCAAAAACTCAAAAGATTTCTTTTCTTTCCTCCTCCCAAAAAATTCTCCTCATCCAAACAGCACAAAAACCCACCAAATCATCATTAAAAACTATACAACTTAAATAAAAAAGTTTTTTATTATTAAAAAAAAAAAAAAAATCACCATATACATTGTCTGAACTACACAACTATTTTATTCAATCGAGCTAAACAGTAACACCTCACACTTTATGAAAAATAACTATAACTTACCCAAAAATAAAATAACATAGAAACCCTCAAAACTTCCCCCCAATTTTCCTCAACAGACAAACAGCACTAAATCATTGCTTTCATAACAAAATAATTAACTATTAACTAAATTATAGCTAAAAAATCAAAGGACAAGAAACCCTCCAATCTCAAAACAAAAACAATATATATATATATATATACACATAAAATTTCCCGCTCTCAAATTTTCTCCTCAACCAAACAACACAAAAACCCACCAAATCATTAGTAAAGAACTAAATAACTTAACTAAACAGTGTTTTTCATTAAAAATAAAACACACACAATTCATTGGCATTGCCTTTGACTCGCACAACTATTTATTCAATTGAGCTAAACACCCCCACACTTTATTGAAAAACAATTAAAACATAAACATAAAAATTAAAAAAACATAGGAAACATCAAATTTTTTTTTCCCCCAAATTTTCTCAACAAACAATCAACGCCTGAAAGCATTAGAAAGGCAGGTAGGCAGGTAAGTACGTACATTATCATCGAGAGCGATATTGAGTCTGGCCTGTGCCTCCTGGTAGGCTCGCTCGAGCGCACCGAACCGGTCCTCGAGGTCGAACAGCGCCTGGTCCTTCTCGTGAAGGCGGTGGCGCATGCGGCCCACCTCGGACTCGAGCTTGGACACGCGGGAAGCCAGCGCCATGGACGTGATCTTCCGGGCCAGATCGAGTTGCTCGTAGGGATCCGTGGGAATCACCGAGAGTATCTCGTCGGGGAGCTCGAAGTCCGGGCCCACCACAGTCACAGTCCCTCCTCCGCTGCTCTGCTGCAACATACCTTATCACTGCTCCCTGTCTCGATGAATTTTTTGTGAAGAAGTGGGACAGGTGATGTTGTTATGAGTAGTTGCTTTTTTCGACAGGACGGGTTTGATTTGGTTTGGTTTGGTTTGGTTTCGATGTTAATTAATTATTATTAGTATTATATAGCTGTCTTCTTCTTTTTTAAGTTCTTTCTTTTTGTCTTTTTCTGTGTGTGTGTGTGTGTGTTTGGTACGAAGGAAGAATGACTTGAATTTTTCGTGACTTTTTTGAGTTTGAAATTTATGAGCTGGAGCTTTCCCTCCATTCCGACACGCAATAATATGCCAAAATCTTTTTTAAAAATAGTATACAATCAGGGCCGGCCCAAGCATTTCCGAGTCCTAACGCAAAATCTTCAAATGAGGTTTTTAGAGAAAAAAATTTTAAAATTCATTCTTTTTACTTTTTAATATGATTTTTTTTTTTTTGAGAAAGTGCTAAGTTATAACAAATTATATTACAAATTGGTGTTGTAATGAATGTAATCAATGACATGAGGCTTACAAAAATATTATAAAATTTACAATATGAGAATTACAAAAATATATCACCATTTACAAATATTCCTTCAAAAATGCATTTAATAATTTGTTGAAATCTACCTATCATATTCATTGTCACATCAAATTATAAAAGTTATAGAGACCACCACGCACCATTGTTGTAGTTATCACTCCACAAGTATAAATTCTTGTGGGGTGTGGGGGGACAATAGCCAAAATTTAAGTCTCTAGAAGAGAATTTCACACACATTTACATTTAAATTAGGTTAGAGTATAATTTTTATCTCGTATAAAAATAATTAAATAAATAACAGTTATGTAGTAAAATTTATAGTATTTTTAACATTTTCTTATTTGAATTACTTGTGATTAGTAACACGTTTATTTGTAATACCTATTTATTTAAATTTATCTTATTTCTATCTCTAGCATTACTTAATTCTTTGAGCCTTCTTAATATTGAAAAAAAAATGTAAACTAAAATGTTTAATATTTCCCAAAAATATTTATATATAAAAAATAAATAAATAATTGTGCCCCCAAATTTGGGGCCTTCTCTAGTAAGGGGGCCCTAGGCAATGGCCTAAGTGGCCTAAGCCTAGGGCCGGCCCTGTATACAATATATGATTATACGTATATACTTTTTCCTCTTTTTTTTTTAATCTTTTTGTTTTCTTGGTTTTTTTAATCCTATTGATAATTAGCATATTCACCTCAAGCGTCTCAAAAGCATTTATATATATATAAACAGACAAACATACGTGTGTGTTTGCTTTAAAAAATAAATAAATAAGTATTTTTTTTCATTTTATATATATATATATATATATATATTATGGGTCATTTTATATATGTTGAGGCTTGGGGCATGAGCCCAACCAAATTTTAACCTAATAAAAAATGATAAAGTCATAAACAATTTTATAAATTGCTAGTATGCTAAGTTGTTATTGGTAAGAAAAAAAAGTGATGTTAATAGTGAGACAAAATGAGTGGCTATTGCATTACTTTAAGCTAAATTTTTTATTTTTTTTAGAACACTAAGTATTAACACACACACATTGGGAGAGGGAAAAAAGTTTTTTAAAGAAACTTACAATGATGTATATCCAAAAAGGTCTTACTTTAAGCTAAATGATGTAAGAATTTTGACTTTGTCACATTAACTATTAATTAAAAAATTGTAAAATAATGTGTGGCTATTGCATTACTTTAAGCTAAATATAACTAAAAAGTCTGCTCTTATCTTTTTACCGAGGTAAATTAATATATACACACACATCACTCTATTTATTATTTTTATAATCCTATTTAAATATTTTATTTTATTCCCTTTAACCATTTAAATATTTTATTTTATTTTACTCACCTACGACAATGTAGACAACCTTAAAGTCATGTTGGAACTCTAATATAACTTTCAACCAAGTCTTGTTGACTTCTTTGTCTCAAGTTGTTAAGCAACAACAACAACATTGCTCTATCACCAAAATTGGGTGTCTTAACATGATGGTAAAGATCAATTATTATAGAATAGATATCATTGTAGACATCTCATTTTGTATTCTTACAACCCCGAGCCCCCATTCCCCAATAACAACATCACTATGAGGCCCAAAAGTTGATTTAGGACCCAATCTTGTAAAATCTTGACTTGAAAAGATATTTTTGGAAAATAAAAGTATAGAAAAAAACCCTAAGTGTGCGTATACATACACACGTGTTCACACGCACACTTAAAGTATGCGCATGCATCTAGGGTCTTAGAATATATGAAAGGAAAGTTTTTGGGCATAAATTCGTGGAAAGTGAATCCCACATCGTATGAGAGCCGCTCTACACCCCTCTATAATCACTATAAAAAGTCTTAAAAGGCACTTTTGCAAGGGAGGATGAATATATACAAGATTCACTAGAAAATAGTGAATCAAATAGGGAGTTTTTAAACACTAAAACATCCTTAAGTCAAGTTTTACTTGGTTAGGACTTATTTTGGTCTTGGCTTTTGAGTTCTAAAACTTTACTAACCTTCTAGGTTTCGATATTGATTAGATTGATTAAGGGGAACGGTCAAGTCAAAACTCTAGAGAGTTCTTGTGTTGAGATAAAGGTTCAAACTTTAGCTCTTCACTTCTTTGTTTGTTTGTTGTTTACTTTCATGTTTAAAATGCTTTATTTACTTGTGTTAACTTAGGTTTATTTTACGTTCATATTTGAAGCATGATAGATTTTTAGATTTCTTGTTTTAATTCTTTCTTGTTATGGTTGCTGGGTTTGAGTTTCTGAGCATGTATGCATATGCATGCTTCATGCACGTGTCCGCATACAACTAGGATGTGCATGTATACCTTATGTACGCGCATGCACACTCGTGCCCAGAAACCCAAATTTAGTTTTCTTTGTTTTTTATTTGTTTTCTTTCACATGTTTAGCCTCTGTTTGGTCTAGCTTCACATATTTAAGTCCTGGAGTTAGTAGATTAACATGTTTTGTATTGTTTATTTATTAAATTAATGATTAGGATTTCATGATTTATCAAATGCTATGAACATGCATAAAACATGAACATGCATTGCTGCATAGGTGTTGTAATGCAATGAGGTAAGCGAGGTAAGTCATGCATAAGTGCATTTGTGCATTTGTGCATTTGGGCCTCCTGGTAGGCTCGCTCAAGTGAACTGAGCCGCTCCTCATGGTCAAACAACGCCTAGTCCTTCTCATGAAGCCGTTGTCACATGCGGCCCACCTCAGATTTTAACTCCTAAAGTTTGGGGTGTTTGGATTTTAACTCCTAAAGTTTTAGGTGTTTGAATTTTACTTCTTGAAGTTTAGGAGTGTTTGAATTTTAATATTGAAATTTCAAATTTTGGATTTTACACCATGAAGTTTGAGGATGTTTGGATTTTACACTCTAAAGTTTCAGAATTTGGATTTTAACCCCTAAAGTTTGGAGTGTTTGAATTTTACCACCTTAAAGTTTAAGGATATTTGGATTTTAAATCATGAAATTTCAAAATTTAGATTTTACCCTTATGAAATTTTATCCTATTTGCATCAATAGTCCATTTGTCCATATTTTCCGTTAAGTGCCACATAAACTTGTTATGCATGTTTACTTCATCCAATAAAAAGATGTCACGTCATTTTTAATTATTTAATATTTTAGGCTACATAAATAATGTGACATCATTTTATTAGATAAATTAAATATGTGTGGTAAGTTTATGTGACACTTAACGAAAAATATTGACGGAGGAGCTACTAATGCAAATGAAATGGAAAATTTCAAGGGATAAAATCTATATTTTGAAATTTCAGGACGTAAAATCTAAACACTTCCAAATATTATGGGGTAAAATTTAAATTCTAAAATTTTAAGGAGTAAAATCAAAATACCCCAAATTTTAAGGGTGTAGTTTGTAATTTAATCTTTTTTTTAAGCAAGTTAACTTTTTTATGTACGCATGCATCAACGTCACTCTCTTCATTATTTTCATACTTCTGTTTTTTTTCTTTTTTGATAGGTTCATATATCTATTTAAATGTTTTCTTTTATTCTCTCTAAACCATTTAAATATTTTATTTTACTCAACCATGACGATGTAGACAACCCTCAAAGTCATGTTCCAGCTCTATTATAACTTTCGACCAAGTCCTGTGAACAGCTTTGTTTCAAGTTGTTAAGCAATAATAGCAACATTGCTCTATCATTAAAATTGCAGTGTCTTGACCTGATAATAAAAATCATTCATCAAGAAACGGATGTCATAAGCTATTTAAATTTATCTAACTATTAAAAGAAAAAATTATCAAGGTTGTACAATAATTTGAATATCGGTCATATTCAGTCCAACAAATGGGAAATGTTACAAATCAACAATTACGAAACCAGATCTCCCACCGCCTAAGACCAAACATCTCAAGCTACCACAATCTCAAACCCAATCTACCAACAACAACAAAACCCTAAAAAAGATGCCACTCACGCCCTATAATCTTCTTCAGACTCACCCAAACGATCATCCTCAACCAATTAAAGACAAGCAACATCACAAGCCATATTAATATTTGTCATTTACTACCACCTAAGACCCACACCTTCACACTCATACCATCCAAACATCTTTCCACACTTCACCTAGAGAGAGAATCATGGGAACTAATTAAAATTGTTAGCTCCCATCACAAGCCATATTAATACCTGTCATTTACTACCACATAAGACCCACACCTTCACACCCATAGCATCCAAACATCGTTTCCACACTTCACCTAGAGAGAGAATCATGGGAGCTAATTAAAATTGTTAGGGTCATATTTTATATGTAATTGACTAATCCTTTGTCAAAACGCACTTTGCTTGTAAATTAGGTAGATCTAAGTTGGGTTTGATACATATCAAGTAGTTGTATTAAAAAATATGAAAATTGATCCAAGAAACAAGTGAATAAAATATGTTTCATTGAAGCTCGACAGATGACATCTATTGAGATTTACTGGACAAGCTCGACACCAACTCGATCTATCGAGCTTTACGAATTGAGAAATTTCAAATCTGAATTTAGGCCCATGTTGATATATTTGTTTAGGATTTCTTTTCTCACAACCCTAAACATATATAAGGCTTATTTTGAAAGCCGTCATATAGGGAAACAAAGACTGAAGAGCTTAATTTTTTCTGTGAGAAGCTATTGCGTTTGTATGTCATAGGGTTTTGTAACCAAGTGCTTCTTGATCTTCATTATTAATGAAGTGAAGAACTTTGCAGCCAACAACAACCATTCAAGTTGTTGGAGTTAGTCATGTTCTGGAATTCGTGCAAAGGGTTAGTCACAAATTGGAGATTTGTGCATCAAGGGAAAAAAGTCTACTACAAGATCAAGTCTAATTGGGTATTGGAGCAAGGATTCAACTGTAAGTTGGTATTTTGGAATAGGCTAGGGTAATGGTAAGATTTCTTATACTTGTAACCCCTTAATTGATGATTAGTGGATTCTTGGGAGTGGTGACCTTAAAATCACCCAGTGGGGTTTTTGCCTTGCGAAAGGTTTTTCCCATTTGTCAACAAATCACTGTGTCAATTTAATTTTCACTGCATTTAGTTTAATTGGTGATTTATTGGTGCCTCCATGATTTGCATGCAATTTAACCTAATAAATCAACTTGGATAATTGAATTAGTTAACAGGGGTCAAGCTATCTTAACCCAACAAAAATTAAACAAATTAAGAAAAATATTTGCATTGCTTTGATTACTCACAAAGTGTTAGAAGCTAGAAATTTGAAAGGCAAGAGTTGTGGCAACATGTGGTGGCACCTTGCACCTATTATGTGAAGGGGAATATTCACAAAATTCCCAAGTCTATGAGATGCAAAAATAGAGAAAAATATGCGCCAAGGAAAACAATCACACAAGACAATATTTACGTGGTTTGGCAATTTGCCTACATCTACCAAGTTGCAGAGATTTCACCATTCTCGGGGAAAAATATAAGATGCAGCAGTACCATTTTCTCTCTAAAAAACAACATTGAACCCTGATTTCCAAAATAACATTTTTTCTATCATGCGCACAAGATTCACAATGGGCTACAAAACAAACCAAAATTTTTTCCTGGAGGCGTCACCCTCAAACCCCCAATGAGGCTTGTCCATGAGCACTACAACTTGGGCCTATCAGCCTAAGCATTTACTCCATAAACTAAGCCTTAGAAATATCTCATTAAAAACCGTAACAATATTATTTCAAATTGGGTTATAATCTGGATCAAAACACAACTAGGCTTCACAAAGCCTAACGTTATGGCCATATAAATCATGGCAAGAAGGTGGCATACTATAGGATGGACAAGGTGGCTTTAAGTTATGGACAGTAGCAGGTAATTTTGCCTAGTGTGGTGCATGGCTTATACAAATTGTGGTGGCTTTAAGGCTTGATTGTGGCCTTGTGTTGATGTTGGCTTCATGCTCTTGGTTTGGCAAGTTGTAGGCAATGGTGTGTCTTGTATATAAGATGTGTCGTGTTGGGTTATGGCAACCTTGCATGAGCTTAGCCATGGGCAAGTTGTGGCGTATAAAGGTGCTGTTTGTGTGAAAGTTTAGGCCGAGTTACCTTCATTGCAAACGCATGTTAGGGTTATGAGGAAATAACGGGTCTATGCTGTGAAATGCTTGATAAGCATGATTGGATATATATGGGTAGTGATCAAGTTGTAGGCTAAGAAGCTAGTTTGGAGGTAGCATTGGCACTAGCCAAGCCCTTTATATGGTGTCTGTTTGGGTACAACTTATCTAGTTTTTTACTAAAAGTGTGCTAAGACATAATTGTACCTTGAAAATGTGAGAAAAAAGTGAGATTTTAAAAAGTTGTACATAAAAGCTAAAAGTTAAAAGTTGAGGCCAAATAGAAACACATGGTTTGACATGGACCAAGGTTCGATGTTGGGTAGCATGATTTGGTTGTCAAGATGAGGAACAAGGACTATGATGGGCTAAAGCATGTTTTCATGTGTGTAACAAGTGGCAAAACATTGTAGAGCAATTACCTGCATATATTTGCCATGTAGTGGAGGCTATTTTTTTTGGTTATAAAGACTTACAATACTTAAACCTTCAAAAAGGCCTAACTCTTGAAGGCTTAAGCAAGGCTTTTAAACTCACACACACAATTGAAACTAAACGATGTGGGACAAGAGCCCCACAGGGGGACCTTGGGATAAAATCACCACCAGCTGAATTACAGCCATTTGTTTTTTTTGTTATAAAGACTTACAGTGTATTCTCAGGGGGACCCCTAGATCAGTAGTGGCTCTAGGAATTTTGTTTAGGGTGTTCCTTAGGAAACATAAATTACATAATCTTATTTCTTTTTAGTCTTTAAGTAATTAGGTTTGATTCAATGTAATTAATTTCATTCCGTTCTGGCTGTAACGACCGGAAAATATCGTGTCGGTAAACAAACCAGAATAGTATCCCACCCCATTCCACTTCGGAAAAATTTTCGGGTCATTCTGGTCTATTTCGGGTGTTTCAGTAAATATCGGCCAAAATTCAAGATTCGGCCGGCATGAAGTTTATGCTTAAAAAAAAAAAAATTGTTTTTAAAACCAAAACAAATTTGCATTTTGTAAACCAAAAAACCTCAAAAGGAAAAAAAAATGAAAAGAAAAGAAATGAACAAAGTACCTATACAGCAAAAAAAAAAATCGTGTTGAGAAATTTGAGACTCAAAACTTGAGAAGCGGCATTGCCGCACTGGTACTGGAAAAAGACACAAAAGTTACGAACAAGGAGGAAGGCAAAATGTAGATGTAAAAGTGTAGATGAAGATGTGATAAAATTTAAAAGCATGAAGTGTAAAAATCGAGAAGATAGAAGACGCGTGTGGTTAAGAATAAACAAGAAAAAATAATTAAAAATGAGAAGTAAGTAATATGTATCTGGTGAGGAAAAATAATATTGTAATAAAAAATAATAAAATGTTGAAAATTGTGTTGTGTTGTATTGGGCAGTGTGTTAAGTTGAAGGAATCAAGTCACTGCCTAGCTTGTTGTAGTTTTATTATAATTTTTTTTTTTTTGAGTTTTTCCTTTTTACTTGAAAGACATCAATATATTGTTAAGTTGCTCAAATTATGGACCAAAATTTAATTTTATTGGCATAAAAAAATTCAGGGTGGCCCCAAATTTTTTTTTAAAGATAAATAAATATAAAATTTTAAATTATTATATATATATATATATATATATTTTTTTTTTCCAAGATAGGGTGGTCCAGGAACCATCCTGGCCATAAGGCGGCGCCACCACTGCTCTGGATTAACTCACCACTAGCTGAATTACAGCCATTTGTTTTTGATGGTGTGCTGGCAGTGCAAGAGATGGTCCAAGACAAATAAGCAGTTGTGTGTCCTTAGGCAGTTTTAATGCTTGTGGCAGTATGTCCATGGCGTAGTTACTTTTTTTTTTTGGAGGTTGCAAGGCGTAGTTACTTGGTAATTGGCCATCGGCATTTATTTAATGTGAAACAATAAATTCCTGGAGGATGTTGAGGGTGTAAACAACAAATGAGGTAGAAATAAAAGGAGAGAGTTGTGTCAGAGTATTCAGTGTATTCTCTATAAAATTGGTGATGTTTTGAAGTTATTTATGAATTTAACATTTTTTAATTGTTTTTGTAGGAACCGAGTTTGAGCACCTCTTCTATTGGATGGTTGAACTCAGGCCCAACTAGTCCAATACAATAAATTTATAGAGAATGAGTTTAAGAACTAGATCTTAGCGAGGGTTACAACAATTAGACATGGTTATGAGTTGATTTGAATAACAAGGACGTGGACTAAAGTATGAAACTCTATCCTCGGCCCTCATCTGAGGAGCTTGTAATTCTTCTTATTTCTTCAGTGCTTGGTTACAAAGGTTTCAAATATGACACAAATTGCTACCGTGTTTCTTGTTTTTTCCTCTCCTTTTTCCTGGAGGATCCCTTACATTATATATCCCATTTCAGTTGATCTTGGCCCTCCATTTGTTGATCATGCAAGTCACTACTCGAGTGCTTGTCCCATCAGCCATCTTCCCAAACTTTCTGTGAGTTGTAGCAATCAAGGCAACACTGTTCAGAGGTCGTTTCTTCATTAATGCAACCAGAATGTTAGTTGTGGGCATTTAATGCGGAGATGACAATTCCTCCTTAAATTGCTCCTTCACCATACTCTCATGGCTGACTCATTATACTTGTCCTTTTTTCTTAGGATGTTCTGGGAGGCTGTTTTTGATGGCGTGCTGCTCTTCCCTTTTATGATCTCGGTTCGTCGAGAACAGGATTGTCCTCGGCGATGTTTCTTTACAATTTGGACTTTTTTCGTTCGTCCTCGGACATTTCTTTTTCCTCGACGTGGGCCTTGGGCTTAGTATAAAATGGGTTGAGGTGGCCAAATTCTTTGACCCCACAGTTTTTTAAAACATGATTTCAACGAACGTTGCTGAATTTTAAGTGAACTTAAAAGGTTAAATACATGTGTTTGTTTTAATGAAAATTGATTTCTAAAAAATATTTTTTATATTTCGTGTATTTGGTGTGATTGAAATTGCTTGTCAACCTAAAAATAATTACTGGTTGATCATAAAATAGAGACACTTTGAGAGTAAAATATTTTACGCTTTTATTTGTAGTCAACTAGTCGTAGTATTTGACTCCTCATGCAAAAAACCATCCCCCAACCTCCACCCACACAACCCCCCCCCCCCCCCCCCCCCCCCCCCCCCCGCCCCACTAATGTCACTTTTCTCAAGTAGTTGGTTACAGCCTATTGCTGTTTTCTCTCCCTTTCTTTTTTTTTTTTTAATAAAAAATTTAAACTTCTTCATATATATAGGAACTGAGAAAATGTGGAAAAATAACCGTTTGAAAATATTTTCTTTATTTTAGGTGGAACAGATGCAACGTTAAATAATCTTAAATCAATGATAATTTATATAATAATTATTAAAATAATATATTTTTTACACAAATTTTGCCCATATGCTAATATTCACTTAAAAAAGTATTCTAAAAAAGTAAAAAGGATAAGTATTTTCTTTTGGATCGTGGGTCTTATTTTTTGGTTTGGACTCTTTTATTATTCGCATTAGCTTTTTTAAATTATTAATTTTTTTCAAAGATAGTTTTAGCCTACGAGTGTCCGCAGTTAATGATTGCTCTTTATTATCATATCAAGAAACCAATTAGTGCAGGCAGGAATTGAATTTTTACAGTTAAGCTAAGTAAAATATACTCTCGGGACCTTCAAAATTTTAATAAAGCTATGTTGGCCAAGCAGGTTTGGCGTTTCATTCACAACAAAGATACTCTTATGTATAAGGTTTTTAGTGCTAAATATTTTCCTAATGGTAGTATCCTTGATGCACCTGTTCATCCGAAAAGTTCTTATGCATGGAAAAGTATTTTGCAGGCTAGGGAGGTAATTCACAAGGGAGCAATTTGGAGGATTGGGAATGGTGAAGCAATCAATATTTGGGATCATCATTGGCTGCCTGAACCGGGTTGTAGTAAGATTGTGTCTCCTAGAGCCAGTTCTAATGTGGTTCAGGTATGTGACTTGTTTTTTCCAAATTCAAGGACTTGGGACCCAGGTAAATTGGCTAGTTGTTTTTTACCCTGGGAAGCCGAGAACGTAGGGGTATTTATGTGGGAAAGGCTGAGGCAGAGGATGTCTTGATTTGGCCATTATATCCATCTGGGAGTTATAGTGTGCAGAGTGCATATCGTATGCTTGTGGAAGCTGAAAATTAAGCCTTGCCAAGTTCTTCTTCTCCGATGTCCTCGAATAACATTTGGAAGAAGATTTGGAAGCTTATGGCATGTGTGGATGTTTAAAAAAGGAGGGGGAGTAGAGTAAAGAGAGGGAGAGTAATCCAATTACCTTGTTTGGAAGTTTTTTTAAGGAAGGAGGGAGAGGGGTTTGGAAGGGTTTGGAGGGGTTTCAACTCCCTCTAACCCCTCATTTTTAATTCCCTCAAATTGGAGAGATTTGAAGGGAGAGTAGAGTAGATAAATTATTGTCCAAGTAAATTCTCTAATTTACCATTTCTAACAAATTAATTATAGACCAATGTTGCAAGTCCATTTTCAAATAGGGGTAAATTTGTCTATTTTAATTATTTCCTCTCCTCTCCATTCTAATTTTTAAAACATCCAAACAAGGGGAAGGGCTAATTACTCCCTTTCCCCTTACTAATTTTAAAAACATCCAAACAAGGTGGAGGGGAACCATTCTCCTTTACTCTCTTCCCCACTACTCTCCTCCCCTCTACTTTCCTCCCTCTCTAAACTTCCAAATAGGCCATTAAAGTTCCCAACAAGGTGCGCCATTTCTTGTGGAGAGCGATGATGGACTCTCTTCCTACAAAGCAGAACCTGAAGCAGCGACATCTCCCTCTAGATGATACCTGTGATGGCTGTAATTATCAGTCAGAATCCTTTATGCATGTTTTATGGCTCTGCGATCAGGCTCGAGCTGTGTGGTTGTCTGTCTCTAATTTTTTTTTCTTAACTCAAAAGCATTGCAGGTCTTTCTTGAAGACTTTGTTCTCTGTTAGGTCAGGTTTTCAGTGTGCTTTGCTTGCTATGATCGCTTGGTGTTTGTGGAAACGCCAGAATCGAGTTAGGGAATGTCAACGAACCTGGCAGCTCCATAAGGTTGGTGATAGAGCTCGAGATTTGGTTCAAGAGAATTAGGATATTCACTTTAAGGAGAAGCTGATCCTTGTTCGTCCTCTTGCAGTTTTGTGGTCTCCTCCTCCAGCTGAGTGTTACAAGATTAATTTTGATGCAGCTATCTTGGAAAGTACAAATCGAGTAGGGATAGGGGTGGTGTGTAGGGACTGTGAAGGCCATGTCTTGGCTGCTTTGAGTCAGAACGTGGCATTGGTGTAATCGGTGGAAATGACAGAGGCTTTGGCAGCGAAAAGGGCGGTTGAGTTTGCTAAGGAGTTGAGTTTCTTTGATGTGCAGATTGAAGGTGATTGTCTTCGTGTCATTCAGGCTTTACAGGATTCGGATTGTTGTTTTACTCTCTTCGGTCATATTATTGAGGAGACTAAGAGGTTGGGTAGTTTTTTGCTACGGTGTCAGTTTCAACATGTTTGATGGAATGGGAATCGATTAGCTCATAGACTTGCTAGGCGAGCAGCTTTAGCTGCAGATACTGATATTTGGGTTGAGGATTTACTTAGGGTATGTTTGGTATACTGAATGTAGATTATATTAGGAATAATACTCTTTATTACTGGGAATAGAAGATATTGTAATGGAATAACTATTACTATTCATAAGTTTGGTTGTTACATATGAAAAACTTGTAAAAGATGATATATAAGGAAACTTTATATTTTTTGAAATATATTAATTTTAAAACTTATTATATACACTAAGGAATAGCTATTACATCTATTTTAAAGAGGAATAACTATTCTTCAATTTAAAGAATAGTTATTCAAATGTAATAACTAATCCATGTAATAAAGATACAACCAAATAACCGAATTGATATTACACATGAATAATTATTCCATTACAGCGTACCAAATGTACCTTTAGTGATTTGAATGATGTATTCCAGTCAGATTTGCCTTAGTTTTGTTAGTTTTTTTTTTTTCTTAATAAAATTTCGCTTATTTTTTGCTAAAAAAAAAAAATGTAAAATATACTCTCAAATTATTTAACTAACCAAAAAAAAAAAAACTCAACTCTTCTCTTTCTAATTTTGTTATCTATATATTTTCCACGCACATACATCAGTTTCAATTAAAATTCTTTTATTATTAATATTCACATTTTTAACCCCAAAATCGATCGCCACCCATCACAACCGCTCAGCGGCCCCAAATACACACCCACCCAAGTCCCAACAAAGCCCACAAAAAAGCTCAGAACTCACAAACCCCAGCCACCAAAACGCCGCCGCGGCCTTGACCCACAAACCCCAGTCACCAAAACGCCGCCGCCGCCTCCGCAACCCACAAAATCCAGCCATCACCGCCTCAACTCTCTCTCTTCGCTTCACCAAAATTCGATAACTGCAAAAACAAATAACAAGAGAGAATGTCGGTGCTGATAGTGACGAGCTTAGGGGACATAGTGGTGGATTTGCACACAGACAAGTGCCCCTTGACCTCCAAAAACTTCTTGAAGCTTTGCAAGTAAGTCTTTAACTGATTAATTAGCTTGAGAATTTATTTATTTTATGGGTTGCGATAAAACAAACGTGTATCCTCTTCAGAAACTGATTATAAAAACGTCTCGTAATTTTTGTTTTTATAAATTATCATTACATGGTTGATTCAGGATCAAGTATTACAATGGGTGTCTATTTCACACGGTTCAGAAGGACTTCACTGCCCAAACCGGTGACCCCACCGGTACCGGGTCCGGCGGCGATTCAATCTACAAGTAAGAACATCTGCCTAAGCAAGCTGACTAGAAATTTATGAGTCTGTCCGTTTATTGCTAAAAATTGAAAATAATGTAAAGAATGTAGTAAAATAATTTTTAAATGGGTAAATAGTATTGTAGGACCCAATTTTGAAGTTATTTTTGCTTAAAAAAGTACTTACGGATACTGTAAACAGTGTATGAAACCCACTAAAAACGCTGAAAGTTTTCAGCAACATCCAAACATGCACTAAAAGAGCGTTTTTTAAAGCCCAATACTCTGTTTTGCAACTAACAAGTCCTCGTAGTTTTTTTTTTTACAAACGCACATTTTAAACTCAAAACACAGTTTTCCAGCAGTTTATACAAACGCACCCTATATAGCAGTTCCCCACACGCATATATGTATGTATATGTTTATCATATTTGCTAAAAAAATTTTAATTTTAAACCCTATAGTTTAGGGGTGTTTATTTAAAAGTAACGAATCAAACCTCGAGGTTTTAAAAAGTGACAAACAATTGAACCTTAGCACATTTGAGTGGATAAGCATTGTGTTTTGAGCGATTAGTTCGTTACATTTTGAAACCTCAGGGTTAGTTTGTATTTTAGAAATTTGAGGGGATTTAATTTGTTACTTTTGAAATGGTTTAATTTGTTACACCTTCTATATGTTAGAATCAAGGGTAAATGATTAAGTTTACCATTTCTTGACATCTTACGTTTTTGGGATAATTGGTAATTTATCATGGTATTAGAGCAGATGTTCTTGAGTTCGTACCCTGTCTCCACTCTACTTCCCATTTAATACGTCAAATATCCCACGTGTTGGGCACCGGTTTATTAAATGGGAGTATGGACCCACATGTGAGGGAGTGTTAGAATTATGGTGAAATGATTGAATTAACTATTCCTAGTAACTTAAGCTTTTGGGGCAATTGGTTATTAATCAAATGACAATAGTGTAGTTAGTTGGTATTTGCTATTATAAGTAACTTTAGTTCTCACATAACAAGGCAGAACATACTTATTCCATTCTACATTCTACTTTCAGATTTCTTTATGGTGATCAAGCTCGCTTTTTCAATGATGAGATTCATCATGATTTAAAGCATTCTAAGACAGGCACTGTTGCCATGGCCAGTGCTGGAGAGAATCTTAATGCTTCTCAGGTATTAGAGTGTTTTTCTTGCTTAATGGGACCGAGAAGTCTTTTGCTTTATATAGCTTTATGAAGATGAAGAAGCATTCAGTGTTTTTTCTGCATCTTATTGGGAAATAGAGTTTACTTGGTTTTAATCCTTGCCTATTTATTTACTCTGGAAATTGCTTTTGTTTCAGTTCTATTTCACACTGCGTGACGATCTCGACTATCTAGATGAGAAGCACACTGTGAGTCTTCTGATCCCAGTGACCTGTTGGTTACTATATCTCGAATTAATAATTGCTGCTTTCTCAAAGGAATAAAGAATTGTTGACTTTTATGATATTTTTTGTCTGCTCGTCTACTTTTGTGATGTTGTGTGCTTGTTTAATTCCATTGATTTAATAAAAAATGTGGACATACTTCTGATGCTGAGAAAAACCATTGCAAAAATTGTTTTATTTTATTTATTTATTTATTTTAATTCGACCTTTTTGATTAAGAGAGACCATTTATTTATTTATTTATTTTATAGAGAATGGGAAAAGAGGGGGTGGAGTGCTTCAGCTCTTTTCTAGTTCTCTTTGTTTGGTTTGCGTGGTCTGCATTTTCCATTGGATGTCATGAATGCAATGTTGACTGGACGGTTCTTGTGTGTTTGATATTTGAATGTGGGGCTGCTTTTGTAATCTTGTGGGAGTCCTAATTGTGTTGCTCATTTCTGGTAAATTTGTACATGTACACAAATATATATATATATATATATATATAAACTACATTATGCTGGTCTCGAATGGAAGTTATTTTGTTTTTTGTAAGAGTTTTGAATGGAACTTATTGGTTTTGTATTGATTAACTGGTCCTCCTTGATGAGAAATTAAAAAGATTCTTTCAATTTAGATGATAGACTTGTCACCCAATCATATCCATATAAGCTAGTTACTCTTTTTTTTTTTTTGGGATTGGTAATCCATATAGGCTGATCACTGTAGTACAATGGCCGTTGTGCCTTATATATATCATTTTGATAGCTCATCAATATGGAGACCAATATGTAATACTGTTTTTAGAGCTTGATTTTTTGCAAACTTTTTCATGGAATGAGTGTCACTCTCTATCAGCATTTAGACATAAAAACATTTTGCTTATCTGTCCCTTCCTTCTGTAAAGTCATTATGGTATGCACCATCCAATTGGTGTTTAAGGGCTCTTTGTGGTTCTAAATTGCAGCCTTAAATTGAATGATTAAGCTTAATTTAAGCTTGTCATGCATCAGTTTCCCTCAATGGTTGTCCAACAAAAGTATTAGGTTCTTGCTTTAACATGTGTGGGATGCTTGATTTATTAACAAAAAGAAAAAAAATAAGTGTGGGATGCTTGACCTTCTGACAAGCTGTTTGCATGGAAAGATATGAGGGAGGTTCTGTTTTGTATTACACTTTTACATTTGAAGGGCAGATTTGGGGCATGATAACTGAATTTGCTTCCCTAGGGGAGGGGGTATGTTAATCAATTTGACAACCACCTCTTTGAAGAATGAAGAACTGGTTTGTTACGACTGGGGACCAGACCTTTTTCTAGGAAATATTGAGTGTGCTGTATAAGGCTGCGGAGAGTGAACTCCCCTTCTAGATAAAAATGTTTCTATTTCCATATGCGAGGAGAGTTTATTGGTGTATAATCTATCTGAATAGTGTTTTTGGGTCATTGCAGGTTTTTGGGGAGATCGCGGAAGGGCTTGATACATTGACGAGGATAAATGAAGCCTATGTGGATGAGAAGGGCCGACCATTTAAGAATATTCGGTTGATTCTTCTTTCTCTCTTTATATATTATTTTGTTGATGTCGTGACAATGTATTATGCTTCTGAAATTAAATTTTCTTGACTTTCTCTTGATGCTAAAATTTATTGCATTTTCATTTATTGAATAGAATCAAACACACGTACATACTGGATGATCCTTTTGATGATCCTCCCCAGATAGCTGACTTGATTCCTGATGCTTCGCCAGAAGGAAAACCAAAAGATGAGGTAATGACTAGACTGCAGATATTAATTAATCATAATTGGGGGAGAGATGAAGCTAATTAGAAAGGAGTCATAAGGAAATCTTAGTCATTTTAATGTTTGTCAGAAA
Organism: Quercus ilex subsp. ballota; assembly: GCA_032727855.1. Taxonomy (NCBI): domain Eukaryota; kingdom Viridiplantae; phylum Streptophyta; class Magnoliopsida; order Fagales; family Fagaceae; genus Quercus; species Quercus ilex. The sequence continues at coordinate 77,634,410 of CM064911.1, forward strand.
CTTAATAGAATCATATGCTTATCAAATGCTTCAAAACCAGGTTGGAGTGCTTTCATCTTGATGTCATGGTCATTGCCTAGGGATTCAAACTAGGAATTCTGAAAATTCTAATTTGGCAGATATTTCGTTGTTAGTTTTAATATGTCCAAAATGATGTAAATAAATTAATAGTACTTGGTGCAGTGCAATAAAAAGGCGAATAGATGATTGGGTCAACTTGGTTAATTCAATTTTTTTGTTGGCTCTCTGAGCATATGGTAGCTTCTTGGCAAGCATCTTTGTTTGAAAGTTATGACTTATATGTCAATCAATGTTGTAACTAGGTTGATGATAATGTGCGGCTTGAGGATGACTGGGTGCCCATGGATGAGCAGTTAGATGCTTCAGAGCTTGAGGAGGTTCTCCGCACAAAGGAAGCACATTCCAGAGCAGTTGTACTTGAAAGTGTAAGTATTGGGTACATTTATATTGGTATCAGTATTCATTAGCCTAAATTTCCAATTTTTATAAACTATGTCGTCATTTTAATTTTATTTATTTGTTTTCTTTTTTTCTTTGCCTGATTTGCATACAGATCGGAGATATTCCTGATGCTGAAATAAAGCCTCCTGATAATGTGCTATTTGTTTGTAAACTGAATCCAGTTACTGAAGTGAGTGCTTGTTTTGTCATAGTGATAGGGAATGTCTATCCTTCCTTTTATTAGGAAGCTGCTACTCTAGAATGCAATAACGATCTGAATTCTGATCTACTTATTGAACCCTTTGTTAATGAGTCGGTCATGTTAAGGTCGTATTTAATATTTACTTGTTTTTACTGCAGGATGAGGACTTGCATACCATCTTTTCACGTTTTGGAACTGTCTTATCGTAAGTAATGATAGAACTTTCTTGTGGTATTATTTAATTATTCTGGGGCCTGTTAGTTCGTAGTTTGCAAGATGCATTTCTCATCATAAGTAAATGCTGGTGACAGGGCTGAAATAATTCGTGACTTTAAGACTGGAGACAGTTTATGCTATGCTTTCATAGGTGAGTGTTTTTTTTTTGCCATTTTATGCTAGGATACCTTTTAAGTCTTATTTATTGTGCATGAGAAAGTAAAGTTTCATTCAATGTTTTTGAATCCAATTCCGTACTGGACAGTACTGTACTGGTGCATAAACCAGTACATAAAACCCTCTGTTCTGTTTTAACCCAAATATTAGGCCATACCTGGGTGTTCTGGGCATTTTGGCCTATTTTGGATGAAAACTACATTTTGGATCAGAATAGAATTTGGTTTAAATTGTAATTCTTTTTAAACTTTGGGATTTTGGTAATTTTTCCTCCCCCAAATCAGACCTAATCGTGTAAATTTTCATTATTTAAATTGGTTTAATTTTATTTTTCTTTTGAGAATAATTCTAAGATGGTATATATGAAATTATTTGGTTATTATTCATGTTTTAAAAATTCTATAGAGTAATGAAATGGCATGAATTATGTAGTTCTTAAATTTATTTTATGAGGAGTATTTATATTTACAAATATAAAATATTTATAGTGGTAATCTTGAAATAGTACATTGGTACACACTAGTACGGGAATATTCATTTCTGTTCCGGTGGCCAATCTGAAATGACCACTGATGTGGTATTCAGAACTTTGGTTTCAGCACCTATTCCCCCCTCCTTCTCTGGTTTTCCTCTCATGCAGAATTCAGAACATTTTCATTGACTTCCACATACAGATTGCAAAGACAACTGGACTAACAAATAGACTTTAATTTCCAGACTTTATTATTCACATGTAACTTAATATGTGATAAACTGTTACAGAAAATTCTTCTGGTTTTTTATGTAGTGCCTTATCTTTAGCTTAGAGAAAGGAGGGATATATTTAGGTTGATGGCTATCCCTAAGTTTTTACTTGGACATTATTATTACGCCAATATGATGCCAATGAGCTCTAGCTCAAATGCAACTTCTCTCCCTTATAAGAGCAAGGTGGAGGGTGAGGACAAACTTATCAATAGAGAGAAATTACTCAACTAAGGTGACCTGAGATCCTTGCTTCTAACCAACCACAAATAGAACAAAATAAGGAAGGGAAGGAACAGCTGAGAACAGCATTCAAGATTGTTTATCTTTATAGTCTCAAAAAGATTTTTCCACTAAATAAAGGAATTTATAATTTAGCATGGATATCAATATTTATCTTTCTCTTTTGTAGCATTAATTTTTGGTTCTTTCTACCCTGCTCTATTTGTGGCCAAGTAATTTGCATACCTTCAGTTGCCTAATTAATAGTCTATTCCTATCTGTTATAGAATCAAGTTTCTGATGACATATTTTGATTGTTATCAATTTTCTTTTCCCACTTCAGAGTTTGAGACGAATGACGCATGTGAACAAGCTTATTTTAAGGTACGTTGGACTGAAATGATGTCTCTTTCTCAAATATTGCATATATATTTTTCTTATCTGCCTGCATATCTAATGTTTCTTGATCAAGTACTAACTACATGCATCTAGTGCTTAAGCTGGTAAGATTCTGTTCTTGTAAGGTTTACTGAGATTGCACATTGTAACAATTTCTCTTGAAAATATAATTTTTTGGGAGAATCTTTGGTTCATGTGAAATATTGGACTGTACTTTTTTCTCCTACTTCAATGTTCTTTTACCTTTTAAATAAAATTTTCCCATTTTTCCTCATGTTTTGGTATAGAGGGTATTGATACAGCTGAGATTGACTATACATAATTTTCATTTTCCCCCCCTCCTTTTTGTTCATATACACTTATGTATTGCTTCAGCATTTGATGTGTAAAAACAATAGAAAAAAAATATAGGTATATAGAATAAATAATTGGGTAAAAGGGTAAAGCTAACACTTTTTCCATATGAGTGGGGATCATTTATCCCACTGTCCAGGTGTGAACTGTACCTTAACTCCCTAAGTTACTCTAAAAACTATGAGAGGAGAGAGGATTTTCTAGACAATAATAATAACATGAATCCCCTAGACAGAACGTCGTTTCATATTCAGAACTGAGCACTCTCTTTCACTCTGTCTGTGTCTCTGTAAAGGAAAGTAGGAGAAATTCCTAGACTTAATAATAATGAATATCTAATGACGTAGGACAAAGGTGAATGAAACCAAATCAGATTTGAAAGTTCTAGACTGCTAGGATTTTAAAGAATTAGGATTAGGGTTTGGTGGGGAAAAGCTGGAGAATAGTAAGGTATATAGGGTTTCTAATGGTGAAAAGGAATTGTAGGGAGGCGTCTGTGGAGGTTTTGTTGGTGAGGCAGAGTGTTGGGGGAGGGCAGAGTTGGGATGTGAGATTCCAACGGGAATGGAAAGCTTTCAGCTGAAGAGTGTTATCCTGATCAAGATGTGAAGAAAGTGTGCATACATACTGAATGGATTTTGATTATCACTCTCATGAAACGTCTGGCTCTTTGATTGTCTCTGTTGATGTCCTTAACTTTAAGATTTGGTCTTTAATTCTTTACTCTCTCTTTCTTGGATATGCCTTTTTGTATACTCTGTGTACATGAGTTGTGCCCTCCATCTGGCATTTTCTAATATATCATTTTTACTTGTTTAAAAACTACTATTGAGGTGCCTGACATCTCTTCTGCTTCTATCCTCGTCTAAATAATTACTTGAGTGACATCCTGTACTTGAAATTAGAAGGATTCTAAAGGAAAAAAAATAGGACCTCATGTTGCTACATTGCTACCCTTTTAATTGTCTTCTGAAGTCTTAGGCATAAACTATTTATGATGTGGTGGAGTGTCCTTTGCCACATGCATTTTGAAAGGCATGAAAAACACGGAGATAGTGTGCTTTTAACCTAATGGACGTCAACAAGCTGGCTGCAAATAGAAATGATAAACTTTGTACTTTGATTCAGAATAATCCAATTATTCTATCGAATAAATGAGTAAATAGTTTATAATTTAAGTAATTTTTTTTTTTGAAAAGTCTTATAGCTGCTTTGTTTTAGCAAAACATCGTTCATTTATATTATTTCTAATGACAGATGGATAATGCTCTGATCGATGACCGAAGGATACATGTTGATTTTAGTCAAAGTGTTTCAAAACTGTGGTCCCAGTACAGACGTAAAGATAATAAAACAGGTAAAGGTAAAAATTGCAATGTCATATTTACTTGTTTTATATAATTTTCCCGCTCATTCATGTACATTTCTGTGCATTGCATGATGAGATTCTGCTCTTCCTTTCCTTTTATCACCGACATTAAGGTTGACTCTCTCTCTCCTTGCTTGTTTTACTTGAAGAGCACTAAATGAAGAGCATTTGATCCTTTCTTTTAGTAGTATTTTCCATACCTTTCCTGTTGGAAATTTACTAGCTGTTCATTACCCATGATTCTCTGTCTGTTTGGTTTTGGTTTTCTTTGACGATAAATCAACACTATTTTGCAACACAAGACTAAAATAGGAAATCTGGGCATCATGCAACATTAACTTCTTAGAAACTAGAGTCCTCACTCTGCCAAAATGTTGACTTGTTCACTATGCTGCATGGTAAGTTGCACTGATTTCGGCTGTCATAGCTGTGGAGACAAATTCCAAAGACCTATGATATTAGGGGGTACCGGTGTATCGTTGTTGATCATTATTTGCCGACAAAAGGTACAAAAGCTGGATGCATATTGCCTAGAAGTTTCACTCCTGAAAATGAAGGCCTTGTGGGCTTAACCAATAGTTATTGAGACAGGAATTTTGATGATCCACACTTCACTTCATTCAAACACACTTCATTGCAATTGGTACTTAAATCATTTTAAAGGGTCCAGGCATTTAATATTGGACGAATAAAGTTCAAGATTGCTTGGTTTTGGTGTGCTAGAAACACCCCTATCATCTGGATTTGGGTTGACTCCATGATGTCTAGATGTTCATTAAAAAAAAAAAAAAAAAAAAAAAAAAATTCAAACAAATTACTTGTCACATACCTTGATATAAGCTGAGTCTATTTCTTTATCAACCCTTCTCACATGTAATTTAATTCATTCAAGGATTGTTTCTTGAATGTGGCACTCATTTGAAATCTTAGAAGTTTCTAAATTCCTCTGAAATTAATCTGTCCATATTTCTACTTGGCTCTAAAAGGAGGTTGCTTCAAATGTGGTGCTCTTGATCACGTTGCCAAGGACTGCACTGGTGGCTCAGCCATCAAACAGAACTATATTTTAAAGGATGATAACCGACAGCGAGGTGGTGAGAACAATTCTAGGTTTGTACTCTTGAGTGTGATTATGGGTCTCTCTGTCTTTGTGTGATTCTCTCGCGCTCTCTCTCATACTATTAATTGTTGTAGGTTTGAAATGGTATTTGATGGAGACACTCCTGAAAGTCCAAGACGAGAAAAACGACATCGAGGCCATGAGCCACGTGACCAAGGTGAGAAAGAAAAGACGTATAGGCAGAGTTCTGAAGACCTAAGGCATAGGGACCGAGAAAATGAAGACCAGAGTGATAGGCACAAGCCGACTGACAGAAGTAGAAGATACAGAGAGGATGAGATGCGTCACGATGGTAAAACAAGTCAATCCCGTGAAAGTGGAAGAGATGGTAAAACAAGTCAATCCCGTGGAAGTGGAAGAGATCGGGATTATGTCGAAGAGAGAAGGGATGGAGAAAAGCATAAACAAAGAGATCTAAGTGATAACAAGAGAGATGAGCGGGATTATGTCGAAGAGAGAAGGGATGGAGAAAAGTATAAACGAAGAGGTCTAAATGATAACAACAGAGATGAGCGGGATTATAGAAAGAGAACTCCAGATACTGATAGGCATGCAGAAAAGGGGGATGATGGAGATTATAAGAAGAGAAGTAAAGATAATTCTAGCCATGCAGGGAGGAGGGATGACAGAGAGTATAGGAAGAGAGGTGCAGATAATGATAACTATATTGAAAGGAGCAATGGTGGAGATTATAGAAAGAAAAGTGCAGACGATGATCGCCGTGGGGAAAGGAGGGATGACAGGGATTATAGGAAGAGAAATATGGACAGTGACCGGCGAGACACAAGGTATGAGCCAAGTCAGAGAAAAAGAAGTACAGACGTTGATAGCTATAAAGGCAGGTGGGAAGAGCGAGAACATGGTGATAGGTATAAAGACAGGAGGGATGATGATCATGATAGGAGGCGCCAAGGTGACAGGAGATGAAGTCTTGAATGGTGTATGGTTATGACCAGAAGAGATTGCATTAAACTTGGTCTTGTTTTATCGTTGCTATGCAATGAAGTATGAAACTAAACGTTGGAATTAATGTAGTGTTTAAAATTTTTAGTTCTATCATGAATTACGCAATTTTTTAAAAATCATCCAAATGTAAAACTGTTAAGCAAATAGCATTTGTTATAGGATCAAAAATTTTGTTTATTCTATTTTCCAGCTTTGTTTTAGGGGTGTCTAGCACTTCAGAAGCCTGTTGCATAAATGAATGCTGTTTATCATATATGGAAGTTTTCCTTAATGGGAGGCACCACCATTGTACGTTATGGACCTATGGTTCTCTATGAGCTCCTTGTAATCTTAAATTAGGTAGAAGGAAATTACGTATGAAGAAGCATCACTGTCCTATTCTGCAAACTCATGCGAAACTCTTCTATGCATAGCATACATATGTTTGTCAGTTCTTTTTTTGGTTAACTGATTATTTATTTATGCATTTTGGGATGAATAAACAATTTTATTGACAAGAAACAAAACAGGACCTGGGCCCTTAACCTTTCCTTCAGATCTCAGCACCTGGGCAGGAAGATCTGAGATGCTAATATGCCCAAAATTATTACAAAAGAAAAAGCTCCCTGGACTAGATTTGGAGGAGCACAAACAAAATTTACATTATTTGGAGCTACAAATAAGTGTTCCAAAAACACATTATTTTGCGAAATTGGCTACACTGAGTATGAGATGCTCTAGAGCTTTTGAGGGAATTCAAAACGTTAATAGCTTCATAATCCAAAACAATGTCAGGATATTTCAGCTGTAAAGTACATTTAACAGTGAGCAAAGTTGCAGTGGCTTCTCTCCAAAGGGCATCACCTACCTGAATATGGCTCGTCCAAGCATTCAAGAAGCACACATGAAAACCAGGTGAAGAGCTAAATATTTCCCAAGGAAAAAAAACAGAATATGTGTGTGTGTATATATATATATATATAAATAAAGCATATTTTGATTGTGCAACAGGAACTATAACTTCTTAGTTAAGTTGCCTGTGTTGTGTGCTTTATGGAGAATACCTTTTTCTATTCTTAGTTAATATTAGATGCTATGCTTAGTTGGTTGCAGTCATTTTCTGCTTGTTGAACTAATTGTAGTATTGTTTTTCAAATAAAAGGAACAAGAAATATGTCTCCTCTTAGAGATCTCTCTTGAATATAAATTGTTCATAATACCCTCAAAATATGTGAAAGATGCATATAATTTATTCTCAACTTCTAAGATTTGTAAAATATGCGTACAATCAGGTCCAATAGGAGGGTTGAGCCCAGTAAAATATTTGGTTTCGACCCTCGATACTTTTGATCAACATCAACCCAAAATTAATTGACAAAAAAACTTATTTAATTTATATAGACAAAAGGGAAAAAAACCTTATATAGAATTTTTTATATAAAAATAGTTTTTATTTTTTATTTCTTTTTTTAATTTTTCTTAAAAAAGAAAAGAAAAAATAACTCAATTCAAAATCAAATCAAAAATATAAAAAGGAAAAGAAAAGAATACATGAAAATTAGAAAACCCGGAAAAGTGTTCAGACCTTCGAGTATCTGACTATTCCTTAGGGTGTATGTAGTCCCCCTATCTCATACGCACCAAGTTACTACAGGAAGGAATCTTATATGGATGGCCTCAAGATAGAGGTTTCAAACTCAGGATTTCATAGATATCATGAGACTTTAGGAACTACTAAACCAACCTCTTAGGGTTGTTTAGTACCTCATTTGTGTTAAAAAAAAAGAAGGTTATTAAATCAGGGTAAGAGTTAGGTTACATCCAATATAGCTGGTCCTTGGATTGGACATGTGTTATTATTCGAATGAGTCCAGTGCAACTGAACACTAGACCCAATCAAATTAAGTCTCTCTCTCATATATGATTTGATTTGATTGACAAACCTCGCCGCTATACCATCACTAGCACTACTGACTGAGGACACCAAAACGGGGCAGTGTTCTCAGGAAGGTACATGCACAAATCGTTTTTTCTTCTTCTGTTTTTGTGATTTGGAGAACCTTCCTGGGAGCACTGCCAGTTTTAAGATCCAGCAGTGGTCAAGACTTTGCTATAGATTGAAGTGAAGAGAGAGACAGAGAGAGGGGTGAAGGTTGTGTATCAAACTGTTTCCATCTTTCTATGTGCGTATATGTCCATATATATACATGCACCAAAGAGAAGCCTTTTTTTTTTAACGCGTCTAATCTATAAACGTTCAACCTTGTCATTGATTATAAGTACTACCCATTGGCACCCACACATTGTGTACACGCAATGAAAAGTAAGTTCAAAGCATATTTAAATTTGGAAAAGGTAACGAAAATTCGAGGAAGCTAGAAAACTTAGCTTAGAAGCAAATTGATACTTGGAAGTTAGAAAGGCATTGAAAGCGCAAGCTAGCTAGAAAACATTTCTTTATGTACACAATTTGTTTTTTACTTGCATTTTCCATAAAAACGCCGCAAATTTCGTTCGTTGTGTGATAATGGGTAGATTGATCGTCACAAGGTTGAATAATGCACCGACGTTTGAAACACACATTAAAATGGCCACGTTGCTTGGTCCCATGACAGAAAATTAAGGTACTGAAAGGAGAAAGATGCTTATTTTCACATGGACATGGGTCTTCTTGTTGGGAATTAGATCTACTCAATGTCTCTTCTCTTCTAAGAAGATGAAAAGAAAAATTTATCGATTCATGGTATCCTAGGTCTGTAAGAATTAAAGACATATACATGCTAAATACTAGAACATAAGGTAATCAATAAATCCATAAGGTTTAGGGACATACTTTCAAATACCTAGAGCAAACCTGGATAGATTATGAATAGCAATAGACACGCACATGCACACTTGACACACGCCCAGACAAATCTCTCTCCATAATTCTCCTTTCAAGACGGCTTTTGATGGGGCAAGTCACCATAATCTCTAAAAGGATGAAATCTAGGGTTTTGTCTAATGTTAGGAGTGGAGAGGAGGCCTAACCTTATATTATATACGGTTAATATCCATCCATCATAGATCAAGCTTAAAACCTTACACTTTACCTCACATTAGATTACAGAATAAGTCTAATAAAAGAAAGTGTACCAAGACTTAATACTAATTTGACCACAGCATATTAATGAGCCGCACATACGTGCTCAAAAGCTAGTTATGATGTAAAATATATAAGAATAATATCATCAATGCATAATCCTTTAGTATATCGATACTAGGGCTATCCAACCCGTACCACTAGACCCGAGCAAACTGCTTGATCTTGCAAGATCTCCTCCATAGCTAGTGAGAATGTGAGATCTCATGAGTCTACACCACATACAACGATTGCATCATGATGTGTCGGCTCCACCATGCTTGACGTGATTTTTATGATTAGACCAGAGGAAATCCAAAACTACGGCAATTGATTTTGACTGAAGTCATTGTCAGTAGCAATTCTTTCTCTCACTTGATTTGGTTGATTGGATGTCAATCTGTCAATCTGACTTTTCCCTTACGTGTGTGAGGCGACAACCTAAGACTCCCAAATTTTAATCAATTAGGTTAAATTTTTTATTAAAAAAAGGTTAATTATGTAAAAGTTGAAATCTCTCTCTCTCAATCAAAATGAAACATAAAAATAAAAAAAATAGTTCAAAACTCTTTTTTTTTTGACAATATTGCCGGAAAAAATTGCTTTCTTTAATTCTTTTCAATCTTTCTTTGTATTTGCTAATTCTGCTACGTGTCAGACTCTCCGTTCCAACTATTCCCTTCAGATTTGAGATTTGCCTTGATTTTATTTTATTTTTTTAATAGATTTGTGTTGTTTTTAACTTGTTTGATTGCTTCTTCCTTTAATGGTGTTGGATAGCATTGCCTTTACTAGATTACTTTTATGTCTTTTATCTTATGGCAATGGGGAGTCAGGTCCACTCGGACCACACCCACTTACACCATTCAACAACTCTGCCCCCACCAATGCTAACAACAAAACTAGCGATTTTGACCTATGGAAACCCCCAAACAAAATTTTGTTGTTTTTCAGTGATTTTTTACGCAAACTTAACCCTACTACAATTCTATTAGTAGCCAAATTGATATGTTTTGGTACTAGTATGCTTCACAGTAGTTAATTTCACTATTTTTTTTAATCATTTATTACTTGCATTTTTGTTCGATTTTAGTCCCTTATATCTGAGATTGATTTGATTAGTCCTTTAAATATGAGGCCAGTTTTGCCTGATCCCTTAAATTGAATATGGTGTGCCTCGGCATTCTGTTAGTCATGCACAAAAAATCATAGATAGAATGACTAAATTGCTATAATTTAAAATTTTAAAGTACTAAAATTAGACGTTTTTATAATTGATCAAAAATGCATTTTACCCTAAAAAATAAGTTCTTAAACCATGGCCAATCAAATGAAAATTTTCCTTATAGAATTTAAATCCTTCTTTCTGTATGCAAAAAGAAATCTTGTCTGTATATATTAAGAGGATTCATAAAGTTAGTTATTGTCTTTTTAACTTCCAAAAATACTCCTAATTTAATTAACTTATCTTTATTCCTAAAACATAAAAATGAAGTTAAAATTGTAAATTGACAAAAATTAAAAACAAAAAAAAAAATCTACTCATGTTTATAAAACTACCCCATGTCCTATAAAACTTCCCACTATCCCATTTACACAACCAAAACTATCCCATGTTCTAAAAAAAAAAAAAAAACTACCCCAAGTTCCTCATTACTTGCATGAAGCGCATGTGATGAGACTAGTATATATTAATGAGAATTGCTAACTAAAATCAATGGAGTGTTACTCAATTTTTCATTATTTTATTTAGAGTTAAAACATTTCATAACTGATATTAAGGGTTTGTTTGGATACCGCTTAGGGTCCGTTTGTGTAGAGCGGCTGCATTTGCGTTTGTTTCCCTTGCGTTTTTTTTGGTTGGTCCATGGCACTGTTCATGGACCAGCCAAGTGATAAAAACGGGTGAATAGTAATTTGTAGTAAAAAAAAATATTTTGCTACAGTATCTTCAATAATAAGTTTTCAGCAAAATAAGCGATATTCAAACGCACACTTATTGTCAAAAATTGAAAACACGTTAGCAAAATCATTTTTAAATATGAATAGTGCCGTGTGGGATCCAGTTTTAAAGTTTGTTTGTTTGTTTGTTTTTTTTTTTTGTTTTTTTTCTAAATATTATACCTGCGGGTTTCGTGAACAGTGCACATGACCTGCATATAAAAAGCCAGACGCAAACTCAGCCCCTTTTCAGTGCAATCCAAACGGAGGCTAAAAGGCATAAGGGATGAATCAATTTTGGCAACATGGTGTGGGAAAGATTCATGTAATTTACCCTAAGAAAATTGATAAGCCTGAATGAGAGAGAAAACGGCTTACAAGATTTTTTTTTTTAATAAAAAAAAAATCCAAATCTAATGTTTGCGCTGATCTGATTTTAAAGACAATCTCCCAAGAAATTCTAACAAGCATTATGCTGGATGAGCTACTCTTTTTTCTAGCGTTGCCTGGGAACAGAATTTTATCCAAGATTTAACAAGGAAGAAAAAATCGGTCCTTTCGGGAAGAACTTTCAACACACTTGACGAACCTAAGTTCAATACAATCGCGGCATTCGATGTATGTCATTTCTTCGTGACATTATTTAATTTTATCTCTAATACACTTGATTATTAAGCTTTGGCGATGATCATAGTATATATCCAGCTGAGAGCAAAGTGGACCTAGGATTTCAACACAAGGGAGCCGAAGTATAGGAAGAAAAAAATTCAAATAAGTATCCATATAGTACTAATAAATTATCAACCAAGATCAATACATAAAATCATTATTTCTTAATGCATTAAGATGTAATTATTTACCAACAAAGACAAAAAAATACAAAATAATATTATTTCTTAAGAACATCACCTGTTGCCAAAAAAAAAAATTATTTTCACAAACTAAAACTTACTTTTGCTACTTTAATATAGTATTTGAAATGTCTCGTAGTGTTTTTGGTATTTGGTGTTCTAAATACTAAATATTTATCATTTAGAACACCTAATGCTAGTACTCTAATATTGAGCTGATTGAGATTTTTTATTTTTTATTTTAAAATTTTGTTTTTGTTAAGTTTTTGAGTTGGGTAGTTGCTAGTTGGGCTAGGCTAATTAAAAGAGAGAGAGAGTGGCTCTTTGGTTTTTTTTTTTGTCATCACTCAATTTTTGTCACTCATCACTCATCATTCATCACTTAAAATACCCTAATTTCCCCAACCTCACCTGTTTGGCACTCATCACTCTCTCAGTGACTTTGTTTTTAAAATAAAATAAAAAAAACCCAAAAAGTCAAACATTGCGGCTGAAATTTCAAAAGTTGTGGGTTTAATTACGAAAATGCCATGGAAAAGTGTTTTCAACTTCTATAACTCATCATTTAAAATCATAGAATTGAGTGATGGAAACAAAAACAGGTAACACAGCCAAACAAGCTTTCTTGGAGTGGGTCTCACTTATTTTGAGTTATAGGTGATAGAAACATAAGAAGTTTTTGGAAGAGTGAAGGCACAACTCTAGAAATTAAAAATAATTCTCTTCTTTTTCTTTGGGCTAGGGGGCCCTTTTTTTTTTTCTTTAGGCCAGGGGGGCACGGGCCCCCTTGCCACCCTCCCCCCGCTGTGGATCCGTCCCTGAGTTTATTGAACATAGTAGATAGAAAGTGAAGTGGGATTAAAAATTGTATCATTAGCTTGCACTTCAACTAGAATAAGGTGGGGTTTGGATTCGGCTTATTGCACCCACGTTTTGCTTTCAATGCGTTTTAGCCTTTTTTTTTTCTTTTTTTTTTGGTTGTAGCCACATTTGTTGAATTTTTTTCATGAACAGTGCACCCGTGCACTGTTCACGGACCCACAAATTTCACTTTTTAGTAATTTCTTCCATTAAAAATGGGTCTCACAACACTATTTACACATTTAAAAATTATTTTGTTAGAGTGTTTTTAGTTTTCAGTTTTCAGCTGTATCCAAACGGACCTTAAGTGTGGGTTTGGATCCACGTTTCTTGCATTGCGTCTTGTGTTTACGTTTCTTCTCTTCCTTTATTTATTATTATTATTTTTTTGCTGCTGCGCACGCATTTAGGGGACAAACGGCTACTGTTTATGAACAGTAGCCGTATATTGTTGACTTTTCAGCCCCTTTTATTAGTCCTGTGAGTCCCATGAATAGTGCACGAGACTCACAAATCTCACTTTTCAACAACTTTTTCATTAAAACTGGGTCTTACGGTACTATTCATACATTTAAAAATTATTTTGCTACAGTGTTTTTAGTTTTCAGTTTTCAATTTCAGCAAAATAAGTTCTATCCAAACGGACCCTGAGGATGAACAACTCCACGATCGTGAACACAAGATTTTTTATACATTTCTTTGCCATGGCTTTCTTCCACCCTGCCAATCTTTTTTATTTAGATGCTATATATAAATAAATAGGTATAGGGCTTAATTTATTTATATTTTTATATATAATAACTTCTTAGCTAAGGAATAACTTTAAAAAAAAAAAAAAGACTTTTTTGGAAATATGTTAATAAACAATTATTCGTAATGTCTTTTGGTTAGCGTGACAAGATTTACTAGATTAATTATAGGATTAATATATGTGGTTCTTGCCCAAATCATTTTATTATTCACTTACGAGAAAATATCATCAATTGTTTAAGTTATATGATAAAGTGAATATTGAAAAGCTTGTACGTAAATGAAACTTGCAAGAAATGAACAAATGATTTCTTTAAAATTATGAACAGATATTTGGAGTCAAATTCACTGCATCAAGTTAATATATATTGTGACTTTATAAGGCAATAACTGTATAGACTAAATGATTAAACAAAATTTATACATTGCTCTAGCTAGATTGGTATATGTTAGCTAGAATATATATATATATATATATATGACAAAATTTAGTTACAAAATTGGTTATAGTCTAAAGTTACAATTTTACTCAATAAATTACTACATATTTTGAAAATCTAACTATTGAATTCCATGTTCTTTACATTTTTAATACACATGTCAAATTTTGTGTCAATCTGATATTATTTACTATATGATCTATAAGCTTATATTTTATGCATAATTTTAAATTACAAAAACTTGCAATTAAACAATTTATTGATGACATAGCTATTGATATTTAATTTTCTAGAAATTTTGCAAATATAGAGGATATAAGAAGAACATGTAATCCAATGGTAGATTTGTCAAAATTTACCTCCAATAAAAAGATATTAAAGTTTGTAGCCTAAGATTACAACTAATTTTGTGTATATATATATATATATATATATATATAAAATTTAAACTTATTTCCTACTTTCCTACTTATAAAAGAAAAGATTTAAAGATATTTCTTTTTCTTTAAAGCAATGTCTTTTGACAAGAATTATGGACCCCCACCCCCCGGCGGGCGCCCCCAAAACAAACAAATCCAAGATATATATAGGTACTACACAAAAACAATCTGGGGTAGGGGCACACACAAAAGAAGAAAAGTTGTCATAAAATATGTATGGTGAGCCTAAAGAGAGTCGGATTTTGCTTCTGATTGGGCTTGTAGGATTTTTTTATTTTATTTTATTTTTGATGTCTATTAACAACTTGTTCCCATGTAACTCTTGATTACTAGAAAAATTGGGCACAAATTAATTAAGGCGGACGCGTGAATTCTTTACTATTCTTTTATATCCAAAGTCATTCTCTATGTTACCTCCTTAATTAAAAAGTTCATTTTTTTACTACTATACTAATGTTATTTTAAGTATTTCTCTACCATTTTCCATTATTTGACTTGAATCAATTACAAGTTCAGTAATTTCTCTCGTCTTACATAAACTTCTCAAGCAAATTTTCCTCATTTTATCAATAAGGGCTATTTGTGTCCATTTAAGGCTCATCAAAGTCATAATGGATAGTGGCTGAACGAGGAAATGTCCCATAAATGAATCTATATAGGAGGGACCTGATCAAGGGGATAGGTATCAGACTACTTTTACTTTCACCAAATTAATTCTCCTTATCAAGAAACTTCTATAAGGTATTTGAACTATTGGGCCGATACCACACCGATACCGCTGAACTTTTTGTGCCTATACCATTCTCTCTTTCTTTTTCTCTTCTCATCCCTATAAATGTAAGAGTTTCATTAGTAAAATCTCCTTAAAAGATCTAGACCAAAGTCAAAGAAGTTCTCACTTCTGTTGCATGTTGCAATTAATCATCAAATATAATTGAGGCCCTAAATTATCCATCGTGATTGTCCAATCAACAATCTACTCCTTTCAAGTTTCAACTACTTGTGTATATATTGAATGACAAGTTGACAAATACTTGGGAGTATCTCAGGGTAAAAGAAAAAGAAAAAGCACCTGAAACTTGGAATTTGATTATAATTCCTGCTTTATAATAAAGCAAAAGTATTGAAATGATAAATAACAATAAGTTCAAGCTCAGTTTGAAAAACAAGTTGCAGGGAAACAAATGGTATAACATAGATGCCCGGAAAATTATAGAATTCTCTGTAATCCCACATACACTATACTGACTAATCACAAGGCATTTCCTTCCCCGAGCATTCATGATGATGAAAGAAACATCAGAATATTCAATATGAACTACATATACAAGCACAAAGGAATGGAGCCAAAAACTAACCAAAACCTGGGCATTTAAGTGCTTGTCAATCAGTAGGGATCCAAGGTTAGTACTGTCCCTCCACTTGACACTGTTTGGTAGAATGAAGCTTTTGAGTTGCTGCACAACAGGAAAAACAACACCAAAACAGTGAAATTTGCTTGGCCAGAAGTCCGATTGATAATCCTCTCATTCCATCTGTTCTATTTGTCAGGTTCATTGATCACTCAAATCTGATTCTTTCCCTAGTTTTCAGAGTTTGGACTTGATAGGCCCAAAAGGGCGTCCCAAATACCTTTTTTCAGTCCGGTAAGGATTTGATTTTTTTCTGAGGCTGATGTTGGGGATCAGAGCAGTCATCTATATTGGGGTGTGTATAAATGGCCTTTTCACTTCACTGGTCTTACACCAACGGTACATAGACGAAAACGATACTGTGGCTGCGACTCTTCATCATCATCATCATCTTCTTCTTCGCTAGAATCATCTTCAACTCTGTCCCACCTTGCATAGTCTAGAGTTGAGTGTCCCTTAGGTTTCGGAATTGTTTGCCATCCTTTGGTATCTTGTTCTAATTCCTTGTTGCTCTGTACTTTAGAATCTTGTTTCAATGATTCCTTTTTGCTCTGCACTTTAGGGTCTTGTTTTAATGATTCCTTGTTGCTCTGAACTTTTGGATCCTGCTTTAATAATTCCTTGTTGCTCTGCACTTTAGGATCCTGCTTTAATAATTCCTTGTTGCTCTGCACTTTAGGATCTTGTTTTAATAATTCCTTGTTACTCTGCAATTTAGGGGCAGTAACTGCAGTAGTAGAGGAGATACTTTTAGGCTCAGATTTGTCTCTTTCTTGTTCATTTGGTTTCTTAGACCTCAGCATCTCAGAGACAATAACTTCAGCATTAATAATAGTCCTATTAACCTCAGCTTTCTGATCTCTTTCTACTACAATTTCTTCTTTGTATTGTTCCTCTTCATTTTTATTTGGTCCTGCTTCATCTTCATCATCTTCCTCTTCTAGCTCTGCCTCAGATTCAGGTATTGGAGCAAGTGACTTTCCTTAAGCAGAAAAGAGAAAAAAGAAAAAAGAAAAGAAAAGACTCATTTACTAATAGTTGGGAGATAACTTCAACCTTATAATCTAGGCTGCATATAAATAATGATTAAGCTAGTTAAGTCAGCTACAATTTTTCAAATGACCTGAAGAATAGTTCATAGAAACCTAAAGGTAGGAACATGGGAAAACATGTCTAAATAAGACATCCTACATCCTAAAGCATGTAGTAGTAGTAGTAGTGAAAAAAGTCATTAAATAAGGAGGTAACAAAAAATTAGTGGCCAAGCCTGATTAGGCAATGAGGATCCATAAAATTCTTAGCACAATTTTCTTGAATAAATAATTAAGTTGAGTTTATAATTTGCATCCAAAGGCATGATAATATCTTTGACAGCCCCTTAGTTTCAACTAAGGTAGATCATAAGTTATAGCAGCTTCATATGACTGCTATAGTGCAACAAACTGGATCAGCATTTGATATGTCGAACCAAGAAGATAACTACCCTAGATCAAAAGCCAGCCACGATTGTATGAATAATAACCATGAAATAAATTCACTCATATTGATTGGAAAATGGATAATAGCCCTACAGTATTAGAAGCATCATAGCATAAGGACAACAGATGAACAGTGATCACATTTCAAATGTGTTTCAGTCAAGTAATCATATGCAGCTAAACAGAAATAATTGGGAAAGAAAACCAGCATCATCCTACTATGGGCAGCAGGTGAGGAGGATCTCGATGAAATCCACCAATAGGTCTCATGTTATCCTTTCCAAAATGGTTTTACAAATAAAATCCTAAATCACTACTTTGGCGGACAACAAAACATATTAAAGTGATGGCCTGGGCCAAAAGAAGAGATGAGAGTCTACCAATTGTGTCTTCAAACGAGCATGAAGGTTTTGATAAACTTCTGATGATGGATTCAAATCCAAGAGCCTGTTGACATCAAAAAGTGCTGAGTGATACTCCTTAAGGGTTACAAGTGTTTGTGCCCTCAACATTAGCGCTCCAGTGTGATCGCGATCAAGTTCAAGCACTGAGGTACATTCTTCTGCTGCCTAAGATGGAATTAGGGAAAAAAGAAGAAGTTTATGGTAAAATCAAACCATATGAGAGAGAGAGAGAGAGAGACAATAATACAAGTGGAAATCTAACCAATGATGATCAAGCCAACCGCTAATTCTTGCTAACAAGGTTTACCTCAATCAGCCATTCAGATTTTAGATAAAACCACTAAACAATTCTTGCTAACAAGGAGCAAACAATTATTTTATACGTAGATGGACAATTGCATGAAAACTTTTAAAACTTAATTGATGGAAAATCTTGAAATTTAAAGCAAAGAATAAGTTTGTTCCTTGTACAAAATTGCAAAAGAGTTAATTGAAATTTTTTTTGAATTCTTATGACTGGCCAAGGATACTTCAACAACAATCCGAGACACACTCCTTCTCTATTAAGTGTTAAATATAAAATGTCTTCTCATAGGAAAGCATATATACGCATCAATCCAAAAAAATGAAAAGCAGATTTTTTTTTTGGGGGATAAGTAATAGAATTTTATTGCAAAAGAAAAGGAATACTCTATGTTCACGATGATGAACATAAAGCACCTTGAAAAAAATACAAGCAAATCAATTAGAAGATCTAAGATAGTTGGAAATCAAAAATGGAAGAACAGTTGGTAAAACACCATGTCTGAGACCAATCATACAAAGTATGAAGCAGCAAGGACTTCAATTGCTCAATAGATCTCACACTCTCCTCAAAAGTACAGCTGTTACACTTTCCATACTGACCACATCATGCATGTGGGCACCAAGTTCCGTATATTCGAGGAATGTTTACCTAGCCAATTGCGCCAACCAAAAAGGAGAAATGCTACCTTGTCTGACAACACCCATTGAATCCCAAACATCATAAACACTTCACTCTATAATGATTATGCAATCTCACAATGGATCAAAAGATAATCCACCTTTTCCCCACTGCAACGACACGTACAACACCAATTGACTTGCAATGAACCCATCTTGATGAGGTCATCAATTGTGAGAATCTTAGCCCACGCAGCTGACCACAAAAAGAAAGACACCCTCTTGGGGACCTTTGCCCACCAAATACTATTCCATGGAAATGAATGAGCATCAGTTCCATCAATAGCATTATAAAAAGAGCGAACATCAAAATGGCCACTCCTATCTAACATCCAAGACAACTTACCATCCCCCAACCCTCGAGGCAATTTTGTATAAATACGATCAAAAAAAGAGTACACTGCCTCCATCTCCCAATCATGAAAATCTCTATGAAAACGCAAGTTCCAACTTCTCACTGCTCCCTATGATGGTGGATCCAACCTTTTGTGAAAATTGGCTTAATTGAGGAACCTCATGTGGTCCCTTCCACTTCAATAATTAAAGTAACATCTTCATTCTACAGAAGCATCCGCGAGCTTATGACTAGACTATCTGATTTTTTTTTTTTTATTACTACTTTAACTACATACAATTAGGTTGGTTTCTTGCAATTTCATGGTACATACATCTAATAAACTCCAAAAGAGTAGTATACACAAATTTAGCTCACCCATCCGAACTATACAATAGAAACAACTCTCCTTCCATAACCACCATCAATGATTACGCATAAAATTACAGCAAAAGATTCAATACTAGATTCCAAACAAAAACAAAAAAAAAAAAGTTACATGCATCACTAAAAATAGATTCAATTAAACTCCAACAACAACAACAACCAAACAAACAGGCCTTTCTCTCTCTCTAATGAATTTAAAAAAAAAAAAAAAAAGAAGAAGAAGGAGAAGAAGAAGAACCTTGTTGAAATGGTGGAGTTTGAGAAAGCAAGCGGCGCGGTTGCTATGGAGAGCGATCTTCTGAGGATTGGTCTTCGCCATAGAAAGAGCTTCCGTGTAAAACCCTAAGGCCTCCGAGTATTTCCCCTCCTTGTACATCTGGTGCGCCCGCTCTATCTTATTCAACGCCGCCGATGCCATCGCTACCTCTACCAATCAATCTCAACCGTCCGTCCAAGTATTCCAACAAAATTACAGAGACTGAGAGAGTCGAAAGAAGAAAGAAGAAAGAGTTTGTGTTTGTTTAATTGTTTGTACAGCTATGTATGATATAGCGTTGTTGTGAATCTTGTGATGCTTATCATATACTGCTACTGCCTGCTTCACTCTTCAGTCAATTTTCTTTTTATTTCGATTTGTTTTTATTAAATAGGAGTTTTTTTTTTTTTTTTGGTCTTCGTTTATGGGAGGATTGGTTTGAAATTTTGGCAGGTGGTGCAAAAGTGGCAACATGTGGTTTGAGCCCGCCAACCAACTTGAAATTATAATGTAAGAGAAATGACAGGTCGGTCAAGTTTTTCATAATATTTTCTCAATAAATTTCTCAATAAATTTTACGTGCTAAGTTACAATTGGCTTTAATTTAAATCTATCACTAAAATTATTTTTTTTGTCCACAGCTAATGGTCACGATTTTTATAATATTTTCACAATAAATCTTAGGCGGTAAGTTATAATTGGCTTTAATTTGAATCTACCACTAAAATTATTATTTTTTTGGTCCACAACTAATGGTAAGTAATAACTTACTAACTAAAATTTGTTGTGAAAATACTGTGAAGATAACACTTTTTCATTTGGGTACAGTTTATTTAGCTGAAACTGAAATTTTTTTACTGAAAGTATTATAGATAAAGTTAAAAAATAGTTAAAATAGTATTGTAAGACCTATAAATAGTACTAAAAAATATAATAAAATCCATAAATAATAACAAAAATAAACTAAATAGAAAAAAAAAAAAAGTTAACTTTTTAAATCAATGCCAAATTATTGTAATATATGCTGCCTGCCTTCTCTGATTTACAAGTGTTTGGCGTACTATCCCTATGCCTACCTTTTTCTGCTTTTAAAATATCTTTAATGGTGGCAATTTTTTGGTTTTGGATTTGAGTGAAGTAATTAAGTGTACCTTTTTCACAATACAAGTTATCATATGATGAATGATTGGAAAAAAAAAAAAAATTGAAGGCATGCCTTTTAAGTTATGTTTACACTTTAGGGGAAGTTATATAAAAGGTCATGAATGTACATCCTAGTTTATATTATATTGGGTCTTTAGTTCTTAGTTTTTTTATTATTAAAATCTCAAATTGATGAAGCTGTTTCACTTTCACTTTAAAATTCTCTTCCATCTCCGTTATTCACATAGATGATTTCCTACGTCCCTTTATTACTCTAAGCATAGTTCCTCGCAAAAAAGAAAAAGAAAAAGAAACTCTTATTGATAGTTTTTTCTCCTATCTCTATTCTTTTTGCTCAATAAGAGACAAACTAATAAATGGGAAATATTAACTAATGCCTTAAGAACATTAGTTTAGGTCCAGAATTTCTTCTAGTTCCTTCTCTGAGTTATTGTAGGTGATCCAAGAACGACCTCAGCCAATGGCTTTATTTGCAACAACAGCGTGGTTAGTATGGTATCACAGAAATAAAGTTCGCCTTGATGACGCTTCTATGCTGCTTGAATTTTTTTTTTTTGGTTTTGCTCGAGATTATATCTGAGACTTCAAGAAACTAGTCAAGGTTCCTCCTAGCATCTGCCGAAGTGCCCAAAGAAGTGGTGTCTTCCTATTTCAGATTTGGCGAAGATAAACTTTGATGGAGCAATGTTTGGTGAGTTTGATGAGGCTGGCCTTAGAGTGGTTATCCAAAACTCCAAGAGTGAGGTATTGGCTGCACTCTCTGAGAAAATTCAAAAGCCAACTACAGTTGAAGTCCTAGAATTACTTGCTACCAAGCGAGCGGTGAGTTTTTCCCTTGAGATAGGTTTTACCAAATCAGTATTTGAAGGGGATTCTGAGTCGTTGATCAGGGTTTTATTTTCATGTTGTTCAGTAAGGTAATGCAATTGCACATGCCTTAACCTAGAGAGTTAGACAATCTTTTCCTTTTATTGTCTGGAAGGAGTATGTTCCTCCGGATGTTTGGTCATTTGTTTTGTCTGATTTTTCACATTCTTGATTAATAAAGCAGAATGCA
This sequence comes from Quercus ilex subsp. ballota, assembly GCA_032727855.1. NCBI lineage: Eukaryota > Viridiplantae > Streptophyta > Magnoliopsida > Fagales > Fagaceae > Quercus > Quercus ilex. The sequence continues at coordinate 77,656,500 of CM064911.1, forward strand.
TCTCTTTCTCCAAAATAATAATAACAATAATAATAATAATAATTGCTCTAAGCCTAAGGGTACCCATTAACATGACCTTTTATAAATAAGTACTCGTTGAATTGTAAATTTTAATCTAAGGTTTTTCTTTTATATATTTTATTAGTTAGAATGAATGAAATGAGAAACCAAAAAAAAAAAAAAAAGATTGAAACAAATAGATATGTAACTTTAATTAACAAAATTGAAGTTCTAAGACCAAATCTGACATAGGATATAAACTCTAGGCCCTTTTATGTAATTTCCACTAATGTTTAAGATTCATCTTCTATATTTAATAAACACTCTTTTCTTTCTTTTAACTAGCGTTGTCTTCATGTCCGACTTCCTTGGACTCCGTCTACATGTCAAGTTTTGATTGGCACATGAATGGGTCTTTGTCCATCCCCGGACTGGACCTATGTGCTTCATTTTGTGTTTGGATCCCTCCCTCCCACACTACTTATGATTATTTTTTTTCTTCTAATTTTTAATAAGATAGAACGTGTAATAATTAGTCAAATTATTAAATAAAAAATAGCATTTAAGACATGAATACGTATAGATAAATTTAAAATTAAACACAATTTTTATCATAAAAATATAAATAATTAATCAAATTATTATTTTTTCTCAAAAAACGTAATTAGTCACATATTAAAATTCTTACCTAAATTTAATACTACTTATGATAATTTTTTCCTTCTAATTTTTAATAAGATAGAACATGTGGCGATCTTTGTTGTGTAGTGATTTTATTGAGTATATGTGATTGGTTTTTTTTTTTTTGAAATTTATAATTCATTAATATTAAATTATTAGTTTTTTGTACTCATTAACTCACTTGGCATAAAGATTATAAAATTTAAGTGGACACATGGCATAAACTTAAGTGAATAATTATGGTTCAGTCTCTACATAAATTTAGACAAATGACATAAAATTAGATTCTAATTTCAAATTCTAATTAAATTTTTTCTAAGTTTTGCCTATTAATATATACAGTACTAGTGTATAATCTATGCATATGCATGGTACAATTAAAAAAAAATTACAATTACACACATATAAAGATTTAAATTATACTCTCTTTCTCTTTTATTTATTTATTTTAATTTCTTTTGGATATACATATGAGTTTACTTTATATTTTTTTTATTATTTTTATATTGGATTTTTGATAATTTATTTATATTACACTCTTCGTTTTTTGCACCCCATTAACTCACCTAGAAATTTTTTTTTAAAAAAACTTAAATAGAACACGTGACTCAAAATTAGACAACAATTGGAAATTAATTTAGAACCTAATTGAATTTTCTCTTAACTTTACCTATTAATATATATATATATATATATATATGATAACAATGAGGTAATACAAAAACTCAACACATAAAAGTAGTATAAATAGTAATCCTATAAAACAATTTTTTTTTTGATAATCGATCCTATAAAACAATTAAACATTCACTAATGAAAATAGAGTATTTTACTATTAAATACTTCGAAATTTGAAGACGACTGCCTTTCTAGACTCCATTGACGGAACCTCTATTGCCTCAGATTCCATATTTTCCCTCAGTACCTAGAAACGTTACAATGCTCTTCGTTGATGAGCCATCGGCTCCTCTCTTTTTCTTGTTGAACTTATTAGAGTTGATGAGCTCGTTGTAGAAGGTGCAGTTCTGCTTCAACAACATCATGCACGGCAGCATGGGGGGGCTCTTGACCAAATAAACAGACAGTCAGTGCTTGTCCCGTAAATTTTTCTGGAGTATTTTTAAATTAAACTTCTCAACTTCCTAGAGGAGAAAAAATAGAGTTCCCACACTTGGTGATTTTTAATGGAAAAATATACCAGAAAAGTTTTAGCATCCACAAACTAGTTTTATGGATAATTCTAATGAAATTTAAAATGAAAATTGATTATAACCATCAGTATCATAACTAAATATAGGCGAGTACCCACCACTTTTTTGATGCAAGTGCCTAATGCTGATTGTAATACAACTACAATGAGTAGAACTTCAGAAGTTCCACAGGAACTAAACCATGCAAATTCTTTTTCTCTATACTGATGCAGATCAACTATCAAGTACTGGCAAGGCTTGGGACAGAATTTCAGCTGCACGATCAAGCTCCTGCTCAGTTATGATCAATGGAGGTACTAGCCTAACAACATTTCCTTTTCCAGCAGTTAATACAAGAAGGCCAGAATTTCGACAAGCATCAACAAGGGGTGTGGCAGGTACATCCAAATCGATTCCAATAATAAGCCCAAATCCACGTATTTCTCTCATGTGTGAGCTTCCTCCAAGCTTCTGCTTCAAAATTTCTTTGAAATAGAGGCCTTTCTTAGAGACACTGGCTAGGAAACTAGGATTTGAGATTTTATCTAGAACAGCTAGGGCAGCATTACAGATGAGAGGTGAACCAGCAAATGTGCTCCCATGATCACCATAATTGATTGCAGAAGCAACTCTTTCGGTCACCAATACAGCTCCAATGGGTAGGCCTCCAGCAAGAGGCTTGGCAAGTGTCATTATATCTGGGAATACACCATAGGCCTCATGGGCCCAGAGGTATCCAGTTCGACCTAAACCACACTGAACCTGTGAATTGGGAGGGGAAAAAGACATTTATTAGAAAGAACAGATACAACTAATTATAAGAAGAAAAAGAAAAAAAGAAAACTTGACATTTAATAATTAATCTGGATAGTCAGAATCTGAGAGGAATTAATACTACATGGTCAGACTGAGCCTGTGAAATGAAGAGGGAGGAGGGCATGCCTGTTAGAAAGGACAGATACAACTTTTTCTTTTTGATAAGAAAAGGACAGATACAACTAATTACAATAAGAAAATAATTTTTTTGACATATAATAATAAATCTGGAATAAGAGTCTGAGAGGGAATGAATACTACAAGGCCAGGACAGACTAGACTACTAATTTTCTTTGTGTGTGGAATAACCAAGTGATAAACAGACTTGTCTCACTAATGACATGGATCCCAAAGGTGTCATCAAAAGAAAATTATTACTGGTTTCCCAATTGTGAAGAGATTCAGGACCAACTTTAAATAATAAAAAAAGGCTTTCCTATTACCTCCCATATCCATTACTTTTCAGTTACCACCCAGCCTAGACTTGTCTAGTTTTAAAGATGTGAATTTTCAATTACCTACGTAGCCTAGATTGAATTTTTGGACAATGAAACCAGGACCAGACATCTGAAATGGATACATGAATCAGAAGACAAGGATTTTTCTGAGTCCAAAATGGTGATCTGATTCCCATGTGTATAAACAGACGCATAGAATCATGCCTAACCAGGTTAGCATTTGGTTCTTCATCATATTCATATGAAGAACTTAAGGCATCTTTTCATAGAATGCCAGCTGCTAGAATACTCACTTCAGCATAAACGCCTGGTGAGAACGACTGCTGACAGCTGGGCAAAGGAGTTAGATTGGGCAGTGACTCATCTTAGAAGAAAATCATTATCAAAGAAACTATCCTTAGCTGCAGAGGTTCTATAATAGATGATAAGAAAACTAAAATGCAAAAAATCTTAAAAAGGGAATGTAGAAGAGACAAATTTGTGGACTTTCCTAGCTACAGAAAATTGTCAGCAATATGGCATCTGCTCAGAAATTCTAGTCTTGGCTTAATAGTTTTGATTCCATTGTCTTCTGGCAGAAGTCACTTTCTCTTTTAGTTCTTCGTTTATGTTTATCTATTTAGAGAAGGGATGGGTCTGCTAACCAATGTTTTGTTGTTGGGGCTTGCATCCCCCAAGAAATAAAGCAAGGAAATCATTAAAAACCCAAAATAGTGAGTATATGCAGACAAACTAGGAGATAGAAAAGAATTCGAAAAGAAGAGAGCAGAGCACATTCTAGGCAACCATACTTTCAACAAAAGAATACACTCAAAATAATGTTGATCAAAGCCTAATATTTTTTAAAGGGTAAATAGATATATACTATTTATCTCGTTCTTGTTCTTCTAGGTGTATGACCCTAATCTAAAAAGTACAAGGTGAAAGCTTTATATTTTAAGACAATTCTTCAGATGATCTGCATAAAACCATGATTCTACCACTGCACACGAATAGCTGGAAAGCACGGGTGTGCCTCCAGGGGCGGCGCACCCGCGTCCGACATGCACGGATGAGCTGTGCGGCAGTTGACACGGCTTCATGTGCGTCTGTGACATATCTTTTTTTTTTTCTTTCTTCGTTTTCCGATACGGCCCGATACAGGCCAATTCAGTCTGAAATGGTCCAATTTGGTCTGAAACGAGCCGAAACAGGCCCCGAATCGGTCCCAATAGTCCCCAACAATTTAAAGATGTAATAGAAATCCAAGATCAAAGAGACAGGACTCCAAACATATAACCTCTTTCTACTAAAAATCTAAAATATAAAAAATAGGTAGCAAGAACTATGAACAAACTACAATTCAGAACCACAAATTTAACCACCATATGTGTTGGGGAACATAACAAGCAGCCCTTTTCGAAGATTTATAGGAGATAAGGGAATGCTGGTCTGAGTACTCAAGCATTAAATAGGGATGTTTCACATGATGAAGAGCTCTCTTGGGACCTTTCTAAGCTAGTCTAAATTGAATGGAGTCTTATTTTACTATTTATATAGATTTAGATTAGAAAGTTGCCATTCTAGTTTTAAATAAGTTTTATTAAATCACAGGTAATCCGGTCAATATTTCATATATTCAATTCTTTCTTGGATTCCTAATCTTTCTAGGAAAAGGTTATTTTAGGAGTCCCAATCATTCTAGGAAAGAGTTTGGCAATACCCTATGACCTATGTGAAGGCTTTTAATTTAGTCAATAACATTCAGAGAGATAAAATTCAACATATTTCAGCAGCTTATGTTAAGTTTTGAGGGTGTCGTTGCCTTTTCCTTTCTAAGTGTGATGCCCCAGTTGAAATTGCCTACATTTATGTTTCTTTCTCTCTCCTTCTATTCACTATTTTCACACCAAACAGCTATCAAATTCATTGAAATCCACTCTTTTATTACTTAACATTACCTAAACTGTTAAACATCAATCCCTATATAAGAACCCTTTAGTATCTCATCAAATTTTTTTAATTTAGTGTTGATTTTTTAAAGATCCTACATCAATATGTGATTTTCAAAACAAGTGAAAATATTGAATTTTTTTATAGGTAAATAGAACTCAAGCACCCAAAGGTTCCAAACAAAATTTAACACATGGCCTCGTTATTGACCCCTTATTTTAGTAAGGAGATGGTGATGATAATGATTGTTAGAATTATGGTTAAGTGATTAAATTCATCATATCCTAATAGCTTAAGCTTTTGGGACAATCGGTAATTTAACATGGTATCAAAACAAAAGGTCCTGAGTTCGATCCTTGTTTCCTCCACTTTACCTTCCATTTAAAATGTTAATTTCCCACTTGTTGGGCACCCAGTTATTAAGGGGAAGTTTAGGCCCACAAGTGAGGGAGAGTGTTAGAATTATGGTTAAGTGGTTAAATTCATCATTTCCTAATAGCTTTAGCTTTTGAGACAATTGGTAATTTAAAAATGATATTAATAAATTGGTTAAGATGATGAGGTCTATAAAAGTAAAGCTCAATTATACAAAATCTGTGTGAAAAATCTATGATCCATATCAGTGAATAAGTTCTAGTTAGATCCCTCTCTCATGTGGGTTGACAGGAAGAATGGATCATAAGTGGAATATAAATTATTAGGACACTCAACAGTCCACTACTCAGATAGAGAGGATAGGAAAGGAAAGCTACTGAACACAATGTGAATTGCATCAAGATAGTCAAGCATTTTACTTGCCTCCCACTGGAAAGCAAGCATAAACTATGGGAAGAGTGAAAAAATCTTTGATATACAAAAGTAAAAATGATATTAATATATTGGTTAAGATGATGAGGTCTATAAAAGTAAAGCTCAATTATACAAAATCTGTGTGAAAAATCTATGATCCATATCAGTGAATAAGTTCTAGTTAGATCCCTCTCTCATGTGGGTTGACAGGAAGAATGGATCATAAGTGGAATATAAATTATTAGGACACTCAACAGTCCACTACTCAGATAGAGAGGATAGGAAAGGAAAGCTACTGAACACAATGTGAATTGCATCAAGATAGTCAAGCATTTTACTCTCCTCCCACTGGAAAGCAAGCATGAACTATGGGAAGAGTGAAACAATCTTTGATATACAAAAGTAAAAATGATATTAATAAATTGGTTAAGATGATGAGGTCTATAAAAGTAAAGCTCAATTATACAAAATCTGTGTGAAAAATCTATGATCCATATCAGTGAATAAGTTCTAGTTAGATCCCTCTCTCATGTGGGTTGACAGGAAGAATGGATCATAAGTGGAATATAAATTATTAGGACACTCAACAGTCCACTACTCAGATAGAGAGGATAGGAAAGGGAAGCTACTGAACACAATGTGAATTGCATCAAGATAGTCAAGCATTTTACTCGCCTCCCACTGGAAAGCAAGCATGAACTATGGGAAGAGTGAAACAATCTTTGATATAACTTAAGGTGTAGAGAGTGATACCAGAACAGCATGCCATGCAGGAATTACTGTCTGATATGATCATATTACATACAAGGTTTTAGGAAAACCAAACCACAAAGTATAATTTTGTGGTCATGCATATCACTCTTATCTAGATGACACTATAGATCAACCTAAACAGCTGATTACCTCATCAAAGACCAAGAGAGCGCCAGCATCATCACAAGCACTACGCAAAAATTGTAAGAATTCCTTTGTTGCACTGTATATACCCCCTTCACCTTGGATAGGTTCCACAAAAACTGCTGCGGTTTTCCCTCGCTGAATTAGTTCTTTTGTAGCTTGTATATTTCCGTACTCCACAAAAGTGACTCCAGGCATGACCGGTTCAAAAGGTGATCTGTAATGCTCTTTGCTTGTCAAAGCAAGAGCACCCATGGTCCTACCATGGAAGCAATTAGAGAAACATATAAATTCAGTTGCTGGCTCTTTTGCATCAGGATTTGAGTGTCTTTGAAACTTTCTTGCAAATTTAATAGCAGCCTCATTTGCTTCCGTTCCAGAATTTGAAAAAAATACACGATCAGCAAAAGAAGCAGCCACTAGACGGTTTGCAAGCTCTATCTGCAGCAACACCATATTATCAATTCTTAAAAAATAAAGAAATGGTCAGCACTTCAGAAAAACACGTGGAGAGAAGGAAGGATCAAAACATAGTGTCACATACAGGAACAATTTTAGTTGTAAAGAAGACATTTCTGCCATATTTTCTTCCTTTTTTTGTGCTCAATCCTCTCTCTCTCATTGGTAAGTTACAAACCCACCTAGTGTGTTTTAAACCCACGACCTCACCCTCCACTTGCTCTTATGAGAGAAAGAAATGCCATTGACCCTCTCTCCCCACTTTTTGAATATACGGAACACTTCTTTCCTCTACTGTTTAAAACTGTGATAGACAAACACCAAACTAGACTTATCCCCAAAAAAAAAAAAAAACACCAAACTAGATTTTTTCCCCCTAGTATTATGATACGTCCTAAGAGCACTATCACTGCGTAAGAAATTACAATTATTTATATCTCATAATCACTTGCAGGTCCTGCATGAACAAAGATTACTTAGGTTTTGAATTGGGCTTTAATTGTTTCACATCCAACAATGTCCACACTTTTTCACATCACGTCCACATTCTTTCATATCATGTTTAAAATGTGGAGATCTAGTGTGAAAGTGTGGACATTATGCGAAACATTTCACATTTGAGAGTGAGAAACAACAATTACCCTTTTAAATTTGATCGTGATGATTAAATTTAAAAGGGTAATTGTTGAAAGCACCCTACACACACATATATGACATATATGCATGGACATATGTGCAAACGTGTCATGCAATATCATTGATGTAAAAACCCACTCACAAGTTGAAAGCACATATAGCAATTGATTAGACAAATGACTGGCAGTCAATAGATAGTGTCTTCCTCTTTTTCTTTTCGCTCAATTGGGCCTAAGAAAAGTGCCACAAGCCAAAAGGCGCTATCTATAAGATTCTTATTCTTCTAAGTATATGCTTGGATTTTTTATTTTTTTTAAATTATTAAAATCCTTCCATTATATCTTTGGCTAATTATTGAACAACCAAGTATACAATGACTTAACTCCTTTTATTTTCAATTTTCCCACAGTTTCTCAGCATCCAAACAAAATCAAACATTTACAACATAAAAAAAATAAAAAAAACAAAAGCATGAAATGTACGAACCTGAGGGATGGAATAGTACATATTGCTGACATGAGTGAGAGTACTGGCTTGCTCAACCACAGCCTTCAACCAATCCTCATCTCCATGCCCTAGCGAATTCACAGCGATTCCAGAACTCAAATCCAAGTACTCTCGCCCTTCCACATCGTACAATTTACAACCCTTGCCACTGGCGAGCACAACCGGAGCTCTCGCGTACGTCCCCACCAGAACCTTCGCCTCCGCCTCCATCACCTCCTTCGCCAACCCTAGCTTCGAAGAATCCAACCTCAACGCATTGCTATTCTCAGCCTCGACCTCCACGTTCAGACACGCGATCGCGAAGGAAGATCGCCTGAACGGACGGCGGAGATTTAGAGGAGGAGTGAGGGGGTTGTGGAGGCGAATGTGGACGGAGCTCATTGTGGTTCGAGTTTTGTGTTTGGTTGGTGAGAAAATGTGAGAGAAAAGTTTTGAGAGTGTTGGGTGTGAGCTTCGGTGGGTTTTAGAATGGGAAAGGGAATCAGAGTGGGCTACGGTCAAAAGTCGATGACGTGGAGGCTTTTGTCTGCAGATTCGTTTTGTTTTGAGTGGCGGCGCCTTTCAGGGTGCGCCAATACTAGTGGCTGATTTAACAAACGCATGATATATAGCAATTTTTTTTTTTTTTTTTTGGCTTGTGTCATAATTTATTTATTTATTTATTTTAATTTTAAATTTTGAATAACTCAAGTAGTTTCGCAGGAGAGTCTTCTATTTTTTAAGCATTTTAAGTAGAATTGGAGATATATTTTTATTGAATTGTTTTCAAGTTTTTTTTCGTTAAACCTAAGATTTAGGAGTAATTCTGCACGATATAAAAGTCCAATCCAAAGAAGGGAATCATTTTATAGATAGTATTTTTGAACTATATAAGCGAATTTTCCTTTTTTTGAGTGGTCTTTTATGTGGTTCAGAAATATCTTAAACTTTATGGAAAAAAAACTTGAGAACAATCCAGTAAAAATATATCTCTAACTCCAATTAAAATACTTACAAAATAGGATGCTCTTCTACTAATCTATATCTTCAAAACAAACTTATCCATTTTTAAAAAAAAATGAAAAATTATAACATTATACAAAGAAAACCTCATTGCTAGTGTGTGTATATATATATTTTTTTTTGAGAATTTTTTTTTTTTAATAAATAGTTTCAATATATGACATTTGTTCTTGATGATAGCTCTTTATCATTAGACGAAGATACCAATTGGTTTTTAGTGTAGGCGGGGATTGAATTCTAAATCTCTTATTTAATAATCATAGATTTTACCAGTTAAGCTAACTAGAACCTCTACTTTGAGAAACAATCTAACTAAACATGCACACACACACACACACCTCTATTGCTTATATATAATAGGTGAAAACCACAGTTTCGTCCCTACATTTTCACATGATTCACTTTGGTTCCTAATTTTTTTTCCACTGCTTTTAGTCCCTTTCTTGGAAAATGCATTTCGTTTTTGTCCCTGCTTTTACATCAGAGACGAAAATTGCATAGATGGCAAATGGAGTGCACTGTTGGCACACTAAAAGCTGACGTGGCCATTAAAATAATAATAAAAAAATGTTATTTGGCATCATCAAAAAATGCCATGTTAGCATCTAAATTAAAAAAATTAATTTATTAATTTTAACTAAATAAAAAAAAATTAAAAACAGAATTAAAAACTAAAAATCACATGAATTGAAATCTAAGTGTGTCTTGAACAAGAACACAAACCTAGATCTAAGAACACAAAATTAAAATCCAAAAATAAAAAACCCAGAAAATAAGAACACAAAATTAAACTATAAATCCACGTCAAATTAAACATGAACAAGAAATTAAACATGAAAACAAAATTTAAAACCCAGAAAATTAAAACCTTAGAGCCAAAACCCAGAATTAGAATTCATGCGCGCGCGCGCGCGCACACACACAAACACTAGTATTGCTTATATATAATAGGTGAAAACCACATTTTTGTCCCTACATTTTCGTCCCTACATTTTCACATGAAAACCACATTTTCATCCCTACATTTTCAAACCCAGTAAAATGAAATTTGAGCCTCCAAATCTCACATCTTAGCAAACCTAAGCAACCACCAACAAATTGGCAAAACCCAACCCACCACCACTCCACTGACCCCCCACACCACCAATAGATTGGAACAAAACCACCCGCCTCCACTCCACCGACCACACAAATCCATGTGTTGGAGAGGCAAAAAGAAAAAACAGTCGACCAACCACCTATCGCAACCCATAATCCCAGCCACCACCATGTCCTATCCACCCAACAAAAATCCACAAACCCAGCCTTAAAATCGAGATTGTTAAGCCATAAGCCCACGTAGCACTAAAACTATAAAATCAATAACCTCACGCAGCAAAAAAGTAAAGCCAATGAGTGAGCTATTGAAGGTGGAGGTAGAGACAATGGAGGTAAAGTTGGTGGAGGTGGAAAATAACGAAAAAAAACCCAGGAAGTTCAAACTTGAGAATCGATGTGTAGAGTTGACCACGGTGGAAGTGAGGCTGGTCATGGGTGGAGGTGAGGCCGATCATGGGTGGACATGTTTTTTGGGGGTTCATGTGTTGTTTTTATATGCTTAGATCCCTGTTAATAGTTCAGGAAAGATTGTTTTGAGCTTGGAATATTGATTTTGTGTTCTTAGAGTTATTTGTGATTTTTGGATTTTAATTTTGTGTTCTTAGATCTGGGTTTGTGTTCTTATTATTCTTGTTCAAGACACACTTAGATCTCAATTCATGTGATTTTTAGTTTTTAATTTTTTTATTTAGTTAAAATTAATAAATTAGTTTTTTTTTAAAAATTTAGATGCTGACGTGGTATTTTTTGATGCCAAATAACATTTTTATTATTATTTTAATGGCCACGTCATCTTTTAGTATGCCAACAGTACACTTCATTTGCCACTTGTGCAATTTTCGCCTCTGATGTAACGGCAATGACAAAAACGAGACGCGTTTTCCAGGATAGTGACTAAAAGCGGTGGAAAAAAAAGTTATAGACTAAAGTGAGAATCGCGTAAAAATATAGGGATGAAAATGTGGTTTTCGCCTATATAATATAAAATGCATACATTATTGAATTATATTGGTAAGTTTTTTTTACAGGAAAATGAAAAAAAAAATTATTTTGGAATTATTTTTATAGGAACATGAAAAAGTGATTAATTTTTTGACATTTTTTTTTTTGTATAATTAACCGCACTCAATATAAAAATATCATGTTTTCCCCAATTAAGCCTAAAATACATTCACATCAATTTATGTAAAATTGTGTAAAAATATATGGTTGTTGCAATAACCGTGTAAATTTACATTGATACTATTTATTTTGCATTTAATTTAATTTTTTACATATCCAGAGGATAAAGAAAGATAATAGATGATAATTGTTGTTTAAGAATAAAGAGAAACAATTAAAAAAAAAATGATGTGAGGTTTTTTGGAAAGTGAGTATGTAAAATAGAAAAATATGTTATTATGCTAAAATAGACATAATTTTTTACATGATCTGATGCGAATGCTAAATGGTTTGGTAAGAGAGTTTAAGTATTGGTTTTCAAAATGATGTCAAAATGATGGTTTAAAAATGCTGTGAAAACATTTATTTTGAACACTCATAATGCAAAAAATGTGTTTAATATTATATTTTTCAATATCATATTTTGAAAACTGAAAACACACGTCTAATTGTTTGGTATGAGTATGTGTTTTTAAGAAAAAGTTGATAACTTTTATGACGAGAACAGAAAAGGAATTATTATTTACTAAAAGGGAAAAACTCCTCTCTCTCTCTCTCTCTCCAAGAACCCATCTCCCTTACTGCTCTCCAAAAATTTGAACAATCCAAACTCCAACAATCAACAAGTACCGAAATCCCTTTCTGCTCCCTCTTTGTCGCCACCAACAACCACTAAAATCTCATGCCTCCTTCAGTAAATCCCATGAATCTTTGCAAATGGATTTTATTTACTATATTTAATGCATAAATCCAACTTGGATATATAATTTTAAATTATAAAAGCTAAAAATTTTAATATTTAATTGATGACATTGTTATTGATTTCAATTGTATTGTAATTTTGCAAGTATGAAGAATATAAGAAAATAATGTAATACAATCATGTATTTGTCAAAATTCGTATCTACTAAAATAATATTATGTAGTATAACATTACTAAGGAATGGTATATCAATTAATATTTTTTATTGGATTAATAATTTGAAAGTCACATAGTTAAATTACACATTCCTTATGTTTTTAATATACATGCCAAATTTCATGTCAATTAGACTTATTTTCTATTTAATACATAAAAACTTGAACTTTAAATATTTGATTAATAACATAGTTATTGATTTTTTATTTTCTTGAAATTTTGCAAGTATAAATAATATACAAAGACAATGTAATCAAATGACAGATTTGTCAAAATTTGTATCTAATTAAAAAAATTAAGTGGTGTTACATTATTTAAAAGTTGCACCAATTAATAACTATTTATTGGAATAATAATTTGAATATCTTGCCTACAAGGGCAAACCTCCAGCAGAAGCAGAAAAAAGGTGAAGATTGAGTCAAAATGTGAGCTGTGTGATCATCCTTCGTAGACGGCATGCCATATCTTGTGGGAATGTCCTTTTGCTAGAAATGTATGGGCTATAGTTCGAGGTGAACTTCAGAAATGTCCCAACACAACTCCTAGATGTTTTCCCTTTGTTTCGCGGCTTGATGTCAAAATTGGATATTAAAGAACCTGAGGTTTGGGCAATACTTGCTTGGGCAATTTGGAATGCAAGAAACAAATTCTATTTTGAAAGGGTACAACTACAACCGAAGGTTATCTTGGAGAATGCAATGGGACTGCTAGCTGAATACCAGCGCCTAACTGCAGCTCAACAACATACATGAGATTGTGTTCCCTGCCCTTTTATCAATTCTTATTTTCTTGTATTTCCATCACACTAGGGAATATTTGTGTTGTTTTTTCCTTTGTCTGTTCTATACGGGATAGCCAAACCCTCCCTGTATACTCATTCTTTAGTTTCTTTTATACAAGTTTCTATCTTTTATCTCAAAATATAATTTGAAAAATCCAATCGTTGGATTACATGTTTTTATGTTTTTAGCACTCATGCCAAAATTTGTGTCAATTAGACTTTATTTACTATTTAATCTATAAATTCATCTTTGATGCATAATTTTAAACTATAAAAACTTGAATTTTAAATATTTAATTAATGACATAGTTATTGAAATTTGATTGTCATGTAATTTTGCAAGTATGGAAAATATATGATGATAATTTAATTCAATGATGGATTTGTCAAAATTTGTATAAAAAAAAAAAAGTAATGTAACTTTTACTTAAATTTATACAAGATGTAACTTGAACTCAATTATTTAAAAAAAAATTTAACATCATAATTTATTGGTCAATATAATTTTGTCCATTAAATTTAATAAAAGAAGCACTATTTTTTTTCCCTTTACCCTTTGGGTTGGTTGGGTTCTAATCTCCACTTTGATCGGAGATGTCAATTCCATTGAGTGAGTACTCAGCTTGCATGGTACATGTTGATCTAAAATTCAAGAAATGAACACATTATTCAAGCCTTAATCAATTAAAAGAAAAATATCACAAAGTGTAAGACAATTCCCATATCAAAATCTCTCTATTTATTCATTAGAGAAATATAATTCACATTTTCTGCTAACATTCAACTCCACAAAATTGAAAGAATATTTGAAATGGTTAAATACTAATAACACAATTCAGACACTAATTTCAAGTTTGCTATGACAAGAATGGTTCACGAATGCAAGCCTAATTATAAAATTATTTTCCTTATAAATTCAGCCCATCAATTCAAGCAAAAAAAAAAAAAAAAAAAAAAAAAAAATCTTTCTTAGGCACTTTGAGACTGTTACTTCCTCCCACTCCCACAATGGCTATGTCCAAAGGAATGGTTCTTTGCCTTTGCATGTTTATGCTTTCTGGGCTCCTCACTAGCTATACGGATGCCAAAGAAATTGGTTATGGAGCTATTGGAAATGGGGACCCTATCCTCTGCGACCGAAGAAGTAATCCCAGTCTAAAGAATTGTCAAGCAACCAAACCTGCTAACCCCAACAATAGAGGTTGCGAAAAAGCAGAGAAATGTAGGAATCGTTAACATGCAAAGCCTCTCTTTGTACTCTGTTTGAGTTAGGCATTCAATGGAATCTAACAATAATTCCATGCATAGACATGGATGTAAAATGCTAACTTGTCTCTTTTCCCATCAAATCGTAGGCATTATCTTTCTTCATCAAAGATAACGCCTACAATCCAATTGTATGTCATTATCTTTGTATAATATAATAATAAAAGTTGTTTTATTTTTAGACATTATTGCAGCATGAATATTTGAACATTAGTTTATAGACTTACAGTCAATAAGATGTATTGTATGTGATTTAGACACAAGAATAAGATTTGCATGTGAAATTAAGATCTAAATCAAAAGTTTTTTGTAAACTCAAAACCCTTGTTAAAAGTCATTGATAAAATTGAGGTTTTCATTTGTAATGACTATAATGCATTAATTAAGATGATTTATATTGGTCATGTAACTAAAGACTTCTAGTTGAATAAATAATTTAATAAATAAAAAAGTGTATTAAATCACTGAACTTAATAAATAATTTGAATAAAAAACATGACTTGTGAAATAATTCATTGAAAAAATAGAATTGATTTTTACAATAACTTTATAAATAGAGTTAACGTACTGCCCATATAACCCAAAAAGGTAAGAATTTTTTCCCCCTCTAAAGTGAGAATGTAAAATATCATGTTTCAAAACCTACAAAATATATTACATTTGTCCAGTGTTTATAAATCTAACTTTTGAAGAGCATTTACATTAGTTTTTGTAAAATAGAAAAAAAAATCCACATTTTCCCAACTAATTGCCAAAACCTTCTACATTAGTCTATATATAATTGTGTAAAATTCTAAAATCGATCGATAGCTACAAAATCATGTAAACTTATATTGACACTATTTATTTTGCATTTATTTATTTTTATTATTTTTTACGTATCATGAGAACAAAGGAAGAGAGTGGATGATATTTGTTGTATGTGAAGAAAGAGAAAAAAAATTAATATTTTAATGAAATAGAGTATAAAATAAATAATCTAGTGCGGATGTTTTTGAAAAGTGGTTATGTAATATAAAAAGAAATAGATTCTTATGTTAAAACAAACTAAATTTTTTGTTCCACTTAATCTGATTGCTATTAATGTGATTCAAAATTTATGTATATTATTTTATTTATAGGAATATACTTATATTATTAAGAGAACTACGTGTTTTTTCTAAGAAAAAAAAAAGGAAAAAATGCTTATTTACTCCAACTTTACACACTTGCCAAATTAATAGCACAGTTGGTCTACCGTTACTACGCTAACAGAAAACACAAATAGGAGACACATGTAGAGACGATAGAACAGAATTGATGCTGGCCGCCACATCCCTCCCTCTGGTGCCAGAGTTCTTTTTCCTGCAGTCGACCTTGCTGTCCATGGTCTGCCGTGCCGTACAACTGCTACTATGGATCTGCAATCAAAGGCGCGTTGTATACTATATCAAATACTGCCACCCCCTATATTTTTACTATTTGGGAAATATGTGTTGTATTCTCCATTTTTGTCTTCTTTAGCTCACCCAACAAGCCACACTCTTTCAAAAGCAACACAAACAAAAACCATAAAAAATCCCATTAAATAAATAAAAAACCAAACCCAAATGAAAAACAATGCAAGCCCACGATATCACTTAAATCCTGATTGTCACAGGTACAAAAACCATTCATCTTGGTTTACTTTGTTGGGTTCGTGATACCTAGTGGGTACAGCCCACTTGCTTGCCACTCTTGTCAAAGCTCATTTATAAGCTTGTCTTCTCAAGCCCCACAAAATCAGCTTTTGGTTTAATGCAAAGCTGATGCTTAAGCGTGTGTGAAGAAAAAGAAAAGAAAGAAGCAGAGGCCATTCGGCCTTGAGCGGAGAGCTGAAGCAAAATAGAGAGCTATTCGGCCATTTTTTTGGTGAGAGTTTCAGAGAGAGCAAAACACATAAAAGAGAGAGTTTCAGCTTTAGAGGTGCAGTCCGAAAAGATAGAGAGAAATACAGTGAGAGTGTGAGAGAGTGAAAAAGAAAAAATACATTTTTCTTTGCTTAAGTTACGTACAGGGAAAAAAATTGGTGAAGTTCTCATGAAGTTTTTGAGTGCTGCAATCATAGAGAGTTGGAGTATTCAAAGAAAGATTTTGCTACGGACTTTTGTATTTACTCATAGAGATTTATTTGTTGTATATCCAATTTATTGTGGACTCAAGTTTAGCATAAACTTGATAGTTGTAATCTCAATTTCATAGTTGATATTTTTTGGAGCTGCCTCGTAGTTTTTCCTTCTACACTAGAGGGTTTTTCACGTAAGATTTGGTGTTCTTGTATGGTTGTGTTTATGTGGTGCTTGCTGATTTTTTTTTTTTTTTGTTTCCATAATATTACTATTGCTTGGTAGTCATTAATTTTAATTCACACATAGACATTGAGGGGATTAGAATTTTTCCCCAACAAGTAGTATCAGAGCTATTGGTTGCTTGGGTTTGATTGTCTTGTGTTGGATTAAATGGAGAATATGGGTATGAATACTATGGTTAAACTCTTGGCATTGAATTATTCGATATGGAAGCCGATGATGGAGGATGTCCTCTTTTGCAAGGATTTGCATGACCCTATTGAGGGTGATAATGCCAAGCCTAGTGATATGTTAGATAGAGATTGGGAGAAATTAAATAGAAAAACTATTGGGTGTATTAGACAATGCATTGATGTTAATGTTTTTCACCATGTGTCTTTGGAAACAAATGCAGAGGCTCTTTGGGAAAAATTAAGGAGTCTTTATGAAAGAAAGACAGCTCAAAAGAAAGCTTTTATTGCTAGAAAGCTTGTGAATTTGAAGCTTAAGGAGCGTAAGTCCATTGCCGAGCACCTTAGTGAGTTCCAAGACTTGGTAAATCGGATGATTACAATGAAGCTAGTAATAGATGATGAGTTGCAAGCTTTGTTGCTTCTGAGTTCCTTACCTGACAGTTGGGAGATTTTGGTAGTGTCGCTTAGTAATTCTGCTCCGAATGGTGTGTTACAACTTGCCATGGTTAAAGATAGTTTGCTTAATGAAGAAACTAGAAGAAAGGATATGGGCAAGGATATTGCACAGGCTCTTGTCACAGAGAACAGGGGGAGAAGTAAGAGTAGAAGTTCTAAAGGGCGAGGTAAATCCATAAGTCGATTAGAGTCGAAAGGAAAATTCAAGTGCTTTTATTGTGATAAAGAAGGTCACATAAAAAGGAACTGCAAGGTTTGGAAGAACAAATAGAAAGATGATAAAAATTAGAAAAAGGTGGATGATGAGAACACTGCTGCTGTTATAGTGTTGGAAGATGAGGTCCTAGCCATATTGTTGTACAGTTTCAGATCCTTATGTTGAATGGGTGATCGATTTAGCTGCTTCTTGCCATGTCACTCCAAGAAAGGAATTATTCACTTCATACAAAGCGGGAAACTTTGGGAGAGTGAAGATGGGCAATGATAGTTATGCCGACATTGTGGGAATTGGTGATATTTGTGTTAGGGCTAACACTGGATACACCTTGATTTTGAAGGATGTGAGACATGTTCTGGATATTTGCCTAAATTTGATTTCCACTCATGTTCTTGATAAAAAAGGTTATGGCAATTATTTCCGTGATGGAAAATGGAGGCTTAGCAATGGATCATTGGTGTTTGCTAGAGGGAAGATTTGTTGTACACTTTACAAGACACAAGTAAAGTTGTGCAAGGATGTTGTTAATGCAGTTCAGGAGGATTCTTCGCCTAACTTGTGCCATAGGTGGTTGGCTCACATGAGTGAAAAAGGGTTGCAGATTTTGGCAAAGAAGTCTCTCATTCCCTTTGCCAAAGGTACGTCACTAAATCCTTGTGATTTTTGTTTATTTGGTAAACAACATAGAGTTTCATTTAATATACCCTCTACTAGAAAACCCAATGTATTAGATCTTGTTTATTCTGATGTATGTGGTCCCATTGATGTTGAGACTTTAGGTGGCAATAAATATTTTGTTACATTTATTGATGATGCTACACGAAAGGTGTGGGTTTATGTTTTGAAAAATAAAGACTAGGTTTTTGAGCACTTCAAGAAATTTCATGCCATGGTGGAAAGAATGAAAGGAAAGCCTTTGAAGTGTCTCCGTAGTGATAACGGAGGTGAATACACATCTAATGAATTCAAGAGTTACTGCTCCGAGAAAGGCATTAAACATGAGAAGACAGTTCCTGGTACCCTACAGCAAAATAGTATGGCAGAAAGGATGAATCGCACTATTGTTGAGAAGATTAAATGTATGTTGAGAATGGCTAATCTGCCTAAGTCATTATGGGGTGAAGCTGTTGTGACTGCATGCTACCTAATTAATAGATCTCCATCAGTTTCTTTGGGTTTTGATATTCTAGAAAGAGTATGGACAGGGAAAGATGTTTCTTACTCTCACTTGAAGGTATTTGAGTGCAAGGCATTTGTTCATGTGCCTAAGGAACAAAGATCAAAGCTTGATAGCAAATCCACTCCTTGTATATTTGTTGGATATGGAGATGCAGAATTTGGCTACAAGCTATAGGATCTAAAAGAAAAGAAGATGATCAGAAGTCGAGATGTAGTTTTTCATGAGAATGAAAACTTGGCAGACTTTGAGAAAACTGAGAAGCCTAAAGCTACAATTGGAGGTGTTCCTGATCTTACACCTACCTCTTCTTCCTCAGATAATGCCACAAATAGGGAAAAAGTACAAGATGAGAATTATGGTGATGAACCAATTGAATTTGATGTTGATGAGCCAGCAGGTGTTGATGGTGATGATGTGACAGATACAGATGGTGTTGAGTAGAGGGAGCAGCCTCCTTCCCTAGAGAGGGTAGAACCTCAGGTGAAAGGTCTACTAGAGAGCGTCGTCCATTGACTAGATACCCCACTTCTGATTATACTATGATTACTGAAGAGGGGGAGCCAGAAAGTTTTCAGGAAGTACAGTCTCATAAGGATAAGCAATGCTGGTTAAAGGCTATGCATGAAGAGATGAATTCTTTGAACAAGAATAAGACTTATGACTTGGTGGAACTTCCTAAAGGCAAGAAGGTATTGAAAAACAAATGGGTGTTTAAGCTAAAGAAAGATGGTGACAAGTTAGTGAAGTATAAAGCTTGATTGCGGTCAAGGGTTTCAGTCAAAAACAAGGGATTGACTTTGATGAGATATTCTCTCCAGTAGTCAAGATGAGTTCCATTCGGGAAGTTCTGGGATTAGTAGCTAACTTGGATCTTGAGCTTGAGCAACTTGATGTGAAGACAACTTTTCTTCATGGTGATTTGAAAGAAGAAATCTACATGGATCAGCTCGAGGGATTCAAAGTGAAAGGGAAAGAACACATGGTTTGTAAGTTAAAGAAGAGTTTGTATGGCTTGAAGCAAGCTCCAAGACAATGGTACAAGAAGTTTCACTCATTTATGGTGGATCACGGGTACACAAGGACAAATGCAGATCATTGTGTGTATGTTAGAAATTTTTCCAATAGTAAATTTGTTATTCTTCTGCTATATGTAGATGATATGTTGATAGTAGGACAAGACGCAGGTATGATTGAAAATTTGAAGAAGGACTTGTTCAAGTCATTTGATATGAAAGACTTGGGTCTAGCAAGACAAATTTTGGGTATGTAGATTCTACGTGACAGGAAAGCTAAGAAGTTATGGTTATCACAAGAGAAATATATTGAGCGGGTTCTTAAAATGTTCAATATGAAGCATGCCAAGCCAGTCAGCACACCTCTTAGTTCTCATTTCAAGTTGAGAAAGAGATCTTGTTCTTCATCAAAGAAAGAGAAGGGAGACATACCATCAACTATTTATTCCTCAGTAGTTGGGAGTTTGATGTATGCTATGGTTTGCACATGACCAGATATTGCTCATGTAGTTGGTGTTGTCAGTAGGTTCACAGTTAATCCTGGTAAAGATCACTGGGAAGCAGTGAAGTGGATTTTCAGGTATTTAAGAGGTAGCTCTAAATTGTGCTTGACTTTTGGTGATTCTAAACCAGTTTTGGAGGGTTATGTAGATGCAAATTGGGCAGGTGACCTTGATGGTAGGAAATCTACATCGGGGTATTTATTTACTTTTGCAGGGAGAGCTGTATCATGGCAGTCAAGATTGCAAAAGTGTGTTGCCTTATCTACAACTGAAGCTGAGTATATTGCCGCTAATGAAGTAGGTAAAGAGATGCTTTGGTTGAAACGGTTTCTCCAAGAATTGGGTTTGAAGCAAGATGGGTATGTAGTTAATTGTGATAGTCAGAGTGCTATAGACTTGAGCAAGAATTCTATGTACCATTCACGCTCGAAGCACATTGAGGTGAGATACAATTGGTTGAGACTAGTTGTTGAACAACAGTTATTTGAATTAGAGAAGATTCACACAGATGAAAATCCAGTTGACATGTTGACCAAGGTTGTGTCTAAAGAGAAGCTAAAGCTTTGTGTCGAGTTAGCCGGCATGAATCCTAACTGAAGAGTTCGGTTGAAGATCTCATCCGTAGTGGGCTGGAGGGGGAGATTGTTAGATGCGTGGCACCTAGTGGGTCTAGCCCACTTGCTTGCCACTCTTGTCAAAGCTCATTTATGAGCTTGTCTTCTCAAGCCCCACAAAATCAGCTTTTGGTTTAATGCAAAGCTGATGCTTAAGCGTGTTGGACAAGCTGAAGAAAAAGAAAAGAAAGAAGCAAAGGCCATTCGGCCTTAAGTGGAGAGTTAAAGCAAAACAGAGAGCTATTTGGCCATTTTTTGGTGTGAGTTCCAGAGAGAGCAAAACACAGAAAAGAGAGAGTTTCAGCTTGAGAGGTGTAGTCCGAAAAGATAGAGAGAAACACAGTGAGAGTGTGAGAGAGTGAAAAAGAAAAAGGAGACATTTTTCTTTACTTAAGTTACACATAAGGAAAATAAATTGGTAGAGTTCTCATGGAGTTTTTGAGGGCTACAACCAAGGAGAGTTGGAGTATTCAAAGGAAGATTTTGTTAATGGCTTTGTGGTGAGATTGTATTTACTCCTTGAGATTTATTTGTTGTATATCCAATTTATTGTGGACTCAAGTTTAGCATAAACTTGATAGTTGTAATCTCTATTTCATACTGGATATTTTTCAGCACTGCCTCGTGGTTTTTCCCTCTACACTAGAGGGTTTTTCACGTACGATTTGGTGTTCTTGTATGGTTGTGTTTATGTGGTGCCCGCTGGAATTTTTTTTTTTGTTTGCATAATATTGCTATTACTTGGTAGTCATTAATTTTAATTCACACATAGACATTGAGTGGATTAGGATTTTTTCCCCAACATACTTTTGGTTGTAGATGCCGAAAGAAGTTTTGACAAACATTAAAGCTTAAGCTATACGATGGGTCAAATTTGGATGGTTGAATGGTGCAGTGGGACCATGAACGACGAGATCAACTGCCGGACAAAGAACTCCGGCTCCGGAAGAAGGGATGTGGCGGCCAGCAGCTGTTCTAGTCTATTGTCGCTCTAAGTTTCTCTCTTCTTTTCAGATTTCATTCAGGTTCAGAGGATTGATATTGAGAATTTTAAACTTCATGTGTGTTTTCTGTTAGCGTAGTAATGGTAAGCCAACTGAGGTATTAATTTGGCAAGTGTACAAAGTTCAAGGAGTAAATTGGCTAGAAAAAAAGTTCGGGGGTATAATGACCACTATTTTAAAATTTAGGGGGTGTATGAGCATTTTTTCCAAAAAAGTATTTTGAGAATTTCTTAAATGGAGCAAATAGTAGGACCAATGAGTTAGATTTGACGACAACGTTTCGTAGCCCTATCACTCCATAGTGACCCCCAATTTACTAACAGTAACCTCTCATCTACTATCTTCAAACCCTAGCAACCCTAAATTTCATTCTCTCTCTCTATTTGGTTGAAGAGAAAGGGCAGGAAAATGGAAAAAAGAAAACCAAAACTTTTCAATTTTATGGTTCATGATGCTTTTGAGTATGAAATTTGAGATTTCTAGGCTATTTTCTGTTCCTGCGTTTTCTAAGCAACTAATCGATTTTTTGAATTTTAGATGGTTCAAAATAGATTGAGATACTCCTACGATCTTTTACTGTAGCTTGATGTTTGGTTTCCAAGAAAATCTAGAAAGAGAGAAAAAGTTTTGAATTTGGTAATTTTGGCTAATTCAACCAGTATTGACTATGCATTGATAGTTTTGCATTCACCATATAATTTTGTCCATTTCTTGTTGGGTCCATCGATAGTTTTAGTATATGGCTATGCATCAAAATCTAAGATTAAAAGTTTTACAGAATTTGAGAAATTTAGTTTATTTTAGCAATTATTGAAAATTAAAATATAAACTATAGCTATTTTGATAGCATTCACTGTAAAAGGTCTTCAAAATTGATGCTTTTACAAAAGGGTTTTTAAAAACATCACTTGGTTTTCATAAAAATTTTATCATCTCAAAAAAAAACCATGGGATTTTAGGCTCCAAACATCTTTCTTTAAGATAAAAATCCATGGAAACTTTTTCTTTAAATAATTTCTTTTGTTTTGTTCAAGATTGTTTTCACAAAGATGTTTTCAATACAAATCCTTTTTTCTCAAAACTCTTATCATCTAAACAAAAACCATGGGATTTTTGGGTCCAAAATCCTTTCTTTAAAAGAAAAATGAATGGGAATTATTTTTCTCTCTTCCAAAACCTTCTTCAACGATTGTTGCTTTCACAAAAAGGTTTTCAACACAAACTTTGTTTCCTTTTGGTTTCCAAAAAAAAAAAAAAAAAAAAAAAAAAACTTTGTTTCCTTTTAACTTCTTCAATAAAAGCCATGAGATTTTTGGATATAAGCCCCTTTCCTTAAAAGAAAACCCAAGCGAATCATTTTTTTCCAAACCACCTCTTTTCCAGAATCTTTTTCCTTAAAAAATTGTTGTTTTCAAAGTGGTGAGCCTCATGCATGTAGAGAGCGCGTGCATGGAGAGTACTCAAAGAAGGTCAACATTAGGCCTTATCAAACAATAGGAAATGAAAAAGACATTTCTTTAGTAAATAAAATCAAGAGAGAAGAAAAACAATTTGGCTAACCTGGCCTCTTGATGTCCTCCAATTTTGTAACGGAAATTGTAGTGTAGCTATGGTTGTTGTTCCATCGAGAAAAGGAAAATAAGAACACGTCAAAAGCACCAATAGTATATAGAAAAATATGATCAAAATTTAGGAAAAATAAAGTTTGGTAAAATTCTATAAAGTTGTGATTTACAACTATGTTTTATGTTGGCTTTAATTCTGTGTCAAATTTGATTGTAATTTTGTTAAATCATTTCCTTGTATTTTTGTGGGATTTTATGTAAGGGCTATGTGTGAGAGTTTAGTGAAGAATCTGTGAAGAAAGGGATTTCGTGACTTATTCGCGACTGACTTGTGACTTGCTCTCAACTGACTCATGACTGCTGACCCTTGAAACAAGCCACGTGAAAAGCACATGCTGGAATTTGAAGAGTCCATGACAGGCTGGATTTCATGAGTGACTTGCGACTCAGGCCAAGTTGCGAGTGACCTGCGAAACTCACTGCCTATTGCTTTTTGAGTGTGACTTTTCCCATTCTTTACCAACACTACATAAACCCTCATTACTCACAAAATGTAAGAAGAAGGAGTATTTTCAAAAGAAACTTTTGAGAAAGAAACTCTAGCCAAACACTTGAGATTTAGAGATTGTTTCACCCACAATCCTTTACATCATTTCTCTAAGGTTTCCATTTACTCCCACCTCTCCAACTACACATCTTTGAGAGGTTCTTAGCCCAAACACTTGCCCCACTCATTCTAAGTGTTGAGAAATATTGAAAGAAGCTATTGAGTGGCGGATGTAATCGGGCAGAATTGCAGTATCCGGATAACTAGCGAAGACAAGTCTCCAAGAAGTTCGTTGGCAGTAGGAGCTTGGAGGGCTCAAGTACATTGGGTAGATTAGGCTTGGAGGGTCTTTTTGATATTCATGTACTCCAACTTATTCATTAGTGGATTGATTTCGGGTTGGAGGGCCGCGGAGAGGTTTTTTGCTGAGTACTTCGATTTCCTCTTCGATAACACGTCTTGGTGTTATCCTTGTGTTTGCATCTCTCTTCCCTACTCTTTAAGCTTTACATTTATCGCTTATTGTACTTACTTATGGCTTAGAGTAGAGTTCCGGTTTATTGCGCTTGTTTTACTCTTGTTCCGCACTTAGATAAGTTAGAGTAAAAGCAATTAAGCCTTAATTTAAAATTGAGGGTCTAAACAAGCATTAGTGTTTTCACACTAATTGAGCTTTCAAATTTAATAATTAAAATCACTAGGTCGTTAGGGTTTGTCCACCAATATTGTTAAGCATCCACTACCAATCCAATTTAGTACACAATCGGGTAAGTAAACATATAAACTATTCGGTTGGAAGTTTTAGAAATAAGCTTTATTAGTAAAACTCTCTTTGGTTGATTATATTCATCAATTGTTCCAACAATTTAGTCTAGAAAATAATAATTTTGCTAGAAAAACTCAAGAACATCGCATACCCTAGGGGCAATACTATGGCAAAAGTAATATCCAACAAGATTACCACGTTTTACTAGAGAGATTATAAAACCATATTCTAACAATAAGAAGATTCAAGAATAGACTTATGAAAGAATTAGAAATCAAATATCAATCTAATCAAACAATTCTAAAAAGAGAGCAACTGATTTCAATAATCAAAACGTGAAAAACATGCTTGGATTGAATAGTGGACAGCTTACAACATTGGGGATTCACCCCTAACCCTAACTTAGGTTCTTAAGCTTCCATAGAAAATAAAAACTCTTAAAAATTGGTGAAAAATAAGGTTTCCCAGCAGCCAAAAAACGTGGCTGCCCTTGTATCACTTTAACATTTATAATATTCAAAACCCTATAATACATGCTTCCCAAAAAGGAAAATATAAAATGTCAATTACCGTTTTTCAATAGTAGATCAACTTCTAGGTCGGTTTTGGCCTTTAATACGGCAGATTCTGAAGTATTGGTAAACTACTAAGTTTTAAATCTTTAGGTCATCTTTCTGTGGCCACAAGAATCAAGTCAATCCAATATCGGACTCAAATGATATGGCCAAAATATGAAAACTAGTCAGAATATTTCCATGCCAAGATATTTTCCATCTTTGGCTTAAACAAAATTCTCTCATTCATTTTATATTTCCACACATCTTTGACTCATTAAATTCTTCAAAAACCACTTCTCAATTGATCTTCGCCCTTGGATTCTATTGGCTTCATGTTTGCATGCTTAGCTTATTAGTTTGATCTCCTACAAGAGAAAAATACACGTAATAAGTATATTTTAGAGAAAACTTGCAAACTCTTATATTTACTTGTAAGTGTGGGAATAAACACAAAATAGATGTGATAATGTCTACCAAAACTAAGATAATTTTGTTCTTTTAAGCTATTATCACACCCCCCAACCTGAACATTCTAGTCTCTAGCAATCACAAAACTCATGAAGTGCACACTAACCCTTCCAAGCATAAACTAAAGGATAAGAAAACAATAAAATAAAATAAATGCAAAAATATGATACCACTTTCATTGGCAAATTCAATTGCATTTAACATATGCAACAAGCCTTAAACCCCAATGCGATCCCTAGTGGATGAATTATGTCCCGTGAGAGTTTACAACATGCTACCCACAAACATAGTTTCTCAAAAGATACATGTGATGAGGCTAAATTATCAAACACTTGAACAAGTCATTCACTAAAGATCATAAGATGCTATTCAAGTCCAAGAATCAACAAAACCTAAAAAAATGGGTGTGTGTGTAGAGCCAATGACCATCTTAACAACAACTGGAACACATATAAATGAGAGAACAAACCAAAAATTTATTTGCTCCAAACCTCACTAGAATAAGTATTTGTCCAAAGAATTCACTCCAAGATTTGGATGAAGATTATTATTATTATTTTTAATTTTTTTTTTATAGTAAAGATGAACAATGAAATAACACAAAGATCTCATGAAATATGTCATCTATTGGGAGCTTTACCATTCTTACCACAAACCCACCTAGGATCAATTGGTCATTCAATCTTGGTTGTAATGGGGCCAAAGGTGAATGCGTGAAACAAAGAAAGGAAAGGATGCAAAATAATCTCAAAAATATGCTAGAGGCTTTTATAACCATGGTTCATAGGAATTACCTTCTAACAATTGCATTCCCTTTTCATTCTTATTTTTCTTTTTCTTTTTCTTTTTTTTTTCTTCTTCACTTTTCTCTTACTTTTTTTTTTTATTTTTTTTTTTATTTTTTTATTTTAAAATTTTATTTTAATAAACAACTTTGTACAAGAACCCAATAATGTAAAATTTAAACCAAATTCCACCATGAGAATAATAATAGAACAATTCTTTGCAAACCATTTTTCCAAACCATAATAAATCATCCCTAGCATATTTTGAAAATAATTTGCTGAAGAGAGATTATATAATTGGCTCAACTCCACAAGGAGTAGGTATGAGAATGTGGCCCAATCAAAGAAAAAGGCTCAATTTTAGGCTCAACATGGTTTCTAATGATTACATTTGTAAAATGTTTGCTTGAAAGGCTCAAACACATTCTAAAATGACAAAAATCATATCCCAAGTATATCAACCAACATGCCACCGACCATGTAATGGGTGCCCCAATAGATAACCAAGACAAGAATAATGAGATTAATAATAGAATTTGACGAATGAAGAAAAGAAAAGGATATGGAATTTTTTTTTTTTTGAATGTCACTCATAAAGGAGATAGACTAAAATAAAACTCACAAGAATTAATAGGAAATCATTCAACAAGAATGAGACAAGTTAAATGAAAAACAATCACAAGAATCAAAAGCATTAAATCTCTAGGTGTTCTCAAATTCATATGCATTCTAACAACCAAGAACCTCATATAGCTCTTGTGATCAAAATGGTGTATTTTTATTTCGTTTCAACAAGGACATAAAATAGAATCTATGACTCAAGCAAAAATCTCATTCTCATGTCAACAACAAAGCCTCAAAAACATGTAACTCTCAAATAAAACCATTTTTTTGCTTTTGTTGTTGTTGTTGTTGAAAAAACACAACGGAAAAAGGAAGGAAACACAACAAGCATGCAAGAGATGACTATCCCACCTTCAACCTAAATCTAACATTGACCTCAATGTTTTCAAGAAAAGCAAAAAGGCATGCTAAAAGAGGTTTAGAGAGTACCTAAAACTTTTCAAAGGAGCTTCCAAAGTCAATTTCCTATAAACATGTAAGTTTTGCAAAAAAAAGTAAATAAAATAATATGATACAATTATAAGAACAATGTGGCCTACGACAATCCCAAAAGATTCAAGATTATTTTTATGAGTGCAAATCAAAGGGTTTATTCCCTTAATATCTTCCATGGTCCAACCAATTGCAACTTTATATTTCTTTACAAGCATAATAAACTCATCTTCCTGCTCCATATTTAATTCATAAGTAATAATAACAGGAAAGGTACCACTTGGTATGAGGAATGCATATTTTAACCCACGTGACAATTGTTGATGCCTCGTGGCAGTTCGACCATCCATCACGGCGATGCTCGCGCGGAGTCTCCCTAATGAAAGGAGAATATGCACATGCATATGAAGCTTGGGAGCTACAGGTGTGTGTGAAGAAGGGTTGTACCTCTGGTGTGTGACTAGAATCTGAGTCAATTTTAAGGGACTCACCAAAGGTAAGTGAAGTCGCCACCAATCATTGAGTTTTTTCTAAGGTGTGATTGGTCACCTGACTCTATATGATTTTATTACTGATCCTACGCAATATGGACGGGCAAAAAATCTTGATTCTTGAGTTTGGAAGTCTAATTACGTGTGGGGAAGGTGTTAGACACCCCACAATGCTAGTCTAATGACAGTCCTTTGTTTTGGTAAAACTTTAATTTTTGGTCATTGGCAATTGAAAACAAGTTATTGGCATTAGCTTTCAGGGCTTTGAATGTGTTGGGCTTTGAGGTTTGGTTTTGGAGAGGGTGTGGTCCCAATCTATGTTTTCCTAGTACTTTTGGAATCGATGCAAAATTTCATCGGCGAAAATCTGGTGGCATTTCGCCTTTTTTTCGTGGTGCAAATTCGGCAGCGCTTCGCCTTAGGTGCATCATAGCACGCAAAATGCTATTCTCACCAAACTTTCATTGTGAGAATACGGCAACAGGGTGCCCTATTTTCATGGTGAAAATCTGGTAGAGTTTTGCGTTTGGTGTGCTATGGCACACTAGTAGGGTTTCACACTTGTGTATACGGTGCGTGCCAACATGCTCGTACTAGGACGAGTTGAAGCCCCCTCAAAGCATCAAGCATATCAATGCGCATTACATACATGGGGAAACCAATGTCATTGGGTGACATGGATTGGGACAATCACATCGTGATGATTATGCACATAGTATGGCATGAATATGCACCTACAGCAAATGCCTTGAGCACATACCCACACCACAAGGTTAAGAGCTCTCATGACTAGAGAGGGTTGCTCACATAACCACGAGAATCCATCATACAAAGGGCACAATCACCCACATACAAGCATATATAGATATACATACATCATGCATAATACTACCACACAGAGTGGCAAAGTAAATCAGACATTGCCAACGTTCCAAGGGTAGGGCATAGCAAGGTACAGGAAATGTAAAACAGACATTACCATACCCAGGGAATGTGGCTTAAGCAAAGAGCAAGAAAATTAAAGGGAGTACATGAAGGGGGACTCGAATACATGCTCTAGAAAAGAGGCTAAGAAAGGGAGATAGAAAGACCTAACCACTTGGGGAGGTTGGGCTTGTAATCTACTGAACATCGCCCTTGTTAGGCTTGCATCTTCTTGCTTGCATCTTTGCCTTTTCTACTCGCACCTAGGAGGTCGTGCCCTCGCTCTAAGCATCCTTGCTCCATGTGTGTACATGTAGCAAACAAGGAAAAAAAATCCAGTAGACAAGCAATGGAAATAACAAAGAGGTAAAGAAAGCATGCAAAGAGACATAATATCAAAGAGAGCCAAATGGGGGCAAAGAGACATGTTAAGCACATGGAGGGGCAAACAAACATGTTATCAAACAAAAGACGGCATCCTAGGAGGACAAATGTAGGTTTGGATTGAATGTCCATAGTTCCATTAGATTGGAATATGGACGACACACATGCCATCAAGCAAAATTCCTAAAAGGGACTCGGGGTCTCGCGTATCAAAGATGGGTGTGAACCCTCACGAAATAGTAGGAATTAGGCTTGATGACATAAGCAAGCAAAGACTCATGCATGGACATGTAGGCAAGCATGCAAAAATGTAAAAGAGCAAAGAAAGCCTAACGGGTGGCACAAGCAAGCAAGGCAAGCATATCATTGCATGGAGCAGAGAAAGGGTATGCATTGAGCAAACCGGCATCACTGGGATGTGTTCTCACAAGTGATTACATCCAAACAAAGCCACAAGGGGGTTGGATGTAACCACGCGAGCAAGTGGCCCCAAAGACCAAAAAGGCAGAAGTCCATAAAGGGCACAAAAACATGGCAAGCCTAGATCTAGCGAGGCAAACATAGACATAAAGCATAGAAGCAAACAAGCATACACATGCATTAGGAATGATCCAAACCTTTTGATGTAGGCCTAGGTGTATGGATGTAGGCCTAGACCACAAGATCTAGATCTACATCCTACCCAAAGGGCCAAAGCGCAAGAAAGAGATATGTCAAGAGACAAAAAGGCTATAGAAGCATGGCATAGCATCCAACATGTAGATCTAAATACACAAACATGGCACGGAGCACATAAACACATAGATCTAAGCATAATCATGGCATGGGGCATATAAACACATAGATCTAATCATAGGCATGGCACGGGGCCCACAAAGACATAGATCTAATCATAGGCATGTAGATCTAAGCATAAACATGGCAAGGAACACATAGGCATGTAGATCTAAGTATAAACATGGCAAAGAACACATAGGCATGTAGATCTTAGCGTAAACATGGAAAAGAACACATAGGCATGTAGATCTAAGTGTAAATACAAAATTTAGACATATTCTAGCCCAAAAAGGCTAGGCGAACAACATTGAAGCGGTAAATCATGGTAAAAAAGTAAGGAGACATGCTAGAAAAACCATAAAACATGTTACGAAGGAAGATAAATCTAAAAACACGATAAGAAAGCAAGAAAGCATATTAACAAGCAAGAACATGCCAGTGTGTGGATTGTAGCTCAAAAGCTACATCCACACCCCTAAGCCTCAAATCCAAGGTACAGAGCCAATGAGAGGAAGATTGAAAGCATGAACACTACCTTTTGATTGTTGAGAGAAAGGAGGAATCAAAGGTTTTTGGATGTGTTTGGGAGAGAATTTAGAGAGGAACAGAGAGAGAATCTACCCAAAAAAGTGCTCAAAATTGCCCAAAAATCTTCCATTTTTAAATTTGGGAATCTGAGGGGTTAAATATGTTGGGAAATTTAGACCCCAGTTGATAGAATTAACAAGTTTTAAATCCAAGTTGTTAATTAGATTTATTATGAATAAAACTTGTTAAAACAAACAAACATCAATATCATGTCAACATCATTCAGCAGAAAAGTAAATAAGACAAGATATGATGACCCAGGAAAACCAATGAAACAAACTAGTTTCATAGTAAAAAACCTGGGGGGAAACCTTCCCGAAAAGCAATCCACTATAGTAAGGAGAAGTTTCAGATCTAGTACAAAACCTTTGTCCCTAGACTCTACAATCCCCGTAGATGAACTCATAGTAGAAACCTTCTACCGCTTTAGAACCTCTGAACTCTTCAATATATGAACGCCACCCTTTGATGCACGAATCCCAGTACGTGACTAACCAATTGCGCGGATCCCAGTACGCGACTTAATCACCAACTAGAAGAAGATTGTTGGCTGCAAAGTTCTTCACTTCATCAACAATGAAGATCAAGAAGCACTTGGTTACAAAACCCTAAGGTGCAAAGACGTAGTAGCTTCTTTCAGAGAGAATAAGGCATCGATCACCTTTTGCATATTTTTTCCTTGTATTCTCTTTTATGATGGCCTCTAAAATAAGCCTTATATATGTCTAGGGTTGTGAGAAAAGAAACCTTACATATACATGTCAGCATGGGCTGAAAATCAGATTTGGGAATTTGAATTTCGTAAAGCTCAGTAATTCTCGATCAACCAAGGAGGTGTCTAGGAGGTGTTGAGCCTATCTGTTGTGAGCTATTGAGAGTTATCGAGGAGCTATCGAAGGGATATAAAATTGCTCGATCGATCGACCTAGCGATCGAGAGGTGTCGAGATTGCGATAACAATTAACTGAAGAGCTCGATAGATAGCTTAGCTGTCGAGAGGTGTCGAGCAGCTATCGAGCTTTAAAAAATCAGCACTTCTTCACTTGTTTCTTAGACAGACTTGCATGACTTTAACACTTGATCTTAAAACAAAGTTTCTTGGAGTATTAAACACAACCTAGATCTACCTAAATACAAATAAAGTGCTTTTTGTCAAAGGATTAGCCAATAACATAAAACAGTGACATATGTTCCTAACATGATCCATATATGTCCTAACAAAATAAACTTTTAGCATGCATCTCAAGGCTCAGTAGTCAAACAATGTGCACTGGGTCAGGTTGGCGGCCACTATATGTGTGCCGGGTCAACCCAGTTGACATCAACAGTTTTGTCTTTTTCCCGCTTTTCGTTATGATTTTGATAGCATATTTGAAGGCCTTTTTGGACTCCGATTCAAATGATATTGGTGTCCCTGGAAATTTCTGGATGTCTAGTTTCCAAAACATGGAAAAACCAATGGCTGAATCAAAAGTTATGGCCTCGAGAAGTGTGCTAACGTGCTTTGCACGGTTTTCAAAGTATCTCAACTGTTTTAACTCCGATTTCGACTTATGAATAGTCGTCAGAAAGGGAATTTGATAATCTTTGTAATGGCACTGGTTCTAACCATTTCTGGTAGATGGATTAAAATTAGGGTTTTTACGTGCCCTCGAGAGGTAACCTCGGGATAGACTTTGACCCAATTTGACTTTCGGTTAACTCAGTGTTAACCAGGCTCATTTTGGTCAATTTGACTGGAAAAGGCATTTTGAGTGCTCCGATGCCTGAACAAGTTGTGCCACATCAATCTAGATGTTTTCGTGGCCCCAAGGGCTTCAGTGCGGTGATAGGCTTGGAACTAGAATTGCTGGCTTGGCTATTACTCTTGGATTCTCTTTGGAGTCTTCCCTCTGATCTTGACCAAATCCTCCCCTAAGAAAAGGCTTGGTTGGGTTAAACAAAGCTAGGTCCCCATCTATGTCAATCTACTCAACTAAGCAAACATACACATGATGCAATGCAATTTTAACCTAGACATGCCTAAGGATAGGTTCTAAGTCATTACATTGTAGGGTGGGTTTGTTGTTTTGTTATTTCCCATAGTTAGGACATTACACCTCCCAACTTGTAATGTAATGAACATTATATTGGTCCAAATGGCATGGTTTATCCTTTTTATTTAACAAGAAATGATCTAGTGACTTTGGGCTACGAGTTGGTGAGTTCACCGTTGGGTACCCGAAGCTAATGAAGATCGGTGATCCATGGTTACTACACTCATATGTTGAGATGGGTGCATGCATATTTATTGTTTGATGGCACACATAATGACAGTTAAGGAAAGCTTTTAACAACCAACATGACATTTTAAATAAAATATTATACAAACAATACACAAACATAGGCAATACTAGACAAGCAACAAATATCATACAACACCAAGGTATTTAATTGGTCATTTAAAGTCTAATGTGAAGTTTATCCCTCGACATCCTTAGTGGAGTCGCCACTGTGGGAGACTGGGAAACTTGGGTGCTCTCAAAAAAGGGTTTAGGCATTAGCACCTTCCCTTTTCAGGATTCTATGGAGTCGCCACTTATTTTATAAGTAAAATAAGAAAACTTTACTAACTACAATATATCTTGAATAGTATGCATTCTTATTGATTGGAAACAATTACATCTAGGTAGAAAGAACTTTACATTGCTTTAATTCCTAGGTACAATCTAGTAAAAAAAAGGAAAATACAAAGCCTTGTTTCCTAGTTACAATCTACCCAAAATAAAACAAGACACTAAATCTACCAACCTAAAATTCTAAGGTTTAGGGGCTAGGTTATAGGATGGGAAGGTGTTAGACACCCATCCTGCCCAGTTTTGAC
This sequence comes from Quercus ilex subsp. ballota, assembly GCA_032727855.1. NCBI lineage: Eukaryota > Viridiplantae > Streptophyta > Magnoliopsida > Fagales > Fagaceae > Quercus > Quercus ilex. The sequence continues at coordinate 77,690,350 of CM064911.1, forward strand.
ACCCCATTTTGCAACCCACATTTAACCTCACATGGAGGGTAAAATGGTACTTTCATCTTGGAAATAGGCATCTTGATTCTGTCCATTAGATCCTTAATCTCATTTCACTAAAATGATCTTGATGTTGTAACGATCAAATCAACTGGTCATAAGCCCTAATCGGACCTCCAGATTGAAAGTTATCATCAAATCAAGTTTTAATGACTGAGACGCACTATCACAAATTGAGTCCGACTATTTGTGATTATGAACAATTGATTTCAATTGGTTATAAGTGTAATCGATTTAATATCAATGATGTGTCATAATTTGATTGGTTAGGACTACATTTTATGGTGAGGTTGCATGCTCCTAATTAGTTAGATAGTTAAATATTAATTATTCAATGAGTAATTTGTGCAATTATCTTTTAATTAGAGTAAATTTGGAACCAATTAAATCTGAAATGAGGGTGATTGGAGCCATTTAATGTTAATTGGGAGCTATTAATGTTAATTGTGCTGAAACCATTTTCTAACAAATAACCTCTTCTCACTATTTCATCGATATCTCTTAGAATATTTTGAATCTGGGAATGGGGTTAATTTTCCCAGAAACTAGACATCCGGGGCTTCAATTTGAGCACAAGAACGAGACAATTCTAATTAGAATTGAGTCAGATATGATTTTTTGAAGTTGGCTTTACAGGCTATTACAGCAGCTACAGGAAAACCGAATTTTGGATTGCTCCCAACTCCCACCAATCTCTCCATTTAATGCATTAGATTTTTCCTAAGGCTAAAATGAGGTATAAGTTCATGATTTTTTGTCAACCCTCATTAAATGACATTCCATTCATATTTTCTCCACCATTACTATATAAACCCTTCATCTCCTTCATTCCAGAGCACACCAAAAAACCCCCTCTCTTCTCCTCTCTTGAGTTCTAGTGAAGTGGAGTAGTCTTGTCATATCTTGGTCTTCCTGAGACTCAAAGTATTGAGTGAGACTCACTCTCCCTCTCATTGCTCTTCTTTTTCTCCACCCTTAGGATCTCCCTCAAAAGTCTCATCTTCCACCATATGGATCTTGCATGAAGGTATAATCTCTTTCCCTAATTGTTTTTTGTGTTACCATGATAAGGGTTTAAGATTAAAGCATGATAGTAATCATTTAAATTCCCTTGAATATATTTGAATGTTCTTAATTGTTCTTCTATGTTCTTTACATATTTTTAGTTGTTCATCACATGTTCATGCATATCACTAGTTTTAATCTTAAATCCACATCAAAAATATGAAAAACATGTTTGTTTAATAATTTTTTTAAATCCTTGAATCTAGGATATCACCATCCACATACATTCACTAGAATTTATTTTTTAATCCAAATGAAATGCTTAATAAGTTGAATTAGGTTTTATCACATGCACACACAATGAATTCAACATGCAAATTGATTGATAACATATTGGATGATGTGATAGGAATGTTGGCCACCATAGTCTAGAAGGCCGATTTCACCGGGCAAGGTGGGTGCCTAACACCTTCCCACCTTGTAACATAGCCTCCGAACTTAGATCAAGGGTTAGTAGATCAAATGCTTATCCTTGTAATTTTCAATTTCTAGATTGTAACTAGGAAATAAAGCTATGTACTTTATCTTAGATTATATCTAGGACCAAAGCCATGTAATTTCCTATGTTCAATGTAAATTCAATTTCAAATTAATAAAATGATGAATTTTTCAATTACAGTTTTCTTATTTATTCCAACAATTAAATAAGTGGCGACTCCATTGTAAAACCCTTAATCTAAAGGGAAAAATATAAACAGTCGAACCTCCATTTTGAGAGGCAATAACACGACTCCATCCATTCACGTGGGTTTGGCCCAACACCACACCATAAAAATGGGCCGGGGGCGCAGTCTCTCACTCCCAGACAGAGTCTAGTCTTCTAAACTTTAAATGACCATTAAGTACCCATATTCAAAGTATGAAATGATGCACAACAAATGCCATGTCAAATCCTTGACCTAGGGTTAGAATGCTATTTAAGAACCTTAGATCTGCAACTTTATTTTGTATAAAAAAGGGTTGATGAGAATACTTGATAAAAATTTAAATCTGAGTTTCCCTAAAGGAAAAAGAATGGATTTTTAATAAAAATTTAGATCTGGTTTGATTTTTAAATGTAATGGAAAGATTTTTTAATTTATTTATGAAAATATAAATTTTATATGAAAAATACAGATTTGGTTTTATTTAAAAAAAATACAGATTGGGTTTTTGTGAACAAAATTCAGATAAAATTTTATAAACAAAATACAAATCAGATTTTATTTTCAAAAATCATAGAGAAAAAATCAGATTTGGTTTTAGTTTGAAAAACATGGAGGTAAAAAAATGTAAATCTGATTTTAGTTTTGAAAAACATGGAGAAAGAAAAGTGTAGATCTGATTTTAGTTTTGAAAAACATGGAATTTTTATGATGGACTCTTTTGCAAATCTAAAATCTTAAGTAGAAATTCAACCCTAGATCTATACATGTTTATCAACTAATCATGTGAATTTTTCAAAAGCAATAAAAGAGCATGCAATAACATATTACAAACATGGTTATATAAATACAAGAACCTATCTCAAATTCATAGAAAATAAAGCAAAGATGAGAGCATGTTTTTGAAATTAAAATAAAACAAACAAATCATGTTATGTGAAGTAAAGTTAGAACATACCTGTATGAACGTATTCCGCAAGTAGAGAATTATCCTAGAGATCAAAGAGAATGAATTTTTTAAAGATTTAAGTAAGGGCCACTTAATTGAAAAGAAATTCCTACAGCAAAGCTTCTAATGTTTCTTTAACGTAAGGGGAGAGAGAGCACAGAAAAAGGGTCTTGATTTCTTATTTTGATTCCCAATTTATAGAGGTTTGGAGCTTAGAAAATAAGCTAGGTTTGATCAGATATGAATTAGGTTGAATTTTTATCCCTAAAAAATCGAAATAGATGTGTTTTGCTTGGTCTGATAATTTCTAGGCCGGGCCTTGAAGTTGTGTCAATCGGCACTAAGGAAGTGCCGATCGACACTCCAAGAGTGTCGATTGGCACTCTCAAGTGCCGAGCCCAATCCTCTATTTTGGTTTGATATGGACTCTTTTTTAGGGATTTTCTCAGTTGGGAATTATACTTGGACGTATTTTCAACTCGTGTTCCAAGATAAATCTCTTTTATTTTGATAATCAGGTCCTTAAAATAATAATTATATGATAGATAAATACTCTAAAAAGACTTAATTATCAACAATTCTGTTGTTATCTAATTATCCACTTTATTCCTATGCAACCAAGCTTATTTTTGATAAAAACCAATAGCCATTCACACAAAATATTTAATAATTTTAATTGTTGAACAATCAAAATTAATTTCATTTAATCACACGTGACCAGCTTCACCCACATACAATACATGCATATTGTGAAAACTTGATATTGTGATATCTTTCAATCCGACGATCCGATCTAAGAATCAGGCATATCGTTGCAACTAGTAGAATCTCAAGATCATTTTTATAATATGTAATGAATGATTTAATGCATGAAATGCAACTATGATTTTTGGGTAATTGAAATGGTCATTTTAGTCATCTTCCAAAATTATATTATGGGTGCAAAAACGAGTGTCTATAGTTTTAAACATGGGCTTACAATGTATTCATCACTTTTGGGCTCTTCTTTTTCATTATAATATCTTCTTTTGAAATAGCCCTCTGGCTAGAATATATTGTAGCCTTCCTCTCAAAGTCCATGAAGTTCTCATCATTTTGGGCCCAAGGATACAACAAGGAGGCCTAAGATTAGGGAAGTTCATATTGGCTTTATAGGATGTTGGATGCTAAGTCCATAGCATACTTGTTACCTTCGGCCCAAAGTCCTCTTTTTCAAAAGCACTTTTTAATTTGGGCTTATGATAGCAATTAGGCTACGATCTTATGAACCTTTCAAGTTAAGATATAACTTTGGACTTAGGGATAAGCCTCTTATATGTGAGAACTTCTTTTATTTTATCCCAAACATCTTAGGGTATACCATAAATCTTAGGTCATCATTTCACTTTTACATCTTGTATTTGTCCTTTAGCATCAGGTGAACATAAGATATATGGTTGAATAAACAAGAGATATATAAATGATATCCTCTCATTAATACCATCTAGGATCTCTCTAAGTGTGGGTAGGCTTTCTAGAGCTAAAAGGATACATCAGTAGGTCACTCACAACTAGGTGGCCCATGATTCTAATCGAGGGCCTAAGTGGACCTTTGTTGATTGATGGCAAACCGTTAACGTACTCAAAGCCCATCATAAGCTATGACACAGATTGTGAGTTGGTGGGATGAACTTCAGAAGATTTGGGCCCGAATGGAGCCTTCCATCTTCCCACTCATCACCAACTGAGGTAAAGGGAAAAAAGAACCAAGTGATGTGTGTGCAAACAAGTATTGAATAAGTCTTTATTAAGATTAAGGAATAAGACACATTGGAATTAAACTCATTATCCCCAGCGGAGTCGCCACTGTGGACATAACGGGGAGTCACCACCTAGTTTTACAATGGCCTAGGAACCATGAATACGGCTTGGGAAGGTGTTAGGTATCCAAGATCGCTCAACCCGAGGGTTGGCTTCCACTCATTGTGTCTTATGTCTTAATCTCACTAAAGGCACATTCAACATTGCATCTATACTCACACACACATTAGCATACATCTAACATACAACATATTATTAATCATCTCAAAACCTAATCGTATATCTATCATGGCATATCACAACATCACAACTAGCATACATCATATCTTAAACCCTAGCATGTTACTATCATACACATCATCCAAGGGAGCAAATAAATCATTGCAGAAACATAAGCATGGAAAGATTTAAGTAACATGTGATTGCATCTACACATTAAAAGACAAACTCATCCAAACAAACATATTCATATCTATCATCAAACATATATCCATGCATATTCATGTGAATGCATGACTTACCTCACTTACCTTGCTGCACCTTAGCACCTATGGCATTAATGCATGGACATGTGAATGCGTGTTCATGGTATTTAAAGAAAACAAATAAAAGATAAACCTTAATCTATGCATATGGAGCAAACAGATAAATAATCAATGAAACAGAGACCATATCCATGAAAAAGAGTCAAAATAGAAGCATATCATGTGAAAGAAACAAAGAAAAAGAAACTGGTACTTGAATTAGGGTTTCTGGGCAAGATTATGCGTATACATGAACATTCCTGTGTACACATAATCTGGCTTACGTGTACATGCAGAATCCTACGCATATGGATTCAGCCTCGAAACCCTAACTAGAAACACAACAAGCACAAAATGAGAGCAACACTTAAAAAAAATAAATCTAATAACCTATCATGCTAAAAAACATAAAGGTTAACTAAAATTAAGCTACACAAAAATATATAAACATAAAACAAGCAATAAAACAAACAGAAAATGGAGTTAAACTAAGGAAAAATAAAGGAAAAGCTTAGAACTAATAGCTCAAAAATAGAAGCTCTTCAAGCTTGATTTTTTACTGTTCCTTGTAGTCAAATCTATTCACAATCAATGAAAGGTGATTAGTAATCTTAAACTCGAAGATCAAGGCTAGAAAAGGCCCTAACTAAAAGAAAATTGACTTGAGAATGTTTTGTGAAAAACTCCCTTTTTGATTCACTATTTCTAGTGAATCTTTGTGTTTCCCCTTAGGATTTTTGTGTGTGTTTTGAAAAGGTACTATGTATGGCTTTTTATATTGAGAAAATAGGGGTTTGGAATGGCTCCCAGATGATGTGGGATTCATTCTAAACCTTAGTCTTTAATGCAAAAAACTTGTCTTTCATAGTTTCTAGAACCCTACATGTGTGCACAGATTTGTGCTTGCATACACATGCATCATGGGTACATGCACAGGTTGTTTCCTATGCACGCAAGCCGAGGGTTTCCTTGGCCTTTATTTTCCAAAATTACAGTTTCAGTATCATTGGAGAACGGGGGCCTGAGTCATAAAGGGTACAAAATGCGGTGTCTACACACCCCTTGTAATGCCTTAAATCATTAGAACAAATCTCCTACCGTAGACATTGCATTTTGTACCCCTTATGACTCAAGCCTCCGTTTCCCAATAATGTTGAAATTCTAAGGCCCAAGGTTGGTTTAGGGCCTGATCAGATTACAAATTGACTTGAGAGGTGTTAAAATGAAAAATATAACTTTTTATGAGAAAATAAATCTATTTTTGGAAAATAAAAGGCTAAGAAAATTTTTGGCCTGTGTATACAGATAAGAACTTGCGTACGCAGGCCTTATGCATGCGTGCGTGGGCACAAGTCTGCGTACGCAGCTAGGGTTTTAGAAACATAGAAAAGGCAAGCTTTTTTGCATTATTGTTGAGGTTTGGAATGAATCCCACATTGTTTGGGAGCCGTTCCAAACCACCATTTTCACAATATAAATAGCCATACATGGTATCTTTTAAAAAACGCACAAAAATCCTAAGAGAAAACCTAAGATTTACTAGAAATAGTGAATCAAAGAGGGAGTTTTTCACAAAACATCCTTAAGTCAATTTTATTTGATTGAGGCCTTTTCTAGCCTTGATTTTTGATTTTTAAGATTACTAATCATTCTTATATTTAATTGTGAATAGATTGACTGAGGAAAACGGTCAAAATCAAGCTTGGAAAGCTTATGTTTTGAGGTATTGAGTTCTTGAACTTTTCTTTCTCTTTCAGGATTCTACGTAGGATCGTGGATTGTAAGATCCTACATTATTTGAGAAAAAAACACATTGTTATGTTAAATAATTATATAAATTATACATTCATTCATAAATTTGCATCCATTTGATGTAATTACTATACATCACTACATCCATTTTGTAAGCATCATTTAAAGAGGCCAAAAACCTTAAAACATGATACTTTATTGGGATGTTATTTTTCATTTGGGTTAGATTGACACTCTATTTCTCTACATTAGAATACAAAAACTTGGTTTATTGGGATTTTTTTTTTCATTTGGTTCCAACTAAACTTTTGTCAAGTTAAAGAAGATTACAAGAAACCATAATTGTTTGGGATCGTTAGAATTGTACGATCCTACTGATCCTGAATGATCACAAAGATCCTTGAAAGATTCAGATCGTTTTGGACAAGTGGGATCGTAAAATCGCAGGATTGTAGGATCTTAGGATACAGATCAGGATTTTGAAAACCTTGCTAACAAACCTTTCTGCCTACTCCACGTTTCAACTTGTTCCCCCCTCATTCTCTCTTACGTATTTTCCTTTTTAACTCATAATTTTAGCTAAATTTTTAAAAAGAAGTTTTCCTAACGACTTTCTCCCTCTTCCACATTTAAAAAAAAAAATAATAGCTTTTTTTTCTCTCTCACGTTTTTTTTTTTTTTTTTGATAACCTCTCTCTCCAACGTTAGACGTCAAGGGAAAATTAAAATTAAAAATAAATAATAATCGTAGTAAATAGAGACGGTTTAACATATCCCATTACCAAGTAGTTATAAAAAAATAAAATAAAAAGCAGTTATCCAAATTTAAAACTCTACCAAAACCCATTATGAAATATTGAAACAATTATCCAAATTCAAAACTCTAAACCCCACCTCCAAACCCACTACTACATTTCTCTCCCTCTTTATCACTTTCTCTCTCTTCTTCAAATTATAAAAAACAAATCCACTCCTGCTCATCTATACCCAAATTCTAACTAATTTCAAAGTAAGGTAATCACACAAAACTTAATTAGAAATGTATGAACATACCATTTGTTTTTAATAAATTTCATTATATTACTTTCTCTTTCCCTTTCTCTTTCTATATTTCTCTAATTGCTCCACAAAAAGAAAAAAGAAAAAAGAAAAAAGAAAAAAAAAAAAAACTTATCGCATGCGTGGAGCATGTGTGATGAGGTTAGTAGTTATTGTATTTGGCTAGAAGTAGGAGGTTATCCAAATATAGTTTTTTTTTTTTTTTTTTTGGAGAGAGAGAGAGTTTCAACCTATGGTGTCCGCTCCTAATGATAGCTCTTTATCATCAGATCAAGACACCAATCGATTTTTGGTGTAGACAGGAATTGAACTCTAGATCTCTTATTCAACCATCGTAAACTTTATCAGTTGAACTAACTAAAACCCACATTATCCACATGTAATTCTTGGCTATGTTAGTGGGAATTTTTTTATTTATTTATTTTTACGGTGGGAGACTTATCAAACGTGTGTGTGTTGTTGTTTTTATTTTTATTTTTTAAATAATTAAAATATCAAATGTTGATTGGCTGGTAGATTGACTGTTTTATTATTTTTAGCAATGTTTTGAATTTTAAGGGAGTTTTCTCATTTTTTTTTATTTTTTTTAAAGAATAGAAGGAATGTGGGTTGGCAGATAAAATGGAGCATATTTGGTGTTTTTTTTTTCACCAGTATAGATAATCTATACTACTATTTAAGGGGCTTCCACTGTTTGGAATACTCATTTTTTTGGTTAAAAAATACCTATACACCACTATGTTTAAGTAGAGACAAAACTAAAGGATGATCCGATAAAAATATAACTCTAACTCCCACTAAAACGTTGCCTAAAAAATAGGGCTACTCTCTTATTGATTTTCAAATTGCTTTTTTCACTTATAAATTAGATTCTCAAAATAAAAATTATATATAAAAAATAAATACACATTTTTTTTTTAATAAATAGACTAGTACCACTAAACCCAACGTTTTCACTTTTTTTCTTCTTTTTTCCCCTTTATCAAGACTTGAACGTTTCTCTCTCTTATTTTTTTTTGTTTCCTTTCTTCTAAATTCTAATTTGACTTTTTTATTTTATTTTATTTTTTCAAATCTCTTCTTCCTTATTTTTGAATTATAGAAAAAAAAGTTATATTTAATTTTTTTAATGATTTATTTATTTATTTATGTTGGTGTTTGAATTGTTTTTTCTTCACATCTGTTTGTATTGCCTTTTTTTATTTTTTATTTTTTTTATTTTTTATTTTAATGAATGTATTTTATATGCCCAAAATAAAAATTACAATGTGTGGGGTTTAATTGGATAAAAGAGATAAACGTCTCAAATTGAGATAAATGAAAAATTATGACACTGAATCCAAAAAAAGACTCATCGCACATGCAATGTGATGAGGCTAGTACTATGTTATAAATTTTAAGTGGATTTAAAAATTTGATCTTTTAGCATTACAGATAGTTGTGGCCTATTTTGAAGGTCCAGGAGCTGAACGTGACCAGGAAGGAGAGAGTAATTATAAAAAAATTTATATCATTGAATTATTAAATTTAATATACTTATATACCCTAAGTTATTTATTTGACTAAAGTAGTGTTTTGTAAAGATTAGAGGTTATTTATAAAATTTAGACATTAGATAACTCATAGGTAACTAACTTTTTGAATCCTCCTAATATATGGAGATAACTAACATGTAACTAACTTTTTGAATCATCCTAACATATAGATAAAAAATAGATTTTTTTTTAAAGAAGTGGAGTATTGTAGTATTTGAATTTAAATTGAATAAAATGTATGTGGGTAGTGGCTTTTGCTATTGGTTGCAAAAATTTCGGTAAGTTTGAAGAAAGCTAAAAGAATGTTTTAACCATTTTTGTCTTTAGTAAGAAATAAAATTAAGCTAATGGGTATCTAATTTTAGAATTTGTGTGAGGATATTTTAGTATGTAAAATGATTAAACCCAAATAGGGGAATTCTGTTATTAATAGTATAGATTATGTTTATATATGTATAAAAGAAATCAGGGCCGGCTAAAGCATTGGTGCAATTGATGCAATCGCCTAAGGCCCCTAAATAAAAGAAGGCCCCCACTTATAAAAAAAAAATTATATATATATATATATATATAAAATTTATCTATATATTTTAATTACAAATTTTTTTAAGTACTTTTATTGGTCAATAAAATGCATTAAAAAGACCACATTGTATCCTAAAATGCAAAATACTACACAGTGATAGTGCACACAGCTTGACAGGACAAGATTGCATAGTACACACATCACTACACAGTCTTGTCCATAAGCCACAACATATCACAAGGCCATAAGCTAAGCCCATAGTTCACACTTTGACTTCACAGCTGGCCCCACACACCATACGTCCACACACCTTTTTTTTTTTTTTGAAAAATAATTACAACATGCTTCTAACCCCGTAACTCGAATCATTTCCACCTTAGACCCTCAAGCACTTTATACATGGGGAGGTGCCAATTCAGCTACAAGTCTTCTGGCACATACGGCCACATACTAATTAATAAGTTTTCACATTTTTTTAAAATTGCAAACTATTATTTTATCAATTATTATGAATTATCACACCAATTAATAATTTGATGTATATTATATCAATTCATTTGTATTATAGTGATACTAATTTATTGAAACATGTAATAAATTAATTTTTATTTATGCAAGTTTAAACTTTAAAATTTTAAAAATGACCTACTTAAAATTTTTGCTTAAGGCCCCCAAAATTGTTGAGCCGGCCCTGAAAGAAATGAACATGTTATTCAAGCCTTAATCAATGAAAAGAAAAAATCACAAAGTGTAATACAATCCCCTTTTATAAATCTCTTTATTTATTCCAAAAACCAATTAATTAAGTGTCATGGTTTGATGATTAAGAGCAAAAATCAGAAGCGGGCGTCATTGGTTGAAATTCCTTAAAATAATAAATAAAATATAAATCTCTGAATTTATTCAGACATTTCCTGTTAACATTCAATCCCACAAATTAAATTGAAAGGGTCAAATGTCTTTTTCTTTGGAGAAGGAGAAAGGGCCACATGTCAATAAGGCAATCTAGACACTAATTTTAGGTTGTCTCAAACAAGCCTAATTTAGGAAACATTTCCTTATATATATAGTTCAACGTCCCTATTAATTTCGAAAAACTAAAGGGCCCGCGCCGTCAATTCAAGCAAAACTATAGGCATTTCGAGACGGTCACTTCCTCTTCCCACAATGGCTATGTCCAAAGCAATAATTCTCTCCCTTTGCATGTTTATGCTTTTTGGGCTTCTCACTAGCTATACAGATGCCAAAGAAGTTGGTTATGGAGCTATTGGAAATGGGAACCCTATTCCCTGCAGCAAAAAGGGAGCCAGTCAAAAGAATTGTCAAGCAGGCGCACCTGCTAACCCCTGGAATAGAGGTTGCAATAAAATAACCGAATGTAGGCATGGACCACCGCATGGTTAACATGCAAAGCCTCTCTTTGAACTCAGTTTGAGTCAGGCATTCAATGGAATCTAACGATAATTCCATGCATAGACATGGATTTAAAATACTATATTTTCTCTTTCCCCATCAAATTGTAAGCATTATCATTCTTCATCAAAGATAATTCCTACAATCCAATTGTATGTCATTATCTTTGTATAATATAATAGAAGTTTCTTTTTTCAGACATTATTGTAGAATGAATATTTGAACATTATTTTATAGACTTATAGTCAACAAGATGTGTTGTATGTGATTTAGATACAAGAATAAGATTTGCATGTGAAATCAAGATTTAAATTACAAGTTCTTTGTAAACTCAAAACCCTTGTTGAAAGTCATTGATAAAATTGGAGTTTTCATTTGTAATGACTATAATGCATTAATTAAGAGGATTTATATTGGTCATGGAAGTAAAGGATTCTAGTTGAATGAATAATTTAATAAATAAAAAAAGTCTGTTAAATCACCAAACTTAATAAATAATTTGAATAAAAAACATAACTTGTTAAATAATTGATTGAAAAAATAGAATTGATATTTACAATCACTTTATAAATAGAGTTATCGTACTACGCACACAACCCAAAAATGGTAATAATGTTTTTTCCCCTCTAAAGTGAGAATGTAAAATATCATCTTTCAGAATCTACAAAATATATATCATTCGTCCTGTGTTTATAAATCTAACTTTTGAAGAGCATTTCGTACATTAATTTTTGTAAAATAGAAAAAAAATCCACATTTTCCCAACTAACTGCCAAAACCTTCTGCATTAGTCTATGTATAATTGTGTGAAATACAAAAATCGATCAATAGCTACAGAATTACGTAAACTTACATTGACACTATTTATTTTGCATTTATTTTTTTATAAATTATTTTTTACGTATCTTGAGAACAAAAGAAGAGAGTGGATGATGGTTGTTATGAGTGAAGAAAGAGAATAAAATAAAATAAATTAATATTTTATTGAAATAGAGTATAAAATAGATAATCTAGTATGGATGTTTTTGAAAAGTGGTTGGGTAATATAGTAAGAAATATATTCTTATGTTAAAACAAACGAAATTTTTTGTACCACCTAATCTGATTGCTATTAATGTGATTCAAAATATATAAATATTATTTTATTTATAGGAATATACTTATATTATTAAGAGAACTACATGTTTTTCTTCAAAGATGGGTGTGAACCTTCACGAAATAGTAGGAATTAGGCTTGATGACATAAGCAAGCAAAGACTCATGCATGGACATGTAGGCAAGCATGCAAAAATGTAAAAGAGCAAAGAAAGCCTAACGGGTGGCACAAGCAAGCAAGGCAAGCATATCATTGCATGGAGCGGAGAAAGGGTATGCATTGAGCAAACCGGCATCACTGGGATGTGTACTCACAAGTGATTACATCCAAACAAAGCCACAAGGGGGTTGGATGTAACCACGCGAGCAAGTGGCCCAAAAGACCAAAAAGGCAGAAGTCCATGAAGGGCACAAAAACATGGCAAAGCCTAGATCTAGCGAGGCAAACATAGACATAAAGCATAGAAGCAAACAAGCATACACATGCATTAGGAATGATCCAAACCTTTTGATGTAGGCCTAGGTGTATGGATGTAGGCCTAGACCACAAGATCTAGATATACATCCTACCAAAAGGGCCAAAGCGCAAGAAAGAGATTTGTCAAGAGACAAAAAGGCTATAGAAGCATGGCATAGCATCCAACATGTAGATCTAAACACACAAACATGGCACGGAGCACATAAATACATAGATCTAAGCATAATCATGGCATGGGGCATATAAACACATAGATCTAATCATAGGCATGGCACGGGGCCCACAAAGACATAGATCTAATCATAGGCATGTAGATCTAAGCATAAACATGGCAAGGAACACATAGGCATGTAGATCTAAGTATAAACACGGCAAAGAATACATAGGCATGTAGATCTTAGCGTAAACATGGAAAAGAACACATAGGCATGTAGATCTAAGTGTAAATACAAAATTTAGACATATTCTAGCCGAAAAAGGCTAGGCGAACAACATTGAAGCGGTAAATCATAGCAAAAAAGTAAGGAGACATGCTAGAAAAACCATAAAACATGTTACGAAGCAAGATAAATCTAAAAACATGATAAGAAAGCAAGAAAGCATATTAACAAGCAAGAACATGCTAATGTGTGGATTGTAGCTCAAAAGCTACATCCACACCCCTAAGCCTCAAATCCAAGGTATAGAGCCAATGAGAGGAAGATTGAAAGCATGAACACTACCTTTTGATTGTTGAGAGAAAGGAGGAATCAAAGGTTTTTGGATGTGTTTGGGAGAGAATTTAGAGAGGAACAGAGAGAGAATCTACCCAAAAAAGTGCTCAAAATTGCCCAAAAATCTTCCATTTTTAAATTTGGGAATCTGAGGGGTTAAATATGTTGGGAAATTTAGACCCCAGTTGATAGAATTAACAAGTTTTAAATTCAAGTTGTTAATTAGATTTATTATGAATAAAACTTGTTAAAACAAACAAACATCAATATCATGTCAACATCATTCAGCAGAAAAGTAAATAAGACAAGATATGATGACCCAGGAAAACCAATGAAACAAACTAGTTTCACAGTAAAAAACCCGGGGGGAAACCTTCATGAAAAGCAATCCACTATTGTAAGGAGAAGTTTCAGATCTAGTACAAAACCTTTGTCCCTAGACTCTACAATCCTCGTAGATGAACTCACAGCAGAAACCTTCTACCGCTTTAGAACCTCTGAACTCTTCAATATATGAATGCCACCCTTTGATGCACGAATCCCAGTACGTGACTAACCAATTGCGCAGATCTCAGTACGCGACTTAATCACCAACTAGAAGAAGATTGTTGGCTGCAAAGTTCTTCACTTCATCAACAATGAAGATCAAGAAGCACTTGGTTACAAAACCCTAAGGTGCAAAGACGCAGTAGCTTCTTTCAGAGAGAATAAGGCATCGATCACCTTTTCCATATTTTTTCCTTGTATTCTCTTTTGTGATGGCCTCTAAAATAAGCTTTATATATGTCTAAGGTTGTGAGAAAAGAAACCCTACATATACATGTCAGCATGGGCTGAAAATCAGATTTAGGAATCTGAATTTCGTAAAGCTCAGTAATTCTCGATCAATCGAGGAGGTGTCTAGGAGGTGTTGAGCCTATCTGTTGTAAGCTATTGAGAGCTATCGAGGAGCTATCGAAGGGATATAAAATTGCTCGATCGATCGACCTAGCTATCGAGAGGTGTCAAGATTGCGATAACAATTAACTGAAGAGCTCGACAGATAACTTAGCTGTCGAGAGGTGTCGAGCGGCTATCGAGCTTTAAAAAATCAGCACTTCTTCACTTGTTTCTTAGACAGACTTGCATGACTTTAACACTTGATCTTAAAACAAAGTTTCTTGAAGTATTAAACACAACCTAAATCTACCTAAATACAAATAAAGTGCATTTTGTCAAATGATTAGCCAATTACATAAAACAGTGACATATGTTCCTAACATGATCCATATATATCCTAACAAAATAAACTTTTAGCATGCATCCCAAGGCTTAGTAGTCAAACAATGTGCGTCGGGTCAGGTTGGCGGCCACTATATGTGTGCCGGGTCAATCCAGTTGACATCAACAGTTTTGTCTTTTTCCCGCTTTTCGGTTATGATTTTGATCGCATATTTGAAGGCCTTTTTGGACTCCGATTCAAATGATATTGGTGTCCCTGGAAAGTTCTGGATGTCTAGTTTCCAAAACATGGAAAAACCAACGGCTGAATCAAAAGTTATGGCCTCGAGAAGTGTGCTGACGTGCTTTGCACGGTTTTCTAAGTATCTCAATTGTTTTAACTCCGATTTCGACTCATGAATAGTCGTCAGAAAGGGAATTTAATAAATTTTGTAATGGCACTGGTTCTAACCATTTCTAGTCGATGGATTAAAATTAGGGTTTTTACGTGCCCTCGAGAGGTAACCTCGGGTTAGACTTTGACCCAATTTGACTTTCGGTCAACTCAGTGTTGCCCAGGCTAATTTTGGTCAATTTGACTGGAAAAGGCATTTTGAGTGCTCCGATGCCTGAACAAGTTGTGCCACATCAATCTAGATGTTTTCGTGGCCCCAAGGGCTTCAGTACGGTGATAAGCTTGGAAATAGAATTGCTGGCTTGGCTATCACTCTTGGATTCTCTTTGGAGTCTTCCCTTTGATCTTGACCAAATCCTCCCCTAAGAAAAGGCTTGGTTGGGTTAAACAAAGCTAGGTCCCCATCTATGTCAATCTACTCAACTAAGCAAACATACACATGATGCAATGCAATTTTAACCTGGACATGCCTAAGGATAGGTTCTAAGTCATTACATTGTAGGGTGGGTTTGTTGCTTTGTTATTTCCCATAGTTAGGACATTACACCTCCCAACTTGTAATGTAATGAACATTATGTTGGTCCAAATGGCATGGTCTATCCTTTTTAATTAACAAGAAAT
Source organism: Quercus ilex subsp. ballota (assembly GCA_032727855.1). Taxonomy (NCBI): domain Eukaryota; kingdom Viridiplantae; phylum Streptophyta; class Magnoliopsida; order Fagales; family Fagaceae; genus Quercus; species Quercus ilex. The sequence goes on from CM064911.1 coordinate 77,706,190, forward strand.
GATCTAGTGACTTTGGGCTACGAGTTGGTGAGTTCACCGTTGGGTACCCGAAGCTAATGAAGATCGGTGATCCATGGTTACTACACTCATATGTTGAGATGGGTGCATGCATATTTATTGTTTGATGGCACACATAATGACAGTTAAGGAAAGCTTTTAACAACCAACATGACATTTTAAATAAAATATTATACAAACAATACACAAACATAGGCAATACTAGACAAGCAACAAATATCATACAACACCAAGGTATTTAATTGGTCATTTAAAGTCTAATGTGAAGTTTATCCCTCGACATCCTTAGTGGAGTCGCCACTGTGGGAGACTGGGAAACTTGGGTGCTCTCAGAAAAGGGTTTAGGCATTAGCACCTTCCCTTTTCAGGATTCTATGGAGTCGCCACTTATTTTATAACTAAAATAAGAAAACTTTACAAACTACAATATATCTTGAATAGTATGCATTCTTATTGATTGGAAACAATTACATCTAGGTAGAAAGAACTTTACATTGCTTTGATTCCTAGGTACAATCTAGTGAAAAAAAGGAAAATACAAAGCCTTGTTTCCTAGTTACAATCTACCCAAAATAAAACAAGACACTAAATCTACCAACCTAAAATTCTAAGGTTTAGGGGCTAGGTTATAGGATGGGAAGGTGTTAGACACCCATCCTGCCCAGTGTTGACACCCCATTTTGCAACCCACATTTAACCTCACATGGAGGGTAAAATGGTACTTTCATCTTGGAAATATGCATCTTGAATTTGTCCATGATATCCTTAATCTCATTTCACTAAAATGATCTTGATGTTGTAACGATCAAATCGACTGGTCATAAGCCCTAATTGGACCACCAGATTGAAAGTTATCATCAAATCAAGTTTTAATGGCTGAGATGCACTATCACAAATTGAGTCTGACTATATGTGATTATGAACAATTGATTTCAATTGGTTATAAGTATAATCAATTTAATATAAATGATGTGTCATAATTTGATTGGTTAGGACTACATTTTATGGTGAGGTTGCATGCTCCTAATTAATTAGATAGTTAAATATTAATTATTTAATGAGTAATTTGTGCAATTATCTTTTAATTAGAGTAAATTTGGAACCAATTAAATCTGAAATGAGAGTGATTGGAGCCATTTAATGTTAATTGGGAGCTATTAATGTTAATTGTACTGAAACCATTTTCTAATAAATGACCTCTGCTCACCATTTCATGGATATCTCTTAGAATATTTTGAATCTGGGAATGAGGTTAATTTTCCCAGAAACTAGACATCTAAGGCTTCAATTTGAGCACAAGAAAGAGAAAATTCTAATTAGAATTGAGTTAGATATGATTTTTTTGAAGTTGGCTCTATAGGCTATTATAGCAGCTACGGGAAAACCGAATTTTGGCTTGCTCCCCACTCCCACCAATCTCTCTATTTAATGCATTAGATTTTTCCTAAGGCTAAAATGAGGTATAAGTTCATGATTCTTTGTCAACCCTCATTAAATGGCATTCCATTCATATTTTCTCCACCACTACTATATAAACCCTCCATCTCCTTCATTCCAGAGCACACCAAAAAACTCCCTCTCTTCTCCTTTCTTGAGTTCTAGTGAAGTGGAGTAGTCTTGTAATATCTTGGTCTTCTTGAGACTCAAAGTATTGAGTGAGACTCACTCTCCCTCTCATTGCTCTTCTTTTTCTCCACCCTTAGGATCTCCCTCAAAAGTCTCATCTTCCACCATATGGATCTTGCATGAAGGTATAATCTCTTTCCCTAATTGTTTTTTGTGTTACCATGATAAGGGTTTAAGATTAAAGCATGATAGTAATCATTTAAATTCCCTTGAATATGTTTGAATGTTCTTAATTGTTCTTATATGTTCTTTACATATTTTTAGTTGTTCATCACATGTTCATGCCTATCACTAGTTTTAATCTTAAATCCACATCAAAAATATGAAAAACATATTTGTTTAATAATTTTTTTAAATCCTTGAATCTAGAATATCACCATCCACATACATTCACTAGAATTTATTTTTCAATCCAAATGAAATGCTTAATAAGTTGAATTAGGGTTTATCACATGCACACACAATGAATTCAACATGCAAATTAATTGATAACATATTGGATGATGTGATATGAATGTTGTCCACCATAGTCTAGAAGACCGGTTTCACCGGGCAAGGTGGGTGCCTAACACCTTCCCACCTTGTAACATAGCCTCCCAACTTAGATCAAGGGTTAGTAGATCAAATGCTTATCCTTGTAATTTTCAATTTCTAGATTGTAACTAGGAAATAAAGCTATGTACTTTATCTTAGATTGTATCTAGGACCAAAGTCATGTAATTTCCTATGTTCAATGTAAATTCAATTTCAAATTAATAAAATGATGAATTTTTCAATTATAGTTTTCTTATTTATTCCAACAATTAAATAAGTGGCGACTCCATTGTAAAACCCTTAATCTAAAGGGAAAAATATAAACAGTCGAACCTCCATTTTGAGAGGCAATAACACGACTCCATCCATTCACGTGGGTTTGGCCTAACACCACACCATAAAAATGGGCCGGGGGCGCAGTCTCTCACTCCCAGACAGAGTCTGGTCTTCTAAACTTTAAATGAACATTAGGTACCCATATTCAAAGTATGAAATGATGCACAACAAATGCCATGTCAAATCCTAGACCTAGGGTTAGAATGCTATTTAAGAACCTTAGATCTGCAACTTTATTTTGTATAAAAAAGGGTTGATGAGAATACTTGATAAAAATTTAAATCTGAGTTTCCCTAAAGGAAAAAGAATGGATTTTTAATAAAAATTTAGATCTGGTTTGATTTTTAAATGTAATAGAAAGATTTTTTAATTTATTTATGAAAATGTAAATTTTATGTGAAAAATACAGATTTGGTTTTATTTAAAAAAAATATAGATTGGGTTTTTGTGAACAAAATTCAGATAAAATTTTATAAACAAAATACAAATCAGATTTTATTTTCAAAAATCATAGAGAAAAAATCAGATCTGGTTTTAGTTTGAAAAACATGGAGGTAAAAAAATGTAAATCAGATTTTAGTTTTGAAAAACATGGAGAAAGAAAAGTGTAGATCTGATTTTAGTTTTGAAAAACATGGAACTTTTATGATGGACTCTTTTGCAAATCTAAAATTTTAAGTAGAAATTCAACCCTAGATCTATACATGTTTATCAACTAATCATGTAAATTTTTCAAAAGCAATAAAAGAGCATGCAATAACATATTACAAACATGGTTATATAAATACAAGAAACAATCTCAAATTCATAGAAAATAAAGCATAGATGAGAGCATGTTTTTTTAAATTAAAATAAAACAAACAAATCATGTTATGTGAAGTAAAGTTAGAACATACCTGTAGGAACGTATTCTGCAAGTAGAGAATTATCCTAGAGATCAAAGAGAATGAATTTTTTAAAGATTTAAGTAAGGGCCACTTAATTGAAAAGAAATTCCTACAGCAAAGCTTCTAATGTTTCTTTAACGTAAGGGGAGAGAGAGGTCAGAAAAAGGGTCCTGATTTCTTATTTTGATTCCCTATTTATAGAGGTTTGGAGCTTAGAAAATAAGCTAGGTTTGATCAGATACGAATTAGGTCGAATTTTTATCCCTAAAAAATCGAAATAGATGTGTTTTGCTTGGTCTGATAATTTCTAGGCTGGGCCTTGAAGTTGTGTCAATCGGCACTAAGGAAGTGCCGATCGACACTCCAAGAGTGTCGATTGGCACTCTCAAGTGCCGAGCCCAATCCTCTATTTTGGTTTGATATGGACTCTTTTTTAGGGATTTTCTCAGTTGGGAATTATACTTGGACGTATTTTCAACTCGTGTTCCAAGATAAATCTCTTTTATTTTGATAATCAGGTCCTTAAAATAATAATTATATGATAGATAAATACTCTAAAAAGACTTAATTATCAACAATTCTGTTGTTATCTAATTATCCACTTTATTCCTATGCAACCAAGCTTATTTTTGATAAAAACCAATAGCCATTCACACAAAATATTTAATAATTTTAATTGTTGAACAATCAAAATTAATTTCATTTAATCACACGTGACCAGCTTCACCCACATACAATACATGCATACTGTGAAAACTTGATATTGTGATATCTTTCAATCCGACGATCCGATCTAAGAATCAGGCATGTCGTTGCAACTATTAGAATGTCAAGATCATTTTTATAATATGTAATGAATGATTTAATGCATGAAATGCAACTATGATTTTTGGGTACTTGAAATGGTCATTTTAGTCATCTTCCAAAATTATATTATGGGTGCAAAAGCGAGTGTCTATAGTTTTAAACATGGGCTTACAATGTATTCATCACTTTTGGTCTCTTCTTTTTCATTATAATATCTTCTTTTGAAATAGCCCTCTAGCTAGAATATATTGTAGCCTTCCTCTCAAAGTCCATGAAGTTCTCATCATTTTGGGCCCAAGGATACAACAAGGAGGCCTAAGATTAGGGAAGTTCATATTGGCTTTATAGGATGTTGGATGCTAAGTCGATAGCATACTTGTTACCTTAGGCCCAAAGTCCCCCAAAGTCCTCTTTTTCAAAAGCACTTTTTAGTTTGGGCTTATGATAGCAATTAGGCTACGATCTTATGAACCTTTCAAGTTAAGATATAACTTTGGACTTAGGGATAAGCCTCTTATATGTGAGAACTTCTTTTATTTTATCCCAAACATCTTAGGGTATACCATAACTCTTAGGTCATCATTTCACTTTTAGATCTTGTATTTGTCCTTTAGCATCAGGTGAACATAAGATATATGGTTGAATAAACAAGAGATATATAAATGATATCCTCTCATTAATAGCATCTAGGATCTCTCTAAGTGTGGGTAGGCTTTCTAGAGCTAAAAGGATACATCAGTAGGTCACTCACAACTAGGTGGGCCATGATTCCAATCGAGGGCCTACGTCGACCTTTGTGCATTGATGGCAAACCGTTAACGTACTCAAAGCCCATCATAGGCTATGACACAGATTGTGAGTTGGTGGGATGAACTTTAGAAGATTTGGGCCCGAATGGAGCCTTCCATCTTCCCACTCATCACCAACTGAGGTAAAGGGAAAAAAGAACCAAGTGATGTGTGTGCAAACAAGTATTGAATAAGTCTTTATTAAGATTAAGAAATAAGACACATTGGAATTAAACTCATTATCCCTAGAGGAGTCGCCACTGTGGACATAACGGGGAGTCACCACCTAGTTTTACAATGGCCTAGGAACCATGAATACGGCTTGGAAAGGTGTTAGGCACCCAAGATCGCTCAACCCGAGGGTTGGCTTCCACTCATTGTGTCTTATGTCTTAATCTCATTAAAGGCACATTCAACATTGCATCTATACTCACACACACATTAGCATACATCTAACATACAACATATTATTAATCATCTCAAAACCTAATCGTACATCTATCATGGCATATCACAACTGTTAGGTTCTAAGGTCTTAGGATTTTGTGTATTTAGAACTCTAATTTGTAATGTTGGCAAACCATGATCAAAACATTGTATTTAGTCTTATTTAGACTTGCTCAAAGTTGGTTTATTCTTGTAAAGTTGGAATCGAGTGGCTGCAGAAGTACTTGGGACTTTCGGCCTGGCTCGATCGATCGAAGAATAGACTCGATCGATCGAAAATCGCACAGGTTGATTTTTCTGCAGAATTTCCAACTCAGCCCTACTTCATTAAACGTTTAGGGTTTTATGTTTTTACCCTAGGTATATAAACTAAACCCTAGCCACGTTTTTGATGGTTGTCCATATTTTATTGTTGCTCATACATTGCTGTTTTGTGTGAATCTCTTGTGAGATCTTTGAGGAGCTTTCCTTTACACAAAACTTAGGGTTTTCATGGTAGAGATAATTTCAACATCTTGAAGATCATTACTGTTGCAACCATTGGAACTTAAAAGAAAAGCAAGCGGGGAGCTTGTAGCTGATTGAGGAATTCAAGAAAGAAGTAGTCCGTGGATTCGGAGCCTGCGCGTGGTCGTGTCAGGAAGTTCTACTGGTGGGTAGCATTAGGAAGTCGAGTGGGGAGCTTGTAGTCCTTTTGTATGAACTTCAATTCTTTCATAGTGAATTCAGGTTAGCCTTGAGGATCGGTGGGTCAAATCCTCCCCAGGTTTTTACCGTGTGGTTTCCTGGGTGATCATATCTTGTGTTATTTATTTTCCGCTGCATTATTATTCTTGATATGATTGTTTGATTGCTTTAACCTAGAATTGCATAATTTGACTAAGTAACAACTTGGCTAATTAATCTAGGCTACGCAATCTGGTTGTTTAAGGGGTCTAAATAACCCGTCAAGTGGTATCAGAGCAGGTAGCTCTTTTTGTTTGAGATTTTTAATCTCTGAGCTGATCCTTGACCCCTGTTGTCATGGAGCATGGACACTCTCTGTTTGTTCCTCCTCATTTTGATGGAAACAATTATGCTTATTGGAAAGTAAGGATGAAAGCATTCCTGAAATCCATTGATGAAAGGGTTTGGAATTCCGTTGAATACGGATGGGAGAAGCCCGCTACTCCTGTGAGTGAGTGGCAAACTTCTCAAAAAGAAGCAGCTGGATTCAATAGCAAAGCTATGAATGCCATCTTTAATGCTGTTTCTATGGAGGAATTTAAGAGGATCTCTAATGTTGAGGTTGCTCATACTGCTTGGAAAATCCTCCAAACTGTGCATGAAGGCACAAAGGCAGTTAAGATAAACAAACTGCAGCAATTAACTTCTAGGTTTGAAAGCATTAGGATGTCTGATGATGAATCCTTTGATGAATTTTATGCCAAACTGAATGATATTGTTAATTCTGCTTTTAATTTGGGTGAAATCTATGATCAACCTAAGATTGTCAGGAAGATTATTAGATCTTTAACTGAAGACTTTAGACCCAAAGTGACTGCCATCACTGAAAGCAAGGATGTGGACTCCATCCCTGTTGATGAGCTTGTAGGATCTCTTCAATCCTATGAGTCTGACCTACCTAAAGTGAACAAATCCAAATCAATGGCTCTTAAGTCAGTTGATGATGTTGATGATGGTGGATTTGATGATGAGCTCTCTGCTACAGAGATTGCCTATCTTGCCAAAAACTTTAAGAACTTTCTTAGGAATACAAATAGAAAGGCAAGAGGTACATACACTGCTGAACCTAGAAATTTTAGGAAGAATGATCCCATTAAGGTTAACAATTTTGAAAAACCTAGAAAAAATTTTGGTCAATCTTCTAATAACTCTTTGGGTCCTCAGTGTTTTGGCTGTCAAGGGTATGGTCATGTGAAATCTGAATGTCCTACATTCTTGAGGACTAAGGGTAAAGCTATGGCTGAAACCCTTAGTGATAATGAAGTTTTTGATGATGAGTCCGGTGGTGACGAGGATGGAAACTTCATTGCTTTCACGGCTACTGCTATAGTCAATGAAAGCATATCTGCTGAAGAGAACCCTTCTGATGGGGAACTCTCTGAAGATGCAGATCTTCAAGAGGCCTATAACAAACTTTGCAAAATTGCTGCAAAGGATGCTATGAAAGTTGAACTTGGCCTAAAGAAAATTGATTCTCTTGAGCTTGAAAAGAGAAATTTGCTTGTTAAACTGTTTGATGCTAATGAGCTTTTGAATAATGTTAAATCTGAGAACATGCTTTTACTTGATAAAGTTAGAACTTTGGAACATGATTTATCTGTTGCTAGGTCTGCTAGTTCTAAACTTGATCACATGCTGAATGTTCAAAAGTATCCATCTGATAAAACTGGGTTAGGATATGTTGAAAGCATCTTTGATTCTGGACCACATTCCACTACTTTTGTTCCTTCTTCTTCTTCTAAACCTTCTGTGAGTGAGGTTGTGAGTGAAACTGTCAAACCACCTGTGAGTGAGGTAGTTAAACCTGTAGAAGTTTCACCACCTAAGAAGATTAGGGTAGACTTAAGAGAATCTAAACCTAAGGAGCCTACCAAATCTAAGGACAAGATGCATGGTAAACCTGTTTGGGTTTGTCATTATTGTGGTAAGACTGGACACATTCGTCCTAACTGTTACAAGCTTCAAGCTGATAAGAGAGCAAATAAACCAAAAGTGCCTGTGCCTCAAGCACAAGATCCTATGGCATTAATTGGTGAATTGGTAAAGGTGTTAAACCTTTATTCCAATCCTGGAGTTGGGAATCACTCGAATGTGAATAAGAACTCCAATGCTCGTGGTGCATCTAAAAAGTTTTGGATGCAAAAGACTCGAACTAATTGAGTCTTTCTGACATGGTCCTTGTGCTTCATTGCTCTATTCTTTTGTGACCATTGTTCTTTGTTTTTTTCTGTTTTTGTTCTAGGACTTGCATTGCATTACATTCATGCATTTCATTCTAGGATTTATTTGTTTTCTCTTTCAAAAAAAATAAAAAAAAAATAAAAAAATAAAAAAAAATAAAAAAAAGGGAAAAGGAGGAAGCAAAAATTATGTTTAACATGATTTTTCTTGATTTTTGAAAACAAGGTTGGTCAATTTATTTACACATAACATGTCTTATGTACCTTGTTTAGCTTTGATGAGCTTATTTATTGCACTTTACTAGTTGAAGCTTTGTAGTGCATGTTGTGTGGGAAAGATGTTTATGGTTATTAATTACTTTGTCTTGATCTTGAAGTCACATGTTATTTGACTGTCGGACTTGATCCTTTTGAGAAAGGCATAAATAACCATCTCACCACTGTTCACTAGCCAATCATGAACACCTTAGTGTATATCATAAGATTTTGTGCTCGAGAAAGTGTAGCACATGCACAAAAAGAACATAAGGTGTAGCCTCTGTTAAATGCTTAGTAATTAAAACTGGTGTGTACTATTAGGCTTGATGCCAAATTCACTTAATTAAAATCGGTGTGTACTATTAGGCTTGATGCCAAATTTCACCTAAATAATGGGGCAAAATACAAGAAACTTACATGATTGCAAGCTTTTGTTCTAGGAGATATGGGAGTTATAGGATGTAACTCTTTAGGTGATAGTCTCTTTTGAATTCTATGTGATGAATTGTGTAGACTTTGTGATTGATTACTATTTACATATCACCTCACATGTATCTCAAGATTTTGCTAGTATCACACACTACACAAGTTACTCTTTGTTAAACTCTGTACATGCTAGTGTGTGTTTTTGGTCTGACCAACCAAGTTTGAAAATATCTTGAGATTTATGCACAACATATTTGTTGCTTGAGAAGATTCAATGGGAATTTGATTGAAATCTGTTTTAACAAAAAAAAAAATTGGGTTCAAAATTTTGGGTTTTTGAAAAAGCATTTCATCTCATACTCATGCATTTTGTTTCTTCAATTTAAATGCTTTGAAGAGTTATTTTCAAAATTCGGCTTGTGTTTTTCAAAAACTGTGATTTTTCCAAAATTTAGTGAGCCTCTGCCCATTTCGATCGATCCAGCCTGTTTTTCGATCAATCGAAAAAGTGCTCTCATTTGTCTTAAAATGACTGTGCTTTTCGATCGATCGAATATCGTGGAAAAGCTTTTTTAAAAGATCTGTTCTGACTTTTTCAAAGGTTCTATTCAAAACTTTTCAAAGTTTTTCTCTCTCTCCGCGTTGGCAAGGCTCCACCTTAGAGATTTTTGTCGTTTTCCTCCGTTGTTTTTGCAAGATCTCTCTTTCCTCAAGCCGGTAAGACCCTTTTGCCCTTCGTTTTTGAATTTATTTTCATTTTTTCATGCATATTTTCATGCATTTAGGGGCGATTTTCGCAATATGCTATTTTGGGATTTTCTTTTGTTTCAAGCCATAATTTATGCAATTGATCATTGGGTTTTTGTGGGGACACATCATGAAAATGATTCTTGGTGGTTAATTTGATCAATTTTGAGTTTGGTGAAAAATTGAAAATTCTAGGGTTTGTTCTTGATCCGAATTGGGGTTTTTGTGAAATTGAGTTCAATTTGATGAAATTGGCTTATTGTTTGGATGTAATTAAGCATTATACTCTGTGAGTTGTGTTATGTGATGCTCAATTCATCAATTTGTTTAAAAAATTCAACAAGTGGTTTTCAAATTTTTGGGATTTTTGATAGAAATTCCTAGTTCAAGCCAATTTTGTCAAATTACTCTCAATTAAACTTAATTGTTTACTGCATTAGATCATGCATCACAATATTTTATTGTTCATGCATCATATAGATTTTTCTTCTATATTCTTTATTGTGCTAATGTGTAGTCTGCCCTTGGTTTTGTTTTCTCTTATTCTTTGTGGTTTTCTCTTTGTGTCTCTGTCCTTTCCTTAGCACTATGCCTAGGAAGACTAGAGCCCGAAGGAATGTTCCCTCACCTTCTCCTTCACCCCCTCCATCCTTTGATAGTGAGAAGTTTTCGAGTGAGAAAAACCAAGAGATTTTTGAGACGCTAAACCTTAAGAGAAAGATTTGGGCTGAGCGTTCTGTGCGGTTAGATGAACTTGATCCTGCCATTAGGGCAAATTTTGAGCGTCGGGGTTGGTTACCCTTGGTGGATGTTTCTGATCCTCCTCCACCTTCTGCCTTGATTAGAGAGTTCTATTCGAACATCTCTATCCACATCTATGATTCCAACACTCTAGTCAAGAGTTGGATACGAGGCGTAGAGTACACCATTACTCCTCGGGTAGTGGCTGATGCTCTAGGGGTACCATTGGTCCAGCATCCTGTCTATCCTTATGCTGAGTCTCCCGAGATTAGCGATGTTTTGTCTTACATCACTGGTACTACTGTCCAGTGGGGTTCTGATCCTCGGATCACTTCTGCTGAGCTCTCCAGGTTACACTATCTGTTCTTTAGGATAGCTTGTCATTCGATCTGGCCTATTTCCCATGTTCACACCATTCCTCTTGAGAGGTGTGTATTTTTGTACGCTCTAGTTACTGATGCTCCTATTAGTTTTCCCCATCTTTTTCTTCGTTCTTTGAACGATGTTTATAGGAGTTCATCTACTGCTCATGCTCTTGTTCATCCTATTTTCATTCATAGGATTCTTCTCTATCTTGATCTTAGTGGCTTTCCTTCCTCTGAGCCCGTTCATGTGATAGCTCCTATAGGTGCGTCTTTTCTTAGACAAAGGGCTGCTCATCTTCGAGCTGGTTCTAAACACCCAAGGTCTGAGCCCTCTAGTAGCGCACCTCCTCCTTCTTCTTCTGCTGGTCTTGCTGGTGAGGATATTACTGATCCAGTTGGTGATGATGATGCTGCTGCTGATGTTCCTCCACCTCCTTCGGCCAACTTCGATGTTCGTCGTACTTTGGAGACTGTCATGACCGTTCAGGCGGCTCATGGTCAGATTTTGGTAGACTTGATGGACGAGATTCGTGCTCTCCGAGCTGATTTTGCACGTCTTCATTCACACTCACCACCTCCTTTTGATGGCGACTTGTGATTGCCCTTTGGCATTCCGTCACAAAAAGGGGGAGTGGAGTTTTTGACTTGTAGTGTGTTTTTGTAGTTAGGGGGAGTTTTTCTTGTTTTAGAGGAGCTTGTGGAGTTTTTAGATTGTATTTAGGTGCTTTACTTTGTATATCATTTTTGGGGATATTCATGTTAGGGGGAGTAACATTGATTGATATACATGTCATATTCATTGATTCTTGTTGCTTTGTGATTCACTGCTTATTGACTTATATTTATGAGTTGTTCATTCATACATGTTTTTATTTTGTGTTGTGTGAATCTTACAAGAATGTTATACCTGTTGTTTTACTCTTTTCTGTCACACATGCGTTTATGTGTTTGTTGAGTATTTCAGGATTATACAGGTTGATTCAACTAAGCTGCTGTCTACACTTGCAACTATGGATAGTAGTTAGGCTGAATTGAATTTTATGAGCATTATTTTTGTAAAGGGCTTTTCATTTGTAAAACTTTGAGCTGTTAGTTAAGGTTTTGTCACGGATTGCCAAAGGGGGAGTTTGTTAGGTTCTAAGGTCTTAGGATTTTGTGTATTTAGAACTCTAATTTGTAATGTTGGCAAACCATGATCAAAACATTGTATTTAGTCTTATTTAGACTTGCTCAAAGTTGGTTTATTCTTGTAAAGTTGGAATCGAGTGGCTGCAGAAGTACTTGGGACTTTCGGCCTGGCTCGATCGATCGAAGAATAGACTCGATCGATCGAAAATCGCACAGGTTGATTTTTCTGCAGAATTTCCAACTCAGCCCTACTTCATTAAACGTTTAGGGTTTTATGTTTTTACCCTAGGTATATAAACTAAACCCTAGCCACGTTTTTTATGGTTGTCCATATTGTATTGTTGCTCATACATTGCTGTTTTGTGTGAATCTCTTGTGAGATCTTTGAGGAGCTTTCCTTTACACAAAACTTAGGGTTTTCATGGTAGAGATAATTTCAACATCTTGAAGATCATTACTGTTGCAACCATTGGAACTTAAAAGAAAAGCAAGCGGGGAGCTTGTAGCTGATTGAGGAATTCAAGAAAGAAGTAGTCCGTGGATTCGGAGCCTGCGCGTGGTCGTGTCAAGAAGTTCTACTGGTGGGTAGCATTAGGAAGTCGAGCGGGGAGCTTGTAGTCCTTTTGTATGAACTTCAATTCTTTCATAGTGAATTTAGGTTAGCCTTGAGGATCGGTGGGTCAAATCCTCCCCAGGTTTTTACCGTGTGGTTTCCTGAGTGATCATATCTTGTGTTATTTATTTTCCGCTGCATTATTATTCTTGATATGATTGTTTGATTGCTTTAACCTAGAATTGCATAATTTGACTAAGTAACAACTTGGCTAATTAATCTAGGCTACGCAATCTGGTTGTTTAAGGGGTCTAAATAACCCGTCAACAACATCACAACTAGCATACATCATATCTTAAACCCTAGCATGTTACTATCATACACATCATCCAAGGGAGCAAACAAATCATTGCAGAAACATAAGCATGGAAAGATTTAAGTAACATGTGATTGCATCTACACATTAAAAGACAAACTCATCCAAACAAACATATTCATATCTATCATCAAACATATATCCATGCATATTCATGTGAATGCATGACTTACCTCACTTACCTTACTGCACCTTAGCACCTATGGCATTAATGCATGGACATGTGAATGCGTGTTCATGGTATTTAAAGAAAACAAATAAAAGATAAACCTTAATCTATGCATATGGAGCAAACAGATAAATAATCAATGAAACATAGACCATATCCATGAAAAAGAGTCAAAATAGAAGCATATCATGCGAAAGAAACAAAGAAAAAGAAACTGGTACTTGAATTAGGGTTTCTGGGCAAGATTATGCGTATACATGAACATTCCTGTGTACGCATAATCTGGCTTATGTGTACATGCAGAATCCTACGCACATGGATTCAGCCTCGAAACCCTAACTAGAAACACAACAAGCACAAAATGAGAGCAACACTTAAAAAAAATAAATCTAACAACCTATCATGCTAAAAAACATAAAGGTTAACTAAAATTAAGCTACACAAAAATATATAAACATAAAACAAGCAATAAAACAAACAGAAAATGGAGTTAAACTAAGGAAAAATGAAGGAAAAGCTTAGAACTAATAGCTCAAAAATAGAAGCTCTTCAAGCTTAATTTTTGACTTGTAGTCAAATCTATTCACAATCAATGAAAGGTGATTAGTAATCTTAAACTCGAAGATCAAGGCTAGAAAAGGCCCTAACCAAAAGAAAATTGACTTGAGAATGTTTTGTGAAAAACTCCCTTTTTGATTCACTATTTCTAGTGAATCTTTGTGTTTCCCCTTAGGATTTTTGTGTGTGTTTTGAAAAGGTACTATGTATGGCTTTTTATATTGAGAAAATAGGGGTTTGGAATGGCTCCCAGATGATGTGGGATTCATTCTAAACCTTAGTCTTTAATGCAAAAAACTTGCCTTTCATAGTTTCTAGAACCCTACATGTGTGCACAGATTTGTGCTTGCATACACATGCATCATGACTACATGCACAGGTTGTTTCCTATGCACGCAAGCCGAGGGTTTCCTTGGCCTTTATTTTCCAAAATTACAGTTTCAGTATCATTGGGGAACAGGGGCCCGAGTCATAAAGGGTACAAAATGCAGTGTCTACACACCCCTTGTAATGCCTTAAATCATTAGAACAAATCTCCTACTGTAGACACTGCATTTTGTACCCCTTATGACTCAAGCCTCCGTTTCCCAATGATGTTGAAATTCTAAGGCCCAAGGTTGGTTTAGGGCTTGATCAGATTACAAATTGACTTGAGAGGTGTTAAAATGAAAAATATAACTTTTTATGAGAAAATAAATCTATTTTTGGAAAATAAAAGGCTAAGAAAATTCTTGGCCTGCGTATATTGATAAGAACTTGCGTACACAGGCCTTATGCATGTGTACGTGGGCACAAGTCTGCGTACGCAGCTAGGGTTTTAGAAACATAGAAAAGGCAAGCTTTTTTGCATTATTGTTGAGGTTTGGAATGAATCCCACATTGTTTGGGAGCCATTCCAAACCACCATTTTCACAATATAAATAGTCATACATGGTATCTTTTAAAAAACGCACAAAAATCCTAAGAGAAAACCTAAGATTTACTAGAAATAGTGAATCAAAGAGGGAGTTTTTCATAAAAAATCTTTAAGTCAATTTGATTTGATTGAGGCCTTTTCTAGCCTTGATTTTTGATTTTTAAGATTACTAATCACTCTTATATTTAATTGTGAATAGATTGACTGAGGAAAACGGTCAAAATCAAGCTTGGAAAGCTTATGTTTTGAGGTATTGAGTTCTTGAACTTTTCTTTCTCTTTCTTTAGTTTAATTATGTTTTTATTGGTTTCTTTGCTTGTTTATGTTTATATAGTTTAGTTTTAGGTAGCGTTTGTATTTCTAAGCATGCTAGGTTGTTAGATTTATAGTTTTAAAGCCTTGCTTTGTGTTTTTGCATTTCTATTCTGGTTTAGGGTTTTTGAGTGTGTTTGTGTATGTAGGCTTAATGCATGTGCACACAGACACGTGGTATGCAAACATATACAACTGGCTTGCATACGCAGGCCTATGTATGCACACACATAGCCATACCCAGAAACCTTAATTTGCGTTTTATGCTTTTGTTTTCTCCTTTCTTTCATACAATATGCCTCCTTTTTGACCTGTTTTATGCTTTCTAAAGTCTCTGTTTCTCTGTTTGATATGATTGTTTGTCTTTAACATGCTAGATTAGGGTTTTCTCTTTATTTCTTGCATTAGTACCATTAACATGCATTCACATGCCCATCCATTGATGCTATAGGTGTTGAGATACAGCAAGGTAAGTGAGGTAAGTCATGCATTAGTATGAACATGCATTTTAATGATGAAATATGTTTGTTTGATGCTTGATTTCATGTCTAAAAGTTTGGAATACATGTGATGATCAATATTTGGTTGCCATGCCTACCTTTCTACCATGATTTGTTGCTGCCTTGTTTGAGATGATATGTTTGCCATGCTAGACGAATGCTAGGGTTTATGATGTGATGGTATGCTTGATATATGTATGCTAGTTTTGGTTGATAAGCATGATAGTGTTGGGAAAACTCATGGGAAAAAAAAAAAATACAATTTTGTATCTTATACAGAAACATGCAGCTGAATATAAATGAATCTACTTCATTCATGTGAGATAACATGCAACATTCGAATTTTAGAAACAAAGAATAAGAAGGCGTACCTTGGTGCAGCGAAATTCAAAACAAATGAAGATTGAACTTGGGAAAACTTTCAATCTTCACTCCAATTCCACAATGTGCCCAAGATGTGTGGTCTTTTAATCAATTTTATACGTATTTGTTCAAGAGAATAACCAAGTGTCTTGAGAAAAAAATCTAAATGTTTCTCGTTTAAATCATACGTATATATTTTTCTACACTTGGCAGTTACTTTATTTAATAACTCTTATTAAATAAATAACTGATTATCTAATTGGTTAGCCTTTTGGGCCAACTCAATTGGGTTTTAGTGTGTGGCTTGGAGTGGGACCAAACGAGACAAATAAAGCTCTAGCTCCAATGGGCTTTGGATCTATTTGTCAACTCTTGACAAGCCCAAAGTTTAATTAAATTTAATACCACTATATAAATATATTTGCATTCTATGCCTTATTAATAAATTGTATTCCAAGACTTTATTAAACATTTAACCCCTTTATGAAAATATTCGTAGTAATACAGAGTCATAATATATAACTGTTACTTTGAAGATTACTACCTCTTGATCTTTGAATATCCGGTTTAATCCTTTAAGTTATTCACATATATATTTTATGAAATCTAATATCATAAAATATAAATACTAAAGTGGTTAGGCCTAACACTCTGAATAATCAAACCCATTAAACTTATCTCAAGAGAATATTTTATATCTCTATAAAGAGACTATGAATTTCATCTTGAGAATATGTGTTCTTTCAATATTACGTGTGGTTGCCCAACATACTAAGGTTTTGACAATTTGTTTAGATCTCACTCTTGATATATTAAAGTAACCTACATTTCATGATCGGGTTCACTATTCCCTCAGGATTGAGAGTTTATGTACATGAAAGTCGTGATATTTATTATTCATTTGATAGTCATTAATAGAATAATAAGTCTTACAGTGGTTTAGTTCAATATGTCTTATACACTTAAAATATATTAACATATCAATTAGAAGTCTTCACTTTCATGATCAAGACAAATCATCTTAATTGACATGTTATAGTCTTCGTAGATGGAATGCCCAATTTTATCACGACTACGAACTAAGATTTTGAGTTTACAAAGAACTTGTGATTTATATATTCTATGAGTGAATCACATAAATCACATATTATGCATCTCAAGGAGTATATGATAATGTCCAAATATTCATGTTACCATTATTTTAGATAATAATAAAACAACTTTATTACATATAATATAGTGTCATACATAGCATACAATAGGATTTTAGGGCATTAATCCTAACAGATAGATATATGGTTAGGGTTTAAGATGTTTGATGCCATGTTGTGTGCTTAGATGTTTGCTAGTGTGTGTGTGAGTTAGAATGCAATATTGAATGTGCCTTTAATAGGATTAAGACATAAGACACAATAAGAGGAAGCCAACCATAGGGTTGGGTGGTCTTAGGTGCTTAATACCTTCCCAAGCCATATCTAAACTCCGAACCTATACTCTGGTAGTAAGATCAATGGCCATTTCCCGAAAGGACGATATATTCATGGTTCCTAAGCCATTGTAAAACTAGGTGGCGACTCCCTGTTGTGTCCACACCTATAGTTTCTCGTGATGGTTCTTTTTCACGCTTTTGGATTCTTTTGGGTTCGGGTCATGACAGTTAATTATCAAGGGAGTTCAAAGATACCTTTATTTTTCATGCCAAATATTCAAAAATGTAATGCCCTAGACCATTAACAGAAGAAGAAGAAGGAAGAAATCCCTACAGTTTCTGTTGATTGTTCTTTTTCAGGCTTTAGACTCTTTTGAGTTTAGGGCGTGACACCATTGGGATACATGTCATTAGTGAGACAAGTCTGTTTATCTCTTGATTACCATACATACAAGAAACTAGTAATGCACCCTCAAATTCATTTACTTGGTAAGTTTAAATAGTAGGGTTCAAGATGTAAAATTGCTAATTTAAAAATTCCTAAATTTTAGCTAAAAAAAAAAAAAAAAACAGTTCCCTAACAACCAAGTTTGTCAAAATCAGGATCCTATGTAGGATCGTGGATTGTAAGATCCTACATTATTTGAGAAAAAAACACATTGTTATGTTAAATAATTATATAAATTATACATTCATTCATAAATTTGCATCCATTTGATGTAATTACTATACATCACTACATCCATTTTGTAAGCATCATTTAAAGAGGCCAAAAACCTTAAAACATGATACTTCATTGGGATGTTATTTTTCATTTGGGTTAGATTGACACTCTATTTCTCTACATTAGAATACAAAAACTTGGTTTATTGGGATTTTTTTTTTTCATTTGGTTCCAACTAAACTTTTGTCAAGTTAAAGAAGATTACAAGAAACCATAATTGTTTGGGATCGTTAGAATTGTACGATCCTACTGATCCTGAATGATCACAAAGATTCTTGAAAGATTCAGATCGTTTTGGACAAATGGGATCGTAAAATCGTAGGATTGTAGGATCTTAGGATACAGATCAGGATTTTGAAAACCTTGCTAACAAACCTTTCTGCATACTCCACGTTTCAACTTGTTCCCCCCTCATTCTCTCTTACGTATTTTCCTTTTTAACTCATAATTTTAGCTAAATTTTTAAAAAGAAGTTTTCCTAACGACTTTCTCCCTCTTCCACATTTAAAAAAAAAAAATATAATAGCTTTTTTTTCTCTCTCACGTTTTTTTTTTTTTTTGATAACCTCTCTCTCCAACGTTAGACATCAAGGGAAAATTAAAATTAAAAATAAATAATAATCGTAGTAAATAGAGACGGTTTAAGATATCCCATTACCAAGTAGTTATAAAAAAATAAAATAAAAAGCAGTTATCCAAATTTAAAACTCTACCAAAACCCATTATGAAATATTGAAACAATTATCCAAATTCAAAACTCTAAACCCCACCTCCAAACCCACTACTACATTTCTCTCCCTCTTTATCACTTTCTCTCTCTTCTTCAAATTATAAAAAACAAATCCACTCCTGCTCATCTATACCCAAATTCTAACTAATTTCAAAGTAAGGTAATCACAAAAAACTTAATTAGAAAGGAATGAACACACCATTTGTTTTTAATAAATTTCATTATATTACTTTCTCTTTCCCTTTCTCTTTCTATATTTCTCTAATTGCTCCACAAAAAGAAAAAAGAAAAAAGAAAAAAGAAAAAAGAAAAAAGAAAAAAAAACTTATCGCATGCGTGGAGCATGTGTGATGAGGTTAGTAGTTATTGTATTTTGCTAGAAGTAGGAGATTATCCAAATATAGTTTTTTTTTTTTTTGGAGAGAGAGAGAGTTTCAACCTATGGTGTCCGCTCCTAATGATAGCTCTTTATTATCAGATCAAGACACCAATCGATTTTTGGTGTAGACAGGAATTGAACGCTAGATCTCTTATTCAACCATCGTAAACTTTACCAATTGAACTAACTGGAACTCACATTATCCACATGTAATTCTTGGCTATGTTAGTGGGAATTTTTTTATTATTTTTTTTATTTATTTATTTTTACGGTGGGAGACTTATCAAACGTGTGTGTGTTGTTGTTTTTATTTTTATTTTTTAAATAATTAAAATATCAAATGTTGGTTGGCTGGTAGATTGACTGTTTTATTATTTTTAGCAATGTTTTGAATTTTAAGGGAATTTTTTCATTTTTTTATTTTTTTTAAAGAATAGAAGGAATGTGGGTTGGCAGATAAAATGGAGCATATTTGGTGTTTTTTTTTCTTCATCAGTATAGATAATCTATACTACTATTTAAGGGCTTCCACTGTTTGGAATCCTCATTTTTTTGGTTAAAAAATACCTATACACTACTATGTTTAAGTAGAAACAAAACTAAAAGACGATCCGATAAAAATATAACTCTAACTCCCACTAAAACGTTGCCTAAAAAATAGGGCTACTCTCTTATTGATTTTCAAATTGCTTTTTCCACTTATAAATTAGATTCTCAAAATAAAAATTATATATAAAAGATAAAGACACATTTTTTTTTAATAAATAGACTAGTACCACTAAATCCAACGTTTTCACTTTTTTTCTTCTTTTTTCCCCTTTATCAAGACTTGAAGGTTTCTCTCTCTTATTTTTTTCTGTTTCCTTTCTTCTAAATTCTAATTTGATGTTTTTATTTTATTTTATTTTTTTTCAAATCTCTTCTTCCTTATTTTTGAATTATAGAAAAAAAAGTTATATTTAATTTTTTTTAATGATTTATTTATTTATTTATGTTGGTGTTTGAATTGTTTTTTCTTCACATCTGTTTGTATTGCCTTTTTTTTTTTTTTTTTTTTTTTTCATTTTAATGAATGTATTTTATATGCCCAAAATAAAAATTACAATGTGTGGGGTTTAATTGGATAAAAGAGATAAACGTCTCAAATTGAGATGAATGAAAAATTATGACACTAAATCCAAAAAAAGACTCATCGCACATGCAATGTGATGAGGCTAGTACTATGTTATAAATTTTAAGTGGATTTAAAAATTTGATCTTTTAGCATTACAGATAGTTGTGGCCTATTTTGAAGGTCCAGGAGCTGAACGTGACCAGGAAGGAGAGAGTAATTATAAAAAATTTATATCATTGAATTATTAAATTTAATATACTTATATACCCTAAGTTATTTATTTGACTAAAGTAGTGTTTTGTGAAGATTAGAGGTTATTTATAAAATTTAGACATCAGATAACTAATAGGTAACTAACTTTTTGAATCCTCCTAATATATGGAGATAACTAACATGTAACTAACTTTTTGAATCATCCTAACATATAGATAAAAAATAGATTTTTTTTTAAAGAAGTGGAGTATTGTAGTATTTGAATTTAAATTGAATAAAATGTACGTGGGTAGTGGCTTTTGCTATTGGTTGCAAAAATTTCGGTAAGTTTGAAGAAAGCTAAAAGAATGTTTTAACCATTTTTGTCTTTAGTAAGAAATAAAATTAAGCTAATGGGTATCTAATTTTAGAATTTGTGTGAGGATATTTTAGTATGTAAAATGATTAAACCCAAATAGGGGAATTCTGTTATTAATAGTATAGATTATGTTTATATATGTATAAAAGAAATCAGGGCCGGCTAAAGCATAGGTGCAATTGATACAATCGCCTAAGGCCCCTAAATAAAAGAAGGCCCCCACATTAAAAAAAAAAAAATTATATATATATATATATATATAAAATTTATCTATATATTTTAATTACAAATTTTTTTAAGTACTTTTATTGGTCAATAAAATGCATTAAAAAGACCACATTGTATCCTAAAATGCAAAATACTACACAGTGATAGTGCACACAGCTTGACAGGACAATATTGCATAGTACACACATCACTACACCGTCTTGTCCATAAGCCACAACATATCACAAGGCCATAAGCTAAGCCCATAGTTCACACTTTGACTTCACAGCTGGCCTCACACACCATACGTCCACACACCTTTTTTTTTTTTTTTTTTTTTAGAAATAATTACAACATGCTTCTAACCCCGTAGCTCGAATCATTTCCTCCTTAGACCCTCAAGTACTTTATACGTGGGGAGGTGCCAATTCAGCTACAAGTCCTCTGGCACATACGGCTACACACTAATTAATAAGTTATCACATTTTTTAAAAATTGCAAACTATTATTTTATCAATTATTATGAATTATCACACCAATTAATAATTTGATGTATATTATATCAATTCATTTGTATTATAGTGATACTAATTTATTGAAACATGTAATAAATTAATTTTTATTTATGCAAGTTTAAACTTTAAAATTTTAAAAATGACCTACTTAAAATTTTTGCTTAAGGCCCCCAAAATTGTTGAGCCGGCCCTGAAAGAAATGAACATGTTATTCAAGCCTTAATCAATGAAAAGAAAAAAATCACAAAGTGTAATACAATCCCCTTTTATAAGTCTCTTTATTTATTCCAAAAACCAATTAAGTGTCATGGTCTGATGATTAAGAGCAAAAATCAGAAGCGGGCGTCATTGGTTGAAATTCCTTAAAATAATAAATAAAATATAAATCTCTGAATTTATTCAGACATTTCCTGTTAACATTCAATCCCACAAATTAAATTGAAAGGGTCAAATGTCTTTTTTTTTGGAGAAGGAGAAAGGGCCACATGTCAATAAGGCAATCTAGGCACTAATTTTAGGTTGTCTCAAACAAGCCTAATTTAGGAAAAATTTCCTTATATATATAGTTCAACGTCCCTATTAATTTCGAAAAACTCAAGGGCCCGCGCCGTCAATTCAAGCAAAACTATAGGCATTTCGAGACGGTCACTTCCTCCTCCCACAATGGCTATGTCCAAAGCAATAATTCTCTCCCTTTGCATGTTTATGCTTTTTGGGCTTCTCACTAGCTATACAGATGCCAAAGAAGTTGGTTATGGAGCTGTTGGAAATGGGAACCCTATTCCCTGCAGCAAAAAGGGAGCCAGTCAAAAGAATTGTCAAGCAGGCGCACCTGCTAACCCCTGGAATAGAGGTTGCAATAAAATAACCGAATGTAGGCATGGACCACCGCATGGTTAACATGCAAAGCCTCTCTTTGAACTCAGTTTGAGTCAGGCATTCAATGGAATCTAACGATAATTCCATGCATAGACATGGATTTAAAATACTATATTTATTCTTTCCCCATCAAATCGTAAGCATTATCTTTCTTCATCAAAGATAATTCCTACAATCCAATTGTATGTCATTATCTTTGTATAATATAATAGAAGTTTCTTTTTTCAGACATTATTGTAGAATGAATATTTGAACATTATTTTGTAGACTTATAGTCAACAACATGTGTTGTATGTGATTTAGATACGAGAATAAGATTTGCATGTGAAATCAAGATTTAAATTACAAGTTCTTTGTAAACTCAAAACTCTTGTTGAAAGTCATTGATAAAATTGGAGTTTTCATTTGTGATGACTATAATGCATTAATTAAGAGGATTTATATTGGTCATGGAAGTAAAGGATTCTAGTTGAATGAATAATTTAATAAATAAAAAAAGTCTGTTAAATCACCAAACTTAATAAATAATTTGAATAAAAAACATAACTTGTTAAATAATTGATTGAAAAAATAGAATTGATATTTACAATCACTTTATAAATAGAGTTATCGTACTATGCACACAACCCAAAAATGGTAATAATGTTTTTTCCCCTCTAAAGTGAGAATGTAAAATATCATCTTTCAGAATCTACAAAATATATATCATTCGTCCTGTGTTTATAAATCTAACTTTTGAAGAGCATTTCGCACATTAATTTTTGTAAAATAGAAAAAAAATGCACATTTTCCCAACTAACTGCCAAAACCTTCTACATTAGTCTATGTATAATTGTGTGAAATACAAAAATCGATCAATAGCTACAGAATTACGTAAACTTACATTGACACTATTTATTTTGCATTTATTTTTTTATAAATTATTTTTTACGTATCTTGAGAACAAAAGAAGAGAGTGGATGATGGTTGTTATGAATGAAGAAAGAGAATAAAATAAAATAAATTGATATTTTATTGAAATAGAGTATAAAATAGATAATCTAATATGGATGTTTTTGAAAAGTGGTTGGGTAATATAGTAAGAAATATATTCTTATGTTAAAACAAACGAAATTTTTTGTACCACCTAATCTGATTGCTATTAATGTGATTCAAAATATATAAATATTATTTTATTTATAGGAATATACTTATATTATTAAGAGAACTACATGTTTTTTTTCAAAGATGGGTGTGACCCTTCACGAAATAGTAGGAATTTGGCTTGATGACATAAGCAAGCAAAGACTCATGCATGGACATGTAGGCAAGCATGCAAAAATGTAAAAGAGCAAAGAAAGCCTAACGGGTGGCACAAGCAAGCAAGGCAAGCATATCATTGCATGGAGCGGAGAAAGGGTATGCATTGAGCAAACCGGCATCACTGGTATGTGTACTCACAAGTGATTACATCCAAACAAAGCCACAAGGGGGTTGGATGTAACCATGCGAGCAAGTGGCCCAAAAGACCAAAAAGGCAGAAGTCCATGAAGGGCACAAAAACATGGCAAAGCCTAGATCTAGCGAGGCAAACATAGACATAAAGCATAGAAGCAAACAAGCATACACATGCATTAGGAATGATCCAAACCTTTTGATGTAGGCCTAGGTGTATGGATGTAGGCCTAGACCACAAGATCTAGATCTACATCCTACCAAAAGGGCCAAAGCGCAAGAAAGAGATTTGTCAAGAGACAAA
Source organism: Quercus ilex subsp. ballota (assembly GCA_032727855.1). Taxonomy (NCBI): domain Eukaryota; kingdom Viridiplantae; phylum Streptophyta; class Magnoliopsida; order Fagales; family Fagaceae; genus Quercus; species Quercus ilex. The sequence goes on from CM064911.1 coordinate 77,730,237, forward strand.
AAGGCTATAGAAGCATGGCATAGCATCCAACATG